>CAXIVR010000007.1:20094964-21294964 GCA_964035755.1 Teleogryllus oceanicus | reverse complement strand
CTTTCTCGCTACCGCTTACGCAGTAAAGATAAAGTTGTGTAATGCTGCGCGAAAAAACGTAGAATTTTCAGCAGAAAAACTCTTATTACAGGGTCCTGGTAACGAAAAAGTTGATAAATCCAGTTGAAAAATTTGGAAAAAAAATCCTCTAAAACGTCGTGTAGCCAGAATCCATATTTTGTGAGTTCTTGGTTCCGAAAAATCGATTGATGGCAAAACGTCTCTTTGTCTATCTGGGAACAATGCGAGCGCTAAACCGTTCAGCTATTTTCTCCAAAATCGACATTCCCTAATCGATCTGGCTAATGTCGCGAACCCTTGAATTTGAAATCGAAACTTTTAATTTTGGGGTGTACTTTGAAGCCCCTGGGACAGTTTCAAAATTTTCAAAAGAAAAACCCCAAGACTTTTGATTAAACTTTGCTATTGTATAGTGTGAATGATGATTAAGAGAATGGTGCAGGTCTCATGTTCTTTGAAAACCCCAAATTGTTGAGAATTTCAAAAGTTGAACATTTTTTCGGTCTCTTCCTACAACTAAAATATATTAAAAATTAAGATTTTCCCCTTAAAGTAATCGGTTCCTTTAAGCTAGATTTTGAAATATGGTCATGCACAATTTTTTGAAAATTTGAGTTTTGCAAACACTGATTCGGAGAGAAAGTGTGGTTTAAATACCATTTCTAAGGACGAGAAAGCATGTTGTTTGAGCACCACCAATTTGTGAAAACAAAAGCTTAGAGCAAAATGGTGTTAATGTCATCTTATACAGTAAGTTTAACTACTGTAACGTCGTGAGTAGGGATCTACACCACAAAGGAACAGACACGAGTGGGTATTTACAATTTATTTACAATAAATTATGTACACTATTCACAGACCTCACTCTAAGGTGTTTGTCGGAGCTACCTGCAGCAGCCCCCCTCTCCCAACACGCGCCTTGCGGCCGCACCTGCGTTTAGCCAACTCGGCAATCGCAAATGGCACCTGGTGTGCCTCGGCAGACAATCTGCCCCGAAGTACCAGCATACTCACAGTGCTCGAGACTCGAACACCTACACGTGCCTACAGCACTCCGCGCCAGACTTGGCCGGACAAGTTTTGCGGTGTTGTGCCGCGAGGAAACCAGAAATGTTACCCAACCCAGGCTTTTGCCACCACCCTTATATATGCTCGAGTCACATGACTTCCTGCGTCATCTTTCCCCCACGCACTCGTCTTGAGGCGCCTGCTTTTTCCGTTGCAATTTGCACCCGGCACCTCCAAGCCCTCTCCCCTTTTGGACTTTCCCTGAAGGGTTGGTTTTGTTCGGAGCCTATTTTTGGCCCCTCATTCCCATACCTTGCAACTTGTCTCTCTGGAGCAGGAGTCAAGTGGTGTTGTTTTTTAACCAAAATTAAAAAGTAATTTGGAGCTGTTTTTGAAATTCTTGTTTTTGTTATTTTTAATTACTCACCTTACCAAGTTCTTCATTAGTAGAAAAACGTATGTAAAAAAATTCTATATCACGTGGTGTAGCCAGAATCCACATTTGGTTGGTTCTTGATACCGAAAAATCGATTGTCGGAAAAAAACTATGCCTGTCCCTCTGTGGTCAATGCTAGCCTAAACAGTTCAACCGATTTTCTTCAAACCTATTTCCCAATCGATCTTAATGAACTCGTCGCTTTGGGAGTTTCAAATGGATATTTTGATTTTTGAGGGTACTTCACATGAAGCCTCAAAAACATTTTCAAATTTTCTCAAAAACGACACCAACTTTTTTTTATCAAACTTTGTCTTCGGATAGCGTAAAGAACGCTTAAGACAATGCTGGTGGTCTTATGTTCTTTGAAATCACAGATTTTTTGAAAGCTGAAAAAGCGCAATTTTTTTGGGTGTTTCCTTCAACTATAATATTGAAAACTAGTTGAATGTGGCTTCGCCGATGCTGTAAACTCTTTTAAATGTATTTTATGTGTTGGAAATGTATGTCATGTATAGTTTTATTTAAATAAGTTCTTACAGTCTCTAGAATTGGACAAAACAATGAATCATAGTAGCTAATAATTGTTTTCCTCCTGTTCAAAATTTCCAACACCCAAAGGAGTTGTATATTACCTCCATATGGGATAAGAACTGGTAATATTGCAATTTCAAAATTATAAACACCGTAAAAAATGCAGGTATGAATTATACTGAATAGTTAGTTATATCATCTACATTTTTGTTTTTTGCTGATATGCACAAAAATTCACATAAAAATAATCTGTAAGCGGCTCTTCGGCGTTATTTTCTAAAAAGATCATTCTGAATTAGTTCCGAAAATTTTGTTGCCAAATTTCCTACATTTGATTCTTCCCCGGATTTGCTTAACACTTCCATATTTTTCTTCCCTAGTTTTTGAAGAGATTAAAACTCCACAATCTCAGTCTAATTTGTGTTTCTCCACTTCTACTTCTGCAATCTCTCTATTAATCCTTTTGTATGGAATCTATATAAACATTAAAAGGCTGTTTTGTTTTGTGAATAAGATGTTAGTTCAGCTTAATAAGAATAAGTTCTGGATCACTTTCATTTGAAAATCGGTGTTTGTACACTTAGGAACGTAAAAGTGAGAAGTCGAACGTAAGAACGTTCATTCATCCTCTAACATTACTCAAAATTTTGTTTTCTCCGTATTCACTTGAAATTCTTCAAATTTTATAAGATCCAAGGCAATACTGTTCGTAGATTTTGTAAATTTATTTAAAAAGTATTGTATTAGGCATACGGATAAAAATTAAAATGAAATATACCACGCCATTTACTTGTTCACTTAAAGTCGTCAACATGAGTGTTGCCAACGTCATGAAAGAACTTTATAGCATATTGAGCGAAAAATCCCCTAGGTTGTACGGAGCGTGGTCTAGCAGTGAGTAAGGGAACCGCACTTCCGCACTCCGGAGTTACTCAACTACTATAAAGGGATAGAGATTCACTTCCTTAAGGCGGATCTTTAAAGTTCATTTTCAGTTTTTCCAAAATATGAATAGTTTCCGGTATTTTACGCAAAACATAGGCATTTTATTCCCTAAAAAACCGCGCCAATTTTTTTCTTTAATTTCTCCTCATATGCAATAAGGAGCGGTAAAAAGTATGTTGCTAGTCCCAAACAAAGTCTGTTGTAAAAAATCAGCTCTTTAAAAAGGGCCATGTACATTTTTTTTAGAAACACGTGCTGATTTCGCTTGGTCTGAAATTTATGCAATTAAAAAAGTTCTAAAACGCCGCACAAAATTATTTCAATAAAGTTTCTCCTCGTATGTAATAACGTAAGGTAAATAAATAAACTAGTGGTGCTTTAGAATGGCACAGACTTTCTCGCACTAGTTAGTTTTCTAATCTCCTTAGTTTGGACTAGCTTTTCGGTTAGACCTTATTCTCTTCCTAGCTGCCTTCTTTTGTCGTCCAAAGGACGTTACCGAAAAATCGAATGTCGGCAAAACGTCTGTCATCCGTCTGTGAGCGGCTAAACCCGTCCGCCTATTTTCTCGAAAATTGATATTCCCCAATCGATATGGCTGATGTCGCGACTCTTGAATTCGAAACTGATATTTTAATTTTGGCGGGTACTTTTCATAAGTCCCCCGGGACATTTTCAAAATTTTCAAGAAAATGGCTCCATCATTTTTGATTAAATTTTGTTGTTGGAAAGAGAAAATGACGTTTAAGAGAACGGTGCAGATCTCATTTTCGTTGGAAACTAATTTTTCGAGAATTGCAAAAACTCAAAACGTTTTGGCGTCTTCTTACAACTAAAATATTAAAGATAGAGATTTTTCACTTAATGAAATCTGCTCCATAAGGTAGATTTTGAAATAAGGTCATGTACAATTTTTCGAAAATTTGAGTACTTTTCGCGAAATTTTGTGAAGAGTGCTAGAATTTGTACAGTGAAGCGGTGTACACTGTGCAACATGAGTGGCGGTAACCGCGCGAGTTACGACAGACGCTTCCATCCTTTTTAATCGTTCTGATAACGATTTTAAGAGAAAATATTTAAGACGCGTAAACAGCAATTTTATAGGGTAACATGACTTAAAGGAGTCATTAGGTCTGCGAATTTGTGATTTGTGTCGAAAAAGTGTTTATTTCTCCGATGGTTCAAGCGCGCGCCACAAAATTAAGAAAAAGTTTAAAAATATGTGCCTCCATGAAGATTTTCGAGTTCGTGCAGAATGGCATTTTTAAGAACGTCACATAGTAAAAGACCATGCGATGGCATTGGAAGAACTGTTAAAGAGACTTGCCACTCGAGTCTACAACCAGGTCGAAATCCAATTACAACGCCGAAGAAACTATTTGATTGGGCAGGAAGTATTATTTGTAATATTTAGTTTATTTATTTTTCTTTAGATACACTCGGACATCGCAGTGAATATGTAAAGTCTAGGTATCAAAATTTGTAGTCAATAATGGAACTATTAAAATACATTATTTCACTTCTTTTGTGGCGAACTGAAGCTATAGTGAAACTACTTTTTTTTGCTACAGAAGGTTAGCGAGTATATGCAGTGAGTTGTGAGGGACAAGAAAAGTTCAAAATGTGAGTCAAGAATCCGTCATTGAATAACCAAATATAAATTGCTCCATCTAAAGTACTTACATTGTGCATCATTCAAAAGAATTGCCGGCCAGTAACGCAAGAAACGCGTGTTGCAGCTACTACATACCACTTCGTAAAAAAACATATTTTTTGATATCCCACTTTGATTTTTTCTGGATTTGGTAAGCAGACTCTAATGCATTCATAAATATGTTTTAATTTTTTATCTCGTCGAGTTTACAAACATTCAATTTTCAAAATTTAATTTAAAAAATGGAAATTCAAGAAAATAAATATTTTGCAAAATCTAAAAAAATAAACATGTTTTTAAGTTTCAAATGGAATTTGAACGGAGTTTCTATAATGACTGTATTCAAGTTTGTGATACTTTGAAGTTAGTGATGTGGGTCATTTTTAGCAAATTTCAACATGCAATATTTTCAAAATAATAAAGTTAGAAAAAATTTGAAATACTCATGTTAACAAATTCGAACCTTATAATACATAGAAAACTAGTGGTGCAACAGAATGGCACAGACTTTCTCGTATTAGTTAGTTTCCTACACTGTTTCGTCTGGTTTTCGGTTTTGTCCCCATCTCTCCTCCCGGCTGGTTCCTATCAGCATCAAAAATAATTTGTCGCAATATATTATTTTTTCGGTTCCCTAGTTGCAGAATATAACTTGCGGTGCTACAACAGAACATTTTTTGCGCTTAATTTATATTTCATGTAATTTTCGAAAAATAGAGAGTTCAACGAAAATTGACCGTTTTTTAAGTGTTCTTTGATCTATCTGAGGAAAAAATTAAAAGAAAATTTGGGAGCGGGTTTTGAGAACAAAAATTTAAATTCGCTAATTAACAAAAGAGTATAAACTAATTATAAAAAAAAAAAACACTCAACTATTACTTACGTAGTAGCGGTTAATATGATACACAGGAGTAATGGTAAAATGATTCCAACGGAGCACATGAAAACATCACTACGTAAGTAATACACTACAATGACACTTAATAACTAGAACGGGAATTCGTATTATGACTGACACACACACAAACACTTATACGTAATATTTTTTCAATATTTCACAGATAATAACTTTCGTGTTTAGACTGTATCAACACATTGTTTAATAAGAACGTTCTTGTCATGGTAACCGTTCTATCCCTAAATCACTGGCAAAATCTCTAGGCGAGCGAATGCAGAAAAACCACATTTGCAGTAATATTTACAATACATCGAGAAAATGTTATAAAACAAAATATTTATAATTTTTTTCAATTGACACGATGGTTTATTTTTCGTTTTTCTGCAATATATATTTTTATCCTATTTATGATTTACAAACACCTACATTTTAGAGCATTATTTTGATTTTGGGGCCCCCAATATATTGTCCAAAATCAAGCTTTGGAACATTGGGAGCATTGAACTCTTTTCCATTGTGGAGAATTTCGGCGAAAAGTTTTCATGGTTTTTGAGAAAATTTGGATCATACATTTCAGAAAATTCGTCAATTCAAATCAATTATACTCAACGATTGTGGAGAACTTACGGACATTTAAAAAAACCATCATTAGAGATACTTTAAAGCTCATGTGCTAAGGAACACATTGTACAATGTAATACATCTGTAATGTAAATTTTAATGGCGGGAGAGATAAGTAAAAAAATACATTTCTGTAATTTTTGAAAAAACAAAATAGGTAACATGGTGTTTATGTCATCGTATAGTATACATTTAGCACTAACCGTTCCAAAACTTTTTAGAAAAAAAATTGGAGCCGTTTTTTGAGAAAATCTTGTTTTTGTTAATTTTTAAAATTGCAATTATTGCGCACAATATTGCTCGAAATCTACTAAAAATTTCAAAAACAAGTACAGGACCTTAATAAAAGAACTACTTATGAACAACAAATTTCATTTGAAGGAAAAATCTCTATCTTCAATTTTATAGTTGTTGGAAGACGCCGAAAAACTTCAGTTGCAATTTTCGAAAATTCAACACGAAAATTAACCGTGAAAATCGCACCTAGGCCACCTTTATAAGTGTATTTTACTCTATTCTTATAAGAATTTTAAAGAAAAAATTTGGATCAGTTTTCGAGAAAATTTTGAAAATGTCCGGAGGACTTCATGTAAAGTACAATTTATATATATATATATATATATATATATATATATATATATATATATATATATATATGAAACACATTCATTTTTACAATTTCTCGTTATACGAACGAATTAAAACGCTTCTCTAAAAACCCGTTCAATACAATCATTGTCAACAAACTTCCCGAATTTTGCTGTGACATTTTTTCAAAATATCTTACCAAATATCTGACAATAATTTAATTTGACTCTATCACGTACTTAATATGTTGCAATTTAATATAGTTCATTATGTATTTA
The DNA here is from genome assembly GCA_964035755.1 of Teleogryllus oceanicus. Classification (NCBI taxonomy): domain Eukaryota; kingdom Metazoa; phylum Arthropoda; class Insecta; order Orthoptera; family Gryllidae; genus Teleogryllus; species Teleogryllus oceanicus. Next base: position 21,287,981 of record CAXIVR010000007.1, on the reverse strand, counting down.
TACACTCACCACCAATTGTGTGTGTTGTGCACAATAGCACATCTAATTTACTCTGTCCGTTTACTGCCCACTGCCTCCGAACTTGTCAAGAAACCGCTCGGGAAATCGGCAACCTGAGCCCTTGGCTGGCCCTTTCTTACCAATAGGAGGGGGGGTGAGTCATGCAACAGCCGCATTCAGCTGCTGCTGCCGCCATGGGCTGGGTTCCCCCATTTCCGCGTCGCTGGACGCGGGTGTCCTTTCGGACTCGGCGTCCATTGTTCCTCGAACAATGGGCGCCTCCTGGTGGAAGCTCTGACGCTGTGATGGTTTGTTGTACGATAGACTTGTCAGCTCCTTGACTACTATCGCACAACGAAGCGTTCAAAAAGCGGGTGTTGTTAACAGATGTCATGATGTGCTCTGCAGACGTCTCCACTCGACTGATCCACGCTGTGTGGATGCCGCTGAGTGCCAGTGGTGTCTTGGGCGTTGCCGCCTCTTACGAGGACGGATGCGCCGACTAGCGAGCAATTTAGTACACATCTCAACAAAACAGATTATATAGAATTTTGAAAAATGTATGTCTGAAAAAGAATGCTGCTCAGCCACGCCCCTTCGTAAAGTGCTAATGGCTCGTGTGAAAACATCCCTATGCAGAAGTCTAAGAGTTTCGCGGAGATATATGCACATACGCAAGTCCAGAAAATATTTAAATTTAATTTTGAATGTTGAAAATCTCTTAACATGCTCTCACAATCAGTCAAAGAAAATTCTACGAATGTAAATAGAAAGCTCTCAATCAGAGCTCGCCACACAACAGCACAAAGGCCGGAACCACGTGCACCAGTACTTATGCCGCATTCAAGTATCGGTTTTAAAATAAACATAATATTTACCACACAAAAAGTAAATTCAATGTAATGTTAATAGAAAAAAATTACAGAAGAGCACATAACCCTGCACTTCCTAATTTCAATTATTTCTCGTGGCGCACTATATTTTTGTCGGACGAGGACATCACAAAAGGAAAGGAAGCGTCGATGCCATTTACAAGTTAGCCAACAGCACACGAACGAATGCAGGAAGGGAGTCTAATGGGCTCAAGGGCACGACCACAGAACCTTCAGTTATGTTGCTTGCACTAGCTGTCACTTTGGCTCATCCTTAGGAAAATCGTTCTATAGCAGCAAATACTCTCTAGCGAGACCCTGGAGGGCTGATGTGGAGAAGGGTTCCGTGTGATCAGCCGTTGCGCACGAATCAGCCAATCCTAAGCCCTATGGGGAAATCCGATACAGATGCCAGCCTTGTTTTTATACCGGCGAACTGACAAACACCGTGCCTCTTGAAAGGAAATGATACTACCACTCATACATAATCGCTGAGGATGAGCTACTGCACGTAAACAGTAGAATTCGTAATTCCAAGGCAGTAGGACCGGATAGTATACCCAACATCGCCCTCAACACTGCGATATCCGCTCGTAGAGAAATATTCGAGGACCTCTACGACACATGTCTGAGAGAAGGGACATTTCCTGAGAGATGGAAGAAACAACTAGTACTTCTTCTAAAGGGAAAGAAACCTGAAGAATCGGTGTCTAACCGGCCGCTGTGCATGCTCGATACTGCTGGTAAGGTTTACGAGCGTATTATTAGCGCAAGACTGGATGATGCAATAGATAAATGAGGTGGACTCTCAGAGAACCAGTATGGCTTTCGCAAAAGCTCGTTCAACAATCGATGCTTTAAACTTGTGCACCACGTTCCACAAGATTCGGTGCTGGTCCACTGCTGTGCAATATCATGTATGATGACTGATGAGGTTTTTTGGCTTCCACTCCCAGAAGGAACCGAGATCATTGGCTTGCAGACATTGTCGTCGTCGCAAAATTTATAGAAGAGTAGTGTGTATTTACAATGAAGCCATTACCATTGTCAGTCGTTGGCTGGATTCCGCAGGATTGCAGCTTGCCAAACGTAAGACAGAAATGCTGCTTATAACTAGCAGAAAGAAGAGAGAATCCATCACTTTCAAGTCGGTCATCACATTTCATCACACGACCTCGACATCATGATCGATACACGCTTGTCCTTTAGAGACCACCTGGACTACGCCAGCAAAAAAGCGGCGGTGGTAAGTGTTGCGATGACTAGGTTAATGCCGAACACAGGAGGACCTAGTCAAGAAAATAGAAAGCTGCTGGCTTCGGTCGTCACATCGGTTCTGTTCTACGGTTCACCAGTTTGGGACAACTCTACGGATATGAAGAGCTACGTAAGATGCATGGCTTCAATATATCGGTTATCTGCGCTGAGGATGGCATGAGCGTTCCGCACTGTCCCATATGAAGAAGTTTACGTCATAGTCGGGATGATTCCGATAGATATAATGGCTAGTGAACGACAGAGATGTTATAACAAAAGAAACGGGAAGCAGAACTTCTTGGAACAGCTAGCAGAATGGCAACAGCACATTGTTGCTTCAGAGCCTACCTTCACAGGTTCAAACTGAATGATACCCCGCATTGTCCTGTGTGCGAACCTGAGGTCGCCGAACACAAGGGTTTTTCAGAGCGAGACACACACTCACACAGAGGAGAGGTACGCAACCGTTTCCACCGGCGCGACTTTGTGCCGGTCCGACGAAATTCGCGATAATTCTGGGATTCAGTGTCGTACATTTGTATCGAGTGATTTAATAGATGCAGAATGTAAGTGAACATGTGTGTGTGGTAGGATCGTTTTCCGGATGGAGATAGGAATGAGTTTTGCTACGGCGCCCTCGCGAGCCGTGCCAAGCATTTGAAAGCATATTTAACTGTAGATTAACGTTGTATATTTAGTTTTAAGACTGTGTGTTACTCTTAGTGTAATTTTGGTTTAATTTTTAGTGAAAAATAGTTTTATTTTTAGTGATGCATTCATAGCATAGTTACACGGTACACCGGCAAAGACACCGTTTTCGAAGACGGTAATGAACCGTTGTTAAAGTAGAAAGTGCACGTTATTGGAAAACTAGTCCGATCCATCGCGAGTTATTGCTTCCGTTTCCCTTCAAAAAGCGGGGAGTGTAATGTTTCTTACCGTAATTGGTGTTCCACGCATCTTCGCGATAGTCATTAACTGTAGCGGTATTTTGTTTATCTTGCCGGCATTGCTTCTCTTCCTACTCGGCATCAGCGAGCGGATTGGTGCGGTGAATGCCACAGGTCTCGCCCAAGCTAGTTCGTAGTCCCCCAGACTTGGTGCGCGTGGCTGCCGCATGGAACGCTTGCGAAGCCGCTTTCCCGTCGACACGTAATAATACTTGTTTTTCAACGTGGTATCGGAGGGATTTATCTTCAAGATGGAATAAAGCACAATTTTTGCCTCTTTCTTAGTCCTGCCGCAAGATGTCGCATGATAGCGTATCAAGCGACTCAAACGGCAGGACCGATAGACGCTAAAAGCCGTGCCTTATTCATCTTGAAGATAATACCCTCAGATGCCACGTTAAAAAAAACTAGTATAGCGGCCTTTAAGATACTTAGGAGTCCAGATTGTCGCGCGTCTGCATTTCCACGAGCACTTGCGTATAATCTGCGAGAAAGCGTCTCGCATGGCCTCCGCCTTGGCACGAATCGTGCCTAACGTTGGGGGTTCAAGGCAAAGTAGCCGGAGGCTGTCTAGCGCAGTTAACTCCGGGGGCTACGCAGCCCCGATGTGAGCTGATGCCTTTGGAATCCAGCCGTACGCCAGCGGTGCGAAGTCAGTGTATAGAACGTCCGCCTCGATGGTGGCCCGAGCGTTGCGCACGGTTTCGTATGACGCCGTGTGTGCCAGTGTGCTATGGCACTAACAAAAAGGAAGGAAAAGAAATTTTCACCACAGTTGTGTATAAAATATTGTTTTTAAAAAAATTGTTTTCTTTATAATTCATTTGAATGAGCCCTTCGATGGTCTATCAATACTCTCTTCAAACGCACAGGGTGCAGTCGGTCGGCCTCCTAAACCTCTGAGCCACCTAGGAATTGACGCCGGGTATGTCCATTTAACACTGTATGAAGAACTCTTGTGTTGGTTTGTATGCGTCTCTTATGGGCGGCATGGTGCCACAAGCGAAGTGGTACAGGAGTTGACGTTCTCCTCACTAGAGTGCACTAATGGCACTATCTTCACTGCGCAGACTATCTCTCGCTCAGGATGACCCCGATGTCCTGGTATTTCGTACGTCGTGTCGTGTTGTGATTCGCACATGGAGAGGCGGCGTATACCGTGGGCGTAGGGCTTCCCCTCTTCTTCCCGTACCCATCTTCAGCGACCTTAAGGAAGCTGCGACCTCTTGAAATTTCTGTGGGCACTCAGGCCTTCAGTCTGAGTCTTTTATTTGTTATTATTTTTAGTTTGTTTTCAGTTTACTCTTCATTCTAACGTAATAAACACGGTCACTGTAAAATTAAATTTTGTGCTCACGAATTTTAATTTAGATTACTACACCAGTTTTAAAACCACGTTTAAACATCGAAACTTTTTGACCGATGTCGCATCACTAACTGGGACCACCAATAGAATTCCGTACCGGCCGCCACTGGTATGTGTGATGTGTGCCATGGCACAAGGACTAGGCTGTACAGACGTAAGCCATAGAGCTACAAATAGCGTCATCGTGAAGGAAGAGAGGGAGGTGACAATGGAGACTCTCGGCAACGGCGATGGATTCTACCATCCACTGCTAGGAGGACATTTCGTCTTATTCCTGGTATAACAAAGTGGACCCAAAGGAAACACGGTGATGCGAATCATTATTTAACCCAGTTGTTAAAGGAACCCGGGTGCTACCGTGCATACCAACTGTTTCTGGTTGGACGATGACTCCTGATGTCCAACCTGTGATCCATTGATTGAAGATGTAGAGCACGTGTTCTTTCACTGTCCACGCTTCGTTGAGGAGAGGGAAGAACTCCACCGACTCCTGATACCACTGTCACTAGGATGCTGGTGTACCAAGAGAATTGGAATGCGGTAGCCACCTATGCCGCAAAAGTATTAATGAAGCTTTGGTTAGAAGAACGAATTCGAAGGAGTATCCTGTGACAGTTGGCATAGAGCGATAAGCCGATCTGCCCTTCCTGTGATGAAATGCCTGATGGCGGTTCTGCGGGAAGGGAATCGGAAGAATGGGAGGGATTTTTAGTGGGTAGGCATAGGTTAGCTGTGAATCCTACATACTGCAGAGTGCGGGCTCCGGAGTGTCTTTGGAAGACTTTCCCCTGCCCTCAGAAGAGTAAGAGAAAAAACGCACTCACACAAGTGACAAGTGTTTCTGCAAATTGCATTTGACACAAATGGTAATCGTGGGGACGTGGTAGACTCGTGGGGTTTGGTAATCCCATGCTCAGCAAGCCGTAGGAATTCAGCTGCGAGGGACCTGTAAAGACTTGTAGCCCTCTAGCTTGTCTAGAGGTAACCTTGCCACTGGATGCAAATTGTTCAACACATGTCACCAGATCTCTCAATCACACACCTACAATTCAGCAAGATACTGAGTTCTTAAAATGCAAGGAGTCTACAATACCCATGCACGCCTAGGACTGAAATTTTATTTCAGTCCTACAGTTTTTAATTTCATTACTCAAATCAATCATCTTGGGAATAATAATGGCTCTAATTCAATTGCATAATTGAAGGAAATGATTCAATTTCCTCAATGACTTGGGAAGAAATCAGGGTTGCAAGAAATTTTCAAGAAACACAATCAAGAAATGTATTTAATTATATCATACACAAATGTTGATTAACTCTATACAGAAATGTTCGTTGAAGAGACAAAAATTGGATAATCAACAGCACTAACAATAATTATAGTGTTCTAGTAGTTTCCAACAAAACTGAAATAAATTACTTGTACAGAATTTATTATAGGACTAAGTCAGTGACAAAAAATACCTGACACCAATTCTGAAATGGGACAACATTAGTTATGCACCATTTCATACTTCACATCTAATCTTCATTTCTCTCATCAATTTTACAACCTCTATACTTTGCATTAAAATAATGCCCTTTTCCTAAACTGTACATGCATGTTTTACATGTATGAACAAACTACTCTGCATCCGTTTATTAATTTTAATAAGTTGACACGTGCTGCATCTTGCTATAACAATAAATGCCACTGATAAATTCATTCAGTTTTCTGCTGAGTCTTCTTATACCTTCCACTTATCAACTGTGCTCAAGCACTCACAAGCAGGATCAATTCCATAGAATTTTTAAGACAAACAGAACTACACAAATTTTTAATAGCAGAGTTCTTATTAGCCACAATGCTTTTAGGTATGACACTCCATTACACACAGTACATGGAAAATTCCACTAATTCTATGCAAAGTATAGCTTGTACATTCTTTTATTGGAATACCAGAAATGGCTGAGCCATTCCTTTCACTTTGGGCCTCTTTGCTCAGAAAATGCTCTCCTTCTACTAACAATAACTTAAGCAACACAAAGGCCTCAGAAACCACTGCACAATCCTACAAACAAATACATACATATACAAAACAAATACATACACACACATTCAAAACACTTCCTAATCGATAAATACTCAACACACATGACATTAACTACTATAATTTTTAAAGGGAATGAGTGTTTTGCCACTGTTATAAACTGGCTGGATCAGCAAGCTTATCTACTTGTTGCTTATAATAGAATTTGGTTTAGAAGATTGACAAATAGTTTGACAGGCAACTGAAAACTATTATTAAGAAAGCTGTACAATTAGCTCTGAAAAATAACAATAGTAATCATCATAATAAAAAATTACTTTCAATGTTCCATTTCATTTAGAAAAAGACTTTAATATAAAAAAAAGCAAAACATTTATTTGCTTCAAATTTACACAAGTTCTGAATTATGTTTATCAAAAATTAATTCAAGAACCCATTCATTCATTCACCCAGAATTTAACAAAGATAACAAAACCTGTAAGCCCTCTTTGGTGTAAATGACCAGTTTTCAATGTTACCTGCAACTTCTAGAATCATTGCTAAGGCAGTGAAATAAAAACAAAAACACTTTCAAAGAATAGCTTTTTCCGATCAAAAAGGCCCAGAGCTAGATATGCCTTCATCTACCATTAACATTGCAAAGACTTCAAGTCACATGCAAACAATGGGACATGCAAAGATCAGGTGTTTTGCTCTAAACATTAGGACTGTAAGTCAACCAGGGACATTACCCTAGCTGCACGAGACTTAACTCTTGTTAACAAGTACCAGGTCCTCTTCTCCCTGTGAACACAGAACAGACAAATTGCGAAAATTGCATAAATTTAAAAAACGCAAGCAAATTGCAAATAAAATTTCACACAATAACTCACTAACTTTCTAGTACGCCAAAATTCTTGCAGTAGCATTAAATGAAATAAAATTCACTAACTAGATATGTGGGTACTTCAGCTTTCTTCCAAAGCTATTGAGGAAATGAAGAAGAATATATTGAATGAAGATGTAGACACTCATTCATGTAGAAAATGGAGTTTGATAACTTTATAAAATTTATGACGAAGGTGTTTGTGAATTTTAAAGTGTTCTGGATTTTTATTTATTTATTTATTTTACGTCAAAAAAACAACAACAACAGTTAAAAACTGCGTATGACGTGCTATGGGGAAAAGTGAATTGTGTGCACATTTTCAAAATTCTGTGATCCCTACACTAAGTCATATACTACTTAAATTTTGAATTTTGAAAAAAAAAAAAAGAAAGAAGAAGAAGAAGAAGAAGTGAAGTTACATTTATGTCCAGAAGCAAAACAAGGGGCCATCTCAGCATTTGCTCAATGGATCAGGGAATAATAAATTTACATAGAAAATCTTTTTCGGATTTTTATATTACTTTTTCCCTCTCTACTTACTATTCCCAAAATTGTAATCTTGGCAAATCATCACCATCGTAACACAATACCCAATTTTTTCATTACATATTTTTATGTATATACATTACATATTTTACAATTTTCACAGAATATTTTTTTATTCTATCAACTTTCTTTAATTATATCACATTTTTTTTATGAAAAGAATTTTCAAAAACCAAACAAAATAAAACAGCTTTACATTATGTCTGCATGCTGTCTACTCGAGGTGAGCGGAAGACACGGTTGAGTGTTTTTACAGTCCGATAGGTCTGTTTCAATTATCTCAGTGGCAGGAAGTGCGTTCCAGTGACAGAGTTCATTTTCACCTTCAGGTGTGAAAGTTTCACTGATGCCGTGATCTATAACCTTAATTTCCAACACACTTTGGCGGTCGCCGACGTGTAACACTTGCATGAGAGTGCAGCACACTGCAGTCATCGTTTGCTGGTTGTAGATATAGACAGTTTGTGTGATGGTTTCTATTGCATCTACACTGGCTGCTAAATTATGGTTCCGGATAGCAATAAATTAAACTTTTACTACTGGCAAGAAAGTTGTATGACGCAGGGTGTGCATCAACTTATGCTTCCCAAATGATTTTTAAAAGTTTAGGTTTCAGTTTTAAAATTTGTTTAGGAAATATTTTATAAGCGTAATTGTATGTTTTGTAATTGGGGTATTTTAGTATTACATGTTATATCTCACTTTACATATTTGTTACTACGGAAAGGAATTTGTTTAATAAAAAATGCAAAATATGGACATGTATATGTACTTATTTCTTCCAAAACATGTAAAAAAAATAGATTACATATAAAATAAAAATTCATTATTGTGTTTAAAATTGTTAAGCATTTTCTGAACTTAGAAAGTCGCCGATCAGTTCTTAATTGTGCACTAGACTTCATCATATAAAAATTTGATTTGAAATATCAAATACGTTCATAGTACTTATTACAATGTTTATGAAGAGCCAATATTCAAGTGAATTGTAGTACTGTGTAGCCAGTGACAGATCTCGAGGTAGGGGGTTAAAGGAGATATACCATCCCCCCTAATCGAACCACGCAGTAAGACAATTTTCTGTAAAATATTTGTTAGATTTTGATCGATTAACAATTGTGCTGTTTGAAACATGGGGGCAAGTACGTGGTTGAAATTACTTTTGTTCACATAATTCTCTTATCTTTGAATTTGAGTACCCTGTTAGCAGGGGGGGTGACAATTCATGGCAAAGATATGGTGACCATAGGTATCTAGTTCCTGTAACAACATGTAATTACATGGAAATCCGTTCCCTATTTATAACATATTTTTGTTCTCATTACATATTTATGTACATATTTTGACGTTTCATACGCATATTTTTACTTTCTCATATACATACGTATATACGGAGTAATATACGTATATAAAGAAAGTCATGTAATGCTGTGGAAAATTGATTTCGAGATTTCAATGGATAATTCATATTTTGGAGTCCCCTGATACTGAATAAGTGTTGTTTTTTTTTTCATAAGAAAGTCTGTGCCATTCTGTAGTACTTCTAATTCCAGCCTCTAGTCATGTCCCTAGAAGAATGAAAAGAAGAATAAGAGGAGGAGGAGGAGAGGAGGAGGAAAGAGGAGAAGGAGGGATGAAGAGAAGGAAGGAGAGGAAGAGAAAGGGAGGAAGGAGGAGAAGAGGAGGGGGAGGAGGCAGAAGAAGTGGAAGAAAGAAAATCTGATTCATTCCAAATATTTTTTAACAATTTAAACTAGAGGTGCTACAGAATGGCACAGACTTTCTCATAGTTTAGTTTTCTAATTTCCTTCGCGTGGTCTGTCTTGAAGGTTTTGCTCCTTCTCTGGCCAGCTGCATCTATCGTCGCCCAAAGTCCATTTTTTTGACATTTTCTCAACTTTTTGCTTTCCTAGTAGTAGGACTGAAATATTACTTCAATAATATATAAGAAGAGTAAAACTCGTCCTAAATAGAAATTTTCATTGAAAAATTTGAAGTGGTTTTTAAGAAAATGGCGATTAAGCATTACTGTAAATGCGAAAATGAAGCTCTTTTTCACAGAAATCTATTGAGTTTTCAAGAAAGTTCATTTGAAATCATTTGAAGCCTTCCACTCACAATTTTAATAATGCATACAAATCGAACCAAAATGTCCATATTAAGGATTCAAAGGTATTTAAAAAAATACATTTGTGTAATTTTTGAAAAAAGAAATAAATACATCAAAATGAACTTTACGTCATTTTAAATAGGCACATAGCACTACGTATTAGAACAATTTGAAGAAAAAATTTGGAGCCATTTAACAAAAATGGCGTTTGAACGTTTCTGAAAATTTTGACGTAATATGACGACCTAATGACCTTGAGCTTAAGGTCTCTTCAACGAGGAAGGCATGGACTTCATTGATATGCGAACTCAGTTCCTCCTTTACAAAAATTTTCAAAAATTGTGAATTATTGTGGTACTATGTGATACTGCCATTTCTATTTTCATGTGATATTAAACAATGTGATATGTTGAAAACAATTAATTACGTTAGCGCCGATTCAGGCCATATCAGATTTGTACTGTTGCCTGTATATTACTTTAAATAAATAAATTTGTACAGAAAACGGTTGAGTTTCCGAGAAACTTTATTTGACATAATTTAAAGCACATGTACTCATAAATATAATGTGTAGAAATTGCCTTTAATACATAAACAAAGACGGACAGACGGACGGACGGACAGACAGACAAACGGACAGACAGACAGACCAGACAAACAGACGGACAGACAGACAACAGACAAACGGACGGACAGACAGACAGACAGACAAACGGACGGACAGACAGACAACAGACAAACGGACGGACAGACAGACATACAGACAAACGGACGGACAGACAAACGGACAGACAGACAAACGGACAGACAGACAAACGGACAGACATACAAACGGACAGCCAGCCAGACACACAAACGGACAGCCAGACAGACACACAAACGGACAGCCAGACAGACACAAAACGGACAGACAGACATACACACAAACGGACAGACAGACATACACAAACGGACAGACAGACATACACAAACGGACAGACAGACATACACACAAACGGACAGACAGACACACAAACGGACAGACATACACACAAACGGACAGACAGACATACACACAAACGGACAGACAGACATACACACAAACGGACAGACAGACATACACACAAACGGACAGACAGACACACACAAACGGACAGACAGACAAACGGACAGACAGACAGACACACAGACAAACGGACAGACAGACACACATACAAACGGACAGACAGACGGGCGGGCAGGCGGGCAGACGGACGGACGGACGGACGGACGGACATAATGTTCCTTAAAAGGGTTGCTGGTGCAACTTTCCAGCTAAGGGCGCTTCAACTGCTAAGGTCATTGGCGCCCATGTCCAAATATTTCTAAAAAACAATTAATGTTTGTTAAAAGGGTTGCTGGTGCAACTTTCCAGCTAATTTAAAAGCTCATATATACCCTAAAAGGAAACCATCCATTACGCATAAAAAATTCAGGTAAACAAGACAAATTTTAAAAACAAATCTGGGGCAGAGAAAATATTTATTGCCCTTATGTCAGATAAAATTATATATTCCGCTTTCTCTCAAAAAACAAAAAAGCTTTGAGAGCGCGGAATCGTCATCTCCGAGCACCTCTCGTAGAGAGTTGCCCAGACCATGTCTTCGTCGACTGCCAACAAATTTCAAACACTGCAGGAGGACGTGTTCCACGAAAGATCCGCCCTGCATCTATCACAGGTAGGAGGAGACTCGCCTCGAAGGAGGAAACTGTGAGAAAAGTGGCAGTGTCCGATACGAAGACGAGTTAAAATAACTTCCTCGCGCCTAGAAGGTCTGGACGAGGAACGCCAAGAATTAACAGAGTCCTTTATTGCATTTAGTTTATAGGTGCTATTGTGCCACTCTGTTTGCCACGCTCTAAAGATGGATCGTTTTAAGGAAGCTTTAACATAAGACGATGGTACGAAAGGAATGTCAACACGAGTACTCTCCGTCGCCGATTTCGCCCGCGGATCAGCCATCTCGTTTCCCACGATTCCCACATGGCCTGGGACCCAACTTAGTACCAGGTCATAGTGGTGAGACAAAAGGCGATGGATGAGGTTTTGAACTGATTGCATCAGGTAGTCTGATGAAGAACGGGAGACAGCTTGTAGTGAGCTGAGAGAATCAGAACAGAGAACTACTCGGCGCAAACTCGCTGACTCGATGTATTTTAGGGCTTCAAGAATTGCATATGCCACTGTGCCGTTGCACGATGAACCATCTGTGTATAAGAATACATGATCTGGATAGGCTATCCTCATGTCCTGAAAATGCATCTGGTAAACAAGAGGGCTAGTCGTTTGTTTGGGAAGCTTGATAGTCTGAGATCAATATTCGACGGAGGAGTTTCAAGGGGAATGGGTGACTTGGGGTTTACAGGGGTGGGAAGATCAACATTAAGGTCACGCAAAGATTTCGCAATCGAATACCTGGAGGGTGAGGCAGCGATGTTCGAAGAATATAGGACGTTTCATACTTAGGATTGGTAATTATTTGGCGACAAGGATGATTAGGAAGTCCTGATACTTTAGCACCGTAAGATGCTAATAAGATATCCCGCCTTCTTTTCAAGGAGGGCTCACCGGCCTCGGCTAGAAGGCACTCAATTCGGCTGGTGCGATACGCACCAGTTGACAGACGGATACCAGCGTGGTGTATACTATTGATGGGTCGCAGAGTGGAGGGAGCTGCCGAGCCATACACTTCACTACCGTAATCCAAAACTGAGCGGATGAGTGATCTATATAACCGCAGTAGGGTAGTGCGGTCGGCACCCCATAATGTACCATTCAGCATTCGAAGAAGATTAAGGGGAGAGACACATCTGGTTTGTAATCCACGGATATGAGCACGCCACGTTAGGGACCTGTCAAATGTAAGCCCCAGGAACTTAGCAGATTCAGCGAATGGAAGCTGATTTCCTCCCAAGTAAAGAACTGGGTTGCTATGCAAATGGAATATCCTACAAAAATGCAAACAGGTACATTTAGTAGCAGAGAAATTGAAGCCCGTTGACGTGCTCCATTCGTGGAGCTTGTTAAGCACCATTTGGAGTTGCCTCTGTATCACACTGATGCTGCTGGATGAACAGAAGATGGCAAAGTCGCCCACAAACAACGACGCCTTTACAGGTTCTCGCACGGTCGACGCTATACCATTGATGGCGATGGCAAACAGAGTGACACTCAGGACTGATCCTTGGGGGATACCATTTTCAAGAGGGTGACTACGAGAAAGCCTATCACCCACACGAACACGGAAGGATCTGTTCGAAAGGAAGCTTTGAAGGAATAGAGGAGCTTTCCCCAAATCCCAAGAGTGCAGGGTTTGCAGAATGCCATGCCTCCAGGTGGTGTCGTAGGCCTTTTCTATGTCGAATAATATGGCCACAAGATGTTGCCTCAAGACGAACGATGTACAAACAGCTGTTGCCAACGAAGCGAGGTGGTCCAAGGTTGAACGGTTTCTTCTAAACCCGCTTTGGATTGGCGTCAACAGATTTTTATACTCCAAGGTCCAGACCAGACGCTGATTCACCATGCGTTCCAGAACTCTGCATACGCAGCTTGAGAGAGAGATAGGTCGATAACTTGATGGCAGTGATCGATCTTTGCCTTCTTTGGGAACTGGGACGATGATGGCTTCTCGCCAAAGGTAGGGATGGTGTGCTCTTCCCAAATAGGTTAAAGAGTTGAGAAGAAATTGCATGGCCATTTCGGAAGATGTTGCCTCAAGAAAAAGGTCCTCCAAGAAAAGGTCAGGTGATTATGGAGGTGATGGATTCTGCAAAGTGCATGCAAGTGGTTTTTGAGGTAGAGAACTTGAATCCTGTTTCTTCACTCCATTCCTGCAGTTTGTTGAGCACAAGTTGTAGTTGCCTCTCAATAACATGCACGCTCTTGGAGGAACAAAAAAATTGCAAAATCGTCAACGAACAGTGATGCTTTCACAGGCTCACGGATGCAATACTATTGATAGCAATGGCAAACAGAGTGACGCTCAAAATTGATCCTGGGGAAAAAGCACCAACAAACAGTGTCATACGCTTCCTCTATATCGAAGAAAATTGCTACCAGGTGCAGGTGCGAAGAATACCGTACCTCCAGGTGGTGTCATACGCTTCCTCTATATCGAAGAAAATTGCTACCAGGTGCTGACGTAGCACGAAAGAAGTGGAAATCTGCATAGCAAGGGTGACTAAGTGGTCCATGGTTGACCTGTGCTTCCTGAAGCCACATTGGAGAGGTGTAAATAGGTTCTTTTGTTCCAGGAGCCAGACCAGACGTGTATTTACCAGTCGCTCTAAAAGCTTGCAAACACACAGCTTGAGCGAGATTGGCGTAACTTGAGGGGTTGTTCTGTCCTTCCCTTCTTTAGGGATTGGGAGGTCGATGGCCTCACGCCAAATCTTGTTGATCTTGTATAGCATGTTCAGCCCAAATCTTGTTGCAAATGCCGAGGAGAAACGAACAAGCGTTTTCAGGTAGGTGTGTCAACATTTGGTTATGTATCTGGTCTGATACTGGAGCAAAATTTGTCGCACAAGCAAGGGCACTGGAGAGTTCGTCCATGGAGAAAAAGGCATTGTAATCTTTCTCCATGCGACTCAAGAAGTCTAATTTACAGTTTTCCATTTTTCTTTTCGTGTTTTGAAAGCCAGAAGAACGGAGCTGGAGATTTGTTCGTAATGAGAGGCCATTTCTTCAGCAATTTCTTGGGGAGAGGTTAGCAGATTGCCATTTACCATAAGCCCTGAAATAGACGGCGAAGGGAGTCTTCCACCGATCTGTCGGACCTTTCTCCACACAAGTTTAGGGATAAACGGAAAGAGAATGATGAGATGTAGGCTCTCCAGGACGCAGCCTTACTTTCCCGTATCGTTAACCTAGCTCTGGCTCGGGATCTTTTATAGTTTATTAGGTTTTCCATGGTTGGGAACCTACTAAGTTTTGCCAATGTAAAACTTAGTAGGTTCGATCCGATCCCGGACCGCGGTGGCACAATCAACGTTCCACCATGGCACAGGGGATGTCGTGCATGGCCCAACGACTTCGCGACGCAAAAAGACGCATGGCAAAAGAGGCCGCATGAAGGACGGCGTTATTAAAATGGGCAACCATAGCATCGATGTCGTTTGGGCAGTTTTCCGATATTCGTAATTCTTTCTTGAATGTTTCCCACTCAGCTCGGTGAATTAGCCACCGAGGAGGGCGAGCAACGTTCAGATCGGGAATATCGAGGTTGACCCGAATGGGAAAATGGTCACTGCCATGCAGGTCGCCAAGGACAGTCCACTCGAAGATTGTAGAAACGGAGGGACTACAGAGAGCTAGGTCCGCGGACGAGAATGTATTAGAAGCTACGGAAAAAGTGTGTGCTTTCGCCAGAATTTAGGAGAATTAAGTTTTGGTTATCTATGATATTTTCGTAACCTGCCTCTCGTGCACGACCTTGTGCCACCCCAGGCAGGGTTTTGGGCGTTGAAGTCCCCACAATGAGAAAAGGTGTAGGCACCTGAGAGAGCACATCTTCCAGTTCTTTTTGTGACATGACTTGTCCAGGCGGGATATAAACGTTGCAAATGGTAACAGAAATAGTTCGGAAATTTACACGAACGCAAGATATCTGCAGAGTGATTCGCATGTCTATTCTTTCGATACCAACGAGTCTGTGATAAAGTGGCGACTCCGTCATGGGCGCGGAAGCCAACGTCTACGTCTTGCCAGTAGCAACAAAGCTGCGTAGAGAGAGGGAGTGCTCAGAACGGAGTTGTTTCCTGCAGGCAGATAACCACGGGTCTATGTATAGACATTATTAACTTCAATTCGTCCAAACGGGTACGAAAGCCATTTATGTTCCATAAGAGGAGAGCCATAGTTTCTAGTTCTTAAGTTTTGGTTCTAGGGTGGGTTATGTATCAGGTTTCTTTTTCTTATTTTTCCTTCTTTGTTGGAAGGTAATGGCTTGGTTCAGGCGGAGTTCCTCATTCCCGGCAGAGTCATCTTGACTACTGCTGGAGAGGGTTGCATGTATTGGGACACCACGGTCCCTTGAGACAGGCGACCTAGATCTAGCACATAGGGCCTGTCGGCCTCAGCTTCTCTGATGTGTTTGCGTGTTTGTTGAAATATTTATGGTTTTTGTTTCCGATTTTGTTTCAGGCTGGACAAGAGATTTGGTATTGGCATCTCTGCCGATGTCATCAAAGGACATCTGGCAGGCAGCATCTCGCAAAGTGGAGGCTTTAGGCGTTTGGGTTTCAGAATTTATTTTATGTTGACCCACGGTGTCAGCGAAACTTCGGGCCATGTCCACGGGTTTCGCGTCTGGTAACGCGTCGTGCCTCCGGAAGAGATCCTGATCTTCTGGATTTTCTTTCCTTAAGAAAATGGGGCACTGGTTGGAATTAGATGGATGTTTTCCACAACAGTTTACGCACTTTGCCTCGGCGGAGCAGTTAGAGTCATTACAAAGCCCTTCCACAGTGCACGCAGACTGCGGCGCTCATGCAGCGAGGTTGCGATGGCCAAACCTCTGGCATTTAAAGCAGCGCAGAAGGTTTGGAACATACTGCTAACACGGAGATTGTAGAAGCTAACGATATCTTCTCTGGTAGTGATGGACGGTCGAAGGTCAGTATTAGAGTTGAGGTAGGAGTGAGTACCCCATATACTCTCCGCTGAATCCTGTAAATCTCTGACACACCCTATGGCTCAAAGAAGGCTTTCAAATTTTCTTCCGATTCGGTAGAGAAGTCTTCGTGATTTACCACACCCTTGCAGAGGTTTAAGGTCGGGTGGGCGAACACATGCACCTGAAGGCCGGCTATTTCTTTGAGGTCAAGGATCTTGCTGATCTGTTCATCAGAGCGACATTCAAAAAGGATTGTGCTGTTTCTCTGACGGACCACCGACTGAAATATACCAAACTTTTCAATTTCCCTGGCAAGTTTGATTGGCTGACACTCTTCATAGTTTCATTTTCTCTTTACTTGACATGACGAGAAAGCGGGCTTAGTAGGTTGCCACGGGGATATAGTGGGGGGTAATCACAGCACTGCACCGCCGGGCTTAGTAGGTCTTCTGACTCTTACAAAAAAACTCTCAAGATTTACTGTTTCACCAACAAATCTCCTCTTCCTTATGGAAGAGGGCGGGGGGGTAGGTTTTTTATCCATTAAGAGGATATCAGATTCATCCCTGTGGTCCCCACCCACCACGGAGCCCAACAAGGGACACTCCATCGGAGTGCCAGGGTTGCCACGGGATATAGTGGGGGGTAATCACAGCACTGCCCGCCGTGGATCCCCCCGCTCACCCTGGAGTTCAGTACAAGACCTAGTCCAAGCCAGTTGATCAGGAGTGGGTTAGCTCCCGACCGCTCGTCTAGAAGAGTCCGCAGCCAAAGCAAGTGTATTGAGACCTACAGGGAATGTTCCCCAAAATACGTAAGAGCACGTATCCCTGGATGCCAAGAAAAAAGGAGCACGAGGAGAGTAATTGGGAAACATACAGGACCCTCAACTGCCAGGACATACATTCCCTCTGACATGAGTTGCCATGCACGGCAAACACATGGGTGGGCGTTCAGCATACAGAGGGAGCCAGTGAAATAGAAGAGGGAGAAGAAAAGAGACAGGACGGTATAGAAGAATGAGAATGTACAATGGGGAGAAGAAAAGTGACTTGTGAAGGAAAGGAATACTTGAGAGCCCTCTCTGTATCCCCCCGTCAGGACGTGGACCAACCCACCTCGACGGGTAATTAAAAGTTAATAAATAATATGATGCTTTGGCAAACAAATGCAAATAGTTGCATAATAAACTGGTACTTAACACTGAAAAATTATAATAGTAATTACTAAACATTATAGTATTGTAATATTCTCCAAATATATAAAAGTATTAGTTTAGATTAACGCGAACCAAAGGCAGCCACCATTATTGCCTTCTGTTATCAGTAAGGTATTACAAGCAACAATGACCGCTAATTCATATGGTATACACATTTTGTCAATTAGCATTTTTGATACCGCCAGCAAGAAAATGAAAATGGATAGAAAAATATAATTAAATTTAATATTTTTATTTTCATCAAAATTACTTAGTTTTTACATGCATACTCTTCAGTCACACATCTTATTAAGCAAAGCAAAATCGTCTACTGTAAAACTCCACTTTTATGTTCCTGCAATTTTTGTTTTCCTGGCATTTACAACATTTATTGTAGGTCCCATCAATTTTCGTATATTCATAATGTTATAAATATCCCGCTTTTACAATAAAATGATTTCAATTTTCCCGCAATTTACAACTCTGCTTACCACAACACCGTCTTAAAAGCACTTCGCGTTAGGCACAATGGGCACTGTCACTGGACTTTCCCGTCACCTAGCCCAGTTAATAATGGTCCTAACAGGATGCCAGCTGCATCGATGCCTTCGCATACGAGTGGCTTAACGGGCGTGTTGATTAACACTATATCTTACGGAAACGACACACGAGCGCTCTTGCGATGTGAGTTGCTAACTGTGTCGCGCTTGAAAGCTACAATATGCACTTCATCTCAACTTATGTTGTCGAGCCTTGCTTGAGCTGTGGAAACAATGCACGTCGCCAAAAGCGCTCGTTTGTCGTTTCGCATAAGATATTGTCAATCGACGACGCACGTTATGTGACGTGTGCTCAGGCATCAACGCAGCTGACGTCATCAGCAGTACGTGACGTGCGTCAACGCAACGCTCATGTGTCACAGGCCTAAGAGCGGTAGTCTCACGATCATTTGTTTATTTTACTTCATCCTCCTTCACAATTTCACACCTCATTCTAAAATAAGCGTGATTTTTCCCTAACCTGTAATAGCTCAAACACGAAAGTATGGAATTCTCTGTATGTTTTGAACTGTAAATTCCTTTCATGAATACTCTTCCTATTATTTCATAAATAAATAAATTTTTAAAAAGACTAGTTGGAAATCATTACGAATTCCAAAAACAAACATTTATTGATTTGGGAAAATGTAAACTTCACATTTTTTCTTACAGTAGAAATACTCCCTTCTTTCATCAAGGAGTCCAATGGTTGCATTGTCAAAGCAGTGGATTGCGGGGACATGTGGAAGAGTCATTACGACATTTAAAATTCGTAAACTTCGGTATTAATGTGTCTTCAATTTCCGATGTTGTTAATTTAGGTCAGATTTCTATTTGACCTTGTAAAATTGTTTATTATGTATCTAATTATATATATATTAAAGTATATTATAATCCTTATTGATTGTATCTAAATACATTATACCTACAATTTCAAAGAAAACAAAAAAAAAAGCATTTCCCCTTATTTACACCATTTTCCTGAGGATCCCACGAAAAGTGTGAAAGAAGGGTTTTACTGTATTTGTTTTCACATTTAATACAATTAAGGAATGCAATTTAAAATGATATAATGAAAAAATTAATAATAATAATAATAATAATAATAATAATAATAATAATAATAATAAAATGAAATGAAATAATATACAAATTCTAACTCGCACAACATCCAACTGCGTAGCAACACCATTCATATTACTTTCACAAAGTGCAGTTAATTTGGAGGGCCACTATGTTGATGCCAAATTAAACAATACTCATATTTTCAAAAAATTCAACATGATCTTATTTGAATATATGTTTTGATATTGAAGGGGGGAAAAAAAAGAGAGAGAGAGAGAGAGAGAGAGAGAGACAGACAGAGAGAGAGAGACAGAGAGAGAGAGACGAGAGAGAGAGAGAGAGAGAGAGAGAGAGAGAGAGAGAGAGACAGAGAGAGACACAGAGAGAGAGAGAGGAAAGAGACAGAGAGAGAGAGCGAAAAAAGAAAAAAAAGAAAAACATTCTGTCTGGGGGATCCACTTTTTTGTTAAGAGAGCCCGGCAATGAGAGTTTTTCTGCTGAAAATTCGCTGCTTTTTCCCACAGCATTACGTAACCCTCTCTTCTTAAGGGCAAGAAAGTAAAAGTGGTATTGACCCATTCTGTCTGCCCAGCACCAAGTATGGAGCACTTCAGAAATTCTTTCAGATCTGAAGAGGGGACAGAGAGGGAAGTATAATGTCTTACTTCTGAAAAAATTAAATGTGTATTGAAATCAAAAAATTTAGAAACTCTTCCTTTGTCAATTGTCATTAAAAGCATATATATTTAATCAATAATTTCTTATTTGCATAATTCAAGAAAAAATATTGATGTCAGATGAATCCTTTAAGCAATTTTAACTTAAGTTATCAACAATTTTATGTTTTATAATATTCATGCAAGTCACAATGTCTATGAAAGTAAACCATACCTCAGCTAATGCACATTGGTCAGAGCAGATCACTTTTTAGTCATGATCTTAAGATATTCCAAAGCATTCAGTGCAGCTCTTGATTGGGCCTCCTTTGATGACAATCCTGTTCCATAGCAAACCGCAACCGGAAGAGTAGATAATTGCACTAAGCACTGAGTTTGTCCTGCAAGAGGAGGAGTTATTAGAACTGACTAGAAAGTATAAATGATAAATATTTTTAAAATTATAAATTCTAAATGAATATTGTTTAAAAACATTCATATCTTCTTCTTCTTTTTTTGGTTAAAAATCAACATTTAAACCATTTTCGTATTTCCCAATTCCCAATAATTATCTACTTGTTGTGAAGTATGCATGACATTCTATATCTTAGGAACCCCAAATTCGCTTTTCCCACACTTCATTGAACAATTAAAACAAAATACCTAGAAATGGTACTTGGATGTGATTTAGCACAGATTCCGAATGCAACCCAAACACTCGTGTGCAAGGAGGTAAGTTGATAACTTGACTTCCGACAATGATATTCTACCATACCCAGAACATAGGGTAAGGAAGGCTCTGTTAACTTAAAGACTTAAGTCACTTTCATATCTGCTGTCACATCACGAGAAATGAAACTAAAGTGGAGCAAGCAGTTGCAGCACCACATGGCCATAGTATATTGTTACACAATATCCAGAATCCCCTCCACTCTCCCAAATTCCTCGAGGATTGGAGCTCAGACATAAGGCATATCATACAAATGCCATTTACAATGGCAATTTTCATTTCAACTAAGAATTTGATGCATTGTATCTTACAACTGTTCTGAAAGCGAGCTCTTAAAAGGTATAAATTAAGAAAATGGCTATGAAGATGCTGTTCTGGTAATGGGTACGATTTACAAACAATATTTGGGTTTTAGTGTCTGTTCTATGAAAAATAGGTCGATGAGAGGAATGGTCTTTCAGAGATTTCACTATATCACCAAATGCCAGGAATCAATTGTTGTTGCAGATCTTCAAAGTTCATTGCAATAAAACATACCTGAAATTGACTTCTCCTCAATATCCACATAAGTTACTTCAAACTGCTGTTCAGATGCTATCTCCTGAAGAAACTGAACGAAGTTGAAGGTTGCATCATTTAGAGATTTGTTCTGTCAGAAAGTTCAAAACAAACATTAATAATAAAGACATAAGACAATAATGCATAAATATCACCAATAACCAAATCTGAGCTAACATACTAACTTCACACTAATACTCAAAATGCAAAAAGCAAAAGAAAAAAATGCAAAAGCTACAATTACTGAAGCACAGTCTTACCTGCAATTCTGACAATTTCTCTCCAGACGACAGTTTCAGATTCTTATGAAACTGGGACACCTTGTGACTATGTGATGTCGTCAGAGTGGAGATTTTACTATCTTTCAGATCGGCATAACGTGCGCCATATTTGCAACGCGCTGAGCAATCTACAAGTAACATATAGAAATATTTCAGGTTTACTTTATATTTCATACATTTTATAACTTGGCAAAACATACTTTCCTTTAGAGTACTCACTTATTTTGAAGTAACAACATTTGAAAAAGGACAAAATTATTCAGGTGAGTGATATTTATGGTACTTTCAAATTATTCGGTAATATCTGAAGAATGATGTTTTACAAGAGCCTACTCAAAGATAGTAAAATCTGGGACACGCATGCAAACTTTTGAATGATTCCTTCTAAGCATCAAAAACAAATACATACTGACTCTTTTTCTTATACTTTAATACAAAAAATAATTGTAATGTGACCAAAATGAACATGCAAGGAACGTCTTAAATAATGCATGCACAGAAACTGACAGCACTCAAAGAAGAATATACAAAGAAATCCTAACATAAACATGTAGTAATAGTTTTCATTTTTAATTGTAAAACTAAACTAATATAAATAAAATTAGCAGTGCTAAAGAGCAATATTATTACTAATTTTATCATTAAAGAAATGCTTTGTTATTTACTGACTTTATCTTCACAACAATTTAAACCAAAAAAGACTTAGGATAGCATTATTTTGAAGTTTTTGAAAAAAGAAAACTGACGATATCTATACATTCGAAGATAGTTAAGCACATTGCTCATATTTTTTTTTATGGAATGAGGTGGATGTGGATTTGGAGGTAGAGATTAAAAGAAAGGAATGGAGAAGGAGGAAGCGAGGTGATAAAGATGTGGAGAAATAAATTAAGAATTTAGGATACACAGTCACAAGTTAAATTGAAGAGAATTATCTAGGGTACACGTTTATCACATTCTTTTAAACTTCATGAGATAGAAAAACTGCCAGAAAAAGAAAGGGAGGACAGAAATAACACTTCAACTTGATTTAAGAGGACTGATTGAAAAAAATCAATTCTATCCTTGATTACTAGACCTCGGAATTTTAGGCACAAAAAAGTGATGATTTAGGCACCTAAAATAGGTAAGAAAATTATGAAATTAGGCAATATTGAGCATGACATATGATGTTTTAGGGACTTAAAATACATTACAACATTGTTCCTCTTCACACCATGCAATGCGGCTGATACAACACACCCCCACACAAGAAAACTCTGAATGACCCTTTTCCTTTCTAAGAGTTCAAGACTTGGGCAGTATGTTGGAAGCTTCACCTTTCGAACAGTAGGCTTTTGCCTGACCTGTTACTTGCCTCGCCTAGATTGCATAGACACCACGCTGTGATAATGCGCCTCAACCTAACAACATGACGCTGTACAGCGAATGGGTACAATTGCCTAAGAAGTGCGTGCTGACAAGTGTGAAACTTCCCCCTTATATTGACTTGAAGAGCTCCTGGTTTTCGGTGTGTAGTCAATTGCGTATTGGATCAGGCAATATTCGCGTTTCGGGAAATTCGGGGAAGTCTTTGCGTTTCGATAAAACAAATTTTAAAAAATGAATAATGAAAATATGATAATTTTTCACAATTACCTGTTTTAGAAAAATAAAATAAAATAGGCATCAACCGCCCTTTAAGGACATTTGAGTCCCTATTAGATACTTTGCGTTGATATATTCTTCATGATTTGTAAACATCTGCAATTATTTTCCACCACCTCCTAAAGGAAGCGTTATGGCTGCGCGCTACTTTGAATTGGCGCGCAACCGATCAGACAGCGAGGGCGCTCTATGGCGCGCCGCTAGCGGCGAGAGCTCGACGAGCACCATCACCGGACCTGCAGGCGAAGAGCGAGTCTTCGTCACGGCGCTGTGTATACGTATATATTCTGGCCCGCAATCGCTGCAAACGGGAGTGGTACTTGAAACAACTGCAAGTGTACTTGGGTTTTCCCAACATGACGTCTGAGGGGGCTCGTCTTCACGATGGAATATGACAAGTCATTTTGCGTTTTTCTCGGTCCTGCCGCCGGATGTCGCGTGATCGCGACCGTATCAGATGAGCGACAAATCAAACGACATCTAGCAGCACTACCGAGAAAGACGCGAAAAGCCGTGCCATATTCCATCGTGAAGACAAGCCCCTCAGGCGCCACGTTACGAAAATCCAAGTATAGTTCAGAATGAATGCCCCCGGGCCGCCCTCTGCGCCCCTAAATAATTCCTATAGCAGAGTTTCATGCATGTAATTTATCGATGCCTCTGCTTATAGATCCTTCAAAAACGAACTACTACGTTTTTTGATAAAGTAGCTGACTCGGAAAACGTCATTTCTGAGATCACTTCGTACGAACCCGATCAACGGGCGAAGTATAAACTTGCTGAAGTAAGGAAACTGAAACAGCGCAGTGAGAATTGAAATTTCGTATTTCTGCACACGGCAATGCGCGCGCCAGTTGGCTAAAGTCGTTCTGACCTTCTGTTTTCCTTTTTAAGTTGCAGGATTGGCCATAATACCGGTAAAGGAGGAATGGTCGCCCCGCAGTGGTGTGAACGTGCATTGCACTTTCGTGCGTTCACAAAACTGCACAAACCAAAACCGAGGCGGCAAAGGGGAGTGTTCCCGTTGTGTGACGTGAGGCGAGGTCCGAGCGGGACGAAGTCCGGCCAGCGGAGGCGAGTCACTAGGCACTCGATGACGGCGAGTGGGAAAGAGGCCCGCCCATCGGGAGGCGTGGACAGCAAGGAAGACGAGCGGCCGATACCTTCACTCGGAGTAGCCGGCGGAGATGCCGGGAGCGTGATGATAGTCCCATCACGCAGAGAAACTTATGTTGACGATTGGTTCAACTGTATTTTCCTTTGTTCTGAATGAACATTGTTGAAGTGGAAAATAACATTCATTTTCAAGACAAAACAGGAAATAAATAGGCTTTTGTCCTAAAATCCGAGGTCTTACACAATTTAAAAATGAACACTTACATTTTGATGTTTAATTCTCCACAAATCCAGAACCACTCTTCTTTCACCAACAAAATATCATTCAATCTAATAAGTTTACTTTCAAATAATTTTGCAGGAATTGTTACAATGAATCGTGACTAAAATTCTCATTGACAAAAACACTGAAAATTACTTCTCATTCCTGCTCTTAAAAAATTTTGCTAACAAATACTTATTTGTTTTTTCAGTATGTTTAACTAAAAAGTATGTTAAATAATGTGCCCAAACAAAGAGCCCTTTTTATAATGTTTAATATACTGAAAATGGACAGTCATACAGTGCTATATTGTTGAACTTGATGTCTCGTTTCGTTCACATGTCATCCAGATCACAGATGCTTAATTTAATTTAATAATGATTTAATCCATTTGCATAATTAACTTTTAAAATACTTGAATTTTATCTAATTAGATACAGTTAGCATTAGATGCTTTAGAAGGTTCTTTCAAGAAACAAAACATTCTTCTACAAATTTTGAGCAGCCCTATACACAAGACGGCACATGCACGTAAGCTGGAAGGCATAGTTGTCTGCACATGACATATGGAGGCAGTCATAGTTTGCAAGAAAAGGAGAACAAAGAGGTTACTGAGGCCAGGTTGTACATACTGCGAACAATGAACAACGCTAAACAACAATCCCATTGTTTTGAATTACGAACAAGTTTCAGACAGGAAGCAGCCTAGAAGAGCTTGCAAGTGCAATTTTACTGACTAAAAAGGAAATGGGAATAAATTTGATGCTTTCACAGGATAGTCCAATTTGATATATTAAACCCTAGAATCACTGATGGTTAAGAAAATAATGAACAGAGGAAATAAAATCTCATAACAACAATTTTAAAAGCTAACAATGATGGCCATTTAATAAATTCCTAGTAGTGCAGATTTTGTTTGTATTTTGTTCATGAATTGAATAATTTAATTGCAACTAAGCACGCAAATGACCAGAGCAACAAAATTGACATTTCAAGATCACGGCTTCAACCAAGGAAATGTATGATAATCAGCAAGAACAATATTAAAATATTTTGGTTGAAATGAAAGGCATATTTTTAATTTTTACAACATTATTCAACAAAATTATTCATTTGTATTTCAAGAAAAAAATAAATCAGCAGGATAAATCCAATAGTATTTTCAACCTTAATAATTTGTCTCCCATTTTCTCATCAATTTGTATACACAATTATTACTTAATTCCTATGATATCATTTATGTTAATGAAGAAACACATTGGAGAGCAACAGATAACGAAGTCAAGAGGGAATCAGTAAAATCAATATCATTTGAGTATGAATCAATCAAATACAGCATTTTTTAAAATTTAAAAACCAAATCATGGCCAATTGCCTTTTCTCAGTTAGAAACACCTGAATTTAGAATTCATGTGATGATTCAGATATTCATCTTCAATCCCTCCCAGAACGTACGTCCCAAACTTCAAATTCTATTTGAGAAATTTCTGTTGATATTTTTCCAATGCCAAAGATCCTTATTGTCTGGAGTTAAACATACGATAATTTTTCAGAACAATAACACAAAAAGTTACTCTTGGAAAACTTTGGTTTCCTTTTTTGGATTTTTTTACCTATTTTAAAAACATAATTCACACATTTATTTACATTATTAAGTTTCCTCAATATGAAATTTAAAAGAAAGTTGTGAATGAAACATGGCTACTTGATATTTATGAAACTCAAAGAAAACATCATTTATATAATTTTAAAATAATTTGAATAATCATTTAGAATGCAATAACATTTGCTGGGAATAAAATAGAGTTTGAGTTTCAAACATCCCTCCTATCTCTAAGGACCTCTGTCTTTGTTTCAGATTTTAAAAGCAAGATCACGCCCTTGACTTAAACAAATTCAAATAAATTTTATATTAGTTTATTCATATATAATTATGTCAATTGGCATACAGTGTTTATCATATACAATATCACTGAAATTTACATATTCAAGAAAATTAAAGAAGAAAAGAAAAAGAAAATAAAAGAAAAAAAAAAGGAGAGGGGGAAGTACAACTCACCTCGTCATCATCTTCCAGTCCTGTTGGCATGTTGCTAGAGGCTATAGGAGCATCTTGAAGTTTCTCCCACATTTTATGAGCTGCCATTCTCTTAGCCAGTTTCTTGGATTTCCCTGTGCCTACAAGCATTTCAATGACGTTAACAATAATGACTGAAATTCCGAACAAATAAAACATATTCCAGAAATAAACCAAAATGAATTAGTAAGTGTTCATGTAAAGAAATGCTACTGTGGCCCAATGGTATTACTTTCTTCAAAAACAAAAACAAACAAAAAAATTACTTGAGCAACTTTTCAAGTAGATCAGATTTGCATTGCAACAGATGATTACAACTTGCTAGGTTCAATGCAAACATGGAGCAATTAGCCTGTAGAAGTATACTATAATAAGGCCAAAGTAACCCATCTTTACAGTAACCTATTTCCATTCTATAGGAGATAAATACATCACCTCCATCGAGTTAATTTTATGGCAAAAAGATTATTAAAATTGAAAAGAGGCAGCAGTAAGTTAAGAGATATTTGCATCACAAGAAGAAGCGACATCGATGTTGATGTTTTCAAAACATCTATGTTTTTATAAAATCATCGATATTTTGAAGCCAATGCTTTTACATGATCATTGTTTTCTAAATGAAGGCAATCTATATACAATTCTATAATAATAACAATTTTTAGATGTTCACAAATTGAAAATTCTGAAGACTAAAGTGAGCAAGAGTGAAAAATAAATTTAAAAAATTAGGTTTTCATAAATAAATATGGTATGTAATGTTTGAATGTCGAAAGTTTTGTTAATTGTGCAATGATTTTTTATCTGTGTTTTGTTTAAACCTCAATTAAAAATATTAATAAACGAGATCATTTTCAAATTAAATTTCTCCTGCGATGATTACTAATTGACTTTTACATACATTGATGTTTAATAACATTGATGGTTTGGGGCTGATGTTTTAAATTTTAAGAATTGATGCTTTGTTTGCGATGCCACATCCCTAATCACAAGTGATTAAAAACATTTAAAATTTGAATTCCAAAATTACTTTTCTTAACCACTGCACCACGAGTTAAAATCCATTTTAAGAAAAGGGCAATTTCAATTTACCATAAAATAAAAAATGGACACAAACTTACCGAGTTCCCTCTGCTTGAACACAGTACATGCAATAGTAAACAGCCGTTCATGAGGCAAACCTTCTTCAGTAACCATTTCATAGCTTGGTGGAGGCCATCGACGAGACATACACATTTCCTGAAGTGATCCAATTGGGTTCCCAGGAATTTTATCATCATATGGGGAAACAATCTCATTTTTCCTGAAATGAGAAGTTTGCAAAAAAATTTACTTTCCCAGTAAATAGTATTTTCAGAAGTAAAGAACTGTAATAAATTATACAAAGAGCTCGGAAGTTCATGCATTTATTTTACCTAAAATAGGCAGGCAAAAAGGCATTTATTATTTAATGAAATAGGCATGCAAAAAAAGGTATTTATCCTGGCTAACGAAGGGGGTCAAAACACAGGAAACATTAAAAAGTATCCATTTAAAAGTAACTAACGTAAAAAATTTATAATTAAAATGATTCAAATTTTTCTCCCAACTCTAAAATTTACATTAGCACTTATGTGGAAGGAAACTACCTTTCTTGATTGGTAATCTTGATTGTACATGACCATCCAGTATGACAACTACAAATTTTACTCGTGACATTGTCTCTAAGAAATGCTATTGTGAACTCCCTTTTTTAACCTTGAAATAATACCCATGAAAATAGTAATTTCATTCCTCGTACTTGGGTAATCGCCTTAAGAGAAAAAGAACAAGAAGAAACTCAGAAGGGTATATCATGTACAGGCAGCTCTGTCCTCAAAAGTGATTCATGGCCATATACAAACATAGAATGGGATTTCTCATTAAGAAACAACTCTAAGCATCAATGAAAAACATAAAAAATCTTCACTGTTTTCATCTTCCTTTCCCTATTATATTTTTAACAAAACTTGACACTGGAACCTCCGCGTCCCCACAGGCAATGCCCTGCCTTCATTTGTCCAGGCTTTGTAGATGTTTGCAGCTTGATAGAGAATGGTGCAAGGAGGGGAAAAAAGGAAAATAATGACAAAAAAAGAATAAAAGGCAAAAATAATGCAGAAAATAAAACACAAATAAGGCAAACTGCCAAAAATAGGCATCAGAAGCTAAAATAGACAAAAAAAAAATTACTAAAGCAAGTCCAGAAGTACAATTAAGAATTCCTATTGTTAAAGGTCATAAAATCGTAACAATAATAAAAAGGATTTTGCCAAACTTCTGAGCTCTACTCATAAGTAAATAATTTCCGGTTTTTTTCCCCCTCAATTTAGAACTCCAATTTCATAAAATATAAGATCATAAATGCATGAGGAAAACAAGCACTAATGTTTTGCAGCATTCAAAGCAGTGAATACACATTTTTTTTGAGGTCATGATCTGATCTGCTGCTTTAAGGAAAGTCATTTAAAATTTTTGTAAACTGTAAACTACCAAAGACCAAAACAACTTCAGGCAAACTTAAAGATACACGGCAAACAAAAATAAATTGCTTTTATATAATAAATGAATTGAAAATTAACTACTTTATTTATTGGTAAATTGTTGTTCAATCTTCATTTATGAATATACACAATCGTATTTAAAAATTATAAAACATCTGTTAAATCAGTACAACAGTTTGGAATTATTTCGTTTCCATTTTCAGGTAAAAACTACAGAATACATATTTGTAGTAATTTTGTTATAAATCATTCACCAGGTACACCAATTACCAGATTGTGAAGTACAAGGTAAAAAGAAAATTAAATAAACAATAAAGTAAATGAATAATAGCTGAAAAATCACATGGAAAAAAAAACTAAAATAATTAAGTATTATAAAAAAAGTCTCATGGATGTATTTTTGGCACATTTAGGGCCACAAGTGTATAAATTATATACCATTCAGAGAGGGTGTAAATGCCATGCATACATTTGAAGTACAACCAGTGAAAGAAGAAATATGCAGAAACTAAGGGCGAGAAGAGGAGAGATGGAGTAGAGTTCGATGAAGTAACCATTGGAAGATATGATTAGCAAGAGAAGGTAGTGGCTGATAAAAACAGTCATTATTATCTTTAATAGAACATAATATCTTTTCAATTTTGGATGGAAACAGTCAAACATATTTACAATATTCAATTATATATATCAAACAGTCATAATATTTATACATATTTATTTCTTCTTTTTCAATATCAATTTTTTTAGAAAAATCCAATCTATGCAGAGTTAGTGAATTTTGCTTCTGGGTTGTCAAATTTTCATTACTTATATGTTCCTTCATTTCAGTTTTTCTTCTTCATTTGTTTTGTCTTACAATGATACGTTACAATTCCTGCAATTAATTTTACATAATACAACATTTTCATTACCTCTTTATTTGAAGCGTCTTTTACATTCCATATTGGGTGCAATTCATTAAGTAAAAGTGTTTCTATGTTTACATATTACATTGAAATGATATTTTCCTGAATTTGTTTTTTATTTTGAAACAAACGGCACAACTATATTCATAGGAAATTCTTTGTCTTCAATCCTGCTATTCTCATTTGTGTTAATTTCATTGATGCGTCTCTTCTCATGAAATTTAAGTCTAACATGAATGTGTCAGTTAATACAATTGATATGATAAGTCATTTGAAATTAATTGTGCTTTCATTTTATAAATGTTTTGGTTAAGGTAAGAGATTTGAAGTACTAAGAATTTTGTCTGCCATATTAATTATAATTCCAACTTGTTTCTAAACGGGGTGTTTGGAATAAAACCACGTGGTACTGGCAGCAACTTTAACTTTTATTCTAATCATCCCATTAGACACAAAATTGGAATTATAAATAGGGTGGACAAAATTGTTAAGAGTTGGCATTTCTGAACAAAAGAGAGGGTGGTGGGGCCATCACCGGAAATGCTTTGAATAAATCAAATTTAATTCAATTATGGCTTACGGCGTCCGGCATGCTCTGTCGCCTGGCCACGCAAATTCCACTAAGTTCTTTACACTGTCTACAGAGAAAAGAGGTATCACTAGGGCGACAAAACTGGAGATTTTTAATTATGCTCTGAGGTTTCTTTTAGACTTGAGGATCTTTTAATGATATAAATCTACAATTTGGAACAGTCAGCTTTACTTCCCTTCCAAAAGAATGAGAATACATTTTAAATTATTCTGCAGAAATTCTATTTTCTTGTCAGGTACATATCCTAAAGAATTATCCTATCTTTCCTCCTCCATTATATGCCGATGAAAACGTACGGCGAATTTATTCTTTTATCATCAGAGAGGCGATTATTCATCGGGAGCTTCAATATTTAAAATTAAGTAGTAACGAAGATCTCGATTGGACAACCGCGATCCCACTGTTCGCTGACAATTTGCCCTTACGTTTCAATTAGACTGTACATCCACTATACAGCTACAACCTCCCAGCATCAGCGACAAAAATAGTTGCGCTACTAATTAGTCCATTGGAGGTTGACAAAAACTGCCCTCGTATTTTATGCAATGTAACAGGGCCATGCCAAAACATTTTAAAAAATAAAGTCAAAACGCGAAAAAGAAAATCAACGGTGTAAAATCATGCCTAGAGGTAAAAGATATGGCCGAAAAGGAGCCATGTGAACATTTTAAAGTTTAATACACAAATGCCGTGTTGTCATTATCCTTCTCTCTCAGATTAGGCAAAAATACCATTTTCCTCGTAGAAAGCTAAAAAGCTCGCAGAGAGCGGTTTCCTCGTCTTCAAACATCTCTTCTACCCAGCCGACAAGATGATGCCTTCAGTGGCTATCACTTGCCTCACCACAATCAAGCAACGCATGCTCCAGTGCAGGGTTGCCAGATCCGAACTGGGAAAATCCCCCAACCGAGGGATAAAAAGCCACCCAATTCCGCCAAATGGCTGAATGGTGGGAAAAGCGGACTCTGACACCGGGGCTGGTAATTTCGAAATAGCTTAGCTACAAGTTGTTTAAACTAAATACTCTTGTGCATAAAGCCTACCTAACATAAGCCATCAATACTTGTACAAATTTTTGAAAAAGGTTGGCACGATTGCGTGCCTGTTTAATTAAAGAAAAAAAAAATGGACCCAGAGATATTTTCATAATAACTGCACATTTGGAAATGTTCGAAACTAAAACTCTTGTGGATGGGGCATGTTTCAGAAGTCAGTGAATATTTGTACAATTTTTAGGAGAAGGTGGGTACTATTGATTTAAGCACAAAAAGCGAAGTATCGCCCAAAGTCCTCTCAAGAAACAATTTATTCCAGACGCAATCCCGCAAAATACATTTTCTTCTAAGTCTACGATTTTTTCCGCCAAATTGGCGTAATTCCGCCCAATATGGCATCCCTGCTCCCCATGGAAAGATCTGTTCTAGTTATCGCACGTAGCGGGTACGTAAGCCAGAGTTGCCAGATTAGTACATTTGTCCCTAGATTCGGTAGATTTTTTTGATTAGTAGGCTACTTGGGAGTTTAATTATTTTTGGGAAAGTTTAGGGGATTCCTTTTTTATATAATAAAAATGTGTTTGCACTTAAAATGTGCTTATAAACTATATTGACAGATCTTAAGCCTACAACTCCATTCACTATTTTGAAACATATTCATGAATGCATCTACACTATAAAGTAAAATAAAGTAATTTATAAAATCGTGTTATTACTACATTTACTATGTAACTTTAAAAATAAGTAGAAAGTATTCGGGGATTATTCCATTATCTAGGAGGGAAATGACAAATTATTGGTGCAATACCAATATTAGTCTAGCAACATTACAGCACGGAGATATTCACAGAAGTGAGTGGTCAATCCCAAGACGTTCTCTTCGCTCCTGGCGCCACAATATGAGAAAGCTTGAAGTTTCATCAGGGGGGAATGGTCATGGCTCTTGCGCTTCGTATCCGACTTCAACCTAGGAGCTTCAGACCGGTTTGCGTCACAATATTATTTATTTATTTTACGTAAAAAAAAAGTTTTAACTGCGTATGACGTGCTATGGGGAAGAGTGAATTGTGTGCACATTTTCAAAATTCTGTGATCCCTACACTTAGTCATATACTACTTGAATTTTGAAGGAAAAAACACTCACAACTCCCATGTAATGAAATATATTTTCAAGGATAAATAAGCAATAAAATTTGGGTTCTTATCCATGTTGTCCTTCGGAATAATACTTCCTGCCTCGACAACAAGGAAACAATAACTTGAATAACTTTATTTCCCACTGAATTCTAGAAGTCGTGCACAGATAATGAAGTTACATTTATGTCCAGAAGCAAAACAAGGGGCCATCTCAGTATTTGCTCAATGGATCAGGGAAACTGCACGAAAAACCTGATCGGGATGGGGGGGTCACTGACTCAGAAGCTGCGATACAATACTTGTTACATATTGTTTAGAATTATACGCTAGTAAATAATACATTAAATATCACTGTTAAAATTAATTTACTTTCCTTGTGATGTCAGTATAGTCTCTAATTGTATAGAAACAATTATGCAGCAGAAACGATTTCTCTTGGGATTTAAATTTTCTATCGAATTTAATCGTTTGATGTCATCTGGCAAAGTGTTGTAAAATAATGTACACGTATTGTTTGTGAATTTGTTGTAATGAGCTGTTGATACTGTCACCTGATGAATATGATTTCTATGTCGAGTGTTATAGTAATAGACATCGGCATTTTCTGAAAATATATTCCCGCCCTCAAGCAAGTCATTTTTGACAGAAACCACTGATTCGTAAATAAACACAAGGTAATGGTCAAATTCCTAGAATAATGAAGAGTGGCTTACATGAATTACGTGGGTGGGATTTGGTTATTATTCGTACAAAAGTCTGGGAGCTATAAGATGTATTTCCCAGAATATTATGCCATATCTCAGACGGGAATGAACATTCGCGAAGTATTCACAACGAGCAGTATGAAGGCTGACTGAATTTGCAAGAATTCTGAACGCGTAGCATACTGAACTTAATTTTGTGTTCAATTCATTTAAATGGACGTTCCATTTAAGGTTTGACTGAATTGAGAGACCTAAAAATTTTGTTGCCTTAACATCAGTCAATGGTACACCATTCATTTTCAATGGAGCACAGAATTGTTCATTTGAAATAGAAAACTGCATTAAAACCGTTTTCTTTCCGTTTACTATTAATTTGTTATTTCGGAACCAATTTGAAATATCTGATATTGTACTATTTACGGTTTCTTTATAGCAAAGGATGTTCGTATCATCCGCAAAGAGAACCGTTCTTCCGTTTCGAATCGTCGAGGCATATCGTTTACGTAAAGTAGGAACAGAATAGGGCCTAAAATCGATCCTTGAGGAACTCCGCGCGCAATGGGCAAAGAGTCGGAAAGGTGCGTACGTAATGTTCCATCATTCCGGTAAGATATTTGCACTCTGAAATCGTTGTATAAGGTACGAACATAACCAATCTAGAGCAATACCGCGGATTCCATATGACGGTAATTTGGAAAGTAAAATGTCATAATCAATGACGTCAAAAGCTTTTGACAGATCTAAAAATAATCCAATAGGTGTCTCGTTTGGATCCAATGATGAGGCAACATCTTTAAGAAAAGAAAATATAGCTGTTTCCGTTGATTTTGATTTTCTAAATCCATGTTGGCAATCTGAAAGCGCGTTATGTTTACTGAGAAAGGTTTCCATTAGTACGTAAAGAAGTCTCTCTAATATTTTTGAAAAAACTGATAGAAGAGAAATGGGCCGATAATTTTGAAATTCATTTTTGTTGCCTTTTTTGAAGAGCGGCTTAATTTTAGCTGTTTTGAAAAGATCTGGAAACGTTCCGGTGCATAACGATGAATTAAATATGTGAGTTAACGGGTGTATAATGATCAGTATTTATTTATTTAGTCAAAAACTGTATGTGACGTATGGCATAATGGCATACGCACAGGTCTTTAACAAAGAATCCGGAATTCATCTAAACCGGACGAATATTTATTTTTTAGTTTACCGATTATTTTGAGAATTTCATAGGAAGAAGTTTCGGGAAAACGAACATCGTGTCTCAAATTTTGGGTGAACTGTCTGTTTTTGAATTTTGTGGCTGAAGACCCTGAGTGAGATCGGCAGCAATTCTCGAAAAGTATTGTTAAAGAGATCGTTTTATTTACACTTCGTTTTTGATTTGCTTTTTTATTTTCACATTGCTTTTGTTTTGTTATTGAGTTCAAAATATCCTGATCGTGTTTCATGATTTTAACCTGCCTTATGACTTTTCGTAACAATGATTTGTACTTTTTTAAAGTAGATAAGGAAATCTTGAGGTACGTTATGACGTTTAGAAATGAAAGAAAGAATTTGCTTGTTTTTAAAATGTCCTAATCCCTTGTGTTACCCAAGAAATGCTTTTCCGTGTAATATTAATTTTCTTAAAATGAAATGAAAGAGTTAAAAAAAAATTATATTTGTCGTTTGTATCAACAGTATTATTAACAGCTTCCCATGACTCTTGCATCAAGTCATCAATGAACAATTTTATTTTACTTTTTGTAAACAATCTAGTCATACGTGTATTATTTATTGTGTCAGTGTCGCATTTCTTATAAGAGATGAAGAATTTGTGCATCGTGAAGATAAGAATTTGTGCATCGTGGTCACTGGTTTCAACTTCATATCGAGTAGTAGTTTTGTTAATTATAATTTGATCAATTGCCTTCATCGAATTTTGTGTAATCCGTGTAGGTACATTAATTGTAATGTCTAAATTGAAGGAATTAATTAAATTGAGAAACTTTTCTTTCTCGCAAGATTCGACCAGAAAATCAATGTTAAAATCTCCGCAAACAACAATGGATTCAAAAGAGCGATTGCTGACTTCTTAAGTGTTATCTCCAGGT
The DNA here is from genome assembly GCA_964035755.1 of Teleogryllus oceanicus. Classification (NCBI taxonomy): domain Eukaryota; kingdom Metazoa; phylum Arthropoda; class Insecta; order Orthoptera; family Gryllidae; genus Teleogryllus; species Teleogryllus oceanicus. Next base: position 21,252,276 of record CAXIVR010000007.1, on the reverse strand, counting down.
TTTCTAAGAACAAAATATTATCTGCAGCTCTCTTTGTTGGAGGTCTGTAGATGCAAAGTATTATCACTTTTAGTGAAGTAAGATGTACAACAGAAATTTCGAAAATATTTTCAATGGAATACACATTTAATTCCGCCAAGGAGATAGAATCAATATTATTTCTAACGTAAATACAAGAACCCCATACGTAGGACCTTTATGCGATTCTCTCTCTGCAATAAAAGCCTGCGAGGTAAAAGTTTGGAATTTGGAAATGCTAAGTTCATTAGGAGATAACCAATGTTCTGTAAAGCAAAGGGGATATTAGCGGGAATTTTAAATGCAGCCAGACACCAAAATTACCTCATTACCAGACATTCAAACAGATTTATGAAGCATTTCTTTTAGATATTGCATCTTGTACACCTTTGTTTTAATTGTAGTTGTTACTGGAGAAAATTGTTACTTTGTACCACTTTCAAAATGTTTCTGAACACTTCTAGCTCTCCACGCAACATGGCGGCCAGCGTCTGGTCTGACTTTTCAAACGAAGTGCCCGTGCTGTCCACGTGATTCGTGACGCACACTGGCGATGCGTAGAACCAGCTAAAATCGGTGCACCGGAGAAACTCACCCATACATTTCCACCATGGATGGTTTCATCGCGTCCTCGATGCTCATGAGCTCCAGTGTCGCGTTTGTACTGCAATGTTTAGCAGCCGTTCATATTTTAATTCTTATCTTGAGAAGAGAAGAAATATTTATAGAAATTAATGTTTTCTTACCTTACAGCTTGTTTAGATTTTTTACAAGAATTTTGAACGAGTCTGATTGTCTCCAACTGCAAATTGCGTGGTCTGAATTTGTGACAATATTGCTAAATCTGGATAAATATAATTATGTAACACATGTTACATTGCAAATTATACTACGTAGAAAAAGCAGCTACATGTTCTACGAATAAAATTAGAAAGTGATTGACATTTGGGTGTGGAGGGGCTGCTGCTTACTGCGCGCAAAAGCTTGCTGCGCTGCTTGCTCTTGGCACAGCGAATCGCAAGCCTTTCATCACTGAGGTCCGGGTTCGATTCCCGTCGAATCTCATGTGAAATTTGTTCCAACAAAACGAGTTTGGCTGCTTCACAAGGACTAGTCCAACCCCTGTGAAATGTCCTAAACCCTACCCTTTCCTAATTCCTTCCCATTTCTGGCCGCTGGGTAGTGACGCAGGAGCGCGTAGTAGGAGGCGCGTACGCGGAGATTCTACCTGGCGGTCCTGTTGACAACCGACAGACGAGACGAGACTTACATACATATACACTCTCTGCTTACATACGACAGATATTAATGGAGAATTACTCCACGGGGCGAAGAGACGAGTTGCGTCGATTAAGGTTGCTAAAAAAAAAAAAAGCGGGAAGAAAGGAATGTTGAGAAACTCGTACCGTCCGGGACCGAGTTCTCCGACCGCGGTGCAGAAGTACGAGTCTTCCGAGACACGGAGCGGCGGTGGGGAGGACATCCTGCCCGTCGACGTACTACTAGACGCGCGAAAAACTTTTTTTTTAATTTCACGATCGCGGACGTTTTTCTTGAATGATTATTCCAGCATCCAGCTTACCTTATTCATAATCTGATGATGATCCGCAGACTTCACTTTCTGACGAATCACTATCGGAATCAAAATTAACAATTAGTTCGCCAATGATGCACAATACCATCATCCTCGCAATAATCATTTTCTAATTTTTCCGTATGGCTCCAAAATCCTTTCCAGTCCTGCACGGTGACTTCTTGATTGCAGTTTCAATGTTTTCTAGCAACTTGGTAACTGACATATCACCCGTTACATTTCGCTTCCTAAATATTCTTTTTAGTTTCTCCCAAGCACGTTCAATTGGGTTCATCTCACACATGTAGGGAGGAAGTCGCACAACTGTATGTCCGTGTGCCGCTAATAACTCATCAATCTTGTACTGCTTTGCCCGTGGTTTGAGAGGTGCAATTAATCGGTATAAATCTGTCTTACGCATACTTTCTTCCCAATACACTATCTTTCTTCGAAGCCATGCAGTCATGTCAGCTTTCCTTAAGTATGAGGACGGTGTCTGTCTTGTTGACTTCCATACTGTGGTTAGGAGCATTGTCAAGTACAACTGCACGCTCTGGCAGATGTGGCAATACTTTCTCACGCACCCATTTTTCTAAATTAATTCCCTTAATTTGGCCGTGGTAGTCTCCCACAGTACTACCAGCTCGAAAAATTAGACAGGTCTCGCAAAGAAATCTCCTCCCTGCATGAATAATTATTAGTCTACTTGTTGCAGTTCCCATCACTTGGACACCCAAAATGTCATCATTCTGCTAGCAGTTTTGAAATTTGAGTGTTATCAACCCACGTCTCATCCACATAGATAGTTCTCTTCTCGAATTTGTTTCAATTGAACAATTTGGCTGATCACCAATCCACAATGTCCGGTCTCTCTATCAGCACCTGTCGCTTTAATGGGCATTTTTCCATTTAAAACCCATTGATTTCATAACCCGCAATAAAGATTGTGGGCTCCATATAAAAATGTTGTCTTTAATAATAATAATTTAATAACAATGATTAATTATAATACTAATAATTAATAATAATAATCTTTTGCACCGTTGGCATAACCTTTTCTCTGACGTAGAACGTAAGTATCGTTTTTCGAATAGCGCTCTGGTCAAAACTATCTCCATGGACAGATTCTTGGAATGGTTGCGATTGTCACGTGACATGCGGTGCAGTGTTAGTCATCCCCTCCTACCCTGCCGCTCGTCCCGCGCGGAAACGATGACCCCTCTCTGACGGTCGGAAAACTGAGACCCACAGTAATAAGTTTGTTCCTAATATTTGTTACAGTTGTAATCTTTGTTTGCTCGTTACATTTGTTCCCTAATTTTAGGTGACAACAATGTGCAAATGATTAGCTGTTCCCTAGGTCACGGCGCTGGAATCATCACGTGGCCACGAAATATCAATCGCATTCTAATTTTATTCGGACCATAAAGTGCCAGTCGCTAATCACTCAACCGTTTATTACAATCATAGATTATGAATAGCTGCTTGCTAACGTAAACGATGCATTTAAATAATTATTTGTAAATAGTTAAAAGTACTATTGGATAATTGTTCTACAAACGATGTTTACTAATAAATTCAGTATCTCGCATGATTTTCCATTTGCATAAGAAAGAAATATGTGGGGTTATACTTGGGTTTTCGTAACGTGGCCGATGACATTAGGTCATTTTTACACCTCTCGCCTTGTAAAACGAATTTTTTTAATTCGCGAACGTCCTTCTCAACGAGGCTCATGGTCCAAGACATCTTGCACTGTTATAAAGATTCATTTTATAAGGCAGGATGTATACAAATGATCTGTCATCGGCCACATTACAAAAACCGAAGTATAGGTTAGGTTGAGTTCGGCGCCCGTCCTTTTCTTTCCGCGTTGAAGATTACACACCCCTTGTTTATATTGTGTTGTTATGAATTCGTAAAAGCAGTATTTTCGATTATCATCATTGATTTCTGGAGGATGAAGCTCAATCAACCCCCTTGGGGGCGCACCACTGCTTTTAACTCACACAAGCGCACGAAGGAAAAAAAAAACACGAAAGACCTTACACAAAAATATTAATAAGTGGTACGATGTGTGATATATGATCCAAGATTCCTTTACTTTGCCACCGTGCAGACAGGCCCTGGTGCGCCACGTGATAAAAACCGAAGTATAGGGTTGAACTATTTCTAAGAATTGTCTAGAAATCCAAAGTATATTGAAATAGGACCTGTGGCATTAATTATAAGCGTCCTCCATCGCGAAAAATTCTCCTCAAAATAATTGGAAGGTTTGAGAAAATTTCGTAAATAACATTGCGTATTGCTCGCGCAAGGTTTCTTGATACACGAGCTCCCTAGTCCTCAGCCAGCGCTTAATAGCACGGCCCATTTGGATACTCAGGTTCGAATCGGCACGTACCAATTTACAATGCTGGCAACAACCACCTTGTCCTTTCAAAACAGTCGTAGCATTTCTCAGGCATGTTTTGGCGCTTTAAGTTCATGCCCACTTGGTGTGCCTGATTAAACCGTGACGTAGCTGAGTCCTCCTCTCTCCGCACCCCCGCTGTGGAATATCAAGAAAACGTGCGCATATAGCATGATTATCGGTACTGAAAGCCTCTATTCTTTCTCTCAAATCACTTGCAAAAATTTAACTATTATTTTGCTAATTTCCTTGGGCGTCAATAATTTGCTCGGTCTTGGATCTAATACAGCAACACCTGTCCAAGTCGGAATTGTTTGAGTCAAACATTTTCTTCCGCCTTGTACAGGTATCCGGCTTATTGAGGTTAGCAATCAAAACTGCACGTTCAGAAAACGCCATCGGTCAAAGAAGAAATAGGTTCTGTTTCACCTAAAAACATTTCAAAGAAACGACGTCCTGGAAGAGACAAAGAAAATAACATACAGATGCGCAACATGAACTTTAATGAAACAAAGAACTCCATAAAAAGTAAAAGAAATATTGTTTTCCTCAATATTTGTAGGAAAATATTAATTCATCTGATAATTTGGACTTTGGCTGTTGACCTAGGTCCTCATGAATGTGACCACTACTAAAAATAATGTTCATCGCTCACTTTTGATTTTGTCTTTGTTTTTAAAATGTCATACACTTGAGTTTTGCAATTTTTTAAAATCAAAACCTTAACACAAGTGTTGCTTTGTTCATGTTCTTTGATTACTTTAATTTTCACACCAAGAGTTTACGTTTTCAATTTACTGTTTGACACCATAAATACTTGATTAATGCAATATGTGCAACTCGGCGAACTGAATAACAGTGAACGTTTTGAAACACTGAACCCAAAGCAAGCCTAACAAGAACTGTGAAAGGATCACTCTTCGCGTTTCTCCTTTCACAAGGGCTTGTGAAGGGCTGTGCTATTACAAATAAACAGTGGCTTTCGCACGAGTAGCGTGGGAAATACGTTCGGACGAGGATAGCTAAAAAAGCGAAGTGTGTCTTGGAATGATGTTGCCACACAAGTCCATGTTTAATTTCTAAACAAGCCTTGTTTTCCAGGTTAAACATAATTTTTAATACCACCGTACTAAAAATTCCTTTCCGTTTCCGATTAGGCAGGTTTCCAGCTTATCCAGTACACTTTGCATTGGAAAACAGACCGCCCGAGATTTTTTCCGGCGAAGGCAGGTTCCCGCCTTACACAGGTTGTACTAAATATATTTTTAGCAAGCATAATTATTATTTGAAATAGTCTTTTACCGCAAGGATGTTTGTATTGTGTTTGAAAATTCATCATGAGATCCTGTCTTAACTTTTACACTGTGGGAGTTTTTTAATAGAACCTAATGCTTACCTAAACAAAAAACATTATTCTATTTTTTTCTTGCGCAACGTATTGATTTTTAGACTTCTGCTTCTGATGCTATAAGAACACAACATATGATAGAGCGACAAAATTCTATTCACAAATAAACTCGCATAATAAACAAGCATTCCTCTTATGAGCATTTATCAACTGACTGAAAGCAAATAGCCATTATTGCTGGCGTTACTTTTATATCTAAAATTTAAGCAGATCTTGGGCCTTGTACATTTCTATTCCACCATTTTTAAAATTTCCACTTTCCTTTCGTTGTTTTTTTCCGCCGTCTTGACCGACGAAGAGTCCTGGTCCGCCAACACAGTTTCTTCACAGGCTCCATCCGTGATCAGCGTCCCCTCGTTCCCACACTCGAAAATATCATATAAAGTCAAACTTTTAACTTTCGAATTAAAATTTCAACTAAGGCGCTATAATAGCACATATTTCTCGCCACTTAGTAATGGTTATTAATACCGCTTTCTCAGAACGCTCAAATGATATTTTTTAAGTATTGTTTAAAATGCTATAAGTCACTTTATGCTTCTTTGTTTTTTCAAAAATTACACAAATGTAATTTTTTTTAAATAGCACTCACGCCTGTAATAAGCATATTTCCAGCGATTTGTATACATTATTGCATTCGTGAGTGGAAGTGCTCAAATGACTTACATAAAATTCTTAAAACTCAAAAGATTTTGGAAAAAGTTTCAAATTTCGCATTACAGTAATGCTTAAACGCGATTTTCTTAAAAATGCTTTCTAATTTTTCGACAAAAATTTCCTTACAGGACAAGGTTTTACTCTTCTTTAATATTCTTATAGTAATTTTTCGGTTCTGCCATTAGGAAACCCAAAAAATGAGTTTTTTAAAAAATTACTTTGGGCGGGGACAGATGGCAACTGGCAAGATTGTCAAGCTGGCCCACACCAAAGAAATTAGAAAACTAGTACGAGAATGTCTGTTCCATTCTGTTGCACCACTAGTTTCGAAAAGGGGTACAGATTAAGTAACCTCCAAAATTAAAATATCTGTTTCAGATTTAAGGAGCCGCGAACATCAGGCAAATCAATTGGGAAATATCAATTTTGGAGAAAATGGGCTGAACGGTTTAGCCACTAGTGTTGTTCACGGACAGACGTTTTGTCGTCAATTGATTTTTCGGTATCACGGACCCACAAAACAATTCGACTACACCACGTGTTAGAGAATTTGTTTTCTAAATTTAGCAACTGAATTTATCCCTTTTTGGTTACCAGGGCCTGGCAATAAGTTTTTCTGCCGAAAATTCGCCGCTATCCCCCAGCCTTACATAACTTTCTCTCTACTGCATACGCGGCAATTAGAACGTTATTATCTGCCTCAATGACTCAGCGCCCACAATCTTAAGAGGTTAGAGCTTCCTGAGTTCGCCGAAGAAGGGTACGGGAAGAGAGAGTGGCCTTACGCCCAATGCCACGGCGCCTCTCCATGTACAAAATACAATACAAGGAAAGACGCACTAAATACCAGGACATCGGGATCATTGAGGCAGAGATAGTCTGTGCAATGAAGATAATGCCATAAGTATATGAGACAATGTAAACTACTGCGCCAGTTCGATTTTGCCTCCGCCTCGTCTATAAGAGACCCATACGTACCAATACAGCTTTCTTTATACAGCGTTAAAAGGACAGAGACACGGACTTTGAAAACAAGACTCTGTGCACCGAACGACTGTGTGTGTCCGATGAAAGAACGGAGGCAGTTGGAGAGACTTTCAGCTGTATTCCACGCAAGTCACAAATTACCCGTGCCACAGCCAACTGTCTAGATGATTTTGCATTGCTCAAAACAGAAACCAGACGTTCGCAACTGCTGCAACATCTAGGGACAACGTTAAGAACAAGCAGTATGAGGTTTGTGAATTCATGCAGACGAAATGGAGGATAAATATTTTGCCTCGTGTCTCGTTCTCAGTGATGAAACTTTTCACTTAATTGGGAAAGTTAATCAACATAATGTACATATGTTTTGTGCGGTATCTAAGGCAAAGGTGTAAAGAATGTCATTTTTTGCGAGACCACTGACGGTATAACAAACCTGGATACGATAGTTGTTATTGTCAGAACTTCGAGAAAATTCAAATTGCAACAAGAAGTGCCCCTCTGCATCGCAAGATGGGCGTTATTTCCCTTTTGAGAAAATTCCACATCGGTGGTGACTTTCCTATGAAGACTTGGCGCTGTTCACATTGTTCCCTAGTCTCCCATCCCAAGAACTTCTATTTTCTTTACATTTGGGGCATGACAAAGACAGTTTACGTCCCACTATTGCCAACAAAAATAGCGGAAAAGAATAATACACACACACACGGGGTCCAAGGGGGTGTGATGCGATTACAAGTCTCGCTGAAGAGAGTCTCCTAGCCTCTCCATCCCAACTCCGCTCTCACCTTCAAGAGGTGGACCCTGTCGAGTCGAGTAACCAGTGCCAAGGTTGTGGTAACCAATCCCTTCGGCGGTACGGGTCGACCAACAGACGAGAGAAGGGGATTCTGACAAGTCACCCTGTCGGAATGGCATGAAACCGCCGTACTGGAGCGCCCTGAAAGTATGTCGGGATACAGTCTGGTTGGTTACAGCCCTGGCCTAGGGTAAAGGGTGAAGCCGGGGGAGCCTGTAACCCCTAAGCGACGTATCCCCAGGTGGCGGACAGGGGAGGAATCTCTAGATATCGAGGTCAAGAGGCAATTAAAATACCTCTCACGGACCAACAGGCGGGGAAGGACACCTCAGTCAAAAAACCAATATGGAAGGTGTTTTGGGATCTGTTTACGGTGCAGGGGCCCGGATCCCCAGAACCGGCGTCTGTTGGGAGTGAGCAAGCGGGCTCCCAGGCGTCATCAACCAAGGACCGCAGTACTTCAGCAATGGACCACTGGGCTGCTGTAGTATCCGTTGCTACTAGTGATGATCATGCGAAACAACAGGCATTGTGTAGCCTTGAGAAGAAAATAATCGAGCTTCTCAATTTTGTTAAGCCTCGTCATAATGTTCACGGTGAGATCAAGAAATTGGCGTATTCGATCCAGACGCACTTTAACGAGGTGGTAGCACTGCAAAAAGGAGGATCACGCAGACCAGATCCTCAGTGCAACAAACCTACTGGGAAAGAAGAGTGCACTCAGACGTCCCTTGAGAAGGGGACTGCGGGAGTACTCATAAAGAGAAGCGATCCTTCGCGAAACCGGAACTCGCAGGTACCCAAGGTAAAGGAGGAGACTGCGAAAAACGCAGATAAAATCCGGGCAGAAATACCTTATGCGGAAATGCAACGAGAAGAGCCCGAGTGGCAAGTGGTCACTCGTAAGAGAACACGTAAGCGTTCTAAAACGCGGAAAAGGCCACCCAGACCAGATGCCCGTAAAGTTGGACGACGCGCTGACATACGCGGACATCCTTAAAAAAATGAAAACTGACCCTGAGCATAAGGATCTGGGCGAGAATGTCACGCACATCCGAAGACAGCTGGCGGCGATCTCCTTCTGCAACTGAAGCCGTCTGCCGGAGGGCAAACAACGGATTTTCAGTTCTCTGTAAAGGTGTTTGGATGGGACGCTGATGTGAGGGCTCTCAATAACACCGTGACTATTTAGGTGAAAGACCTGGATGAGGTCACAACTAAAGAGGAAGTGCATACGGTTCCGGTGGACAAACTTCCCGAAGCCAATGATCTCCCAACTACTGTGGTCAAATCCCTAAGACCATCCTATGGTGGAACACAGGTAGCAATAATCAGCGTTCCTGTTGCGGTGGCTAACAAATTGTTGGCCATCCGTAAAATAAGAATAGGATGGATGTACTGCACTCTGTGTGAGAAGGTACCCCTGTGAGGTGTTACAGATGTTTGGATTTTGGACACCTCAGAAAAGCATGTAAAAACTCACATTACCGATCCAACTTGTGCATGAATTGTGGTGATGATCACCTTGCTAAGGCATGCACAAATGACGCAAATTGCTTGTTTTGTGAAGAAAAGGGGAAACAAGGCAGACATGCTACTGGGTGCAGCAGATGTCCATCGTACCAAAAAGCGCAGAAAGCAATAACGGATAGAAAATGAGAATTATACAACTCAATCTCAACCATTGCGCAGTCGCCCAGGATATCCTGGCACAGTCGGTTAGGGAATGTGTGGCTGATGTAGCAATAGTATGCGAACAGTATACTAACCGTAAAGATACAGCGTGGGCATCTGACCTCCACAACCACGCGGAAATCTGGGCCTGTGGAAAACACACATTCCAGCAAGTAATGACGAGACCCGGAGCTGGATTTGTCTGGGTAAAAATCAACGGCGTTTACATCTACAGCTGTTATGCCTCACCAAACGCGACAATGGACGTTTGAGCAGTTCCTCGACCGCTTAGTGTACGACGCAAGAGGATGAAGCCCCTTGGTGATAGCGGGAGACTTCAACGGCTGGGCGGTCGAGTGGGGTAGTTCGTCCACTAATGAGCGAGGTCGAGTAGTTCTGGCATCCCTCTCCCTTCTGAATGTAGAGCTCGCCAACACAGGAGACATACACACCTTCCGCAGAGGGGGCGTGGGATCTGTTGTGGATCTGACGTTCATGTCAGTGTGGGAGAATGGGAGTGTCCTGGAGAGTTAGTGAACACTATACCCATAGTGACCATCAGGCACTTTTGTACGAGGTGAAAAATCAGCGGAGGGATAATTTTGCACCGAAATATCAGCCAGCTGGGTGGAAAGCAAAAACGTTTGACGAAGAAGTTTTCCGACGTTTGGAGACGATAGTGCCAACAGGTACCGCAGATGACAAAGCTGGGCAGGTTATAAAATGGGTAACCAAAGCCTGTCATGCGACTGTGTCTAGACGGGGCGCAATCTCTCGACGTTCACCAGTTTATTGGTGGAATGAGGAAATCGCCCAATTACGTCGAAAGTGCCTTCGAGCCAGAAGACAGTACCAGAGAGCCCGTGGCACAGACAAATTTCTTCAATTGCAAGAGCAATACAAACTCGCTCGAAGCCAGATGAAGATAGAAATCCGCAAGAGCAAACGCTTATGCGCCAAAAGCCTGTGTGACGATGTGGAAAAGGATCCATGGGGTAGGCCGTACAAAACTGTCATGAGTAGGTTAAGACAATGGCACATAAGTTCTCCAACTTGCCCCAATATGCTGCTCAGAATTGTGACAGTCCTATTCCCGAACCACCCCGGTGAACCAGTTAATATAGAGTTACCTGAGCTAGAAATAATTCCTCCAGTCACGCAAGAAGAAATTTTGCACGCAATCGGCAGAATCGGAAACACAAAGGTTCCCGGACCGGATAACATTCCCAATATTGCTCTCAAGACTGCGATACTCACTCATACCGACATCTTTGTGGACCTCTATTATTCTGCTTGAGAGAAGGGGTGTACCCAGAAAGATGAAAAAGCAGTTCCTTCCTAAGAGGAATAAATCTCCCGAAGATCCATCATCATACCGGCCACTGTGTACGCTTGACACAGCTGGCAAGGTTCTGGAGAGAATTATTAGTACCAGACTCGAGAAAGCTGTTGAGGATCGAGGAGGCCTTTCGGAAAATCAGTATGGTTACCGCAGAGCCCGCTCGACTGTTGACGCAGTCCAGCTTGTATTAACACCGCCCACAAGCAATTGGAGGAAGTAATGGAAGAGAGGCCCAAAACAGTACTGTGCTGTCGTTACGTTGGATATTAAGAATGCATTCAACTCGGCCAGGTGGAGTAATATTCACCAAGCTCTCCGCAGATTTAAGGTGGCAATGTACTTGAAGATTGTGGCCAAGTATCTGAGTAATAGAACCCTGATTTACAATACAAATAATGGGCCGAAGGTACATAATATCACCGCTGGTGTCCCGTAAGGGTCGGTATTGGGTCCACCATTATGGAATGTGATGTATGACGAGGTGCTTCGGCTTCCACTCCCAGAAGGAACCAGTATTATTGGTTTCGCGGACGACATTGCTATCGTTGCCGTTGCGAAATACATTGAGGAAATTGTGTACATTTGCAATGAAGCGATCGCTATTGTTAGTCAGGGGTTGAAGTCCTCAGGGCTGCAGTTAGCTGAGCACAAGACTGAGGTTATCCTGGTCAATAGCAGGAAAAAGAGAGAAACCATCACTCTCAAAGATGGGGACCACCGAATTGCATCACAGCCCTCGATCAAATATCTTGGTCTCATGATTGACGCCCGTCGGACATTTGTTGGCCACCTGAAGTACGCCAGCAATAAAGCGGCGGTAATTAATGCAGCACTGTCGAGGCTAATGCCCAACATAGGGCCCTGTCAGTTGATACGGAAGCTTCTGGCCTTGGTTGTCAGGTCCGTCTTGCTCTATGGAGCCCCAATATGGGCCAACTCCACGTCGACAAATAGTTACGTCCGAGGGATAACGTCAGTGTACAGGTTATCAGCATTGCGGGTAGCTTGTGCATTTCGCACTGTGTCAAACGATGCAGTGTGCGTCATAGCGGGGATGCCTCCTGTCGATATCCTGGCGCAGGGGATGCGGTGAGCCCATATGCGCAGACCATAATAGCTGAGCTGAGGAGAATAGAAAGGGAAAGAAGGGAAGTCGACTGATCCTCCTTTGATCCTTCCTACGTTTTGGCGAAGAGAAGTGGCTTGTGACTAAGCCACTATAATCCCATCCCCGTGATGTAATATACCTAACGGCGGTTCCGCGGGGAGGATGGAGGAGAAGGGAGGTGGCTTTAGTGGGTAAAAAATCTCACGCTATCATGTGATACGGGTCACATAGTGTCTTTTGAAGATTTCCACCTACCCTCGTAAAACCACACACGCACGCACACACACACGCGCGAGCGAGCGTGTCATATCCATATATTGCTTATTTTGAAATGAAAATTGGAGACTAAAGTAAACATTGGGTAACCTACAAAATGTGTAGAGAATGCTTTGAAGATCCAAGCGAAGCTTAAAGACTGTTCTCCTTAATAATGAAAACATTGTTGGTTCAGTGCATGTTGACAATTCAGTGATCCTCAAAGAATCACGTGTAAATTTGCAAGTAATGCTATTGCGAGTAAACTTCGGTGAACACAGCTGGCAAGTTTGGGTGATTTTAAAGTTCTTACAATGCTGCTTAGTCAACAATCTGGTTTTATTAAACAATTCGTAAAGGCTTTAAATAAGGAAGGAGACTGTTTCAAGTATATATGTGAGAAATTCACTATGGATGAAAAGGTGAAAGCAGCATGGATATCATTCTCTGAAGTTATGCCAAAATTTCTCGGTAACAACAAAGATCCCAATTACCAAAACATTGTGGCTCACATGCTTAAAGCATACATTGAACTTGGTTGCAAAAGGAGTATGAAAATTCATTTCCTGTTTTTTCACCTAGATTATTTGCCTGAAATTCTAGGATTTTTGAGTGAAGAACAAGGCGAACGATTTTACTAGGATGTGCTGGAGTTCAAAAGGAATGGGACACTGAAGCATCAGTATGCTTGTGGAGTGTGAAATAGTAAAGGAACAGGAGTACTTTTTCAAGTAACAAGAACGGGTGTGAAAATTTTAAAAAAAATTTTTTAAAAAAAAACACAACAAAAACAAAAAACTAGTTAACAACCATACTTAATTTCAGCAAGTCATGTATGTTAAATATTGTTTTCCTTTAAAATAAAAAAAGGATTATGAAAATGTTTGTGATGAAATTCACGTAATTACACAATACATGTAAAATGATTTTGCAAGAAAACCTTACATGACAAAAGCAAACCGATTGAAAATTTGAATTCAGCACATCAACATTATAAAAAATCAGGTTTTTTACTTTAGGTAACAAACAAAAAGTTTAAATTTGCAAGCTAAATGATTATAAATATAATTAGGCAAGCTTCATAAGCTCCAATGGACAGTTCAAAACAGGTTCAAGTTGACAATTTTTCAGGCACAAAATTCCACACCATGTTGTGATTCTGGTAAAGTATCTATGCTGCAATTCTGATGCTGTCAAAGTTTTGAAATAGAGTATTATATATTTGGGACAAAAATAGAAATTGGCAAAAAAAAAAAAAAAAAAAAAAAAAAAAAAAAAGAAAAAAAAGAGAGAAAAAAGAAGAAAGAAAGAAAAACAATGTGGAGAGTTATGTACATTTTTTATAATTATTTTCAAATTATCTAATGAAAGTAAACTAAGGAGTTTCCCTGTTTCTTGTTGTGTATCAGCAATTGAAAATTCTGGGATGGTCAATGGAGGAAAATTCACTGTTGGTTTATAGGGAATTCTCACATCTTTTTCTCCTGTTGTTCATTTCTTGATATCAAGACAGATTTGGTTCATTCCGCAATTCAAAGACGTTGGTCCTTTTAACCTTAAGACGGATAAATAAGCATTAACCCTTATCCAGACAACTGGGTTTCATTGGCCCCACAAGCTAATTTTCAATATTTTACACACAGAAGGTATCAGGTTAGCTTTTAGTGATTTCATTCTCCTGGGTGCTTTTTACTTGTACCCTTAACAATTTTACAACACCATTACTGAAATATACTAGTGAGAACATCCAGTATACCAAATTTTTCCTCCTCTTAGTGTCATTAGTTATTACCTAATGACTACTTTTATTTTAGTGCATGTCACTTAAAGATCTAAAACTGAAGGTTACATTGCATTGAGAAATATCTGCCTTTAACATTGAAGGTGTAGGGCAGGTAAAAAATAAATTTGAACTTTGCAACTTACAAAATTTCATAGGCTTAAATGAAAATCTGAACTAGACAATTTTTATAATGATCTCCAGAATGGCGCAACCAAGTCTTACTCTTCCCCCCCCCTTTTTTTAACCCTGCCATTACGCATATTTTTGCTACAAAATTACTCATGTGTTAGATTTTAACTAACAGCTGTTTGTGCTGTATTTATTGTTTTATTATGAATGAAATTTGTACAATTATAATCCGATATACTTGACATTGAGTTCTATAATTAAGTTGTATTAGATGACATGCAGGCTCAAAATTTTGTTTATAATAAACACTTGAATTAAAATCAGTCATGAAGTGAAGTATTAAACAAGGCAAATTTTTTAAGTAATGCAATCATAGAATGCAATAAACTAAACAATTTCACCAAACTGAATCGTATAGGAACATTTATGAACTATAATAAGCTTCCTCAGAACTACATTCATTGCAGACAAATACAAACTTTCTTGTATGTATTCTTTACAGTGGAGTTTAGAGCAAATACTACAGCTGTTTGCAGCAATTCTGTGTGAATCTGTTTTTCCTCTTTGGAAAATACGTGCATCTTTATTTCTCTCTTGGTTGCTTCCTTTTTTTCCTTTTTTTGTCAAGCAAACAACCCCAGTAATACATTTAATTTTCTCATTTAGTCAGTGTGGGGAGTTAATTATTGATGCGCACTTGACCATGTGAGGTTAAGCTCCATCAGGTATAAAAAAACACAATTAACACAAGACACTAAGCTTTTCTGGAATTCACACAACCACTAAAGACACAAAACAGAGTGAATAAATGAAAGGAGAAGGGATGCGATAATCATTTGAAATATAATCCATGAGAAAATATATAACACAAAGCGGCGCAATAATCAGCGCCTTCTCAGATTGTTTCCCGTCCTAAAACTGAAAAGAACGAACAGATGCAGAGATGAATCATGTGGAAAGACATTGCTCAAATGTTATCTCCGTATGTTGAAAAAGGTCAACACTATTGAAATAAATCCAGAATTTTTAGATTTTTTCTAACAGCATGAGTAATGGTGGGTTAATAGAATATTTTGTGCTCGAAAGCCTCTAATCTGACAGACTTTTGTGTGACATATAATGAATTTTAGGGTTTTTAGGTACAACATTGCATGCTTTTCCTTACACCTTCATCAATCTTGACCCTATTTGGAACAGCACTAATAATAATAATAACAATGAGGTAGGTACAAAGTTACAGCACAAAAGAACCTGATACACATGCTACAACTGAGAATTTGAAATCTTATTGTTGAGGTGATTCCAATCTAGTCAAGGAAAAGTTTTAAAAAATTAAAATCATATTGATATTTTGACTATAACTGGGCAAGATAGGTCTAGTGGGCCCAAGTCTCTAAGCCTGTAAGAATTATCCCATTTTGTGTTTTGTCTCCATCCTTTTTTGAAAACGTTTTTTGGGACAGACATCATATCAATGGAATGTTATTTAACACTTCAGCTGATAACTTATTTCTGAAAACAATGCTTTCCAATGTTGTTTTGGTTAAGTTAACTTTAATGTTGTTAATTTGTCTTTAATCTAACATTTGTACATACGGTACAGAAAACAGATCCTTCTTATCCTCAAATTCTCACAAATAAGCACCACCCTCAAAGGACATCAATTTTCAGATTTTCCACAAAAATCATCCCATCTTTGGTACTTAGCAAGCATACCATCTTTGGTACTTAGCAAGTATAGCTCAAATGCATTGCTTTCTATTATGCATTATGTTAACATCACATCAAGTAATGAAAAGTTAATGTTAATTTTGTATTTTAATTATGATGTGGACCATTTCATAAATACATACCCATGTAATACATACAGCAATCACTGGCCATTTACATTTTCCATAAATACAATGAATGTATGAAGTGAAGCCATGTATGGAATTGTTAGAAAACTCAATCCTGAATGGAATGTAAACAGACATGACATCAGATGGTAGTTGTTGAAGTTCACCCATGAATTGTATGAAAACAGGTTTCCAAAAGAAGTGTTAACTGTCCATATTTTTAGAGGCACTTTTACATCTCAGAAAATTGAAGCCGCTTTCCTTGTTAAAAATATGTTGCCCAGAAAAGGGTTAAGGTTATTTTACAAAGAAGCAAAGAACTTGGCATGATATTGTCCAGATCACAAACCGATTAGAAAGAGTTATTGAGAAAAACTCAATAAAGAAACTTTTTTTTAAACAATTATTTATTGCATTATTTAATCTTTAGTCGTTACCCAAGTAAACAGTGTACAACACTACACTGTTCAACTCTTTATAATAATTTTCTTAACAGAACTCAGAGCTAAGATTGGATATAGTTTTTATTCCAATGTTTCATTCTGTTTTTCTAAAATGTTCAGTGTAAATGCTGAAGGAAGTAAACCTAAATCTCTTTCAAGTTTCAGAATTTCTAAACTCTTCAGATAACAATCCTTCTTCATTATCTCTATTGCCAGTTCCAGCTTTTTTAACTTCAAAGATTCCATTGGGTCGTTTGCAACAATTTCTTCATATTTCCTTTTCTTTGGCGAGAGTATTTCCTTGTTAGCTATCAAGGAATTAAATGTTAACTCTTTGCTTGTTGATTCCATTACTAAGTTTTCAGAAACTTCATGAATCCTTGAGAAGGAATTCAAAACATTTTCCAGTGGATTACAATTTGCTGTCATGCTCGTTTCATTAACGCTGTCTACTCTGTCTATCTTGGATTCTGTGTTTCCTCCAATCTCTGTATGTTTTATATATTCCTTTGAATCTCTGAAATAAAATGAATAATTCATATATATTTTCTTATAAACAGGTGAAATTGGAATTATTAAGCATGTGTTGAACATTTACTGTTCACTCTCTAACCTAAACAAAATTCCCATTTTACACAAGAATAATTTTTAATCCCCTTTTAACAAACACCCAATATGAACACCTGAGAAGTTAAAATCACACAACTTTATGCTGCATTCTAAGGATGAAGTCTAGTCTCAGAAGAACATGCAGACTTGCCAACTTTGGCAAGTAAGACAGTCTTACATTTAAATTAAATCACCTGTAGTTCTGTACCAAGAACCTTATTTCTGGTAGCAAAGTACAGGAAAGATTGATATGAAATTGCAAGACTGACAGCAGGTTGCAAGAAAACTGTCCTGTAAAATTTTATTCAGTTGTTAGCAAACAGTTCTTTAAAACTACTTGGTTCTTTAAAGAGTAGATCATTGCAAAAGTTATATTTAACGATCCGTTTACTAATCCTCCTTTAAAAAGAAATACATGAAATGGACATTCAAGGTTCGTAGAAATTCTTTGACGAAGTCCAAAGTCTTCTACGCCTTCCACAGGGCTGTCTCTGACTACAAAATACTTTCAAACGCTCTCATTCTGGTGGGGCGAGTGTTTTCTGTCTTGTGTACAGCGTAGGTTGGTGACAACTTCGTAATTGCGGGGGGAAAATAGAGGGAGAAATTTTTTGAAAAAAACAAACAAACAATTATTTCTTTTGGATATTATTAGCAAGTATTAAATACAATTAAAAATAAGATACGAACTAGAAAAAAAAAGAATGCTGGGAAAAAGTTTTCTACAGCTTTAATACTCAAGAAAAAAAAAACAAGGTAGACCTACTGAGAAGTATTATCCTTACGTCTGCTGTACACACAGCTTGGAACGTTAAAAGGAAAATAACTTTTTCGTAGTAGCATAGGCAGTAATCTAGCAGAGCATAGGTTAACGAATGGTTAACAGTTTACAGGTCTGATTTTCCGACTAAAATTTAAAGAGTCCTTTAACAAATCAGTAAACGTAAAGAAAGTTCTTGCAACTCTTTCTTCCGTTAAGAGCACACTAACAGGACCATTAGTATTTAACGAATCATTAAATACGTTCATGCAACCCAGGGTGAGGAGATGTAAAGTATTTACACGAAAATGCTTTGGACATAACTCAATGTAATGCCACTTTATGCAACACCAGAAGCAACTTTCAATGAATATAGCAAACATCAAATCTTCTGCTAAACTAAATAAAAATCTCAAATTAAGTATTTCTAGATAGCAACTTCAACAGATCCAGGTTTTTTTAATTTGCTCTAAATTAAGTCAAACATTGCAATAAAAAATACTCAAATTCCATTAAACTGAATAACAATGCAGTACTGTTATAACGAATTTAAAGAATAAGAGCTTGTATTCTGAAGGTGACAGGAAAGGTGACAATTATAACCCAAGAATATTTTCAACCTTTGTGATACCTGAATTTCTGAATACAACAAGAAATTTGAAAAGGTTTTCAAATTCATAAATTATGGAAGAATTTATTCTCCCAAATAATTTTAAACAATTTTAAAATACAATTCATATTTCAGTATACAAAGAAAACAGATTTAATCAGGAATATTTTGATGAAACAATATGTTACAGGACTGAAAGGTGGTTGTATTTGTACTAGGCCCACCAAAGAAAGATGTGTTTCTTTTATTACAAATTTTCCAAGATCTGACAGACTTGAAATAAATACAAAACAAACAGGCAATGATAGTACTGTACGCAAACCACATGACAAAACAGAAGTGGTCATGCTACATGAGGTCAAAGCACTAAAGGGTCTGGACTCTAAAATTGGCACAGCAAACACACACCCTGAATATAAAGCTCTATTGAGCAGTCAATTTGGTCAGTGGTTTCCACCTCATCACCTTAGATGGTGAACAGAGTAGCCCATAACAGTGAGGTGGGGAGTTTGGGTAACCCTGGCAAATATTGCAGAGGGTACATAGAAAAAAATTCTCTCTATATAATTTTTTCTCTTTTGAAATGCAATTATTTTAAAAATCTGAATCAATAGCTGTAATAATTTTAAAAAAATTTCTTATAGACTGAGAAAGTGATGGGGGGAGGGGGAGGGGGGAAAGAGAACTGCATACAATCTGTGGGCAACCCAGTGATGACACACTGATGAAGCAGGAAAGGTTATAGCCCAATAAGGTGGTGAAAAGTGTCCCCAAACTAAATTGATAATCGCAAAGCTCATATGAAACAAAATACAAAATTACGTAAATTCACAAAAACTCAGCCTCCTAGGGCAATCTGTTGCAGAGATACAACGAGAAATGTGTTTTCCAAGTTTTATTTTTTTCTCAGCATTATTGCGGGTATCAGGCTGAAAAAAATTGCAGACAGAGAAACACCGTTCCATTTTGAAGATATTTTTGTCAACGAATTTTGACGCCAAATTCATATAGAAAAAATAAATTTTGGAAAGAAATTTTCGACATAACATTTGAGTACTGCTTAGTCCCCCCCCTAAAACGTGTTTTATAACATTCTATAACATTTTTTTTTTCAGAATTTTAAAAATGTGGACAAGATTGAAAATAAATTAAAACCATGTTTTCCCGTTTAAACATTTGAAATTTGCGCCTAAATGTGATTGAAAAAAATCGTCTAACAATCTAATTTAAACAGACTAATTTAAACCTGACATAAGAATGGAAAATCATATAGGTGATACATTCATTATGTATCTAACTCGATCAGAATATCCTTGGTGGAAAGAGATGGGTGTTCCATCCACGCCACAAACGCCCTTGGCGGCAGGTCATTGTTTGCTCCTTCAGAGGCAGGCCGCACCCACCGCCGGCACCCGGCACTCCCACCGCTGGCCACCCTCACCGCCGCCTCCCCCACCCCGGCTGCCGACAACGCGTTCCCCCAAGGACCGGTAGCCTCTACCCCCAAAACGGCATTCGCCGAGAGGTCGCCGTCTCTGCCGCGACGGACAAAGCAAACCCGGCCCGGCCCGACGCCATCTGGTTTCTCCCGCGTGTTGAAGGTAACCCCACTGCGTTCGGCACGGGTGCAGTCGGCATACATAGGTGCTCATCGAGCAACAATTCTGCCTTCGGCAAGCCGACTGCGTCCAACGCAGACGGACTTCTAGTCCGTACGTGAGTTCCGGCTGACCAACGCGAGCAAGGCGCCGCCCTTCCGTCGACGGACCTTGTGGGAGCGCGCATTCATTTGCAAAAGCAGATTCTGTGCTGTGCTCCCATGGGCGCTGCATCCGCGCCCTTCCGTCGACGGACCTTGTGGGAGCGCGCATTCATTTGCACCCCGCCAGTGCAACGCCGCAGGCACACCGCCGCAGGCACACCGCCGCAGGCACACCGCCGCAGGCACACCGCCGCAGGCACTACCGCAGGCACACCACCTCAAATCTCATGGTCATTGCAAGTGTAAATAGCGTAAACTTAATATTAAATAGTATGTGCAATGTGAGTGAGTTGAATTCAGACAACCCCTGCTTCTTCCCTCAACCAGCGCCCTCCCTCCCTCCCCCTCCGGGCAGCTCACGGCCCGGGCGCGGCGTAAGCTTGTCATTGTACAGAAAAGGTCCCGTTCAGTCCGCGAAAGCAACCCCCTCCCTTCCTGGCCATTCTCCCCTTTCTCTGTACAATGGGAGGCCTCTTGCACATTCGACTTCGGCAATGAGCTTCAGGAACCATTGTGCATCACAATATTAGCATGAAATTTAAGTGCCAAAATTATCAGTTACAAGTCATTGGAACAGAAAAGTACTTTTTTAAATATTACATCTTTTATTGCAATTACCCTTTCATCTTGTTATTTTTGGTCGGTCACCGTTGAAAATTGTCCATTTATGCCACTAAAAAAAAGTTTCTCAGCACTTCTTGCACTCCACGAAACATGGCGGCCGACGTCTGGTCTCACTTTTCAAACGAAGTGGTCACATGGTTCGTGACGGAAACTGGTGGTTTGCAGAACTTTGCAGAAGGAGCAAAAATCGGTGCATCGGAGGGGCCCACCCATCTCTTTCCAACATGGGAATATCGGGAGGGAAACGATATTGTCAACATGCGAAGGGAAGTGGCATCCTCAATGATGCCCCCAAATAGCGGCGATCATTTAAACACACATTTGGCACACGCTAGTTTCTTGGCAAAAATTTTTAAACAGGTATTCTTAAATAGAAATGTCGGAAAAAAAAACAACAAAAATTTTGAGTAGACAAATGCGCGGTCCCAGTTATTGAAGAAAGAGACAATGATTAATTGTCTACGATTGGATAATTGTCAATGATTAATAAGTTTACAACTAAGTAATTTGA
Source organism: Teleogryllus oceanicus (assembly GCA_964035755.1). Lineage (NCBI taxonomy): Eukaryota > Metazoa > Arthropoda > Insecta > Orthoptera > Gryllidae > Teleogryllus > Teleogryllus oceanicus. The sequence continues at coordinate 21,230,976 of CAXIVR010000007.1, read as the reverse complement.
TTTATATTATAAACATAAATGGTTAATATACCTTAAACAGAGTTAATTTTATTTATATTATAAACAATAGATAAATCTAAAAACAAAAGGGGTTTCATAATTTTATTTCGATAATGTAAATACTTTCCACATAAAACAAAATATTTGTCAACAAAAAGTTCCAAATCTTTCTGGTAAGCAAGACCTTTCAATAATTTTAATATAAACTGTTTAAACATTGGTGAAATAAGTTTTTCCATTTACATTTTGGCACAAATTTCAAATGTTTAAACTCAAAAAAATTGTTTAATTATTTTTCACTACCGTTCACATTGTTTAAATATCTGAAAAAAATATTTGTTACAGAATGTCATAAGACCCATTTTAGGGGGAAAAATTGAGACAGTACTCCAACGTTATCACGTTAAAAATGAATTTCTACAATTTATAATTTTTTTCTACATGAATTTGGCATTATTAGTGTAATTCAAATCTTAGTGCATCCCACAATTACGTTAGTTATCGATAGATGGCGCACGCAGCGTTGCTATTGAGACGCGAGGCTAGTCTTTTTGTTTTTTTCAACCCAACGTTCTCTGTAACCGAGTAGATGGGACCAGCATTGTTTTCATCTTTTCTGTAACAATATATATATTTTTAAAATATTTATATTGTGTTTGTCAATTATTTGACCCTATTTCCATTAAATCCAACAATGGTTATGGGGCCCAGAAGACGCAAGAGAGAAAACTTCGACAAAAAGAAACTAAGAAAAGTGAACACGTGGGACAAAGTGTGACGCAATCGTCGAATTTAACAAAGCGGATAGCACGTGGTGGAAGGTGGCGTGAGATCGGTGCATCAACGTGGGGAAAGCACGAAATAGAGTGCGAACATGCTGAACGCCAAAACCAGTGTGACGCAGTGAATCGGACGAGCTTGTGGAAGCGTCTAGGGACTTTTGTAAACGTGTAACGCGAAACGATTCTTGTTGGTTCGGCCCTAGAAACTGTACGAGTTGTAGACTTTTCATTTCTGGTGTTTGAACTGCGTGACGAAACGCAGTGTCGTGAGGTCATCCGGATTATCGTGCCGTTGGCGTCGAGTACGGACGAGCGGGGCATTTGCAAAACGTTGTTCAAACCGTTGAAATCAGAAACGGAAAAACCATCTTTGACGACGCGCGGATTGGCGCTCGACAACGCACCGCGATCCAGTGCATAAATTCAAAAAACGCGAAACGTGGTCGGTCCGAAAAAGAACGTGATCGCGTGCTCTTTGTTCGTACGCGGCAGACTTGTGAACAATGAACACGAACGGAACGGTGGCATCGAAGGTTCGGGCGCGAGAATTACGACACTTGAAAATCCAGATGAAGGCGCTGTTAATAAAAAACGACGCCTGGAGTTACGTCAGCGGAGGAACTATGAAACCGGAACCAGGGAACAATGCTGCAGCGATTCAAAATGGACCACGAATGATGAAAAGGCAAAGTCGGATCTGATTTGGCGATCGGACCCACCTTGAAACTCGTGAAAAATTGGCAGGCCCCCGGAGTTGTGCAAAAACTCGAAGTTACATTTGCGTCAAGCCCCGAGGGAAAAAGGGGCCGTTGAACTTAACCTTGAAGAAAATAAACGACGGGGGGACGCTCATGAACCCCTTCGTGAATTCTTTGATTCGGTTGATAAACTGGCGGAAATGAATGTAAACATCAATGATGATTTGCTGGCAATTATGATGTTGTATAGCCTGCCACCGATATGAAAACTTCCGAGTGGCGATTGAGAGCGCGACGGTTGCAACGCCTGATAACCTCCGCACGAAGATCGTCGGAGTACGACGCAAAAAAAAACTCTGGAACGTCGAACTCACATCAAGAAGCCGTTCACTGTAAGAAGCAGCAAACCGAAGAAGAAAAGGAAAAACGCAACCGATGTAAACAGAGATCAAGAGTGGCGTTTAAATTCAAGTGTTAAAAGTGTCATCAGCAGGGACATACGAAGTCTGAATGTCCGCAAAAGGAAACGACAGACTGAAGAGGAGTAACGATAACTCAGCGAAATACCCCTTTTTGTCAACCGAGGTGAGTACTGATGTATGCGAAGGGGTCGAAAAGGTGACTGAAGATGACTGGGTTTGATAGCGGATGTACTTCGCATCTTTTTCGTGACATAACCAATTCACTGAAATAAAAGAACCACGGTGGACGAGTGAAGTTGGCCAGTGATGCATCTGCGGTGATAAAAGGAAAGGGCACTGCCGTGATCGAGACGGAGATGGACGGTGATATTTTTGACATAAAAGTGATTGATACGCTCCATGTTCCGGACTTGCGACACAATTTGTTGTCAGTAGCCAAGATCACGAACAAAGGGTACAACGTGTTTTGACAAGCATCAAGCGAGAATCCTTGATGAAAACGGAGAGACCCAAAGGGCATTGCCAACCGAGTCGATGACTTATACGTGGAAGGGAAAATCGACGGAAAGCTGTCAAAGTGATGTCTCTGCAGAGGAAAACACATGGATGCCGGAAATCGTTGCGAATTTGGCACAGCAGGATGGGTCATCTCAATTTCGGGACCTTGTCGAAGGTCGAAGGCTGGAGTTTTTTAGGGGCGAATTTTCAAGACGGAGCGAAAGTGTGTTGTGACGTGTGCAAAACGAAAATGGCAAGACTGCCATTTCCAAAGGAAGTAAACAGGACAACTTCAAAACTGGAGCTCTACATTCGGATTTATGCGGCCAAAGAGGATTTCTTCTAACGGTGGATCGCTATACTTTATCACTTTCATGATGACTTTTCGAGATGGACGGAAGTGAGATTTTTTAAGAACAAAAATGACGCGTTCGAAGAATTCAAAGGTACAAGGCGTTCGTCGAGAAAGCATGGGGGAAAATCAAGGAGATCCAGACGGACAATGGGCGTGAGTACGTGAATGGGAATTCGACAACTTCTTGAAATCAGAAGGCATAAAACATCGACTCAAACCCATATACTCCACAACAAAACGGAGTGGCGGAGAGGATGAATCGGGCGCTTGCAGACATGGCTCGCTGTCTCCCCAAAAGAATCAAATATGCCACCAACGGTTTTGGGGGAGGCGGTTTCTACAGCATGTCACATCGGAAAACGCTGCCCGGGAAAGAAGATCGAGAAGAGATCTTCCTACGAGCTCTGGAAGACAGAATTCCAACATCAGCTACTTTCGAACGTTTGGATCAAAGGCATTTTGTTTTGAAAAAGCTCCAAATAAAGGGGAAACTGGATGACAGGCGAAGCAGGAATTCTCGTTGGCTACGCGGATCAGGCGAAGGCATATCGAATTTGGTTACCCGATGCTCGGAAAATTGAGGTCACCAGGGACGTACGATTTATCGAGAAGAGTCCAGAAACTCGCGACAACGACGAGACTCAGTCAGACTGGGAAGAACTCTTACGGGGAAGTTCACTGGAAGGCGGCCAAAAGAGTGTTGAGATACCTTAGAGGGACGAGAGACCTGAACTTGGTGTACACTCGAAACGACGAGCTTTATACGATGTTCACCGATGCAGATTGGGGAGGTGTCCGCTCGACAGAAAGTCTTACACCGGATATGCTTTTTAATCGAGATGCAGCAGTCAGCTGGGAATCGAAAAGCTTCGGTGGCATTTCATCGACAGAGGCCCAATATATGGCCTTATCCGATGCCACAAAAAAAGCCATCCGGGAAAAACTTGCTGGAGCCTGGGAGTCAACTGAAGAGTGTCGAGTGAAGAATGACAATATCGGCGCGCAAAACCGTCTGCGAATCCTGTGTTTCACGCGCGTTCGAAGCACGTTGATATTCGACACCATTTTGTTCGGGACGCCGTGAAGAAGAAGCAGATTATGATTGAACATGTCTCCACGGAAGATGACGGCGGACGTATTGACAAAAGGGTTAGCCAGAGCCAGACATGAGAAGTGCGTTGAAGGACTTGGACTGAAACGCCTTTAGTTTTGTTTTCGCGTTACAAGTTAATTGTGGTTCGAGGGGAAGTATTAGTGTAATTCAAATCTTAGTGCATCCCACAATTACGTTAGTTATCGATAGATGGCGCGCACGCGAGCGTTGCTATTGAGAGCGCGAGGCTCAGTCTTTTGTTTGTTTTTTTTTTTCAACCCAACGTTCTCTGTAACCGAGTAGATCGGACCAGCATTGTTTTCATCTTTTCTGTAACAATATATATATATATATATATATATATATATATATATATATATATATTCTTAAAATTTAAAAAAGTATATTGTGTTTTGTCAATTATTTGACCCTATTTCCATTAAATCCAACAGGCATCAAAATTCATTGACAAAAATACCTTCAAATCGAACTGTTTCCCCCGTCTCTGCAATTTTTTAAGCCTGATACACCCAATAGGTGCTGAGAAAAAAATTAAACATGGAAAAAACGTTTCTCATTGTATCTCTGCGACAGATTGTCCTAGGAGGGTGATTTTTTGTGAATTTACGTAATTTTGTATTCTCTTTCATATGAGCTTCGCGATTATTGATTTGGTTTGGGGGCACTTTTCACTGCCTTATTCAGCTATACACTTTGAACAATTCCTGCCTTAATAGCAAATGGTGATATGTCAGTCATAACAGCTACTGTTGCATCAACAACAAAACTTCACAAATTGCCACTTGAAGAGGACTGCTGGAATTTGGAAAGAAATGAGAAATTTGCTAAATTGAGAAAAGTCACAAAACACCTCAAAACGACTTGCATACATCCAGAAGAATATCCATGGAATTTCTATCATAGTAGGTCTTATTGAGAATATGAAGATTACCTAAGTTTTGAAGGAATTGATGTCTAATGAAGTGAATTTGCTCCCTTAGGGTCAAACTGACTAATTACAATTTGTCATTTTTGACTTACAACCTCTTATAGAATCAGAATTTTTGTCTGTATCTTAGGATCAAACAAACGTCATGCTGAAATTTCATCCTGATATTTCTTCATAATAAATATATGTATTATATTTGAATCAAAGGAATGGAAAAGGCGTTATGTTTGACTAAGTATTTCATATTGTTGCTGACATGTTAATGCAATGTCTGTTTGACTCTACTCTTATTTTTATCTTATCTTATCCGATAACATGCCTGGTGGTATTGGTTAAGGGAGAGACGAGTTGAGGAGGAAGTTTAATTGTTGTGCAGTCTGGGATTAACTAATGTGTTAGAATAGTGAGTAAGTATGTTGTGTGATTTTGGCATCTAGAGAAAAAGAAGATGGTTTGAAAAGTAAGAGAAAAACAGGAGAAAGAAAACCATTAGTGATGAAAGTATAAAATATATTGAAATAAATGTTAATAATTGATACACATCAATTAATGAGCATGTTCTTTAAGTCCAGAAGCTAAACAAACTAATAAAACATTTTATTTCTTCTAGCAATAAATGCCAGTGAAACTGTAAAAGATAAGGTGAACTAGTTACAGAATTTTTACCGGGTGTCAAATCCAACACTAATTCTGATTACATGCCAGATGTTGATGTTGATGATTCTCATGCATAAGTGCAAATATAAAGGATCATTTTAACTGAAAATATGGTTAATACAGTACTAGAAGTACTAGTACAGTATTATCCACATTAGAAGTACTAGTACTGTGTTGTACTTCTAGTACAATACAATCTAGAAGAAAAAGACAAAAGGTAGCAGTTGTAACAGAACGGAAATGAAATAGAAGAAGAATATCTCAGCAGGCAGGAAAAGTATAGAGGTCACCTGCAAATTAAGATGTTCCAGCCTGAAAGGCCATAGAAAAAGATTGTTCTAAGTGTTTTCAATAATGTAATTATTATTTCAGTTAAGCTGATAGGCAGAATATTCATGAAGCAGAACTTCAGAGACAATATTTGAGTTAACTGGTGGATGAATATGAGAAAGAAAGTATTCAAATGAAGCAGAGAATTTAAGAAGAATAAATAGAAAACGTTGTTTTCTGATAAAAAAGGTTGAACAAATTTGGGTATGTTGATGTTTTTCCTCAATACATTTGATATGTCTGAAACATTTGTGAGGACAACAATCAAGAAGAGAGATCATAATATTATAGAATAGTGATGCTACAAAATGGCACAGACTTCCTTGTAGTAAAGTTTTCTAATTTCCTTGGTGTGGTCAGGCTTGTAGTCTTGCCTGCTTACCATCTATCGCCGCCCAAAGTACATTTAAAAGAAAAATTTGTCAACACTTCAGTTTCCTAATAGTAGAACTGAAATATTACTTTAAACATATTAAAGAAGGTTAAAACCTCGCCCTAAATTGCAATTATCATTGAAAAATGTAGAGTAATTTTTATTGATTGATTGAGTTTAAAAGCGCTTCAACAGCTAAGGTCATTGGTGCCTGTGTCAAATTAATAGGGAGTTTTAGCACCAGGCGTAAGGAGACATCGTTCAACTCTACTGATCATGTGACTATCAAGTTTATACGGTCATAATGAACAATGTTCAGAAAAGTTTTAACAATTGCGACATTGCGTTATGCATTATAACCAAAACAGCATTTCAAGCATTGAACAAAGAAGTTAAATAACACATCAAAGTGTGTAGTCCAAGTACTGAGACATTTAAACCACAATACAAAACAAGAGTATAACAAATCTACATTGTGCACGGAGTTTTAAAAATTATGGCCCACTGCGATGAATATGCAATCTGGAATTTTGAATTGGCTTTTAGAGAATGTAAGGAATATAATAAAACAGAGTTCATATATGAGCATAAAACAATCTAACCCGAAGGTATGATTCAACTTCTTTTTCGCAAACTCCTTACCTGTCACCTCTCCAACATTTTCTGTTAATTCTTGCCAGCATTGTGGAGTTGATAAGGAATATTTGTAACTGCCTTACATGTGGGAATTGATTTATTAGAGTTGTTAAAATACAACCTTTCCTGTTTTTAGGTGGCCATTTTGCTGTTTGAAGGTGACCGTAGAGACTCCTACAGGCGTGCACTATTTATGAAGGTGTAAGGTCGTACCTTAGGCCTAAAATAAGACGTTATGACTTCCAAGGTCTGTCACGTGACTGTTAGTGCATAACATTGCTATCTTGCATGTGGTGCTAAAACTTCCTATTTTAAGACCAGTACGCAATGTTGCAGAACCAAACTAAAAAGAATTAAAATTTTAAATAGAAAGCAAAGTAAAATTGAAAAGGAAAGTAAAGTAGAAGAGCGTTTGGCAGAAAAGAGCCAGGTAATTACTTCAAAATCTTGAACTAAAACTCAAATAATAAGCATTATCTTCTTCGCTCGGGTAAGGCTGTACAACAGGCTTGCACAAGGGTCCCAGCGATGCGCCCCACAATGGCAGTGGCAGCCCTTCCGTGCCCCACTGGCAGAGGGGCACTTGTGCACCTCTGCTGTAGAAGTTAGTCTCTCGTAAAAAGCTTACAGAGAGAAGATTCATCATTTCTAAGAATCTTGGGTAGGGTGCTTGCAAGGTGGTGCATTTGCCGGCTCTCTCCTATCTTACCACAGTGCAAGGGAACATGCTCCACGGTAAGATCTATTTTACAGAATTCACATATAGAGGTGGGTCCCCAGAGGAGACATCTGTGCGTGAAATGGCAGTGTCCAATCCAAAGGCGTGTTAAAATGATCACCTTGCTTTCACGAGATTCGGAAGACCAAGGATTTATGGAATCCTTGATTCTCTTGAGCTTAAAATCTGAGTTCTGCTACTCTGTTTGCCATTCACTGAGGATAGAGCATTTGATAAAGAGCTTAGTGTCTTCAGTGGGGATTGCAGAGATGTCTAACTCTCTTTACTGCACAACGGACATAGCTGCCTGATCAGATATTTCGTTTCCTCTGATTCCCACATGGCTGGGGACCCAACAAAAGACTAAGAACTACTAACTAAACGATGAACCAATAGATGATGGGTTTGGTGATCGATGGTCATTGTCAGAGGGTCACAAGATGAGAAGGAAGAAATGGATTCAAGAGAGCTTTCGGAATCACTGCAGATCACTAGTTTCCTCAATCGATTCAGCAAACTTAAGTGCCTCCAAGAGTGCATACTTCTCTGTAGTATAGATGCTAACACGAAGAGTCTAATAGAAAACTTTGCATGGCACTGTGGTAGTAGAAGGCACATTTGACTTTGCTGTTTTGGGAGGAGCCATTGGCGTAAATGAAATAATGGCCAGGTTACGTAATTTTATCGCCTGAAATTCCATTAGGAATGTACTAGGGGGAGTTAAGGATTTAGGGAAGTTAGACAATCTAAGGTCTATTATGGCCGGTGTAGTTTCCAAGGGGAAAGGTTTCGGGGGGGGGGGGATAGGGTTGGTCAATTTTATATTAAGCTTCTGTAAAAGCATATGGAGATGAATTCCCAGTCAATGGAGTAATGATGGTCTAAGTGCATACAAAGTCAAGTGGGTTGGGTGGAGGACTGCTCAAGAGAGTATCCAGTGGATAATTTCGCTCCATATGAGTCAATCAAAATATCCCGCTTTTGGCTCAGAGATGGTTCTTCAGCCTCGGTCAATGCATTCGATGTGACTTGTGTGGTAGGAGGTGCCTGTTCTGATCCTTATAATGGCTTTGTATATGGTATGTAATGGCCGGAGGGTTGATGGAGACCCTGACCCATACACAATGCATCCTTTAACCAAGATAGGGCGGATGAGGGTAATATCTAAGGATCTGGTCTGGTCCTGGAGCAGAATCTTTTGCATGAGCAAGGGCACAGGAAAATTCATCCACAGAGAAAAAAGCATTGTAATCTAATTTGCAGTTTTCCATTCTTCTTTTGGTTTCTTGAAAGCCAGGAGGAGTGTATGGAGCTAGAGATATGCTCGTAGTGAGAAGCCAGTTGTTCGGCTATATCTTCTGGACTTTCCCATATGGTCAATCTAGGTCTGCCTTGGGGTCTTTTATGATTTATCAGATTACCCATGGTTGGGAACCTACTATGCTTTGCCACTGCCTGCTTTTGATCACGCACTGCCGTGGCACAGTCTGCATTCCACCATGGCACAGGGGGATGTCAACAACTTCGGAATGGTAATTGAGGTTGCATGAAGAACGGCATCAGTAAAATGGCCAACCATAGCATTCATATTGTTTGGGCGAATTGGTCCCATGCCACCATTATACATGTACACCTCTATTCCTACAAGCAATTTAAAGCAAAAATTTGGAGCCGGTTTTGAGAAAATTTTGAAAATGTCCCAGAGGCTTCATGTGAAGTATTCCCACATTTTAAAGAACGATTTTTAAAATCTCAAAGTTTTAACTAGAGCTACAAGGACAGGAGGTTCTTCAATTTGGAAAAACTCCTATGCATAGTTTAGACCCTAGTTGTGTACACGGATGGACGGACGGACGTTTTGAAAAAACACTGATGTCAGGAGACCCAAAAACGTGCATTTCCATTGAAATACTGAAATCGATTTTCCACAGCATTACATAACTTTCTCTACACTATGTTATATACAAGAAAGTAAAATGAGAAAAGAAGTCACATGCACTGGGATCTGAAATGTCCTGAGGGCAAAAAGGAGGAAAATAGAAACCATATCCAGCAATTTCCAGTTCTTTCAGCATGTTATTCAAAGATGAGATCTGACAAGAAATACTTATGTCAAGATCTAAATATTCAAATTATGTATTCACTCTACAAGGAGCATGTTAAAATAATGATGTAAAGCTGAAAAAATTTGGTAGTACCATCAAGTTTTTAATACAGAATTAATTTAGGTTTCCACAAACCCTCAACATTCAACTCTCACTCAGGAAGAAAAAGAAAATATCAAGAATTAACACAATGTTCACATCAAGAAGAATTACCTTGTAAAATGAAAAAACAGAGAAAAGATTAAGCAAAGAGTTGTAAGTGTTTTGGCAGAATTTGATTTGGAAGCAGTGTTGTATTGCCTCAAAACCATTTCGAAGTTATTGTTCCATAAAATACTTTTTTTTCTGTTTATAAACAGACACTTTTAAATGTATCAGGAAATACGGCAGACCTTTATAAGTGGGATGAGATAACAGTAAAAAAGGGGCTTGATACAAGTGGCATTTTGTGTGTTTGATTTCTTAAAAAATGTTGAAAAAGGGAGGGCGATTCCTTAAGTCCAATAATCTTAATCTTCAACTTGATAATGGATAAACTAAACGACAGCGTAAAAATAATGGAAGGCTACATGATGGGTAATATCCAGATAAACATAGTCTGCTACGCAGATGACAGAGTACTTACAGCAGATTCTGAAGATAATCTGCAGAGACTATTGTATAAATTCATTATGAAAATTATTTAATATAATAGTTTCAACAGAAAAAAAACAATCAATGATAATATCTAAGAAGTCTGTAAGATGTAAGTTGGAAATAGAAGGCAAACTCATTAAGCAGGTGATGAAATTCCAATATTTGCAAGTGGACTTCTCCAGTGATCACCATACATGCTAAAAAGCAAGGAAACAGGCCCTGAAAGGTGCTTGCATATCAGGATACTTAAGAGATGTAACTTGGAAATTTAAACACCTTAGTATAGAAGGTAAAATTAAAATCTACCTGAGAATGGAAAGACCAGTTTTGACATATGGAACTGAAACCCATGCTGATTTGAAGAAGAAAAAACAACTATACTGTGGCATACCAAAAATGACGGACATTTTATTTCGGCAAATTAAGGTCAAAATGTTGTATATATTGCAAAAGACATGGATTTCTATGGTGCAGATACACAGATGACACCATAGCAATGCAATTCATCCTCAGACGTGGGTTTCTATGGTGCAGATACGCAGATGACACCAGAGCAACGTGAGTTCGTGCGGGAGGACACCATAGTAACCGAGAGAGCTGTCAACTAAACACGCTAGGTGCACCATAGCACGCGAAAAGAGAGAACACAGCAAGCTTTGAAGGGTGGACCACACTGGGACTTAGGGCATTCCGACTCCTGTCGTGGTAGTGAGCGGATCGCTTGTGCGGTTTTTCTTCAGGTTAATTATCACATCGGGATATTTTGTGAGAGTGAACATTGAACTTGAACTTAGAATATTTCCGCATTAGGTGTGCAACTAGAACTTGTAAAATTTACGTGTTGTACCATTGCAAACTCGGACTGAATATTTTCATGAGTGAACTGGAAAGTGAACTTAGAATTTTTGCGGTGGAGTTGAAATTTTACCAGTGAATTGTGAATTGCCATATTATTCCGACCTTGGAAAGTAATCAGTTTGAAATCGGTGCCCATCTGAGGTGCAAGATAAAGAGTATAGGCAGTGTTTGTGACATGGTAGGAGGAAGTTTCGACTTGGTCGCTGATCATTTCGCTTGGTCGATGGCATGCATAATAAATTATAATTCATAGTTTGAAAGAAAGCTGATTCTCATTTGCCATTACATGCAATCCTTGAGTTGACATTTTAGGATTATTTTCTGATTCCTCGCCACTCTGTATCAATGGCAGATTGAGTACTTGGTTGCAGAGTAAGTAGCAACAATTATTTCATAAGAACTCATCGACCGAGCCAGCGGGATTTGCATTTATTTGTAATATATACAAAGACAGTAATAAATAATCAGGAATTCAAGTGTAACCTTTTCCTGGTGCCCAAATTATTTATAAATTCGACAATTGGTTACGATTTACATTTACATTTAGTAATATAGATGTTTGAATACCGATCAGTAGAATTGAACACACTACGATTGATAGCAGGAAACACCAGGAGTGACTGGGTAAGAAATCAGGATATAAGAAAAGTAAAATAACTGATGAAACCACAATTGTAAAAAAAAAAACAGAATGGAATAACCTTATCACATGAATGAGAGATGATAAACTGGTGAAGATAGCCAGGGATATGATACCACTAAGAAGGAAAACCCTGGAAGGCTGCAGAAAAGATGGAGATAAGATCTGCAGTCAACATCTAGTGAATCTCTGGAATGAAGCGTGAAGAAAAACAGGTTACAACCTACATAAAAGAAAAAAAAATAGAATAAAACAACGATAAAGATAATGGAATTATAAACATAAAAGTGTCATAACTCAGAATACATTTTTATGTAGATATGTCAGTCTGACAATAAGGTAGCAAATTGTGTGTGCAGTTACTTAATAAATATTGCCGCAGGAACTGAAAGCCTGTTTGGGACATTATTCACTGCATGCTTCTATGCAGGAATCTGTAAGCTGCAAACAAGTATTATTCTCAGTGTATGTATGGTTATAGAAATATTAGAAGAACTTCAACATTATTTCAAAAATCTAAATCCTACAAACTATAATTCATAAAAAGCTGTCCATAAAGGGAAGATTTAAAATGGCATAATCGAGTATGAATTTTGAAGATTTTCTAGTATAATATTTAAAGAACTTTATCAATTGAAGTTTCTCAAGATGCTTTAAGTCTGTTTCAATACAATCATCACTTGGTACATTCAAAGACAATTTAACTTCTGGCTCAAGGAACAAAGTTCTCTGGTCCAAAGTCTATTCATAAATACAATTTGAGCAACAGGATGTCATTGCACAGAAGTCATCAAAAACACAGGAGTCACCACAAATTACCTTTTTGAAAAGATAAATATATAAACATGCTGAATACCCCCACACAATTCGGTCTAGAATTTCAATAACAAACTTAACTATACATCCACAACACTACATTAATTTATATGTAATCAATTAAAATAACAATGTTATAAAATATTCATCTTCACCTTGCAACATTGACATAGAAACTACAAATGAAAGAATTGAAATATATATAAAGTGTATAATTTGAAAGCAGCAATTGGTGATTATACAAGTATCAAACACACAGCCACGAGCTGGGAGGGGGCAGAACAAGGGGGAGGGAGCAGAACGTTTTGCAAACATACACTTCTGGCATTGTGTTGCTGTTGCCTACAGGAATGGAGCCTTCTTCTCCTGGTCCAACAATCATCTTGTCCAATAGGGCCTTTGCAGCAGCATGTTTCGCTTCTTTCTTAGATCTACCAGTGCCCATTGCTGGAACACACAAGCAACTATCACAGAGCATCAAAACCAAAAGTACATCTACTAGAGTACAATTTTCTTTAGGCCTTCACACTTTCTTGTTAAGTCAGGACACAATTAGGAAGATAGGAACTGTACGAAAAAGTAATGAAAGAGGTAAGGTGTAAGTCATTCAAAGAGCAGAGATAAACTAATTCATAAGAAAAACCAATATTAAATATTCACACATTGAAATTTTACCAATTAAAGAGGATCCAGATGTAGTCTGTTTTAAAGGGTGGCCATTCATTTCCTGAATCAAATTTCCCTGACATTTCCCGGATTTCCTGAGTATTACACACTATTTAAACAAAATATTAAAGAAACCTGAATCTAATTTGTCAGCCTCTGATTTTGCCGAGGTAAAGACCAAATTACAACAAACTCAACAAATAGTAATGGAGCAAAACAATAATTACATACTAAATATTTTTAGAAATATTATATATATATATATATATATATATATATATATATATATATATATATATATATATATATATTTTTTTTCTTTTCACATTTGCTCAATTTTTCAGTTTCTTAATGGCAGAAACGAAAAATTACTTTAAGATTATTAAAAAAGAAAATAACTTGTCCTATATGGAATATTTTGTTGAAAAATTTTGAGCCATTTTAACAAAAATGGTGTTTAATTGAGAAATTTGAAGCTTTTTTTCACAGAAAACTTGCTTCTACTCACAAATGCAATAATGTTTATAATTTGCTGGAAATAAATATTAAAGGTATGAGAGATATTTCAACAAAATTACATTTGTGTAATTTTTGAAAAAACAAAAGAATACAGTAAAATTAATTTTTGGTCATCTTAAATAGTGCAATTAGCACTATCCGTATGAACAGTTTGAAAAAACATTGAGCCGTTTTTGAGAAAATGGCGTTTGAGCATTTCTGAGAAGTGGAATTTTGAGTAGTTTTCACAGAAAACGAGAGTTTTCGAGAAATTTTATATGACATTATTTAAAGGATGAATTGAAATGAATGCAATAATGTGAACAAAACGCCGCTAATTTAAATATTAATGACGTGAGAGGCTAGTAAAACAAATTAGATTCATGTAATTTTTGAAAAAAAAAAAAAAAAAAAAAGAATAGAGCAATAGGGCATTTAGTCAACGAGAGTACATTTGGCACTATCCTAACAAAAGTTCAAAGAAAATATTTGAAGTCACTTTTAAGTTAATCTTGTTTGTTTGTTTTTTAACCACACAAATTGCACACAATATTGCGTGAGTACTTAAAGTGATATTTTGTGAATCTCACCTTTTAACCCTACTCATACTTATTTAATTTAACTTGGGTAGTTTTTTTGTGCCGGAATAATATATCCCATTGTAACAGATGTAATATTTTTTTTTTCTCTCATAAGTGGAACTTATCCGACCTCATGAAAAAACTCATTGTTCATCCTTTTCCTAAATCAACCAATTCTACTGAGTAAAGACCTGTTGGTATTCTACCTACAAATTCTTAAGTGTTAGAAAAAAATGCACGACATCAAATTACGAACCAGAAAGACAGCAAAAATCTCTTAAGCGAACATCAACATGGTTTCCGATCAGACAGAAGCACAGGAACTATCTTTTAAGCTTAATTGAAGAGGCCAGAATCGCCATTGACAACGGTAAATTAACGATACTTATTCTCTTAGATTTCAATAAAGCATTTGACTAGGTCGATCATGATATCCTACTAGAGAAAATGAAAGCATTAGGCTTCGCTAAACCCACGATACGGAGGTTCTCACAATATCTTTCAGATCGTCAACAAGCGGTAGTATCAGGTGAAAAACGATCCAGTGCCATCCGAACCGCCCGGGATATTGCACAGGGAACAGTTCTGGGACTCTTTGCATTCTTGATTTACGTAAATGACGTAGGTAATGTCTTAAATACTGTTGCCATAAAATGTTCGCAGATGACCTTCAACTATATGTCGGTGGATATATCCGTCGGACCTAAACTCTTTAGTTCAGAAAATAAACGAGGACCTAAATGCTCTCAATAAATGGAGCGCAGCCCTAGGACTTTTATTAAACCCAAATAAGTCCCAAAGTTTACTGACAGGCTCTCGCAACACCAACAAATTAGATAAAACCCTTCCGTCCATTAGTATAAAATGGCTCCCCTCTACCCTGGTGTAACGACGTAAGGAACCTAGGACACAGGCAGCACTCACAGCTGGACTACGCACGTAAGATTTGTCAAAACGTCTTCAAAGACTTTTTTCCTAAAACGCGTACGAGAACTACTTCCTATTGATACACGTATGAACTTCATTAATTCACTGATTTATGTCTCATCCCGATTACTGTGATTTCTTGCTCACTGACTTAAAAGCTAAGCACACACGCAACAAAAGTTCCAAACAGCACAAAACGCATGCGTTCGTTTCATGTTCGATCTTCGTAAGTACATCACGTATGTGTACTACAGACAGACAAAAATCATCTCTATCGAAAAAAGAAGAATATTGCACAGCCTCTTGCTTCTCCATAAAATCTTGTACAATGACCTTCAAACACAACATCAAAATGCGATCACGTTCTAGCTATAGCTAATATCACGCTACAGCGATCACGTTCGGCATTATTGCTTTGCATACCTCGACACAACACTGTGTCCTACAATAAATCTTACACTGTCACAGTAATTCGAAACTGGAACTTACTACCTAAACATCTTAAGAGAATTGGCAACTTTAGAAAATTCAGAACTGAACTTGGTGTCTGGATAAAGGAACAAACAATGAAATGTAGTTTACATACGCTCTCTGTTCTATCCGCAATTTAATTTTAATTTTTTTCTGAAACAATGACCATGATCCCTTTATTATGTATCATCCTCCAAGTTAGACTTTCTTTTTGAAGTCGTATTTTCGAAAATATTTCTTCCCACTCCTTTCCTCCTGGACATCCTCCTTTCCTACTTCAGGATAAAGTAAAAGCTAATTCTATTACTGCTGATACAAAGTTTAAAATTAGGAAATTAATAGCAATATCTAAAATACACACACTTTGTTACTATAATGTAATAGATTTCTTAATGTAAAATAAGAAAATTTTATGTAAAACTATAGCTTATAAATATTTCTGAAATCATGATTGTACATCGCTATTTTATTTTTCTTTCTTGCTATTATTGTTACAAAGAAAATCAATAGTCACATCATTATTTTACTGACACTTTCTGTATTTTATACCGTAAAATATCCTTTTGTATTTGCCTTTACCTAATGATTAATGTGGAATTTTCCAGTTTTGTTTGGAATGTATTGTATATGCTTCAGTACTACCTGTTGTTATGTAATTGTGAAGTTATAGTTCTATATTTTGCTTTCTGATCCCCTCGTACCCTCTTCATTATCATTTCTTTATTCTTTCCCTCAGTCCACCTCCATTTTCTTGCTTTTTCACTCTGAACCTTGATATGTCTTGCTCTCAATGTTTCAGCCTTAAGTCGCCATCCCGATTGAGGATTTTTCTGGGTTTACTCAATCGCTTAAGGCCGATGCTGGGATGGTATTGCATCCCAGATGTAAATGTAAATATGCCCCCCTTTTTTGTTTATTGGTCACAGTTGACGCATGTTGGGCAATAACAACTGACATTTAAGGCAAAATTAGAATGATTGATTCTAAGTGGAATAAGTAGGAGCTCCTTTTTTACCTCATTTATTAAGAACGTTCTTTACATCATGTCCTTCCTTTTTGCAAAATTTCAAGAACAAAAAATGACAATAAATTCATTTGTCTCGCACAGCTAAATTAATGTAGATGGTAGTCACAAATTGATTTTTTCCCGCTCTGAGACATAAAATGTCAGTTAATATTAATTACATCTGAACGCCCCAACTGTAATTTTTTTATTTGTATATTTAGGATAGTGGTTAGGCGGAAGAGCAGGCCTCAAAGCATGAGCCTCATCACAAATAAAAATAATTTTATTATTATTATTAAAAGTTTCAAAACAATGAACATGAACTTAATGAAAGAACTAATTATGAACAACAAATATCTTTGGAAGGAAAAACCTCAATTTTCACAAAATAATGATTGATAGTCTACAATTCAAAAGGACTACACAATGGTGCTTTAATATGATCTACACTATCTATCGACTAGAGTTACTGGAGTATTCACTAGAGTACACAAGAGTATTCAAATGTATAGGGAAAGAAGAATACATTGTAAAGGTCTTGACAAAATGAACTTGGGACCCTTTTGCACATAGAATTGATTTTATTTGGTAAAAATACCAATATAATAAAACAATAAATATAATATAATATAATAACATTAAAATAGGATGTAATAAAAAGTGAAAATAAACTAAGAAATCAGCAAGAAATGAATTCTGTAAATTTATAGTAGCAGTAATGTAGTAAAAGAAATAAGAAATAAATAAATAAATAACTTATCCTATCAGCCACATTTTTCTGTCTATAGTACAATAATTATTTTTGTGTTTAATTTACTTAGAAATCATTTTCTGCAAGATTGATTAATTACATTCTATTCTTTATTAGCTTTTCGTAAATATGTTCAGAGTGGTTCTCTTTTGCAACAATATCTTTAAAAGATTACCAAAACCAATCTAATGAAATAAATTGAAACAAAGTGATAATTGCATTCGTTCATTCAGTGTTGTATGACATAGATTATCTGTGCTTGGTCTAAGTACCAAAAGGTTGTCAAAACCATGCGCTTCCATAAGCAATTTGTTTTTGAGAGCACCATTTCTGATGCCCTAAAGTAAATATTCCAATTTCACTGTCAAATTTGTTAATTTAATGATATGTAATAACCACAGAATAAATAAATATTTGAAAATAATAATCCAGTTTGTTGATGCTCATATTGATTTAGTTCATATAGTCAAATTTGTTGATGTAATGAGTGCACACTGAAGTAAATATTTTTATAATAATCATTAATATTATATCAAAAGTTTATATCATTTTAAAAAAACCAAGGGAAAAATTTCAAAAGTATTAATACTACCAAACATTTGTTTGTTGCAGTAGCAGTAAAGATTATTTAAAAAAATTTCACCTAGAGACAAGTTCAAAGGAAAAAATGTTTGCAAAATTAAAGATGAGAATCTACACAAAAAATAAGAAAATATCGAATTTTATTTTTATCTTAAAATAATCTCTAATATTCTGAACATTTTTATGCAATACTTACTGAAAAAAATGTTGTTTTTACTTTCTTGTATGCATACGTACACATGGAGTAATACGTACATACTTATACATGTATATATACATAGCGTAGAGAAAGTTATGTAATGCTGCAGAAAATTGATTTCAAGATTTCAACTAAAATACACATTTTGGGGTCCCCAGATACCGGTAAAGTCTTTTCTTTTTTATGTCCACCTGTCTGTGAACACTACTAGCGCCTGAACAATGCATACGATATTTTCCAAATTGACGTAACTCCTGTCCATCTGGCTTGAGTCGAAGTTTTGAGATTTTGAAAAACACACTTTAAAATTTGAGGGTACTTTACACGACACCTAACGGACATTTTCAAAGTTTTCTCAATAGTGGCTCCAAATTTTTCTGTAAAGTTTTGGTAGCGATAGTGCTAAATGCACTCTATAAGATGACATAAACACTGTATTGCTCTATTCTTTTCTTTTTTTTTTTTTTACTTCTCTCACATCTAACATTACCGGCAATTTGTTCACATTATTGGTTTTATGAGTAAATGAGATATAAATAATGTTGTAAAACATATCTGGAAAACTCCACAATTTTCTGTGAAAATGAACCCAAATTTCCGCATTTTCAAAAACCTTCAAATGCCATTTTCTCAAAAATTCCTTCAAATTTTTTCTTCAAACTTTTGCAACACACAGTGATAATACCATTGTTTAATATGACAAAGTTCATTTTGGGGTATTCTTTTGTTTATTCAAAAATTACATAAATGTAATTTTTTAAAATATTTCTCACGTCACACATTTCCATTGATTTGTATATATTATTGCATTTGTGACTGGAAGTGCTTAAAATGCCTTCTAATGAAGTTTTTCGAAAACTCAAAAATTTTCTTGAAAAGGAGTTTAAAATTCACATTTACTGTAACAATTAACACCATTTTCTTAAAAACTGCTCTAAATTTTTGAATGAAAATTGCCATTGAGGATGAGGTTTTACTCTTCTTTAATATTCTGAAAGTAAGATTTTGGTTTTACTATTAGGAAACCGAAAGTTGAGAAAATTTTAAATAATAATAATAAGTACTATGGGCATCGATAGACGGCAACTGACAAGAGGATTGAGCAAGACCATACAGCCAGTCTACACCATGGAAATTAGAAAACTGTACTATGAAACAGTTTGTGCCATTTGTAGCACCACTAATTTATTTTATTGCGTTTTGAATGTGCATAAGCACAGATAGGCTGACATTAGAAATGGACAACAATTCAGGCCAATAGCTCATGTTATATGTGCATATTTTCTTGAGCCCTGGAACCCCACACCTTTATTCCCACTCATAACATTCTGTGAATTCAGAATAAACTATACCACGGAGTATTGTTGACAGAATATGATAACCAGAAATGCTCACTCTTGTGTAATTTTACATGGAAAAAAAGTTACAAATTTGATTTAACAGAAAGTTGCTTCAGGCAACAAAATATTCAGCAATCATGGTCCAGTTTAAAAGACAAAGACTTCTTAATTAATTTGCAAATACGGGAGATTCCAATTAGTTTTTAAAGAAAACTCGAACCACAAAATGTTGTAAAACATATTTTATAGGAACAGAAAATATAAACAACTACATATGTATTTTTTATCATTAGGATGATGTGGAGAGATAAAATGAAGAGCTTGATGAGAGATAATCCCAAACCACACTTGTGCAGTTTTAAGATAAAGCTTGTTTAATGTTTGTCAATCATGCAAATCAATGGCGGACCAAACAATCCAATCAGGTGTTATCCTAGACATACAGAAACCTGTACAAGAAATGGGAACTGGGTTGATCACAGAGAATTGTGATATGGTAACCTTGAAACACCCAAAATTGTGACTTTTGACTATCCCTCACCGATCAAAAGTATTTGTACATATTCTTTTTCACAATCTTTGTTTTTTAATCAAGATGTCATGTCATATGCAAATACTGAATTCAACTAAAAGTTTAGTTTGCACATTTATTTTCTAAGCTTTAAACCAGAATTAAACCATGCTCAAAATTGCTCATCCAAGAAAAATATATATACATTAATGCAATTCTCAATGGTCAAATCCAAAAAAATACAATCATAACTTCATATTAAAATTTCTTACCTACTACATCTGCAACAGTAACTCGATATCGAAAAGTGGGCTCATGAATTGCACCTTCAATTTGCACCAGTTCATATCGAGGCGTTGTTCCTCGCCGACTGAGTAATTCTTGAAGAACAGAAACCGGTGTTTTGCCAACACAAGCAACTGTCATGTTCTAAAAATGAACGGAATTAAACAACTTAATAACCTTAACTTAATCCATAAACATGTGCATCATTTATGATCTGCAGATATTAAAATGTTCAAATCAAAGTAAGTGAAAAAGAAAACCCATTCCACGCGCATTCTTAGGGTTTATTAAGACTGTGCTGTCAAGGCAAAGGTTTTGATTTCATGTGTCATTTCTCCCACCTCTTTTGAAATTTTGAATGTCCCCCTCTAGAGAAAATTGACAGTTCGCGCCCTGGTTTTATTAAAAGCAAGTTTTCTTATTTAAATTATTTATTAAAAGCAATTTTTCTTCAGTTATAAAAGATTTTCACGAATATTTACTCTTGATTGATTTACGTTTATAGATAATTAAAATGCATTCAATTCAAAACAAGAATGCTATCAGCTTCAAAAAAGTAAAACGAAAATATTGTGAACCATCAGCGGGCACAGCGAGTTTATTTCTGGTGTGCATTCGTGAACTGAAAAGGTTCTGTCGAAGGCACCCGGCCCGGTCCGGCCTCGGCCCGGCGACCCGTACGAGCGCGGGCTTCGCTACTCGACTAGCTATCGGAGATATTTTTATAGGCGAGTGCTGTATGCTGGCCCCGGTTCGAACAATAAAATATCACGATGCATGCGTGCATAGAACAGGTGCATTTGCATTTAAAAGACGTACATGCAAGGAAGAAATGCAACATACATTTTCCATGATTCTTCCAGTATTTTCCCAGCAGGAGTTCCAAATAGTACGATAGAATCGTTCGAAGGTTCGTGTTTATTCCATACTCTAATAAATACACTGTTGAAACAGAAAGATAATCGTGTACAGAGAAATTCACACTAAAATCGCACTCGCAAGTAGTACCATCCTACCCCGGCTAATCCACACATCGAATGGCACGAATTATGAATTCAATATTCACATAGTATAGACATGAAGGAGCATAAACGTTCAAGCAGTAAATCGATTATGTATTCACACTCATTACTCGCCGCCTATTGAACAGATTTCTTACGTTTTGATTCAACACAGCTGATCACTTTCCTTGAAGTTCCTCCAAGGAACTCAAGAAATCGGCTCAAAGCGCACGCACCTGAGCAGTACTACCAACGCTTGTACCTGAAGTAACAAATTAATAGTAAACGAAAAGAAAACGGTTTTAATGCAGTTTTCCATTTCAAATAAACAATTCTGTGCTCCATTGAAAATAAACAGTGTACCATTGACTGATGTTAAGGCAACAAAATTTTTAGGTCTCTCAATTCAGTCAAACCTTAAATGGAACGTCCATTTAAATGAATTGAACACAAAATTAAGTTCATTATGCTACGCGTTCAGAATTCTCGCAAATTCAGTCAGCCTTCATACTGCTCGTTGTGTATACTTCGCGAATGTTCATTCCCGCCTGAGATATGGCATAATATTCTGGGGAAATACATCTTATAGCTCCCAGACTTTTAGATTACAAAAACAAATTGTACCAATAATAACCAAATCCCACTCACGTGATTCATGTAAGCCTCTCTTCATTAATCTAGGAATTCTACCATTACCGTGTCTTTTTATTTACGAATCAGTGGTTTTTGTAAAAAATGACTTGCTGAAGGGCGGGAATATATTTTCAGAAAATGCCGAAGTCTATTACTATAACACTCGAGTAGAAATCATATTCATCAGGTGACAGTATCAACAGCTCATTAACAAAAAATTCACATACAATACATGTACATTATTTTACAACACTTTGCCAGATGACATTAAACGATTAAATTCAATAGAAAAGTTTAAATCCCAAGTGAAATCGTTTCTGCTGCAAAACTGTTTCTATACAATTAGAGACTATACTGAGCATCACAAGAAAAGTAACATTAATTTTAACAATGATACATAATGCATTATTTACCATTTGGACTGTATAAAAGAGTATAAACAACCTGTAACAACTATTGTACTACAGGTTCCGGGTCAATGACCCCCATCTCGATCAGGTTTTTCGTCCAGTTTCCCTGATCCATTGAGCAAATGCTGAGATGGCCCTTGTTTTGCTTCTGGACATAAATGTAACTTCATTTTCTGTGCACGTCTTCTAGAATTCAGTGGGAAATACAATTATTCAAATTATCGTTTCCATGTTGTCGCGACAGGAAGTAATAAGAGCCAAAATTTATTGCTTATTTATCCTTGAAAATAGATTTTACAACATGGGAGTTTTTTTGTTGTTTTTTTCTCCCTTTCAAAATTCAAAATTTAAGTAGTATATGACTTAGTGTAGGGATCACAGAATTTTGAAAATGTGCACACAATTCACTTTTCCCCATAGCACGTCATACGCAGTTTTTAACTGTGTTTTTACGTAAAATAAATAAATAAAATAAATTCAATATATGCCGAAATATCCAATAGAGATGACCTAGTGACTGGAGGCTGATGAGGCAGCCACAGTGTAAGAAAGGGAGGCAACTGCCTCCCCAATGTTGGGACAATTTTTTTTTTTAATATTTAATTTCCAGAATCTTCAAATTTATATCATAAACGATTTACTTTTACAGTATTTTGAGAAGAAATTTAATAATAATTAAGCGAACAATCATTTTATTAAGCCGAGCTAATAAGATACATTAATAAATTGGTGAAGTTTAGCTCCATTTTATAAAACGCTCGGGATAATGTTAAGCATTACCGTGAATATCCCGTATTTATAATTCATCTTTCAATTATATTGCTTTTAAACGTTATTTACTTAGAAATTTAACATTTTCGTACCTAAAATCACGAGTCATAACACTCAAATTAAACAATTATATTACGATTAAATACTCATTCCATTACAAATTTCCTGGAGTGCTTAAATATTTCAAATGCCGAAAAATAGGCGCATCTCACGGGTCCGCAGAGCGATAAAAATCATGTGTTCTTTTTTCAGCAAACTTTGTAATCTATGGAAGCATCGGAAACTGAAAATTTTAGGCCGTTGTCCATGTGGTTGAGCGATTTTATTAAACAGAGTTTCAAGAAAAGAAAAAAATTATCAAAATTGCAAAACGTACGGATTCAAAATATGTGCCCACTGACCAACTTTCCTGTGATCTGGCAGTTCTAGAGTTAACATACAGTGTTAGAGATAAACTAGTAGCGCTACAGAACGACACAGACTTTATCGTATTAAAGTTTTCTATTTTTCCTCGGAGTAGACTGGCTTCACGGTCTTGCCCCATTTTCTTGCCAGCTGCAATCTTTCGTCGCCCAAAGTACATTTTTTGCTATTTTCACAACCTTTTGCTTTCCTAATAGAACAATCGAAATATTACTTCAACAATTACACTAGAATAATAAATAAGTCCTCGTCCTAAATAGAAATTTTCATTGAAAAATGTTTAAGAAAATGATGATTAAGCGTTACTGTAAATGCGAAATTTGAAGCTCTTTTTCACAGGAATCTATTGAGTTTTCGAAAAACATCATTTAAAGTAATTTGAAGCACTTCCACTCACAAATGCAATAATGTATACAAATCGATGGAAATGTGCATGTTAACTGCATGAGAGATATTTAAAAAAATACATTTGAGTGACTTTTGAAAAAACAACAACAACAACAACAACAAAAGAATACACCAAAATGACATTTTTACGTCATTACGTCAACAGTAGAATTAGCACTATCCATTGGAAAAATTTGGAATGTTTGGTGTCTTTTTGAGAAAATGGCGTTTGAGCGTTTTGGAAAATGCGGAATTTTGAGCTAATTTTTACAGAAAACTGTTGAGTTTTCGAGAAACTTTGGCATAATTTAAAGCATAAGTACTTGTACATTTAATAATGTGAAGAAATTGCCTCTAATATAAATATTACTGTCGTGAGAAACAAGTAAAAAAAATTACATTTTTGTAATTTATGAAGAAAAAAGAATGGAGCAATATGGCGTTTATGTCATCGGATAGGGTACATTTGGCACTATTGTTGCGGCGATATATGAAGATTCATATCGCGCGCCAAATCGGCAGCGCGGGACGGAGACTTCCGAAGGCAGCAGGGCTACAAACCGGCGCGAGGGCCGGCCAATAGGGCGTGAGCGGCCGGCAGGCGGATCAGCACAGCACCCTCTCCACTATCTCGATCAGGTTTTTCGTCCAGTTTCCCTGATCCATTGAGCAAATACTGAGATGGCCCCTTGTTTTGCTTCTGGACATAAATGTAACTTCATTATCTGTGCACGTCTTCTAGAATTCAGTGGGAAATACAATTATTCAAATTATCGTTTCCATGTTGTCGCGGCAGGAAGTAATAAGAGCCAAAATTTATTGCTTATTTATCCTTGAAAATAGATTTTATTACATGGGAGTTTTTTTTATTCAAAATTCAAGTAGTATATGACTTAGTGTAGAGATAAAGAATTTTGAAAATGTGCACACAATTCACTTTTCCCCATGGCACGTCATACGAAGTTTTAACTGTTTTTTGACGTAAAAATAAATAAATAAATTGAAAAAAATTAATTTATATAATTTTAATACAAAAATCACGATATCGTTATTCGCTAGCCAGCTGTTCGAGCGCAAGTGCTCTTGTTGAATCAACAAGAATAGTTGTAATTCCTATCAATACTTTTTGGAATAAACCGCTTTTAGATAAAAGAAAATTTGCCGCCCAGGGGCCAGTGCCCACAGTGCCCATGCCTAAATCCACCCCTGTACAACACATCCAATACTTTGCCCCTTTACACTCTAAAAATGCACAGAAAGGACAACACACTCACAACGTGCCTGCAACCATTCCTGAATCAGATCATCAATCTGGAACTACTTTGCTGACCTAATGAACAAGTGGTAAAGCATACCTCTCGTTGGCCACGAATTTACGTAAAATTAAGTTTAAAAAGTCCTTGCTTGTCTGCATGATGTAAATATGAAAATAATGCGCAAAAGTATGTGCTGTTGTAGCTTCACTAGTTTGATTTTTATGGGTACTTTAAATGGGGTTTCGACTGTTAAATGCCCGAGAAATACCGGTTTACCCAGTTCTACTTGACTGTTTCATCTCACCGATAAGCGTGGTCCTATCAATACTAAGTCAATAACACTAGCCACAATGGCTTGAATGAAGTGCTTTTGTACTGAAAATTATGCACAAACATCAAACCCAAAGAGTGTATCTCTGCCATACCTTCTCGAGGGGAGCGCTTACGTCGCTCTTGGCGCGCTTTGGCGACGACGGCTGCCACATTTGCCTCGTGAAAATGATTTTCCTCACGGTCCTCCCAGCCACCGGTACACAGATTCGCAGATCGGCAAAAGACCTACTATATGGCAACGGGCGTTCGCTACCGCTCGGAGATCGGGGACTCCCCACAGAAGTGCCAACAGCCATAGGCCGGCACTGCTCGACACCACAGAAGAACGATATACAGAGCGTTCAGTCATGTGACCGGTTAATTTGACAGCTAGTGTTGCCAAATCATAGGGATAGAGTCAATGGGCGTGGTCGGTGATTACAACGCAGAAATTATTCAATTTTATTTCACAAAAGAAAACGTTGGCAAACTTGTCTTACAGCAGTGGAACCATCTATTGAATTGTCATTCCGTCAAAGGAAAAGGTTTACAGAAAAATATTTTGTTATAGTGATAGAATGATGTGGAAATATTCTGAAACTACATTCAAGATAACTACAGTTAAAATGTAATATTTTCTGTATGCTGTATTTAGTTAACATTTGAAGTTCAGCTTACTGGTATTGTGTTTACTTGTTTTTGCGACAGGGAAAAAAAGCAAGCAAAAATCTACTAAATTCTTTCAATTGAAAGATATTCATTCACTTATTTGTTCCATTTCATAAGGCATGATTTGCCTGCACTGAAATATGTTTAGATTTGTGAAATTGGACTTAGTTCAGTATGTGTAATGATTTATTTTTTAACTAAACTCTTAAGAAACCATAATTGTAAGTTGATTATTTTGGGAGATCTGAACATTAATATTGAACACTATGAACTACATGATTTACCAAAGAGCTTCAATCTTCATGATGTGCAGTTAGGGGTAACACATGTTACAACCCATTCCAGCTCTACTATAGACCACATCATCACAAACATTGAAATGAATGAATACTCTTCTCATAATATTGATTTTTATTTATCTCATCACACTACACAAATCATTAAAATAATCAATTGCCCCATAAGTTTTGAACTACCCAAATACACATTCACCCATGACACAAGGGATACTAAACTACATTTGCTAAATAAAAGTCTCCTAAAAGAGGAATAGTCTGAAGTACTCAATAGTAATGATGTCAATGAGAAATGGAACTTGTTCTTGAGTACATTAAATTATCATTTGAATATTGCGTGTCCCATTATTAAGAGGCAAATGAATGTAGTGAAGAAACCCAAAATTAAATTTCATAATGAAATTCTTTTCTTAGAAATAAAATGAAAAACATGTATGACCTGTTCAGGATACTAAGAACCCCCTTTATAATGAAAAGTATGCAGTATAAAAACAATATAGACTAAAACTGATGAATGAGAAAGCTTACCAATTAATTCATCACAACTCAACAAACAAATCTAAAACACCGTAGAATATAATTAACAATGGGAAACTCAGATTCATAAAAACATAAACATACACCTCCTAGAAGAAGGCATTTTTCTTGATAATTCTTCTCATATTTGTAACCTTTAACTGCCATTTCTTAAATTCAAAGCAGGACACTGTAACCAGTAATACTAGTAATACTTAATCTTCTGGAACTTCAAAATCTATGTGTCTCCATCGTACATATGCTAATAAAGTAAATCAACTGATAAATTCCCTCAAAAATAGTTGCTCGTTAGGGAATGATGAAATATCTTCAATAATTCTTAAAAAATGTAAGCCTGCTCTCTTTTAATATACTAGTTTACTTAATAAATTCATTGCTATCTGTATTCACTTTTCCCAGAATCCCTAAAAATTAGTATTGTATGACCATTTGCTAGAAATAATAATACACACGATATTAGGAATTATCGACCTATAACCCTAACTTCAGTATTTGGTAAACTCTATGAAAAAGATATATTAGCAAGACTTAATTGTTTTCTTGAATCTAATAATATCCTTAATAAATCACAACATGACTTCAGGAAGGGCTTCTCCACCACCACTGCTGTGGAATTTATTCATGAAATCATTGAAAACTTGGAATAAATAAGAAAACAACAGATATATTCATTTTCTTTAAGGCATTGGATAGAGTATCTCATGAAAAACGTTGACAAAACTGTTGACTTTATTAGATCATACCTTACAGGGCATAAGCAATGTACAGAAATCTTCTGGCGATCTGAAAATTTTGTATCCAAAGTAAGTTGAATTTTGATACAATTACCACAGGTGTTCTGCTTGGATCTTTGCTATTTCTAATACACTTTAATGATATTCCAAGTTCTTCTGATTTCTCTGTAATTTCTTATGCAGATGTTAATAAGCAGTGGGCATTTAAACATTAATAAGCAGTGGACAAAATCTTTATCATCTAGAAACTAATCTGTCTGAATCATTAAAATTAATTAAAAGTTATGTCCACAAATGAATTGAAATTAAATGTTAATAAAACTGTATTAATCAAAAAAATATGGATAGATTAATGGTCTACAAAAGAAATGTATCAAATTATTTTCAAACTGAATCCAAGACAGTCCTTAAAGATTTCTTTATTAAATAATGAATTACTGACTGTGTACACTCTACTCTTACAAAGTAATACTACTATTGAGAAATAAACAGAATCAATATCTTGTGAGTATTAAAGAGGCACATAACTATCATACTAGAGGACATAGGGATTATCACAGGATATTCACTAGCAAGTCTTCAACTAACAAAGATCCATTCTGCATTGCAGGTCAGCTTTTTAATAATCTCCCAGTCACTATAAAATCTGCTGATGATAAATACTTCAAAACATTGCTTAGTGTGTGTCCATGTAAGATATCTGAACTACTTTAACTTTTCTGGAATTAGAAACCATGGTATCGCTACAACAGTGATCACTCTTTGTACCAGTCATTCAGTTTCAATAAGACAATTTACTATTTAATAATATAGTAAATAATGTAATTATATGTCAGGACTTATGTAAGCACTTACAATTATTATTAACCCCCAATGTATTTAAGTTATTGTAAGTTAATTAAACTATTACTGTAAGATAATGTGAATTACTTACACTAATTGTAAGTTTTTTCCACTGTATCATAATCTGCTAGTTTATTAATACAATGCGTTGTTAATGTTATTCTTAATTTGATAATGTGATTTTTATAATTAAAATGTGAATTATATTAATGTTCATTGTGAGCACTTGCATGCTTAAATATTGACTATTTGAACTATTACTGTAAGTGAATGAAGTAAAAAAATGTAATTAACTTACTGTAATTTTCATTAATTTCTAGACAACTTTGATTGACACTTTCTGTAAGTCTATAAGCAATAAAGTGTATTATTATTATTATTATTATTATTATTATTATTATTATTATTATTATTATTATTATTATTATTATTATTATTATTATTATTATTATTATTATTATTATTATTATTATTATTATTATTATTATTATTATTATTATTATTATTATTATTATTATTATTATTAGCATAGCGGAGAATATACAGGAAGAGTGTATGGTAGAAGACATTCAGAATTTGCAGAAGTAATAAATATTCAGGATGACTTGTGATGACAACATTCCCTTCAGTGTTCCCCATTTCAGGATCCTCTGATGTTTCTAATTAAAAAGAATATGGCTGCCCATGCAATACGGTTAAAAATACTTTTAATACAAGAAATTAAGATATAAAACATTTTATTTTTCTCAGGTGCAGAGTTGCAAGCTGTAAATTTGTATTATTGCAACAAGGGCAAGTGAGTGGTTACATTCCATGTGAAATAGTGATGATTATTATTATATAGTGATTATTATTATTATTATTATTATTATTATTATTATTATTATTATTATTATTGTTATTATTATTATTATTGTTATTATTATTATTTGTATTTTTTCATCAACAGCAATGAAGTAACTTGTCTTTCAACATCCAGATGAAAACTAACAAATGGATTTCAAATAGTGAATAGTATTTCAAACAGTTCATTGTAAAAATTCATTGTAAAAATATGGGATTGAGAAAGGAATGAAATGTGCAGCATTAAAACTAGAGAAAACTGCTAAAACTCAAGATTGTGTTTTCTTGGTTGAGGGAGGGGGGCTGTGGTACCAGTTTATGTTTAGCTAATATTGTTATCTTTATGTAATCTGCTGTCTGCTTCATGTTATCTGTGTTTGTATCTGGGTATGTGAATGTACTCTCAATTCTCTTTGAAAATAAATATTGTTTAGTTAGAAAGCATGTGGTTCTGTAATGATTTGTTGGTGATAGGAGTTATAATAAAACATAGACATAACTGGATTTTATGTAATTTAATTTATCTCTTAATTAGTGTCTAATTTTTTCTAAAATTAATTTCAGAAATTTCCTTCTTTCGCTATGGAAGAGGTAGCGGTGTTTTTTGTTTTTTTTATTATTTTTTGCATGAAAAATAGTCTTTGCCTTTAGTTTTCTTGCAATTGTTGAATTCTTCCGCATGTGTATGAATATTTTAATTATTTATTATATATTGCAACGGAACACGTCGTCTCCAGCGACGCGCCGGCATTCATCGATTTATGGAGGGTAAGGGCGGTTATACTCCACGAGAAAGATTCTAGCGGGAGTGTCACCAGCAACGTGCGATGTCCTCTCCGTCGCCGGGCCCTACCAGTTGTTCACTCTTAGTATAAGTTTTTCTCTCCTAGGAAACC
Organism: Teleogryllus oceanicus; assembly: GCA_964035755.1. NCBI lineage: Eukaryota > Metazoa > Arthropoda > Insecta > Orthoptera > Gryllidae > Teleogryllus > Teleogryllus oceanicus. Next base: position 21,200,582 of record CAXIVR010000007.1, on the reverse strand, counting down.
ATACTTGGAACGTGGCTTAGGAAACACACACATTTAATGATAGGCGCTACTATGTGCTTTGAAAAACAATTCATTAGGCAAATATTCAATGATACAAAATATACAAAATTTAATATGCAAACCTCTGCTTTGCACTATTATTTAAATGCCACAACAATTTTTCTTTCCTACAGGAAAATCTTAAATAGTCATACAAAAATTTTAACACTAATTAAGGTTCAGAATATGAGTCCTGGCGCAACCAATTTTAATCTTCATTAAATAATCATTACATAAACTCCTACGCTACCAGCTGGCGCGGAATCAATAGTAACATCGGCTATCGCCACATTCTTACGGACTTCTTACAATCTTAACCTGTTTAATTTTATCTTACATTTTCTTTCGTAAATTTAACATAGATAATGGGAGGCTAGGAATGCCTTCCCACACAAATTAAAATTTTAAGACAATTTCAAGATACATTTTAAGACAATTTCCTTTGATTCTAACTGAAAAACAATCTTTCTAACAGTTCTTGTTAATTTTACGAGTACTCACTCTCGTCATACGTATCTCGGTGGCGTGCAACTCGGGATTCCGCTTTATTTCAGGCGGCGTGCTCGCAGAGTCGGAGTCGGGGTCGTGGTCGATGGCCTCGAAGGTTCGCTCTGGGGCGAAAGGCAGCAATCCGTCCACTCGTACTGAAGCGACGGCGCCGGCCGTGGGCTCGTAGGCCACGGCGTTCCCCGAGCACCCCTCCTCACGGTGCCCCAATTCTCATACCACCTTCTCGGATGCGCAGAGCGAGTTCCACTCACGTTCGGATTGTCCGTGACAAATTATAACGTTGATCGACTTCTCCTTTCTTGAATGTATTCACAGACGACATTTCTTGGCGGCGTGCGGTTTGTACTGGCGATCTGGCTGTTTTTTTAGTGTGCAGCACACGTTTCCGCAATTATTAACAAACCGAGCATCTTTCGACAACGAGTTTTCTCTCCGCTCCGGCTCGAGCCTACTGAATGTAATACTGTTAGGGTCGGCCTTTGTGCGACAATTACAGTTCAACTCGTCGTAACGCACAAACAACATTTACTGCACAGCTCTCAGGAAGACTAGTTATCTTCAAGAAATGCAAACCTTCCTCGCCACTTACGAGTTCTGTAGCATTGTCTGGCTAGACTTTCCTAATAGAAAATTCTTCTCGCATACTCATCTAGTGAAAAGAATTCGTCCTACTTCAACGACTTTTGAAAGAGAAGTATCTGTCTTACTTCCTCGACGTTTGACAGAAAAGTGTTCCTTTCGCGAAACTTCGAGATGACCGTTTTCAGCCACCTCGCTTGATTGATGCCGACCGATGGCAATTTAGGGTCTTATCGGCCTTTGCCTAATTGGCTAACATCATACTGGTCACAGGTTTGAAAACAACCGTCGCTGCGCGTCATCCCCTGACGTCATCCGCCCGCGTTCTTCAAATGTCATGATGGCTACACATAGGGTGTAGCCATCTCTCGGTTGACATATGAGGGAATGGGCTACGTCTGTTTCGTCTCAATATGTTCCCACTAATTACAGTATTGATAATACTGTACCTATATAATATTCCAATTCAATAACCAATGTACAATTTTCATTTCAAAATATAATATTTTACTCTTCATTCTGGCAAATTTGACAGACTAAGTTTTGATTTAGTTTAAAGTAGGTCATGGATTTTTAGGACATATGGGCTAAAAATATTTAGGAAAGTAATTTCAATTTTATAAAGTTTGAAATTAAATAATCAAAGGGGATAAAATTTATTAACCTTTGAAGATGTTCGGTGCAACAGTTGTATCCTTCAAAGAAATCACAACACACGTAAAGGGAATTACTTTTTACATTCTCATATACGTACGTTTAATTTGTGTGGGAAGGCATTCCTAGCCTCCCATTATCTATGTTGCTAAATTAAGAGTTACTTGTTATTCGTCCAAAGCGACCACTTCGTTGCAGTCGAAGTACGCGTGTGCCCCACGGGGCGGCCGCCCGACACGGCGGACGTTTATCTCTCTTTTTCGGTGAAAAAGTGCTACTCAACGTGCGAAGTGCTGAACAGTGTTTCTGAACAATCTAAGCTCAACAATGAACCGTGAAACGGGCTCCTTTGGAAGCGACATAGCAGCTGCACTGAAACATCTACACGACGCAGACATAGGCGCGGATGAAGGAGGCTACATTCAACCAGGTATGCAGCAGTTCCACCTCCAAGGTGCGGCCAACTGCAGCATCGAACACCAAGAAATGTTTTCACTACCACCAGAGAAAGTAAAACAATTAACATATGAAGAATATCAACAGTATATTTACTTCCTTCAACAACAAGTATTCCATTACAATTAATTTATCAAAATCCATACTCCCAAAACCCTTGCTCCTCCCAGTCTCCTGAAAATCTACCTGCTTCTGCTCCTCAACTTCATGACGGAAATCAAGAACCGGAAGTGCTAATTTCCCCAGACCAACAACAATCAAATTCACGCATGGAAGTGCAGCTGCAAACGGCTCAATGTAATGAAAGAAAGGAAATGTCTGAAAAACCTTCGAGCATGAACAGTAGTGAGAAATATCTTAAACGCAAGAAATGCTCAAGTGAATCAGAAGATGCTACTGAATATGGTGTCGAAGCGTCGTCACCCTTCGACCCGCTAGCTGAGCTCCACGACAACGAGGAAGAAAGTGAAACTGTGTCGGGTATAAGAATTCCTCCAATTTTTATTCATGAAACTAATTATTCGCGAGTTGTAGAAAGCATAAAAAAGAACATATCAGCGGACTTCACAACCAAACCAGGAAAAGACTCAGTCAAGGTGATGTTTACGACAATAGAAGACTTCAGGAACTATCGTAAGTTTTGTGAAAACAAAAATATCCAATTATAATAAAATGTCAAAAATTTTGAAAGTCTGTAGACCTTATAACAGAGATAGGAAACCAATCCCAGTTTGTGCAATAGATTTAGAGGACAATTATCAAGGCAGGAGAATATTCAACCTAGTTAGATTATTTTACAGTGTAGTAAAAGTTCAAAAACGGATTGCTTCAAATGTAATACAATGCAAACAATGTCAAAGGTTTGGGCATTCTCAAGCTAATTGTGAGCTAACTCCCAGATGTGTTAAATGTACTGGGAATCATCATTACTCACAGTGTAGAAAATACTATCAAGCACGCGCAGGTTCCAACAACGTTCTCGCCAAATTTAGAAACAGTCGGAATAAAAATATTTGTTAATAATAATGAAATAGTAATAATAGCCGCATACAAACCACCAAATAAAACTTTTCCATGCTCCGTATACAAAGACATTTTTAACAGCTGTCCCCGACTAATATGGTAGGAGACCTAAATAGTAAACATAGAGTTTGGGGCTGCCGTACTAGAACAGCCCAGGGCCAACGACTTTATAATTTGACTCAAAAAATAATATTTGCATATTAGCTCCCACTGCTGCGACTCATTTCCCATACAATTCAAATATAATACCAGATATTTTAGATATAGTATTAACCAAAAGTATAAATTTTTCTATATTACAAAATGTATTACACGACCTTCAATCAGATCACAATCCTAATAACCTTTTTTAAACCTATAGAAGAAATAAAATCAAAAACGAATGCAACAACAAAAATAAACTGGCCCAAATTTTCATACCTAAAGCAGGAAAATTATTCATATCCCAGAATACCTGACCTTGTTAAAAAATTTAAAAAACAAGCTCCTTAAAAAAAAAAATAAATGAAAGCGAAATATGAGAAGATATTGGCAAGAAACACATTCACATGGTATCAGAACTAAACTAAACAAACCATCGCGAATAGTGAAACTCCGGTTAGACAAACTAAGATATTCCAAATTTTAACAATCCTGAAAACAAATAGACACAAATTCAGCCCATCTCTGGTCAACAGTCAGACGTATCACGGGAGAAAAAACTGAAATAACCCCCCTAAAAATCAATAATACAAAAGCCTATTCAGATGAAGAAAAAACTGACATACTAGCAGATCAGTTAGAGCAAGTTTTTCGACCCCATCCAATAGCAGTGACAACTTACAATAAAATTATCGAAGATTTTGTGAAAGAACCTTAAGTTTCAGTAACAATGAAAATCAAGTTCATCTCTCCATCAGAAGTCACGAAAGTTATTAGAAGATTAAAAACGAGAAAAGCACCAGGGTATGATGGAGTAAATAATAAAATCATTAAGGAATTAAATAACTATACTGTTGCGGCACTCACGGTAATATTTAATGCAATCTTACGTCTAAATCACTTCCCAAATGTATGGAAAACCGCCATCATTCTACCTTTTCGCAAACCAGGTAAAGATCCTAGATTGAGAGAAAATTATAGACCCATCAGTTTGCTACCCTCCGTATCAAAAGGTTTTGAAAGATTTTGCTCAGCAGACTTAATAAATACCTTTCAGAAACGAACGCAATCCCCGATGAACAATTCGGCTTTAGACCTAACCATTCATGCACGCACCAATTACTGAGACTAACGGAAAATATTGCTGAGAGTTTTCATCAAAAGAAGCAACAGTAGCAATTTTCTTAGACATTGCACATGCATATGACAGGATCTGGCACGCAGGACTAATGTATAAAATATGTAGTCTGGGAGTCCCTGATTAGATCAAAAAAATAATTAATATAGCTTTCTTTCAAATAGAAATTTCGTAGTAAAAGTCAATGAAACATTATCAACCCCTCGGAACATATTAGCAGGCTTACTCGGGGCTCAGTACTCTCTCCAACTTTATTTAACATTTACGCCTCAGATGCCACCACGTATACCAGACACCAAATTAGCTCTCTTCGCTGATGACACAGCCTTATTCACTGCTCACGAAGACATTCTCATGGCCCAAGATCGGATATAAAATCTTGAAGAACTAATATCGTGGACAGATCAGTGGAGAATAAAATTCAATCCAGAAAAATGCCAAGCCAAAATATTTACACTCCGTAGACCAAAAACTCCTCCCAACTTAACAATCAATTGCAGCTCAATTCAATGGAATAATGGTCCAATTAAATATCCTGGTGTGCTTTTCGATAAAAGATTAACATGGAAACCCCACATCCATGCATTAGTAAATCACATCTATTAAAAATGGAATAACAGTTCTGTTTGCCGATGACACGAATGTTCATTGCAAAAAAGAAACAATAAATAGTACAATTTCAGAAGTTTCAAATTAGTTTTGTAATAAAAATTAATAGTTAAGGAAGGAAGACTGTCTCAATGCAATTTTGAGTTTCAAATCGGCAATCGTATGCTCCATTGAAAATGAACAATATGCAATTAGCTGATGTTAAGGTAACAAAATTTCTAGGTCTCTCAATTCAATCAAACCTCAAATGGAATGTACCGTCGCTTACACAAAAAATGGGCGATGTCCTGAGCCGAACTTTACCAGAGTTTTCCGACCCCTGCCCCGCCCTGCGGGATCGAGCTGACCAATCCGCTTTAGCTTTATTTAAGGGAGGCGGGACCATTCATCTTGAACTTACAAAATGCGGTGATCGCGAGTTAAATTAAGTAAATTTAAAAATTAAATCAACCAGCAGTTTTCAATTAAATTGTTAAACATATTTCAAAACAGTTATACAACGGTTTTTTTGCAAAACATAACTCTGGACAACGAGTATTAAGCTCCATGCCTACATTTCGTCGTTTATTATAGTAATATTTAATAAAATAATGCATTGTATGCATTGTCTAACCTAGTTATTTTATTGAAAAATTATAACTTAAAGAAATACGATTTCAGTTCACAAACACGTCTCCGAGATAGCAGCTTTCAGTTGTGAAATACTTCATCATCAATTTCTCAGATGACCGAATACAAAAATACTAAATGGTCACGAACATTAATATTTGAATAAAATAGTTTTGATATGTAAAATACTAAATAAACTAAAAGCATTTAAAGTTCATTTAGTCACAATGAAAGTTTTCTACTACAGACATTATGATTGGTAAGTGCAGATGTAAGCAAATGAATGATTTGTGATCTTTTGTTTTGGGGATCACAATTAATTACTTCACTTCAATATAACGTTAGGGTGATTGCATTTTACATGGAGTTCTTTACCACAAATATTAAAAATCATATGTGATACCTAGTCTTCGAGGATTTTTGTGTGAGAATCAAAAACGAGATATGACTCTTATACAATATTTTTATATCTTAATGTTTGCAAAGGTAGAAACACCAGCTTTTGTCTATTGTGTGAACTTTGTTGGAACACACACACACACTCATATCAATGTATTACTTACATGTAAGTGATGTATGATTTCCAATCCAACGCAATGAAATTACTATGTTTACATTATTATAGCAAGTATATAAAAATATACTTGCTATAATAATATAAAAATATACGTTACGATATTTTTATTTTCGAGAGACGAGCAATGCACACAAAGCTTTTCTGAGCGTCATCTGAATGTTACACCCACTTCCTCTAGATAAGCAGACCTATGCAAACACTGATTTGCTTTTACATTTACTAAAGTTCATTTAATATAAATTTTGTCCACTTGCATCTTCAGTAATATTGAATTCATATTTATATTTTTTAAAATGAATTGTTAATAAATATTGTAAACAAAATAAGCATTTTTTTGTTTTGGGAAGAATTTCATTCAAGTTGTACATATTTATAAAGTAATTTGAGTAAAGTACTATAATATGAATTAATGTTGAATTTTAAAATTATAACGAAACTATTTATTATTGTTGAAACGCACTGCAACTAGTATATTACAATGTAACGCTTTAAAATGTTCTGCCCATTGATTGATAGTTTGTGTTCGTATTTAGTATATCTCACTCAGAGACGATTTTACAAAGAAAATCTAAATAACACAATGACCTCAAATTCATAATTCATTCCATTTGGTCGCACTCTTCGGCGACCACTTTAACGCAAGTTGACGTTGAAGGCCGGGAAGGAAGAGAAATCTGCGCTATCGCTGTTGGGTCGCAACCAAATCTTCAGGGTCACCATTGCGTTCCTTTTACTGAAGTCTTGGGATTCCAAAAGTGATACTAAATATTTCAACATAAACTTGAGAATACATGTTGCATATTATGAAATAGAAGTGAATAAATGTCTGGAGTTTTTAAAAAAATCTGCCTTTGGAATACTGCATCAGAAGTCCTACTGGCTATTGTAAATGCATTTTCTGCCATTCGTCGATAAAATGCCGTACACTTTCCGGTGAATTATGTTATCGCAGCTAAAGCGAAAGATATTTAGGCTAAAGCGACCCACATATGTTATTGGTGGGATAAATTTTAGTTGGAAATAGATTTTGATTGCGGAATTGACACTATTCATTGGTGACACTATTCATTGGTTCATACAAGAAATGTGAATTTACTATTTGTGATAGTTTTCTCTTTTTACTTTAGTCCCGTAATTTGTTTTAAAACATAATTCAATCATCTTTTTTTTACCTCAATACTATATTTACTTATCGACCTGTAAATTCTGAAGAATAGTTATTCCCATTGAAAAAGCGATCATGCCGATAAATGGACAAAGTTTACAAATATTATAAATACCAAATAGAGTAATATCTGGTATTTGTTATCTAAAGGACTCCTCTCTAGAAAATAATCAAATTTTCTTTGTTTTCATTTAATCTTTTCCAATAAGAACGTAACTTTGCGTTTGGTTTGGTATTCCGGCAATCTGTTAGCCCCGCTTACTTGTGCCAGCACATAATAACAAGGCTTTTTCATCCGGTATCATCCACTTCGGGTTTAAGATAATTATTATTAATTCTTAAGCGAGTATTTTACAGTTCTAATGACCGTTTGTCGCACTCAACACGCCAATGTTTTTTATTCCGTCAGGCATCTTCCTCTACTCTTCTGCTCTTCATTGTCGAATCGATGACGGACTTACAAGATTTCCTTGGCCTTCCTCGTTTTCTTCTTTCGAAAGGGATTCACTCAAAGATAATTTTTGATATTTTGTCAGCATGTATTCTCATTAGATAGCTATACCATTGGAGTTGTTTTAATTCTACATTTTGATCACTTGTCTCTAATTTCTCTCATTATCTGTCTAATCTCTTCGTTTGGTATTCTATCAAACAGTATACTGACAAGATCGTCTCCAAAAGTTAATTTCCATAGCATTTAACCAGAGTTTATTGCATCATTTTTAACTCAAATTTCTTACGTAATACAGTACATTTAATACGTAACACAGCTCTCCACCATTGTCTTGTATATTTGTCTCTTAGTTTTCTTTCGAATATTCTTGTTTCATAAAATATTATGAAGTCTACTAATAATTGGCCTTCCCGTGCTTATTTTTTTAATAAAGTCATTATTATTAGACCCACCTGCTCTAATAGTCACTCCAAGATATTTAAATGCCTTTACTACTCGAAATATACCTATTTCTATTCTAGATCATATCGAGATTTCCCTACAACCATGTATCTTGACTTTTCATTATTTATTTTGAGTCTCCATTTTTTATATGTTTTTTATTCATTCCTGGATTAAATATTACAGATTCCAAAAAATATTATTCTTTTACCTATTTTTCAAGGGACACGCTGACTTCAAAAAGCGGGAAATCGCTTATGTATGAATTCAAAAGCTTCTGCGGCGGTTCTCGAAGTATTAAACGATATCCACCAACATGTTTTAGTTATTTGGATTATGGAGTAAATAAACCTTTCATCATTTAAATCAGGATTCACTGGATAAATCAAACATTATAAGAAAAAACGATGATTCCAGTCATACTTGACCAAGAAACCAATTGGCATAAAAGACTAATTTCTGAAATGCTTTTATTAGAAAACAAAATTCCATCCTCAATGACCAAAAAGAACCCAACGTTATCCAACGTTAACAATATTTATGATGAAATAATTAACTCATTATAGGTGATTCTCTCCCCCTCTATTCCCTGTTCATTTTAAACCTTTTGTAAATTATGTTTCAACACAATGGCTTCAATTTTTCTTTGGTTAGCACAAATTCTCCTCTCTTTGATATTATGATTACATACAGAGTAACCCATGGCTCCCTTCCCCCTCCACTTTATCTTCTTATTCATTAAGACTTGCGATGTTTTGCTGTACCAAAGTTGGCACCACCTACACACACAGTACCTTGAACCGTTGTGTATCAAACATGGTCCGATACCTTAAAGTATTAATTTTCAATTGGAAGAAGATCTTCCAAGATAAACAATTGCATTTATCTATGCCTCTTGAATATGGTCCTTTAGACCACCATTGGTTTAGATCAGAAGTGCCTGGTTATATATGATATTTCAACACTATGGTATAACTTAACCTAAGCAACTTACAGGTACCACGTCTTTTTCTCATTGTGTTTGTTTTTAATTGTTTTATACTAGTAATATTATGTAAGATTGTAACTGTGGTGTGTTGACCTTTCAGACACTGAAGAGAGCCTTACAATTTAGGCCGAAACGTCTGTTTAAATATACTTTATTGATGGAATCATCGTTTTTTTTCTTATAATCTTTCATCGTTTTGTTTCACCAGTCTTACAATGCTTATTGGGTGTCTCCTAAAATAATGTAACAAATATTTCAACGTCAAGTTAAGGGTTAAAGAACTGTTTCTGATGAAATAATATTATCTAAATAAACGATCATCTTGATCTTCATTACTAGTTAACCACTAATTCATTAGGAGAGATAAATGTACACTTTCTAGGATCAAGAGAGGGTCACGTGACCCTGAGTCTTTTCTTTTGTATCCGCGGTTGGGATAGTTTAGTAAAATAGTTGTAGCATACTCTTGAATGAATGATTGAGAAGAATATTTTATAATAGGCTTGTTTATTAATCAGTATCATTCACAACAATGTAGCCTTCCAGAATGTTCACAAATGGGCATGATAAAATATTTACTTCAACTAATAATCGAATATTTATTATATTGCGACGTAACCAAATATCAGATTCGGAAATAAACACATTTTTTTGTAATAACTTCTCCGCAGTGGTGTGTTGCAACCGGGTGCGCCTCCCGTAGGCAGTGAAAGGGTCAATTAGTTCCGCGCAGCTGCAAACGCGACTTATTGGCGTCGCCTCGGACGAGCGAGGGGCAATGTTTGTTACACGCGCCTTGGGATCTCCCCAGGGGACCATCGACCACGCTGCTCGGAGGAATTTCAGAAGACCGCCCAGGTTTTTTTAAATTGGTTATTTAAGGTCGCATCAACATCTTAGGTCATTAGCGACCACTATTGCTGTTAACGGTATGGTAACTATGAGGATGAAACGATATGGTGATGATAAGGGGTGAAAGGACGAACACAGATACAACCATGCCCGGGGCGGGTCTCGAACCCGCGACCCTTCGGTCCAAGATCACTACGACAGTACTGCCTTGGCGATCTCGGCCATCGGACCGGCACCGCCCAGGTTTGTTTACAGGAAGTGTGCGAGAAAGAGCGCTTTCGGCTGTTTCTGGAATATTCCATAAAAATTGGAATGATTGATGACGTTGTCAATGTCAACAATAGTATTTATTTCACAAATAGCAGCTTTCGATGGCGTAGCCATCATCATCAGTTTTCTGCTGTCTGGGAGCCACAAAAACGGACTGTGAAATAAATACTATTGTTGACAATGACAACGCCTTCAATCATTCCAATTATGTAAATGTCAACTACACCTCACCACTGAATCAATATCCATAAAAATTACCTAAGAAACGCGTAATCTGATTTGTGTAAAATCATGTACGGCGTAGTAACTTTCGTCCAGTAACGTCACGCCTTCTAAAAATTCAGCAGAAAGTTCTAGAACGTTCGTAGAAATGGGGGGGGGGGAGAACTGTGTGGGCTCCGTGAAGCGCGGGGAGAATCGGAAGCGCGGAGGCGCTAGAGTCGTGCAGGGCAGAAGCGTTCAAGCCGCCGGAGGAGGGGCCGCACAAAGCCATGTGAGGCAGAAGAGTGTGGGCGTAGCGCGAATTAGCGCGATAAAACCGCAGAGGTGATATTAACACACCGAGTGTTAGGTAGATGCAAAGGAACTTTATTCAATTTTGTTATTCTTTTTTATCTCTGCTCGTTTACGCTCGCGCCAAGTGTCGCACGGTACGCTGGACGGGGCGGGTTGCCTTTGCTTGTAGTGGACTGTATTATTGGTTCTTGAACGTAGATAGGCAATCCACTCAGTCCCTTTCGACGCTCGTTAGGAATTTTGTAATAATGTGGGTTATCATGGAAACACACTTCTCACCTTGCAGAATGATGTTTAATTACCTTTGAGTTGTCACAATTGTTCTTTACAATAAAAATACACTAAGTTATTGTTCTCAATGGAATACAGTAATCTTCCATCTTGAATCACGGCGAGAACATGTGCTCGCCTGGCAACTTACTTGCAACTTCGTGTGAAATACATTGATTAGTTCAATACATACACAATGCTGAACTACAACAAATTGAAACAATGTGGCTTTCACTTGGCCACAACATAAGCACAGAATATTACTTTCTTTATAAGGATTAGGTGATCTTTTAACACGGAGCCCGAGACATGCTTCACGCAAGGGTGCTACTCAGCGACTGAATTCTTTTCGGTTTGCGAGTTCTTTCGGGCACCCGAAGAGGGGATTTGAACTGATTTGAACTGGCCAATTAGCGACTGCTTTTCCAGCGGTTGCAGTATGGCGAAGAGGGGTGAATTTGAACAGTCCAATAGGCAACTGCTAGAATTTGAAAATATTCTAGAACGGTTTAGAAGGTTTGGGTCGCCAAGGCGAATTATCACGCGGCGCAGTGGTGCCGGTCGGCTTATGGAACTTTCCATCCCGCGCTTCCGGTGTTGCCGCCTAGGGCGTAGGAAGCGTTTTATATTTATACGTCCCTTTCTGCTTTTGCGTGTGGGCCCGAACATACGCGACTACGATACTTAGTGAAGTCGGTGATTATTCTCCCGACGAGTATCGTGCTTTATTTTGACGTTGGGACTTATAAACTGTCGTCACCGATAACGTCGTCACCACTGCCGCAGACGTCACAGTTGGTGTCGCTGTTGGTTTTGCTCTCCTGAATGGGAAGCAGGCTACGAGAAGAAACCCTTCTCCGTCATCCAAGGGACGTGCTGTCCAGAAGAAAAGGAGCCCAGCTGTTTTGCGTGTTTGGAGGCCGTTCACCCCAGCGAGTTCCTCTGCCGCACATGGTGATTTTAGTTATTTTTGAGCTCCGACAAACAAAACGAACATTTATCACGCCCTTCAGTCTTATCTGGACTATATTCAATATCAGAAGAGGCCGGCCGCGCATTGGCCCTTTTCTTGTAATTTCGTAAGCAAATCTCTGTTTAATTTTTCCTTTATTTGTTATAAGCAAAAATCATAAGATTTAATAGTATTAGTTTTAAGACTGCATGATAAAAAGCAAGGGTTTAAAACTGAGCTTAAATAATTATAACAAATTATTTCTACTAATTTTTTTATTTTTTAATCTCTCATTAAATTTATTTTTTTCTTTTAAATTTTCTTTCAATTGACCTCTATAGTCGCCACGTCGTCCACCATCTAAATTTAGGCTCTACTCGCCTCCTGAGCTAGCCGACAACACGAGCCCAGGTAGGTGCGACCATCCGTCGGAGTTACAATATAAATACATGGTTTAAAAACCAAGAATTATTTTTTCAATCATTAAACTTCATCACTAACTCATTCCTTAAATTTATCTGCGTAACGCATGTTAACAAACACTTTACATATTACTTTGTCGTTTACCTACGTATATACAGAGTAATATACGTAATATAGCGAAAGTTATGTAATGCAGCGCGAAAAAAACGGCGGAAAAGAATTCATTGTCGCGCTCTGGTGACAAAAAACTGAATCAAACCAATTGCTAAATTAAGAAAAAAAGTCCACTAACACGTGGTGTATCCAGAATCCCAGTTCTGTGGGTCCTCAATGCCGAAAAACCAATTGGAAGCAAAATGTCCGTCTGGTGTATGTGAACAACACTAGCGCCTAAACCATGCATACAATCTTTTCCAAATTGAAGAAACCCCTGTCGTTTTTGCCGGAGCTGAAGCTCTGCGATTCTAAAAAACATTCATTAATTTTTGGAGAGACTTTATATAAAGTTCCCCGGACATTTTCAAAATTTTCAACTACTAAATTAAAGATAGAGATTTTTGCTTCAGATGAAATTTGTTGCTCATAATTAGTTCTTTTAATAAGGTCATGTGAATATTTTGGAAAGTTTTAGTTGATTTCGCACAATATGGCGTGCAATATTTGCAATTTTAAAAATTTACATAAACAAGATTTTCTCAAAAACGGCTTCAATTTTTTTTAAATTTTTGGTTGGGGAACCAAATGCACACTATCCGATGACATAAACGAGATATTGCTCTATTCCTTTGTTTTTTAAAAATTACAAAAATTTAATTTTTTTGTAATCTCACGTTAATATTGACATTAGAGGCAATTTCTTGACATAATTGTATTTATGAGTACATGTGCTTTAAAAAATGTCATATAAAGTTTCTCGAAATCTCAATAGTTTTTTGTAAAAATGACCTCAAAATTTCGCATTTTCAGAAAGCTCTAACGCCATTTTCTCAAAAATGGCTCCCAAGTTGTTCTTCAAACTTTCCAATGGATAGTGCTAGTTGCACTGTTTAATATGACGTAAAGTTCATTTTGTTGTATTCTTTTGTTTTTTTCAAAAAGTACACAAATGTAATTTTTTGAAATATCTCTCACGCCGTTAATATGCACATTTGAATAGTTTTGTATACATTTTTTAACTTGTGAGTAGAAGTGCTTCAAAATGACTTTGGAGGAAGTTTTTCAAAAACTCAATAGATTCCTGTGAAAAGAGCTTCAAATTTCGCATTTACAGTAACGCTTAACGCCATTTTTTAACAACGGCTCCAAATTTGTCAATGAAAATAGCTATTCAGGACAAGATTTTAGTTTCTTTAATATTCTCGAAATAATATTTCGATTCTACTATTTGGAACCGAAAAGTTGAGAAAATGTCAAAAAATGATTTTGTGCGGCGATAGATGGCAGCTGGCAAGAGAATGAAGCAAAATCTTAAAACCAGTCCACACAAAGGAAATGATAAACATTTGCTTCGAGAAAGTGTGTCCCATTCTGTAGCACCTCTAGTTCTTCATATTTTGGTAGTAGCGAAGTGTAAGCATTTCTTAATTTTTTAAAGCAAAGAAAACATTTAAAATATTAAATAAATTACCTCTAAGGGACAATAAGAAAGCAAAGAAATCTACGCGGCACTATAAAATAGTTAATTCTACTTAAGAATGTTTCAGTTCAGTACTATGTAATTTTTGCTAGCAGGCGCTTCGGTTTTAGCCTGACGCTCAACCCTTAACGCCTCTGTCCAAGGTGAAATTATTAGACGTGATAACGTTGGACTAAATGACACGTTTCGACACGGTCCGACATTCAGAATTCATTTGCTGCAAGTAATTACTAGAATCTAAGAAACATTTATTGACTTCAAGAAAAATCATCTATCATTACGCAGTTATTATCTTTTTGTTCATCTACTCACATTTAAATAAAAATAAACTCTTATTTTCTCTTGTTATTGGTAATGTTTTCTTAATATAGTATAACAAATGTTACACTATTACCAATTCATTAGTTTTTGAAAGCTCTCAAACGACAACCGCAAATGCATACCTTAAATTATTGAAAAGGAAAAGTATTAATTAAAATCTCACACATTTTCAAAATTAAAAATTGCATGAACAGGCCAGGACCTGAACTCGAGCCCTCCGGTTCTTCAAGCAAGCACTGTAGCACCTTAACTACATGACGACACTCCCTGTAGGCCCTTATACAATGTTTCACATATTACGATGTGTTGACGAGTGATAGTTGTTGAGTTTTGCTTGCTGAAGACAGGAATGTTCCTTACAACGAAAGAAACAGTAAAAAGTACGATTTCACAAAATCGGTTCCGAAATGTTTTAATAATAAGAAAAGAAAAACGGTTTCAATGCATTTTTGCATTTCAAACCATTCTTTAAAATTGTAAATATTGCTCGCACTTTTGCACGAAAAATGCCAACATTTCAAAAAAGCCTACATGGCCGTTATGCAAGAACGAATTATGGACAACAAATTTCATTTGAAAGAAAAATCTGTTTTCAATTTTGTAGATGTAGGTAGACGCCCCGAAAAGTTACAACTTTTGCAATTTTCGAAAATTCAGAGTTAACCGTGAAAATTGGACCTATGCCATCTTTCTAAGCTTATTTTACTCTATTCTTACAAGAAATTTAAAGAAAAAATTGAGCCGTTTTTGAGAAAGTTTGAAAATGTCCGAAAGGCTTCATGTAACGTATCCCTAAATTTCAAAGATTTTTCAAAATTTACAAGCTTCAACTACAGCCAGAAGAACAGGGGTTTCTTCAATTTGGAGAGGATCGTACGTGTGGTTTAGGCGCTAGTAGTGTTCACAGACGGACGGACGGTTTGATCAAAACCACTTTTTCGACTCCAAAACGTGTACCGTTGAAATCGCGAAATCGATTTTCCGCTGTATTACATAACTTTCTCTATACTATGTATATTACTCTGTATATTCGTGCGTATACGAGAAAGTAAAATCTTCTTCTTCTTGCGAGTTGTCTACAGCTCCTGCGCGTCTCTCGCATTCCAATCTCCAAGCCTCTCTATCATTCCAATCGTCTTCTTCAAGGCCCTTTCTCTGTCCTTCATAACTTGCTTTTCCTTCTTCTCTGGGTCTACCTCTTTTTCTTCTGTCTAAGGGGAGCCACTCAGAGATTTTTCTGGGCCATCTCCTATAACCGAGCCTTTTCACGTGACCAAACCATTTTAATCTTTGTGTTTCCATTTCCTCTAAAATCGATTTCTGTATTTGCATTCTTTCAAAATATCATCATTTATTACATGGTACATTTTAGACACTCTACAACTTCTTCTCATGAAATCCATTTGCAGGCTTTTTAATTTGTCTTTTTCTTGTTTTATTTCCCACGTTTCTGATCCATCGTACAAAAAAAATGTAGTGCGGTATGGATCGGAAAGTAAAAACGAGGAGTACAAATTTTGTTTTGTGCTGAGATGTCGAATTATCATAGTTCAAAATCCATCTAAGGTTATTACAGCAGTTCCAAAAGTGAGATCAAAAAATAGTACTGGGAATTTTCTGATTACTGACTGTCATTTCAAGGTGAGTTTATTTTTTATATAAATGATTCATATTGCAAAATATGAATGTATTTATCTAATCAAGAAAAAACGAGTAATTTGTCACAATCTGGGCACAACATTGTGTAAATGTCTCAACTTTGATATCAATTACTTAAAGGTTCAAACCTTCCTCTTATTTGACTTACGTAAATGATGACAGAGTGGTGACAAATATCAAATGCGTGGGGAATACACGATCCCAAAAACCCAACTGTAAAACACATTTTCTCGGAAGCTCAGTGCGGGTTTGATTCCCGTCCGAAGGGAATTACATCTTTAGTACTCAATTAATACGGTTATCAGGTCACAATATGAATATCACTAACGGGATAATCATTTCCTCATATTTCATTTCCCATAAACAGTGACATAGTGGTGACAAACTTTTTGGAAGTGAATGCAAAATGTATGTCAACACGTTCACTATCTTAATTGCAAGCGAGGTTAGGTTAAATTATTATTAACTGAATATAAATAAATACACATTTGAATAAGTATTTGTAATAAAGCGGGATAAAACTCCTGCGAACTAATTACACATTATATAGTATAAAAGTTCAGCAAAGATCTTATAAGCAACAATTAAATACAAGTATTTTTCGCTAAACATTCTTATCTTTTAATTCTCAGACTTAGTTAAAACAGAACGTGGAACAGAAGAAAAAAAAAGGCATCGCGCAGAACTCGATCCTCCCTACCTCCGATTTATAACCCGATGTTAAACGATCTCAGCTACAGAGAGAGTTATTGTTCTTCCAGTAATCTGCAAGCCTTAATGAATCTACGAATACGAAATAATTTTTTTCTGAAATTTCTCCATTTTCTCTGAGAGTAACATTTAAGACGTAATAGAATCATATTATTTAAACATATTCGTTCTCAAGCAGTACAATTTCTGGAAAATGCAATATTAGGTCATCTGATGTTTTAACAATACATGATAATATATTTATTTATCAAACTCTGTTATCTTATTTATGAATTTTATCATAAGTTCAAAATTTATATTTCAAAGACGGACTTTATCCCGGAAATTTTGAGATCCCAAATTCCCACCTCCTTGTTTTTTCCTGTATTGAGACTAAATGACAGGTGATTTAAGCATTGGATCACCTGCACAAACATGGCGAATTGGATATAACTTACTTAAAATTCCTTATTTTCTTTGTTAAAATTGGGACTGAATGAATGCTGACCACTTAGTCTCAGTCTACCCCGCAATAATGATACGCCGTATCAAAACATTGTTTATTTAAAAATGGAGATAATAATAAAAAAATTGATTTCTTTCACATGACCACGTCAAATCGTACTTTATTATGTTTTGGAGTTAATACATTTTGATATGTTGCTCCACCTACCGAAGACTTACATTAAACATTTTAAGAAGACCATAAAAAATACAATTATCAATTGTTTCAAACAATTAGGGGATGCGTTCTGTTAGCATTTATCACAAAGGCACAAACACAAAATGTTTGATAATTTTAATGAGTTCGTAATAGCCTCTAAGGAACTTTGTTAAACGTGTAAAAAGACATATTCCTATCTGAATTGTTAAAAGAACAAAGAAATTTCCTTTATTACAAAATTATAAAACCCAGAGATTTGTTAAGGGTTCTGATTATCTCTAGAACTGTTAAATATATAAATTACTAGCGATTATACATTGGATGTTGTTGACGTTCTTATAAGAAGAAATAAAAGAAGTCATCTTCGTCAACATATCAGCTTTATTGAGATAGCCGGGTTTCGACGGCTTTGCCGTCATCGATATAGATAGATAAAATTTCAAAAACGGTAAGGAGAAAAAAAAAAAAATTAATTAAAATTTGGGAGGATTAGTAGCAGTTCAAATTAAACAAAAAATCAATACAGAAAGACACATTGTATGATTGCAAAAATTAAGGAACATATAGCAGATAAAATTATAAAAATTAATTGGGGGCGGAGAGGAATTAATACCTATACAAGCAGTTCAAATTTCAGATTATAAATATTTGTGAAGAAATATACATTCTCATATTCAAAAGAAAAACAAAATTATCTCTCTCTCTCTCTCTCTCTCTCTCTCTCTCTCTATATATATATATATATATATATATATATATATATATATATGTATATATATATACACACATACATATACATATATAAGAAATGGGGAATAGTAATAATAATTCATATCAATGTTATTACAAAGATGGGAAAATAATTGAATAGCAAGTTGAGCCGTTTTTCGCTTACCTCGCTGCTGTCGGCAAAAGTCGAGCGACTGTGCCCAGAGAGAACGTGACACGGGGTTTTATTGCTTTCCGGAGATCCGGCGGGGTGGGTGGGTCAGAGGAGGTCTGTTTAGTGTTCTCTTGGAAATGTCTTAGGAGGCGGGGGAGTCAGTTAGGGACGTCGGGGTGTGCAGAGGCACACATATCTGCTATATGTTCCTTAATTTTTGCAATCATACAATGTGTCTTTCTGTATTGATTTTTTGTTTAATTTGAACTGCTACTAATCCTCCCGTTGCATCCCCCCCTACCGTTTTTGAAATTTTATCTATCTGTAACTAAATATTTTAGAGTTATCCATCAATTGTAATTTAATTAATTTTTTTTCTATCTTATTGTGTATTTATTTATAAAAATTTTTTTTGTATCTTTTTGTATTCTGTAGACTGACGATGACGGCAAAGCCGTCGAAAGCCGGCTATCTTAATAAAGCTGATATGTTGACGAAGATGACTTCTTTTATTTCTTTTTAGCGATTATACAACTTGGTACAGACTGTTTCATATTATTTCTAACGATTACGTAAAAATATGATAATGATATTGCAATTGAGACACTATTAATATTTTAGCTATCTCTTCCAAATTTCGTTTTGTCACATTGCTTGGAATACAAGATACCAGCACACAATCTTAATATTACAATTATAGCATTTACAAAACAAGTTTGTTCCTCCTTGCAAGAATTTTGGATTGTCTCTTTCGTGATGACAGTGATTAATGTGTTCCAGACATCAGGTAAAAAAATACCTATTCGGCAGGATTTGATTTGGCGTCCATTCCTCTATCTACTACGTGCTTAATCCACGGAGCTATCACAGAGGTACCTTACAGCACCGATGAGGGGTATTGTAAAATGAATTTTATCTTGAAATTTATTGTTCTTATGACACTACATTTACTCCAGGTTACAGCAAACTCACATTCGTGATAAGAATGCAGAGTCATCATCAGCGCGATACTATTCTATAGTATTCTAGTTAGAAATATTTCGATTCGTATGCCTATTGTGTAGGGCTTGCGAAGTAGCTTCTATCCTGCGAAGTGCTTATCTTGCCCCCCTCCCATATCTTCAAGGTGATCTCCACATTACGCGATAAGACTGAACTGTAACTGGTCGGGAAACACCAGTCTGAAATACAGAACCACGTAGTATTAAGCAAGTAACTAGGTGATTTTTAAAATCAATTAACACACCTAAGAGAATTCCGGTCAAATTTTCATTCGTTATTCATGAAAACTTGTAATCTAAAATTGAATGATATAATGCTAACAATATTTTAATTATCTGAAAATAGTTGATTGATTGCTTCTTAAAGAAATTATAATGTTTATAATGCAAACAACGAAGTAGTTGTACTAAAACAGCACATACTGTCTTCTCTAATTTGTTACTGCTCCGCAATATTATACTATTACATGAATTGGGAAAAGAGTTTTCAACCAGTAAGATCTCTATTTTCAATTTTGTAGTTTTCAAAAGTTAACTTTTTTGAGTTTTCAAAAATACAGGGTGGAACAGCTAAGTGTTAACACCCCTTGTATCTCCTCAACCGCGCAAGATACGAAGATGCCGATTGCTGGAACAGGGGCTACTTGATTATAGCATACTTCGTCTTTGCGCTATTTTTACTACGAAGATATAAGGTCAACTTTGTTTTTTAAATGAAACCCTATGCTAAATTTTAGCGTATCGTAATGCGCTTAAAAAGACGATTTCAAATATGTGTATATCTTTGTATTTTGCGAATAGTTTTTTAGCAATTGATGTGCTTTTGTAACATATTTTTGTACTGAAATGGCACTTTTCCACTCGACCTTCCGTGCTCTCCGCTGAGAAACTAAAGGAAAATGTCTCGTGAATGGTTTTGCCTACTTTCCGAAAACGATCGAAGGCCATGTACTACGTAGATAACAGGCGGAGGCCAGAAGTATAAAATGCGCCGCTGGGGTTATGATAGCGCACTTCTACCTGTTTTTTAGAGCAGTCACACCATGTACACCAATGAAAAGAAGTTAGATATGCTACTAGTGTATGGTGAATGCGGAATAAATGCTGTTAGAGCAGTGCAACGATATGGAGAGCTGTATCCTGATCGTCAGCGCTCCTTCACGCCAGCTTTTTGCATGTATGTGCACGAAACTATTGGAATCGGGAAGTTGGAACACCAAACAGAGGACTAGGCCGAAAACTGCAACTGACGAAAAACATGAAGAGGTTATTCTGGCATTGACATTGCCGCCTCGCGGTTGCGGCCACTCAAAATCGTCGCTGCAGCGGGCAACGAAAGAAATTTGAGCGCGGAAACATTCCCGAGAGGTGGTTAACTGAATTACAAAAGGGAACAATGTTTTCATGAGGTTTTTATTAAATAAAACATAATAAATGTTGTAAAAAGCGCTTATTTATTGGAAAATAGAAAAATTCGTAATGAAAATTTTCTGACAAATAGAATTATACAAAGTCCCACCAACTATGGGCCATCTCATAACTTCTAAACGGTTCCGATATCTAAATGCAGTTTTCCTTAACAATGCGGAATCATGGGGAAGTAATGTGCGGTAGAGATATAATTCGAAATATTTTTAGTTTTCGAGAAAATTAATTATCTTTGATTTTTTAAAGGAACCATATATTTTTTCACTAGCGATAGATAATCACAAATGCATTGATGTAACATACGTTAATGTTTTGATAGTATATTGAGTATAAAATTATACTTCCAGACACGTGATTTCGAACTAAATGTACGAGATTTCCTGTTAGCAACCGTTGCAATTGTCGCATTTGGGGAAGGTTGCCCTCGCGGCGCCGGCTCTTTTGCGAGAACACGGGAAAGGTCGCGAAGGCCACTTTCCCGAAAAGCGACAGTGTCGACGGCTGCAAGAGGAAAAATTGCACGTTTAATTTCAAATCTCAAAACAAATAATATAAATATATAAAAACGGGTTCATACGGTTATATTATTATCGGTTTTTTATATCACTACCAACGCATGAACTATTTTTTATTTAATTGCAAAATATAAATAAAATACAGCCTTACCAATCCGTTTGAATTCATGTAGTTCTGCAGTTACAAAGTTAATTGTGAATAAACTTAAATTAATTAATTAAATTAATTAAATTAATTAATTAATTTAAATTAATTAATTAATTTAAATTAATTAAATTAAGTTTAAAAAATTAAAGACTACTGAAATATTTTATTGAAGTTTCTCAAGAAAATGATTCAGTCTATCAGAACGGAGATGGGAAGGTACGCTTTCTCTAGTTGTAAATTGGGAGTCAGAAAATAAACGGACGCAGAATATTGCCTGGGAAGTGGGAAAAATGAATATTACGCAACACTGTCGCTTAATGTCATCATTTGATGACTTTCTTGTTATCGAAATATCAAAATATTTTAGAAGATAACATTATTATTCAGCTTCATTTGTTAGCATAAAGTACTCGATAAATGGATTAAGACGTACTGTTATCGTTAGGACTCATCAGGGCTTTAACTTCTCACACGGTAAAGAAGTTATTTTGCTCAAAGAACGTAAGTTAAAATGAATAGTTTTGTTTACGAACGTAATTCTGGTGTTTCCATCACCAAACAATTGTAATATAAAAAAACTAAACTATTACATGCATGCCGCCATTAATTTTATCAATCAAAATTTCGAAAAAACGTACTGCTAGCACTTCGGTTAAAACATTATAATATGTAATTTTAGTACATTGTCCATAATCGTTACACTATGCTAAATTGTGTGGAGTGGATAGTTAACGTCAGAAAATAACTCCAGTTACTCGTATTGATATACAGGACAGTTTGGTTAACTGGGCCAGATATGCTTTTTATTTTTATTGCATTTATTTGTCTTAGGTTAGCCAAACGTATTATATAATATGAAATTAATATAAGAAACAGTAATACAGACTTTTAATTTTCAAGTTTTAGCAACTTTCGTGGGATGCAGAAACGTAGATGAAAAAATGATCCTATTAACTGCAGTATGGGATTAACTAAGGCTCTTATTGTGATGAAGTGAATTATTAAGAGCATGTTGAACACAATTCTACGAGTATATTATAAATAGGAGACATATTTTATTGAAATATCATTTTTACTTTCTTGCATACCTACGTATATACGGAGTAATATATGTAATGTAGAGAAAATTATGTAATGCTGCACAAAAAAAGGCGGATTTTCGCCAGAAAAAATTCATTGCCGGATCCTGATAACGAAAAAGTGGATAAATGCAGTTGCTTAATTAAGAGAAAAGAAAACCTCTAATACGTAATGTAGCCGGAATCACTATTTTGTTGGTCCTTAATGCCGAAAACTCAATTGAAAGCGAAACGCCCGCTGTCTGTCCGTCTGTGAGCACTACTAGCGCTTAAATCATTCGTAGGAATTTTTTCAAATTGAAGAAACATGTGTTGATCTATCTGTAGTTGAAGCTTTGAAATTTTGAAAACCATTCTTTAAAACTTGGGGGTTTTTAAATCCAGACCCACGGACATTCTCAAAAGTTTTGCTGAAATTTTTTTCTTTAAATTTATTGTAATAACAGAGCAAAATACACTTATAAAAGTGGCATAGCTTCGCTTTTCACGGTTAACAGGATTTTCTAAAATTGCAAAAGTTAGAATTTTTCTAGCGTCTTCCCACAACTGAAAAAATTGCAAATTTTCTCTTCAAATGAAATTTGTGTCCATAATTACTCCTTTCATTAAGGTCTTGACACTGTTTTAAATTTTAATTTCCAAAAAGATTTTCTTTGTATATTTTCATTAGAGACAATTTGTTCATATTATTGTATTTATGTATACATATGCTCTTAATAAAGTTGAATAAAATTTCTCGAAAACTCAAATGTTTTTTTGTGAAAATGAGCACAAAATTCCGCATTTTCAGAAACACTCAAACGCCATTTCTCAAAAATTGCTCCATTTTTTTGTTTCATACGTTTTCAACAAATAGTACTAATTGCACTGTATAGTATGACGTTAAATTCATTTTTGTGTACTCTTTTGGTTCTTTATAAATACACAGATGTAATTTTTATGTAGCTCTCACACCGTTAATATGAACATTTGCATTGATTGCATTGATTTGATGACTTCGAATGAGGTTTTCGAAAACTCATGAGATTCCTCTGAAAAAGAGTTTCAAATTCCTCCTTTACATTAATGCTTAATCGCCATTTTCTTAAAACACGGCTTCAAATTTTTCAATGAAAATTTCTATTTAGGACAAGGTTTTCTTCTTTAATATTCTGGAATGTTACTATTCTATATAGGTTTTACAATTTGGAAACCGAAAAGAAGAGAAAAAAAAAAAATGTGTTTTGGGTGACGATAGATGACAGCTGGCAAGAGAATGTAGGAAGACCTTAAAGCCAGTCCACACAAGAGAAATTAGAAAAATTTGCTACGAGAAAGTCTGTGCCATTTGGTAGCACCTCTAGATATCTTTTCTCGTCCTTTTTGAAACATTTTTCGCATATTTCATCTATTTTAACATATTTTTAATAGTATTTAAAATAATTTTACGAGATGCAACAAATGTTCTTCAGACAATTCCTGAGTAACCTTTCCATTTCTTCGTTCACAAATTTTAATGTCAATCGTATGAAATCTAGTGTTCCTGTGACCCCTATCAACACCAGTGTCGGTGCGGCGGATTTCACGAAAACTAAAGACAGAGATTTCCTGGTCCAGTTCAAACCAAAAATTTGCAAGTGAAGTTCACTTGAACGAAAGGCAGCAGACATGATTACATCAGTAAGTATTCAACAGCTTGAGTAGTTCATCTGATCTCTTTTTGATCAATTTTTGTCATTTTATGTTTGCCTTTTTAAACATTCTAAAAACATTTTAGAGTATTTAAATGATCATTCTTCGTAATGATTTAGGTTATCACAGCTATCGTTGTGAGCAGCAGGTCACTGAAACTCCTCAATACAGGCTGAATTCGATTACCCTTTAACAAAGTAGTATTGAATATCCATCACCGTCGCTCTACCCCAGATGCTGCAGTAGCAATGATGGTTGTCCCTGAACCATATCAGCCGGTGCTCTTGGGTGCAAGTTGCTTTTTTGTTGATCTTGCTGTCACTATAGTTCTCCTGAATTCTCAATTAAAAATATTAAGATTTTTATACAGAAAGGTTTTTAAGGACTTAACTGAGCCACTATCAACCTAATCTCAAAAGATTTGGCCCAGCTAACCGCATTAACATGAATTTCTAATAACTTTTAATACGTTATTATAACTAAACTTTAAGCACTATAGGCGGCAAAAACTACATATTTCATCAATGGTAAAAAGTTCCTTATTTCATAAATACACAGTTCTTATTTTATTATATTTATTGATTTATAAGTTTTAATTAAATTACCCTATTTTGGCTACGGAAAAGGACAATCTCAATCGGTACATGGAATGTGCAAGGTTTGAGACCGAAACAGACAGAAGTTGTGGCAGAAATAGATAAACTGAAATTGGATATTGTGGTCCTAACAGAAACTAAGAAGAAGGGATACGGAGAAGAAGTGCTAGGAAACTACTATCACATTTGGAGTGGAGTATCAAAATCACAACATGCAAAATCCGGCGTCTCGATACTTATTAATAATAAATACAGAAAACATGTTACAAATTTTGAACAAATAAGTGAAAGATTGATCAAATTCGAACTTAATATTCACAACCAATGTACAACTATCATTGGAGTATATGGAGTTAATGACAATGATTTAAGTGAAGGAAAAGATGCTTTCTTTAGTGAGCTTGGTGATATTATAGAAGAAGTGAGCAAGCAAGTTGAACTAATTGTCATTGGAGATTTAAATTGTAGAGTTGGACACCACGAAAAAGAGGTAGTTGGCCCTTTTGGAGAAGATGTGGTAAACGACAATGGGAACAGACATTGATCTACGTAGGGAGCAAGAATGTGTTGTAACAAATACTATGTTTCAACATAAGGATATACATAAATTTACCCACAAGCGTAAGTCTATTATAGATTTAATGATAATGAGGAGGAAAAGACAAACACTATTAAAGGATGTGCGGGTTTATAGACAACCTGAATGTGCCAGCAACCACCACATGTTAGTGGGAAAGTTATGTTATATGAATGTAAAGAAAACCGCTCCAAAAATAGACAATGAGCTTATAGAGAACAAGGAATCAATATTCAAAACAGACCTCTTGAATCAGTATAGTGTGAAAATGCTCTACCAAAATAGACTGAGAAACAAATTAAATTTGGAAAAAGATGGCAATCCCACAGAAATGTATCAACACTTGAAGGAGAGTATTTTGGAAGCAGCTAAGGAGGCTCTTGGGGAAGAAGAAAGAAAAAGGAAATATACGGAAAAGTTTTCTGAGAATTTAGAAGAAATGATTCAAGAGAAGAAGAAGGCATATATGAAATGGTTAAATGATAAAACACCAGAGTCAAGAGAGAAATATGTTCTGATTCGACAAAAAGTTAAAACAGGTGTAAAAATGGAAAAAATGAACATTGGGATAGGTTATGTACATACATGATGGAACTGTAGGATACAATAAATCTTCGGAAGCCTGGAAAATTATAAATAAAATTAGAAGAAATAATGAGTGTAAAAGCATAGTACAAAGAATCCCCTCTCAAAAATGGATACACCACTACTCAATGCTCCTACAAGAAAACAGACCAGAATGTGAAGGAGAAGAAGAAATAAGTGATGTGGAGGAAAGCAATCTTGAAATAACTGAGGATGATATTAAGAAGGCACTATGCAAAGCAAAAATCAATAAAGCCCCAGGACCTGGAAATATAAGAATGGAGCTCTTGAAATATGGTGGAGATGTGGTTGCCAAATACTTAAAGAAAATGTTCAATAAGATAGAAGTAGGAGTGGATCCACCTGTAGAATGGAACATATCCTACATCTCTTCTATATTTAAAAATGGGGACAAAAAATCATGTGCAAATTACAGGGGAATAAGTGTCATACCGTCAACAGCAAGATTGTTTTCTAGTATTCTAAGTAAAAAAATCGAAGAAGATAAACCTGTATTGAGTGAAGAGTGGTTTTAGACGAGGACGATCAGGCCTAGATAACATCCACTGTATCAGACAAGTTATAGAGAAACTTAAAAGCAGAAATATGAATATTTATGTAACCTTTATAGACCTCCAGAAAGCATACGATAGTGTCCCAAGAAAAAAGATATGGGAAGCAATGAGAAAGGTTGATATAAAAGAAAAGTGGATCAATCTGGTAAAAAACTTTACAAAAACACCGAAGCCCAAATAAAAATTGGAGATAAGTTAACGGGAAGCTTTCTGATAAAAAAAACAAGGATGTGGGTTATCTCCCATTTTGTTCAATATCTACCTAGAACAAGCCCTCTATAACTGGTACAGAAAATGTTCCGGCATGGGAATAAAAATCGGAGAGGACACCTTTCAATCCCTTCTATTTGCTGACGACCAGGTAATACTTGCCCAAGATGAAGAGGATATGGTGTACATGCTAAGAAAGCTAATAGAAGAATATAATAAATGGGATTAGAAATAAATTTTAATAAAACCGAATGTATGTGCATTGACAAGGAATAACAGATATAGACGTGAATGGTAACAAAATTAAAAGCTGTAACACCTTCAAATATCTTGGATCTTTAATAAACAACTCGGGTACATGTGCTGCAGATATAAACTCGAGAATAATTATGGGAAAGAAAGCAACCAAAGCTTTACACAGCATATTATGGAATAACAATATCCGCCAAGATGTCAAAAGAAGGATATTCCATTGTGTAGTAGAAAATATAGTACTATATGGAGCGGAAATGTGGAAATGGACTACATGAGACGATGCCTACAACTTACTCGCAAGGACAGAGTGCGAAATGAAGAAATATGGAGAAGGATGAATATAATTTGTTCTATTACGAAGACCTTGGAAAATAGAGCACTACAGTGGTATGGACATGTTCAGAGAATGTCAGAAAACAGATGGCCACACAAGATCTTAAAATGGCAACCACCTGAGAGGCGAAAAAGAGGAAGACCAGCTTTAGAATGGGAAAAATACATCCAAGAAGCTATGAAGGATAGAGGCCTCAAACCACGAGATTGGGAGGATCGAGAGTTGTGGAGGGTGAAAACGGCAAGCTCCTAAGGGGAAAATGCCGAAGAAGAAGAAAAAGAAGAATTAAATTACCGAGAAAATTGCACTCACCTCACATTTAAAAGCGAAATATCTTCTTAATCGGCTACCACATCCAGCGACATAACAGCTTTAAATGTGCCAGGGAGTCACCCTTTAATACAAATTCAAATAATTTTTCACTTCAAGAACATTTTAAGTTTCTCAACATCTGTTTTCTGCATTATTTTCTTTAGGCATGTTTTTTTCTCTAGTCACTAAATACTATAGATGTCCATGTGACTTAAAATGAATTAAAAATAACATTTTAGGTGGGCTGACTGACTAAATCCCACACACTATGCTCACTTTACAGGATGAGTTTTTTAAATTTCCCTCTCTAAACTAGTTTATTTTTCACAAATACGTATGAGTATTCTTTATCATATTCTCACGCGTAAATGACATTAGATACAAATTTCCTCCACATATTTCGGTGCCAGTTTAAACGATGTAATAAAGAGAGAGAGAAGAGAGAACAAAATTTCTCTACATTAATATCTGGCAAAGATCTTAGCGTCCGGCTTGCTGGGTCAATGGGTCACGATATATTATAATCCTTATTACCTTTATAATGGATTATAGGATCCGCAGACTATACAGCGCAGCTGGGAATCTGAAATAGAATGATTCAGTTCATTACTGTTTGGATTGACTAAATGAAAGATCACTTTCTTTTCTAAAGAACAAAATTTAACAAAGTTTATTGTTACCTTTTTAGCAAACAATTCAGTGAATTTAATAAAATGATTTGATGTTATGCCTTTGATCAAGATATCTTTGAATTTACAATTTTATACCGCGGTAAACTTATCTATTCTTCGTTGATGTCCCTCGTAGACTTCTCAGTCAAAATATCTTGCGAGCTTGCCGTAGTCCAAAGTCCCAAGAAATCCTCTTCTGCCCCTATCCAAGCTGGTCTCAAACTATTAAAATTATCAGTCCCGTTACGTCCTATGACATAGTCCGAAAATGCATCAATATTACTTCCACATGCAATATCTGCAATATCATTTACTGTCCTTAAAATTTCACGATCTGATAACCCGATTCTGACTATCTTTATTATACTCGTTCCTTCTCACGAACCTACGATCAGTTCAGAAACGCGATGCCGGTCAGAATGAAATCTTCCTCCCTGATTCACCCTCGAAGACTTCGTATTAAACTACCTTCCTCTTTTTTCATAACATTTGACCGTCCTTCTCTCACCCAGCCAATCCATACGTTCGTTATATTTTGGTATAGCTGACCTTTCGATCATCTAAACTTCTTCGCCCAATCCCAAATTTTCTACTTTCGGCATCCAGCCACCTCTTAATGCATTTACAAAAAAGAAAAACTACATTGTTTATTCACGGTCGTTGCTAAGCCCTTACTCTCGTCATATTTCCTAATGCATGTTCCACCATATAGTCTACAAATAAATGTTAGTTTATTTTATGTGACATATCGTATGTCATAATATATATATATATATATATATATATATATATATATATATATATAATATATTATATATATTATATATATATAATTGTGTATAATTTTTTTTTAATTATTATTCCAATGGTAATCTAAATATTATAAAAAAATTAATGTAATAAATATTTGGTCGGTTTCTTGGTAGAGGGGACGAAGTCCCCAATTCTACGAAATTTGACCAATTGAATAATAAAAAATTTAACCAATGATAATAATATAGAAGATGTGGCGGTGCAATAAATACTATGAAAATCGAAAACTGATTTTTGGAAGATTTAGAAACCTGTAAATGCCTTTTATTCAAAACAACCAATTTTTGGACTTGATCACTTTTATCAATAATCCTGCGATATTTAAGAAGCTATTTAAACAGTAAAAAAGATAAAAATGCCTTTACATATTTATGGGCTTTAAGAGTGTAATACAAATTTATAGGGGATCCTATTGTATTTTATTTCAATCATCTATGTCCCCGGCTGAAGTTGGGACTCATGGCAGTTGCTTAGGCCAAAGGACGGCCTGGCGAACAACTAGAAAACTCTAGCAGAAACTTCTACTACATAATACGAACGATGTGTTAGAAAGAATAAAGATATCAAGTTTAGAAATTAAGACTACTCTTTTATTTCCTTATATTACAAAAGTTCAAAATGTTACCAACTCTCTGATATTTGAAAACAAAATAAAATGGCCGTTTTGTAAGCTTAAAAGTCTTCATACACGCCTGTGTAACAAAATTTATTATGTTATTTAATACTGGGTATGAATTCCATTTGCTTTGATAATTGTCTCTAGTCATTGCAACATAGATTTCAGCAACGTTGCCGTAGTCGCAGGGTCAATAAAACTTCTTCGGGAATTTAAGAAGTGAATGAATTTGCTTTCTTAGTGTTTGAAGGTAGCTATGATCTAGTGGCGCCTCTAGAGTGACCAGATTAGTAACCAGAGAGGGCACCAAATATAAAAATATTTACCGCTTAAATGTCGCACCTATATTCATTACTGAACATTTGATTGATGCACAAGTCTGGTCTAAGGGATCCCAATTGTTTTAATTAATATTCTGTCTTCATATATCAGTTTCTGTTGGGTAAATATATACTTTATTCATGTTAAAAATGGATGACGATATTCATATTGTTTTGTAAAATTTTTAATTTAAAACACGTTTACGAATTCTCGTACAGATCAAAATACAACCAATTTCGCACAGAAGCATTGCGGAACAGATTTTTTAAACACCGTGCAAACATACGTTCCTTACGTGTTTGCAAATGTCAGAATTCAGGCAGACACATGGCGCGGTCGCACATGATTTGTGACCGACGAGTGCAATAAGCTCTCATAATTCCCTCTCACTTTATTCCTAGAATGAAGAATCCATCCTCGTGTTAAAGGACCAAGCAGCGGCCACAGACCTCCTGTGTCCAATGCCCTGTGGCCAAATCCTGAGCTGTTGCCACTTGCTCGGTTATCGCTTCCTAGCTAGGATAACAAAAAATACACTGCTGGCCTGAATAGCCGTTACAGCTTTCTGTCGGAAAATAAGGATTTCAGTGGAGCTGGTAATTAGTCGATTCTTATAAAAAATTTAATTAAAAAAACACCTATCATTAAAAAAAATCACCTATCACCTATCATGTTTTCAGTTTCTCTCAGGGCTCGAACTTTTGACTTGATATGTCTTCGCTTGTATGCTGACGAGATTCCCTCCCTTTCTAGTTTTTGTAGGGGAAATTCAGGAATACGTACGCAATTTTAGCTTCCTCAAAACCTCAATGAACCAATTAACAGAACTTTTACGCTTTCCTATCACACTTGTCCTCCCTCTCTTTTACTCCTGTCCCTTTTACGCTTTCCTATCACACTTGTCCTCCCTCTTTTACTCCTGTCATCCATGTGTACATCTTCATCTAAATTGCGTGCGTATTTTTCATTGAATGACTCCCTTTATTATGTACTATTGTAATATAAATTCTAAATGTGGTCAGGCGGAAGAGCAGGCTAAATGGCCTGAGCCTCGCCACCATTTATTTATTTATTTATTTATTTATTTATATATTATTTATTTATTTATTTATTTATTTATTTATTTATTTATTTATTTATTTATTTATTTATTTATTTATTTATTTATTTATTTATTTATTTATTTATTTATTTATTTATTTATTTATTTATTTATTTATTTATTTATTTATTTATTTATTTATTTATTTATTTATTTATTTATTTATTTATTTATTTATTTATTTATTTATTTTTTATATTTATTTATCATTGACGCAGTTATTCACTTTCTATTCATCTGACTACCAATACAAATAATAAAAAACCGTTCCTTTTTTCTTGTTTTAATGGTAACGGTTACGTTATATATTACAACTTTTACACTACTAACACTTCATTCTTCTAATAAACTTTACGGAAACTACAGAGAAACGGCTGAGAGACAAAAAATATATAATTATTGAAAAGCAAAACGATATATAAAATTCCACGTCTACAATTGATTTCAAAGTCATTTGTCAGATACATACTCTAATGTACAGAATAAAAAATAAGTAGTGCAGGCTAGGATTTGAACCCGAGATCTTCAGCACAAAAAGAAGCCACCCAACTAAATACGCTACGAATCGTCCATGTGCAGGTCACTTATGTAGTGTTTGAATATTACAATGTTCTTGATGCCAGAAAATTCTTTCAAAAAATCGCAAAGAATACTGTTTATTTTCAGACAAAATTCTAGATAAACGTATTTTAAAATTTAGTATTTAAAACGATTGCACTTGGAAATAAATCTCCAGCATGTGTATTGATGGTGTTCGATAACATATTGCCACCATATAACTCAAACGTTTGCGAAAAACACTCATATTTTAAGAAACGTGCACGAGATGATTTGAAAGACTAATATTAAAGAGCAGATTGCATTAAGAAAGAAATATGTATAATTATCTTTCATCTAACACAGTGTATTCATCAGACAACATTCACAGAAGTAACGAATAGTACACAGAAAACTGCCAGAATAGCTAACATTCGTTTCGGTACATTTTTCAGTTTTAGAGGAATATCATTTTGTCACACAATAAATCTTCATTGTATTAATTGTAACAATTGATTAATTGTACTGTAATATTTTTATATAATTTTAATTTTTTTAAAAAATTTAGTCAAAAACAGTCAAAATTAAAATAACTCTCCAAGTCTCTTTCTTGAACTACCTCTAATACTGTTAATTATGTTAAGTATGTTATAAATTCAACAAAATTAATGTAATTTATACAAATTATCTTAAAAATCACGAAAAACAATCTAATGGCAACCAAGAAAATTTAATAAAAATAATAATTTTTAGAAATTATTTTTTCATCTCAATTTTAGCATACATTGTAGAGTTTTGTTTGTTAATTTCTTTTGAAAGTAGAGGTAGAGCGATTTTCTATAATGTAACCGTCACGTACCTACCTACTTCTTAGTAGTACGCCGAATTACTAAAGTAAATCTATTATTTACTTATTTCGTGACGTGTAGTTACACCGTCACGCAAACCTGGGAATACCTCAATTAATGGATAAATTCCCTATCGGTGGTGGGTTCGTCTTTGCTAAACTAATGATCACATAACAAGCAAACACAATTTTGTAGTTTTAAATAACAAATAATATGTATTCTATTCAATGAAATCCTCTGTACACTGTAGTTCACATATCCTCCTATGCGCTCACTTTTTTGTTTAAACTATGGTAGCTAGTTCCCTACCTAAACTGCAGTTTTCACTAAAGCAATAATGACTTTGATCTACATTTACAAGAAACAAGCAACAAATACATATGTACACTTCACAAAAAATATCACTTATGAAACACACAAATCACAATTCAAATAATCATCCTGTAAAAAAATACATACAAACAATATTCAAAATTCACTAATACCTTTTAAATCATGAATAATGTTACACTCAATATTAACATTTAATATTCGGCTTCTACGTGGCCTTTCAGTACAAAATTCTGTTTTACAACGTCTTTTGACTGTCCATGAAATAATATTTTAAAAGAAATAGTTTAACGGCTTTCACTCCTGTTCAAAATTTTACATAGGCAATTTCTCTTAAATGATTTCAAACAGAATTAAATCAATTATATAAGAATCTAGATAAATAATTATGTACAAGAACGACTTTTATCATTAAACACAAGAATTATTCTGATCTGATTCCTCTTACGACTGCAGATAAGAAATAAATTTACTGGTTATCAAGATCAATGTTCAATGAAACTTGCCCGATCAACGTCTGTTACTGAGGAAGCTCACATTGCAACGTTTTAACTAGTACAATTATAATTCTATCTTGAAAGTTTTCCAGACTGAAATTTAGTGAATGTTCTCTCTGTTTTTCTGTGACTCACGACCGGCGAATTCCCCAAGCTGGTCCCGCGCTGTGTAGACGGCTGTCGAGCGATGCTCACGCCTCAAGGTCGTCGTTGTTCTGCGACGGTCTGTGCGCTGCCTATCGCGACGGAATCGAGTATTTCCGAGCGCCGTCTCCTCGTTGTTCAGCGAAGTTTGACCACAGCTTACACAGAGGCGATGGTCGCATCAGAATGCGAGTCTAAAACTCCAAATTATAATTTCATAATAGCAAAAGTCGAGCCAGTTGTTGGATAAACCATACTTCTCAGAATTGTCAAAATTCTTCAATAGAATTTCCGAAATGAAATCCCAAAAATAAAAATGAAGTAGAATAAAATAAAAGTAGAATAAAATAAAATAAAAGCTGTAACAAAGAAACAGAAACATGTCCTATGTTACAAAAATCCTCCATTTTCTAGCAACGAGAATGCAGCAACGTGGTTTTACAAATTCATTTTGGTCTACTACCACTGTCGTTCTTTCATTCGTTGCATTCTTGTTTAACATCCATATTAAATTTCATGTAATCTCTTGACATTTCACAGTAAGTAATTCCATGAAAAATATTCAGACAATTACCTTTTATTAAAGCTTTTTAGATGTGTATTTTCCACGTATCCCTCGTCGATTGTGTGGTGGACTTGTAGCCTTCTATTCACCTCGGCGACTCGAACAAGAAAGAAAGACGAACTCTTCCGACACAAACTTCATGCCACGTCCGTGTTTCCACAAAAGTTTCTGATTGGCTACAGCCTGAGTGCGTTCAGAAATCTTTTTCTGGCTGACGCCATCTCTTCGCTACTATAGAAACTACTTGTAGGGCATGATGTCGGGTATTATCGTTTCTATTTTTCTTTTGTCATGAATGTAGCTGACGACAAGCGATTACAATAAATACTTCGTTTTGAACAGTAACAAGAGATAAATTTCTTGTGACAAAATACAAGCAAGAGTCAATGTCGAAGCCGAAGTTCAATCAGTCTTGAATAAATCACGTTCTAGTCAATTACAATTTCCATACACATTACAACAAATATTTTTTAACCATTCCCCTAACCAATTCTCCCCGGAATCATTAGACACCTATTAGGACTGGTTGCGTAATGGAGAGGATTGGAAAACTGTTAAGAGACAATATTTATTGGTTCATTAGTCATGATCCATCCATTTTCGTTTTTTATTGAAATGATGAGTACATAACGACATTAGTTTTTGTGAAGATTTGAGGAAGCATTCTTTTGGCATACATAAATATGAGTAATGTTTCACACGCTGCTTTTAGGCTATTCTGTTCGAAATACTGCTGCCAGTAACATGCAACCCAATTTCAGTAATCGCCGCATTCTAAACACAGCTTACACCACCTTAATTAGAAACTTTAACACTACTCAGCCTTTTTCCCTAGTAATACAATACAGAACAAGAATCATACTTCACAGGATCATTTTTGTGCGAGTACCGATTTATGAGTTATATTAGTGATTGTGTTATCGACCTGGACTACTCTTCGGATTTTGGACTACCTGGCGCCCGGCTTCACCCTGGATTCTCTTCACGGACTTCGGCCACCCGACTTCGTCCTTGGCTTCTCTTCGCGGACTTCGGACACCCGGCTTCATCCCTGGCTTCTCTTCACGGTGTTCGGACACCTGGCCCTCTTCGGATACTACGACCCGTACGTTGACAACGCCTCTGGGACTAGCGGACAACTGAACCGTGATCGACAACGGCACCACTGGCCTGACTAGGCCAAGACTACCAGTGAACCTACAACCAGCTACGGGTGAGAGTTACGAACCTAACTGGTTTAAGAGACTACACTTCTGGTGAAGGACAAAGGCCGCGCGGCAGCAGCAACAGGCAAAAATGGAACCATTGGACAAAAGTCACTTGCCGATAAGGCCAGCAATCACCAGGAAACATACAATGCACGACGATCGGCGAAAGAACGATCTTACCAACACGAGGGATCAAAAGGACAAAACTAATGCATGATGCCCGCGGTATGTCAGACAGTGACATGGAAGTAGTGGACGAGTACCCCGCGGAGTCGCGAGGCAAAGGCAAGGGCAAACACACGCCCAAGGCTGGACAACCAGGCAGCAAGGTTCTAGGAGAGGATGGCGAAACCTACGAATACCCTACAAAATTCGCGCGCACTCACCATCCATCACTACTTTCATTTATTTCCATGAATAATCGCTTCTCAGTGCTTCAGGACCAAGGACAGACATCAGGACCAGGACCTCCCGGTAAAATAAACAGCCATGATGGCAACACAGTTGACGTACATAACACTAAAAGCCCCATCAGACCGACTTCCGGATTAAAACCCCGAATCGGAGCCTACCACCTGGACCTCACCAAGATCATATACTGTAAGACCCTTGTGAAAGACCTAAATGAATGGACCAAGAACAGTATTGACGCAAGTTGCATCCACATCCATCATCGTCACGAATCCTTACCCCCGGCACGAGTTAATATCAGATCATCTACCAATAATCTTCACGGTTCATATAACGCCTTACTCTCTAGCCCCGCCATTCACCCTCCTCGCAGCATAGACTGGAAAAACTTCAAGCATCTCATATCGAAAAAGATAAAACCTCCTTCATTCCTCAGTACATGCCAAGAAATACATAAAGCCATAGACCACTTCAACCATCAGATCAAATCCGCCATCCGCAAATCTACATTATATTCTTCGCCACATTACTTCCAAAACCTTCCGAATGAACACCTAGACCTCATCAGACAAAAAGGACGAGCACAAAGACGTTACTACCGAACTAGACAAAAAGAGGACAAGACCATTTACCAACAATTTAAACGTGCACTCCACGACAAATTGACACAACACCACGGAAATAATTGGGACAAGACTATACGGGCCGAAAATTTAAAACACCCTGACCGACTATGGAAAATAATTAAAACCATGAAGGCAGCCCCACAACCTATCTCTCCCATAATGCTATCAGATAACACCCTCACTTACGATCCCAAGGTCATTGCTGAAGCCTTCGCCCAATTCCACTCCTCCAAATTCCCAGAAACAACCCCCCCAATCCCTTCATCCGCTATCCTAATTTCTTCAAAACCCCGCCACTTCCAACTGCTCAGCAACAGTTGTGGACTTTCACTGACAACGAAATACGAGACGAAATTCGACTTCTTGACCCGACAAAAGCTGCAGGCCCCAATGGAGTTCAGACGGCGACACTAAAACATCTGACTCATAATGCGACTCACCATTTGACTGTCATTTTCAACGCATGCATACGCCTATCTCACTACCCCTTCATCTGGAAACATGCCACCGTCATCATGATCCAAAAACCAAACAAAGACCATAAACAACTTAGCAGCTACAGACCAATCAATCTCTTACCCACTTCCAGCAAACTATTTGAACGACTTTTACTCAGACGAATGACACCACTTCTGAGTAACATTACGAAAAACACAGTTTGGTTTCAGAGAGAATAGGTCACCGGTACTACAGACTCTACGACTTCCCCTAGACGTTTCAACATCCCTACAATATCCATGCGACGTCCCTGCCTTATTTACAGATTTCAGCAGTGCCTTTGACTCAGTCAACCACGAGATCTTCCTTCTCAAAAGAATACATCCCAGAATTCGTTCAGTCTTTTTTGAGAAATTACCTCTCCCTCCGCTCTTTCCGTGTAAGACACCTTTCATGCTACTCCTCTTCCTATTCCATCCAAGCCGGCGTCCCTCAGGGCGCTGTGCTGTCTCCTACCCTATTCAACATCTTAATTAATGACATACCAGTATTTCACAATGTAAATTATCTATACGCAGACGTTTTGGCATATACTGTAACCAACCACTCGACTAAAATGACATTATTGAAATTACGACAAGCCTCTAACCTTCTCACAGTCTGGGCCAGAGAAAACCAAATAACAATCAACGCATCCTCAATGGAAGCGATCAAGCGATCATACTTCAATGGAAAAGAGCAAATCCAGCTATAGCCCCATTCAAATTAATAACGTGGACATTCCATGGAAACGAGATGTGTCGTACCTGGGACTGACATTCAACTCTAAACTACTGTGGACGCGACACATCAAGGACAAGACTCAAAAAGCACACCGGACAATCAACACCTTACTGCCCATCATGACAAACAAGGACGTTAAACACAAAACCAAACTTTACATATACCATACGTACATCAAGCCAATAGCCACATAAAGCGCTGAAACGTGGGCCTCGATTTTTCAATCAAACTATAACTTGCTGACCAGACTGGAAAACACAATAGTCAGACTGACTTACAGACCCGCACCTGACGACTGCTACCTCGACATTAAAACGCAGCACGACATTAAACCTCTTGCGACAAAAACCTACGAAACTGCACGGAAACGACTGCTAGAAGCAATGTACAATCCTTCCTTCTCTGCTTTTGTCGAACCTCATCATCATATCATGAACAGAACCATCCCTCACAAGAGGAGGGCCACCCGCTTGACATATTTACCCTACCTCCACCTTCTCCCTCAATATAGCTAGGTAGATCATACGACCAGGCACCTGGACAACCAGCACTTACATACACGACTTTTCAAAACTTCTGAAATGGCATACCTCTCTACTAAACGACGTGAGAAATGCCCCCCTTTTCCCAACAATATCCATACACCATATTGTAACCGTCACGTATCTACCTAACTATTTCGTAGTACGCCGAATTACAGAAGTAAATCTGTTATTTACTTGTTTTGTGACGTGTGATTACACCGTCACACAAACCTGGGAAGACCTCAAATTATGGATAATTCCCTATCGGTGGTGGGTTCGTCTTTGCTAACTAATATTCATTTAACAAACAAACACAATTTCATAGTTTTAAAGAACAAGTAACATATATTCTTTCCAATATGATCCTTCGTACACTCACGTTCACATATTCTCCTACGTGATTACTTTTCCTTTTGATTACACAATGGTAGCTAACTCCCTACCTAAACTGCAGTTTTCTGTAGAATAATAGTGACTCTGATCTACATTTACACGAAACAAACAGTAAATACATATGTACACTTCTCGAAACAAATTATCTCTTAATGAAACCCACAATTCACAATTTAAATAACCATCCTGTAAAAAATACATACAAACAATATACCAAAATTCACTAATACCTTTTCAATCTTAAATAATACTACACTCAATATTTACACTTAATATTCAGCTTCTGCGTGACCTCGCAGTGCAAAATTCTGTTTTACAAAGTCTCATGACTGTTCATGAAATAACGTTTTACCAGAAACAATTTAACAGCTTTCATTCATGTTCAAAACCTTTTTACATAGACAATTCCTCTTAAATGATTTCAAATAACATCAAGTCAATTATGTATGAATTTAGATAAAGAATTATACACAAGGACGACTTTTATCAATAAACATAAAATTATTTAGATCTGATTTCTCTTACGACTGCAAAAATAAATTTACTGGTTATCAAGACTAATATTTAGTAAAACTTGTCCGATCAATGTCTGTTACTGAGGAAGCTCATATTACAACGTTTTAATTTGTGCAATCATAATTCTATCTTGAAAGTTTTCCAAGCTGCAATTTAGTAAATATTCTTTCTGCATTTCTGTGACTCACGACCGGCGAATTCTCAAGCTGGTCCGCGCTAAGGTAGACGGCTGTCGAGCGCATTCACGCCCCAAGGTCGTCGTTGTCCTGCGACGGTTCGTGCGCTGCCTACCGCGATGGAATCGAGTATTTCCGTACGCCTTCTCCTCGTTGTACAGCCCAGTTAAACCACAGCTTACACGAAGGTGATGGTCGCGTTAGAATGCGAGTCCAAAACTCCAAATTATAACTTTGTTTTAGTGAAAGTTGAGCCAGTTGTTGAATAAACTATGCTTTTCGGAATTATCAAAATTCTCCAATAGAATTTTCGAAATGAAATCCCATAAATAAAAATGAAATAGAATAAAAGTAGAATAAGTAACTGCTCAAAACTAAAACTAAAAAAGCTGTAACAAAGAAACAGAAACACGTCCTATGTTACAAAAAATCTCTTCTATATTCCAGCAACGAGAATGTAGCAACGTGGTTTTATAAATTCATTTTAGTCCACTACCACTGTTATTCTTACATTCGTTGCATTACTTGTTTAATATTCCTATCGAATTTTACGTAATCTTGACATATCACAGTGATTAATCCATGAAAAATACTTAGACAATTACCTTTTAATAAAGCTTCATTTCTGGTATTTTCCACGTGTCCCTCGTCGGTTGTGTGGTGGAATAGTACCCATCTAATCACTTCAGCGTCTCGATCCGGAAAGAAAGACAATCTCGTCCGAGTCAAGCCTCATGCCACATTCGCATTTCTACAAAAGTTCTGATTGGCTAGAGCGAAAGTACGTTCAGAAATTTGTTTCTAGGTAACGCCATCTCTTCGCTACTCTAGGAACTATTTGTAGGGCAAGATGTCGAGTATTGTCACTTCAATATTTCTTTTCTCATGAGTGTAGCCGATGACAAGCGGTTACAATATACAGTCTTACCAATGCCTTAACAAAACAACCAATCGCGACGCAGTACCCTCAAATAAAAACACCCATCTAACACCCCTTTAAAGGAATAACCCGTCGGACATGTTCCCAGCCCTAATACTACACCTGCATTAAAATATTCTGTGATCCCCTCCAACACCCTAATTTAAGAAACCTACCTCCTCCCACAATACCCTCCCTTTAACAAACTAACCTCTCTAAATCGTAGACCTAATAAATTAACCCGTCTTCTCATGTTCAAAACCACCCATCCATTCACGCTTCCCATACACCATTCTCTCCTATCACCAGTTCATCTGGGGGATGGAGTGGGGGGGGGGATGGAGTATAAAGATTGTTTTTGCACCATGTTAAAATAACACATGCTGAAGAGTACATTCTCTGTACAGGCAGCACCACTAAACACACACATACGCACAATACAAAACGTGAATTTTTGAACGCTGAGGATTCACCGAGAGGACGAGTTTACAATATGCTAATTTTTTAGTCTTTAAGAAATGTGAGCGTATTGCGAGAACTGAAACGACTTGATAATTGGAAAGCTGTTTCTTCTCGTTTCCATCGGAAACCCTAATGAGAGTGAGTAAAACATGATTAAAGATTGAGCAGTTTGACAATAAATGAGAAGAGTTTAGGAAAAATTTTGAATTTTTATGAATATTCAAAGAAAAAAAGCGGAAGAAACGAATTCCTTCAAATAAAACAAGGACCTAATCACAACACGGGATAAAATTTTTATAAATGTGTTTTTCATTTTCGAAAACCCAAAATTTTAGATTGGACGTTTTTTTAAATTTTCAATTGTTTTCGCGGAATATTGCAAGCAATATGTGGAATTTCAAAAGTAAGAAACACAAAATTTTGTCAAAAACACTCCCACTTCCTGAGGGACAGCATGCTTTTCACTTACTGGACTCATGTCATTGGCTTTACGCGCCCAGAATCACTAATCAATTTAACGGAACAATATAGCCGGTGGTTGTTCGAATAGCAGCCCATTGTCCCCCCAAAGCAGTCCGTTTCGTAGCGACGGGCGCCTTCAGAGCACAATATGGGCCGCTGGCTACGCAGAATAAGGCGCTGGGGCTCTGTGCTGCTACGCGGGTGCAGGGGGTTGAACTGCGCACGCAGGCGCACCCTGACCTCTTCGGAGGAAGATGAGTGGGCAGAACGAGAAGCTGCGAGGGCGAGTGCAATCGACAGCTGCAATCCCGAGATCGTGCGCTTGTCCTCCGCAGGAGGAGGAGGAGAAGGAGGAGGCTGGTACGGCGCTCCGTGGGGCGCGGGCCGGGAGGAGGCGGAGGCAGCCGCGGGCGGAGGCAGCGCGGCCTCCTGCGGCGGCGACATTGAAATATCCATTGAAGCGGGAATTCAAAAATTCAAATGATAAATACATTCACCATATTTACAATTTTTTGTGATGCATCCATTGAAATTGATTATATTATTTACAACTTTGCGGGAATTCAAAAATTCAAAATTGATAGAATCAATTTGTTCGCCACAGAAATATTTCGAATTGGAGTGATTGAATATCGTGAAATGTATTAGTTTGTTTAAAATTGAATAAAAACGGAAAATCTATTCGGTGAATTTCATTGTTTATTTTGTGTTTTTATAAAAACATGTTATACATTCTAAGATTATCAATAAATTCTTACGTTTCCTTGGAAGTGTTCTCATTCGACTACCCTACAAAATGTTTTCAGTTTGGTGGTGTGTACGCAAACACCGAAAATGCGTGGAATACGATTGACTAAACATATTCGTAACATACAATTTCATGGTTATCAAACTGTCTATAACATTTTGTTACGAAGCGAAATGTAAAGAAAGTTTAAGAATACTGTACGCAAACTATTAAAAAAATACATCAATGTACTGTAATAATAAATAAGTGATAATAATAACCGTATAATAGATCAAAACTTAATCTCGATATCATCGCCACAGAAAGGTCGAATACCCAAAATATAATTCGCTGCTTCCCAAGAGATTTATGCAACTATAATAAATCTATAGATATCGCTAATTAGCTATAAATTCTGATGTTCAATATCCTGAACGACATGTGGTGGCGATTTGCGGCATTATTTTCTCAAACGGTGATTGGGAGGCAAGGATTCCAAAACAGCTGCTGGCAAGGTACACAAAGGGTGGCGGTGGGTGTATGTTTTGTGTGTGTGTGCAGGGGCGGTGAGGCCGAGACTATGCTACCACTTGCAGCAAGTAGGTTAAAAGATTCAACAAAATTAATGATTTTATACAAAATATCTTAAAATAACGAAGACAATCTAATGGCAACCAAGAATTTAATAAAATAGTAATTTTCAGAAATTATTTTTTAACTCAATTTTAGCATACATTGTAGGGTTTTGTTTGTATATTTTTCTCGAAAGAGGAGGTAGAGGGTTTTCCTATAAATACATCGTTTTGAACAGTAACAAGAGACAAATTTCTTGTGACAAAATAGAAGCAAAAGTCGATGTCCATGCCGAATTTGAAAGTCTTGAATACATCACGTTCTAGTCAATTATACTTTCCATACACATTACAACAATTATTTTTTAACCATTTCCCTAACCAATTCTCTCCGGAATCGTTAGAGAACGATTAAGACTGGTTTTACTCCATTGCGTAATGGAGAGGATTGGAAAACTGTTAAGAGACAATATTTATTGGTTCATTAGTCATGATCCCAGAGGAAACATTCTTATAGCAGACACCAATATCATAATTTTTCCTTTTTCGTCTTTTATTGAAATGGTGACTACATAACGACATATAAGTTTTTGTGAAGATTTGAGGAAGCATTCTTTTGGCATACACCAATATCAGTAATGTTTCACACGCTGCATTTAGGCTATTATGTTGGAAAAACTGCCGCCAGTAACATGCAACCAAATTTCTGTAATCGCCGCATTCTAAACACAGCTTACAACGCCTTAATTAGAAACTTTGACGCTACTCAGCTTTTTTCTTTGTAATACAATACAAAACGTAATCTTTAAACGCTGAGAATTCACCGTGAGACGATTTTACAATATGATAATTTTTTAGTCTTTGAGAAATGTGAGCGTATTGCAAGAATTGATACGACTTAATTATTGGAAAGCTGTTTCTTCTCTTTTCCAGCGGAAAAATTAATAAGAGTTTGTAAAACTTGATTAGAGATGGGAGCAGTTTGACAATCATTTAGAACAGTTTAGAAATATTTTGAATTTTTATGTATATTCGAAGAAAATAAACGGAGGAAACGAATTCCTTCAAATGAAACAAAGTCCTAATCACAATACGGGGTAAAATTTTTATAAATGCGTTTTCATTTTCGAAAACCGAAATATTTTACTTTTTCCTACGGACTAGAGAGAAATTTTTGTACTACTGTACGAAACAGCGGTGAATTTACGACAGAAAAACTCTTGATTCAGGACCCTGGAACCAAAAAAATGGATCAATCCACAAGGTAAATTGAGAAAAACTCCACTAACACGTGGTGTAGTCAGAATTCATGTTTTGTAGGTCTCTGATACCGAAATATCGAATGACGGCAGACTCCTGTATGCTGCTACGACCGTTCATCCCGTTTAGCCGTCCGTCTACCCGTCCGTCCACCCGTCCGTCTGTAGCCAGAAAAAAAGTGTGTGGAAGTACGTACCCTTAAAAACAATAAGTTTTTTTAAAATTCTTGTAAGAATGTAGTGAAGTACACCCTTAAATGTGGCCTATTTTTTCTTAAAAAACTCGGAATTTTCAAAATTTCAACAGTTTCAATTACAGCCAGTTCCCTTACAACTACAAAATTGCAGATAGAGATTTTGGCTTCCCAGGAAATTTTTTCTACATATTTAGTTCTTTCAATGTGTCATGGACATTTTTTAAATTTTCAATTGTTTTCGCGGAATATTGCAAGCTTTATGTGGAATTTCAAAAGTAAGAAAAACATAATTTTGTCAAAAACACTCCCACTTCCTGAGGGACAGCATGCTTTCCACTTACTGGACTCATGTCTTTAGCTTTACGCGCCCAGAATCACTAATCAATTTAATGGAACAATATAGCCGGTCGTTGTTCGAATAGCAGCCCATTGTCCCCCCAAAGCAGTCCGTTTCGTAGCGACGGGCGCCTTCAGAGCACAAAATGGGCCGCTGGCTACGCAGAATAAGGCGCTGGGGCTCTGTGCTGCTACGCGGGTGCAGGGGTTGAACTGCGCGCAGGCACCTGACCTCTTCGGAGGAAGGTGAGTGGCAGAACGAGAAGCTGCGAGGCGAGTGCAATCGACAGCTGCAATCCGAGATCGTGCCTTGTCCTCCGCAGGAAGGAGAGGAGAAGGAGGAGGCTTGTACGGCGCTCCGTGGGGCGCGGCCGAGGAGGCGGAGGCAGCCGCGGGCGGAGGCAGCGCGCTC
This sequence comes from Teleogryllus oceanicus, assembly GCA_964035755.1. Classification (NCBI taxonomy): domain Eukaryota; kingdom Metazoa; phylum Arthropoda; class Insecta; order Orthoptera; family Gryllidae; genus Teleogryllus; species Teleogryllus oceanicus. The sequence goes on along the minus strand of CAXIVR010000007.1, from coordinate 21,155,912 downwards.
TCCTGCGCGGCGACAACGGGAACCTCGCGCTTGCCACGAAACTATCCATGAAGATGATGGATGCAACAATGATAAATACATTCACCATATTTACAATTTTTGTGATGCATCCATTAAATTGTTTATATTATTTACAACTTTGCGGAATTCAAAATTCAAAATTGATAGAATCAATTTGTTCCACAGAAATATTTCAATTGAGTGATTGAATATCGTAAATGTGTTGTTGTTTAAAATTGAATAAAACGGAAAATCTATTCAGTGAATTTCATTTCTTTGTATGTTGCGGATCCTATTGTTTATGCTAGAAGTAATACATTACTAGTTTGTTATACATTCTAAGATTATCAATAAATTCTTCGTTTCCTTGAAGTTTCTCATTCGACTACCTACAAAATGTTTTCAGTTTGGTGGTGTGTACGCAAACACCGAAAATGCGTGAATACGATTGACTAAACATTTCGTAACATACAATTTCATGGTTATCAAACTGTCTATAACATTTTGTTACGAAGCGAAATGTAAGAAGATTAAGAATACTGTACAAACTATTAAAATAATACATCAATGTACTGTAATAAAATAAGTGATAATAATAACCGTATAATGGATCAAAACTCAATCTCGATATCATCCCTACAGAAAAGTCGAATATCAAAATATAATTCTTTCTTCCCATGAGATTTATGCAACATAAATCTATAGATATCGCTAATTAGCTATAAATTCTGATGTTCAATTCCTGAACGACATGTGGTGGCGATTTGCGGATTATTTTCTGAAACAGTGATTGGGACCAAAGGATTCCAAAACAGCTGCTGGCAAGGTACACAAAGGGTGGCAGTGGGTGTATGTTTGTGTGTGTGCAGGGGCGGTGGGAGACTATGCTATTACTGCAGCAAGTATGTTAGAGATTCAACAAATTAATGATTTTATACAAAATATCTTAAAAATAACGAAGACAATCTAATGGCAACAGGATATTTAATAAAATAGTAATTTTCAAATTATTTTAACTCAATTTTAGCTACATTGTAGGGTTTTGTTTGTATATTTTCTCGAAAGAGGAGGTAGAGGTTTTCCTATAAATACTTTGTTTTGAACAGTAACAAGAGACAAATTTCTTGTGACAAAATACAAGCAGAGTCGATGTCGATGCCGAATTTGAAGGTCTTGAGATACATCACGTTCTAGTCAATTATACTTTCCATACACATTAAACAATATTTTTAACCATCTCTAACATTCTCCCGGAATCGTTAGAGAACGATTAAGACTGGTTTTACTTCATTGCGTAATGGAAGAGTTGGAAACTGTTAAGAGACAATTTTATTGGTTCATTAGTCATGATCAACCTTTTTCGTCTTTTATTGAAATGGTGTCTAAACGACATATAAGTTTTGTGAAGATTTGAGAAGCATTCTTTTGGCATACACCAATATCAGTAATGTTTCACACGCTGCATTTAGGCTATTCTGTTGGAAAAACTGCCATAGTAACATGCAACCCAATTTCTGTCATCGCCGCATTCTAAACACAACAACGCCTTAATTAGAAACTGTGACGCTTCTCAGCTTTTTCTTTAGTAATACAATACAAACGTAATCTTTAAACGCTGAGAATTCACCGTGAGGACGATTTACAATATGATAATTTTTAGTCTTTGAGAAATGTAGCGTATTGCAGGAATGTATACGACTAATTATTGGAAAGCTGTTTCTTCTCTTTCAGCGGAAAATTAATAAGAGTTTGTAAAACTTGATTAGGATGAGACAGTTTGACAATCATTTAGAACAGTTTAGAATATTTTGAATTTTTATATATTCGAAGAAAATAAACGGAGAACAGATTCCTTCAAATGAAACAAGTCTAATCACTGACGAAGTGAAAATTTTTATAAATGCATTTTCATTTTGAAAACCACATATTTTACTTTTTCCTTCGGACTAGAGAGAAATTTTGTACTACTGTACGAAACAGTGGAATTTGACAGAAAACTCTTGATTCAGGACCCTGGAACCAAAAAAATGGATCAATCCACAAGGTAAATTGAGAAAAACTCCACTAACACGTGGTGTAGTCAGAATTCATGTTTTGTAGGTCTCTGATACCGAAATATCGAATGACAGCAAGACTCCTGTATGCTGGTACGACCGTTCTCCCGTTTAGCGTCCGTCTACCGTCCGTCCACCGTCCGTCTGTAGCCGAAAAAATTGTCCGAAGTACTACCTTAAAAAATAGTTTCTTTTAAATTCTTGTAAGAATGTAGTGAAATACACCCTTAAATGTGGCCTATTTTTTTCTTAAAAAACTCGGAATTTTCAAAAATTTCAAATGTTTCAATTACTGTTGCGTTCCCTTACAACTACAAAATTGCAGATAGAATTTTGCTTCTAGAAATTTTTCTACATATTTAGTTCTTTCAATGAGTCATGGACATTTTTAAATTTTCAATTGTTTTCATGGAATATTGCAAGCTTTATGTGGAATTTCAAAGTAAGAAAACATAATTTTGTCAAAACACTCCCACTTCCTGAGGACAGCATGCTTTTCACTTACTGGACTCATGTCTTTAGCTTTACGCCTAGAATCACTAATCAATTTAATGGAACAATAGCCGGTCGTTGTTCGAATAGCAACCATTGTGCCCCCAAAGCAGCCTGTTTCGTAGCGACGGCGCCTTCAGAGCACAAATGGGACGCTGGCTACGCAGAATAAGGCGCTGGGGCTCTGTGCTGCTACGCGGTGCAGGGGTTGAACTGCGCACGCAGCGCACCTGACCTCTTCGGAGGAAGGTGAGTGGGCAGAACGAGAAGTTGCGAGGCGAGTGCAATCGAGCTGCAATCCTTGAGATCGTGCGCTTGTCCTCCGCAGGAGAGGAGGAGAGAGGAGGACTGTGACGGCGCTCCGTGGGACGCGGCCGGGAGGAGGCGGAGGCAGCCGCGAGGGCGGAGGCAGCGCGCGCTCTCCTGCGGCGGCGACAACGGGAACCTCGCGCTAGCCACGAAACTATCCATGAAGATGATGGATGCTACTATGATAAATACATACACCATATTTACAATTTTTTGTGATGCATCCATTGAAATTGATTATATTATTTACAACTTTGCGGGAATTCAAAAATTCAAAATTGATAGAATCAATATGTTCCTACAGAAATATTTCAATTGGAGTGATTGAATATCGTGAAATGTGTTAGTTTGTTTAAAATGAATAAAACGGAAAATCTATTCAGTGAATTTCATTTCTTTGTATTTCGGATCCTATTGTTTATGCTACAAATTATTACATTACTAGTTTGTTATACATTCTAAGATTATCAATAAATTCTTACGTTTCCTTGGAAGTGTTCTCATTCGACTACCCTACAAAATGTTTTCAGTTTGGTGGTGTGTACGCAGACACCGAAAATGCGTGGAATACGCTTGACTAAACATATTCGTAACATACAATTTCATGGTTATCAAACTGTCTATAACATTTTGTTACGAAGCGAAATGTAAAGAAAGTTTAAGAATACTGTACGCAAACTATTAAAAAAATTACATCAAAGTACTGTAATAAAAAATAAGTGATAATAATAACCGTATAATGGATCAAAACTCAATCTCGATATCATCGCCACAGAAAGGTCGAATACCAAAAATATAATTCGCTGCTTCCCAAGAGATTTATGCAACTATGAATCTATAGATATCGCTAATTAGCTATAAATTCTGAAGTTTTATATCCTGAGCGACATGTGGTGGCGATTTGCGGGATTATTTTCTGAAACGGTGATTGGGACGCAAGGATTCCATAACAGCTGCTGGCAAGGTACACAAAGGTTGGCGGTGGGTGTATGTTTTGTGTGTGTGTGCAGGGGCGGTGAGGCCGAGACTATGCTACCACTTGCAGCAAGTATGTTAAGGCTAAATGTACCGATACTAGTTCCATTTGTCGCCACCACGTGGCAGCACCAAAATAAGCAAAATTTACTAGACCGATAACGTCTGAACAAATTGTCCGATTTTCGATCTGTAAACGGCATTGAACTGCTTTTTAAAATAGAATTCACGCTAGGATGCCGATTTTTCAAAAAATATTTCCAAAACATTTTCTTAAATGATTTCTCATAGTTTCGGGAAGAAATTAAAGAATATGGGCTTATAGCGCGATGACGACGTGCTTCCTGAATCCAACGCCGTGTCAATCATGCAAATCGGATGAATAGGAGCGGCGTAAAGTGAAATTTCGGAAAACATACCTGAGCCCCCCCCCTCTCGCTTTGCGCAGTCACTCGACCCTCCCTCGACGCGGCCGAACGGCGGGCTGCGGGCTGCGGCATGGGAGGAGGCCGTGCTCTTAGACAGGCAATGGTTTCGTCCCTTTCAATCTCAATATATTTTTCTCCACTTATCAAACTAGTGATGCTGTAACACAACCAAACGGTCTCATATCATCTGTAATAGTCGTATAAAACTATGTATCTTGTTCACGTATTTCCGTCTTCCTTTGAATACCATCAAAAAGTAATTTGAGGCATTACTCAAAATATCAATTCCGATTTGGAAACTGATTTGAAAAAGAAAATTGAACTAATTGTGTAGATATCACCAATGTTCCATGTCCTAACATCTTATTTTACATACATTTTACTTCTAAGATCTTCCGTTATCATTCCACTACCAGAAAGAATGAGCCGAAATTACGACGAGCTCTTTTATCCTGCGACTCGATTTTGATCTCAAAACGGCGTTTGTCTCTGATAGACTTCACCTGATGAATCTGTTTTCCCAAGAAGTTTTAAAACTGTTTTCGTACTTCGGACAAATTTAAAAAGTGGTAAAATAGCGTGCAGGACAGATATCTTAGAATCCAACGCCATATCATACACTGAAATAAGATAAATAGAATTCTATAGAGAAATGTAGAAACAGAAAACCTTCGGTAACGTTAACATTCTCTTTCGCGGCACTGCCCGACGATCTCTTGGCTAGAGTCTAATGGCTGGATTCTAATGTAATCACATGTGTTTCTGTGTACTGTTCTGAAATTTGTGATCTTGGCAAATTGTTAAAATCTTAACAAATATCTAAGTTTTTCGTCACATATTTTGTAGTGTCGTGTATTTTACACATTTTGCTGATTCTACAATTTTTTACAAATCTACCAATTTTGTTGAAATTATTAATTTTGAAAATTGTTTTCTTTTAAATTTGTTGTGATTTTTTTAGCAATAACCATAGTTTGTCTTAAACTAATTTAGAAATGTCTCACGTAAATATATTAAAAAAAGTTTTTCTGCTCGTCCTTGAGTTTTCTACGTGCGTATCATTGTTTTAATTGCTGACAGACATAAATAAATTCTCTTACACAAACAGTAGGCAGAGAAAGTATTTATTTTTAAATTCGATTTAATGAATATTTTATTAATACAATTTCAAATTGTTAACATTTTACTTTCTTCCTCTTCTCATTCCCTTCTTAATCTAGAAGAGAAGTTATGTAATCGTGCTCTGGAAAACAGTTTTCAAAGCCGAGTTGTTTCTTGGATTTTGAAGTATTTCTCAAGAAGACTTATCTTGCACTTTGGCCTGCTCACAGTTGTTTCCTCCATACACAAACGTTCTCAGTACCATCACGAAAATTGACACTCAAATAATTTGCTTGAATTCGAGAACTCGAAGACTAAGAATGAGGTGGCTCATGAATGAACGCGCAGAGGACGAGTGAACGTGGAGCGAAATATAAAGCGGAGAAGAGCACCGAGTAAGCAGCCAATCAGTGAACTTGGAGTGAGCATTGCAACGATATTCAGAACCACTGTTCCAGTGCCATATCGGATTTGGAAATCCGGAACCCTCCCACGGCCACTTTAGCCTAGCCTTCGCGGCGGGCGCTGAAAGAACGCCGCCTGGTGCCTAGAGGTTCTGATAGAGTAACAACCTGCTCCATGGTTTCTCTATGGGCAAACTGAATCAGACCTGTAGAGAGATTTCAAGATTTTCACCGTGAATTATAAAGATGGAGTCTCACAATTGTTATAAATCTTGGAAACTCAGTCATCGAAGTGAAGATTCGAAGGATTATATAGTACGAGTATATACACTTTACCTTCGATTCCTCTCCATTCGCGTGATGATGATAATAAAGTGATATTATATGTGATAATAAAGTGATATTAATAAAGTGATGATATTATAAAGTCCTAATGTTTCGTTCTTTTCAAGTATTATATTTCTCTGCTAAGAAAGCAAAGGATAAAAGTCAGAGAACTCCGCAGGGTATTCCAGAGAAGACCAAGAGAAGATAAAGAGAAGTTTCTTCAAGAAATATAGCACCTCATACGCAATTTTTAACTGTTTTTTACATTAAATAAATAAATAAAAAAAGAAAGAAAAATGCAAAGAAGTGGAAGAACATAACAAAAAAGGAGACCTAAAGAAATGTTCCGGGTCATTCGAAATATGACCAGGGAGTGTAAACTGGCAAAGAGGAATAGGCAGGGACCAAAAAGGTATTAGATACCGGTAAAATACTGGTATTTTACATACCTTTTTCAAATACCTATGTTCTTTTATACCGTTAAAATACCTCTATAGGACGTCTATAACAGTATTGTGAGCTTCTGCCCTGTCCAACGTGGGCTGGCTGCTTGCCCGGCTGCCAGTGGTAGTGAGAACTCACCTGCGTAGCCACTTATAGACGCTGGCAGAGGATTCGGGAGACATGCATGACTGGATTCTGGTTTTCAGTCATTAAACGAGCTGATTATATAATAAATATTACTTTAATTACTAATACCACCAAGATAAACAATTATGCCCCATACATCATATCAGTATTAAATTATAGTTACGCCTACTGCGCTCTGACGATTTAGTCTCCTTTTCTCTCTCTCTCTCTCTCTCTCAACCGTCCTTCTCTCCACTTTTAACTGTTTGTGGGCGGTTGCCCTATTTGGCGATCTCACCCGAATGCTCCGTGATCGGCGCTGGTAGGTGGTGGTCTCCGGTGGCAGCGAGGCTCAGTCAGCTCCAGTCTCCCTCGCAACTCGCTGAAGTGGCGGCGTGGTGAGAGCGATGCCTCAGGAAGAAGCCTTCCGTCTTCCGTTTCTTCGGGTGGTGCCCGCACATGTGGGGCGGACACGATTGCGTGCGTACACGCGGTAACGTCCACGCTTGCACCAGTTCACGTTCGGCGGCTAACTGGCACCAGTTCACGTTCTGCGAGACACTGATAGCGGCACTCGGCAGCCATACGGCGACGCGATACCAACAGGAGCCGAGCCAGTTCCGACACAGAAAAAGCAGAAGCTCGCTCACCGAAGATTTTCAAATAAGAAGAAGGTGGAAGCTCTTCTCTCCCTATTTATGGCACGCGCCATTCCCTCTCCCGTCATGATGACGCGGTGGCTCTCCGCCAATCACGCATCGGGTTGTGCGTCACGTGACTTGTCTCATCTATTAACCGCCCTGTGACGTAGGCCTTCGCGCCCTTTCACCAGACGAGTCGCCCTTCCCATGACGTCAGGGTTTTCCTTGGCGTGGGTTTGACAAGCCGTTAGGCATTTCCGTCCCTTTGTTTGATTTCCTGTGGCTGCAAGGGATTATGGCCGAAATACCTCGTGGTGGTCTGTGCCGCTACAGTATGGACGTCCATAAAGGATATAAGGGTATTATACCTGTATTTTCAATGAAAAACAATAGCTTACCATCCATAAATGTCGACTAAATAAGTTATTTTAGTTAATAATATTTCACAAAATGTTTATTAAACTAATATACTTTTATAATTGTTATTTATTGTTTGAATGATTATTTTGTTCATATATAATACTCGGTTACTAATAATTAACGAAACGCGAATGATTCCACTAATTCTTGTATAGTAAATATAATCTCCACTTCGTCACTGCACAATGTTCTCGCCCACTGAAAACTGCTCACCGCCCTCTTCCTACGCTTGGGCATATCGAATTGCCCTAGTGTAGCACGCAGCCCGCCGAAGAACGCGGCGAGATGTCTGCGGAGGTCAGAAAAGTCACGCTATCAGAACAGCCAGAGGTGCGACCCTGCTTCCAGCTCAGAAAGGGTGACTACACTTGAGCGCGTCCCTGGCGGCTCTGGGCTTGGATAGAAAGGAGCGTGAAATGAGAGCAAACATTCAAAACGTGACATGTCCACTTTACTCCTTTTCGAGAAAACGCAAAAATGTTATGTCATCAAAATTATGCAGATGTTTTATTTGTACTTAATTCTGAATTATGTAATAAGGATAGCTAAATATATTATTAATATAAAATTTAAATATTCTATGAACTTACATTTAAAGAAAACATTTATGTCAACTGGTAAAAAAGGAAGCCTAAACATCAACGGAGAAGCGATATACATGGCAGGCGAAGTTAAATACTTATGAATTACAATAACAAATTCTAGATACTGTACAGAAAAACTAAAGAGAGGAATAATTTTAGAAAAAGCAGCGGAAAGAAAATTACAAATTCATGAAATATGCAGGCATATCAAGATTTCTAAAAGTTTAGGTCCCGGAACGCGCTCAAAATGATTTATTAATTTAATAGAAATAATTATATATTTATAACATAATGTAATACTTATCAGCGAGATACAGGAACGCCGTTACGTCGTGTTCCATCAGAAATCAAGCCTTGCGTAAGACCAAAATCCAAATAATCGAGAAAATGGTATTTCTAATCCTGTTGTGTGGGTGTAAAAGCTGAACATTGAGATAGGCCGAAAAAAAGAAAATGCTTTTGAAGTATGGACACGGAAGAAAATATTAAACGTACAATGAGAGAGCAAAAAGATAAATGCCGAAATTTTGAAAAGAAAACAGAACTTTCTCTAAAAGCCAAATCCAAAAAATGGAAAATAAAATATTTTGGACATACTACGAGTCGAACAAAATCTCTAGAAAAGGATATTATGCTTGGAATGATAGAATGAAGCGGAAGAAAAAGGTGTAAGTGGCACAATTGAATAACTAATACGCAATATCACAAAGAAAAGGAAAAAGGCAGTTCGAGTCCGAGTGAGCAATGAACAAATTGCTAGCATCCTATTGCTGTGTATATCCAGATAGGTCTAACAAGGGATGGCTTGCGATCGGTGTTCTAGTACTATTTCTCTGCGCGTTCAGACCCCGCGAACAATTGGGACCGGCATATGAAAGGAGAGATGCTCACAGCCGCTGCTTGACCGGGACTGGAGCCGACAAATAGACATCATCGCACTGAACATTGTGTTTGATACCCGCAGTGTTTCATGCATACATTCTGCCATTATTAGAGAAGAACTCGCTGAATAATCGGCGCGTCCCCTCCCAGTTTCGGATAGCAAGAAAAGCGAAGGAATAATGCTCAAGTAATACAAATGCAAATATCAATGTTCAAAATTAAAACATCTTTCAAAAACCAGGTTTAGAAACATCGATCAAGTTCGTGCGGAAGATAATTTGTTTTGACAGTGGCCGTGATTGTTAATTTATAATTACGATTTAGACAAAACGGCAAAGAAAGTAAAAGAATAACGGCGAAACTAAGCCGAAACTATCGCCTAGGGTCATCTTATGAGTCACAACTTCCTCAAACGGTACAGGAAGGGGCAGAGACCTTACACCTAGAGTGCTTGCGTTGGCCGCCTCTCTGCGTACAGGTAGGACATACGTAAGAAATGTCAGAAAAATTGGGTCATTTCTTGGGCTGAAGATAGTCTACTGGATGAGGATGTTACAATCACCGTTCGCTTTATTCGAACACATGTATTGACAATGGTATAATGCAATATTATTTCATATATTAACTTTTTTATAAAATTGTGATTATCAGTTCTTTTCATTCACAACAACTTATCAAGCACATCGATAATAAACATCAGGTTTCATAAATGTTTCAATTGTTTTACGAAATATGTTCATGTGTCTATACAAAATCTATGCTTTGAAAATATCAACATCAATGTTGCATCCCTATTCTCGACACCTAGATGAGGATCGCCGATTTATTACGTTTGCATTCTGATTCTCTATTATGAGGTTTATCAGTGACTGGTACGCTACGTTTTACTAGAAGTTTATAAATCTTATAAATAGAATTGCTGCCCGATTAAATGTTACTCAAAAGCGTGTACGATGTTTAGAAAAATGGTATCTTAATGTAGAAATGTAAAAGTTGCCGAATTAATAACTGTATGACAAAACATAATTTATCCCCCTCATAGACGGATATTCCTCTTCTAGTGTGATGTTCCTGTCTAAGGTTAATGTTTATTGCTTTCATGACAATTTAATGCATTAACAACAACACACACACACACACACACACACACACACACACATATATATATATATATATATATATATATATATATACATATATATATTTAACACAATACATTGATTTACACTACATCCTTTTACATTATCATTTACGTAGTTTGTATCAAAATGATGCGCCGGGAATTACTTATTCCAATTTTCAAGTTTATACAAACATAACAGAATCATTTTATCATCAACATAACTTACTAAGTAAGCTGGGACATGTCACGATTCTTAATATTATATTTAAATGTTTGTTACAGTGTTGGATTCAGGATGCATCTCGCCGGCGCGCTATTTTACCACTTCTTCAATTTTGACCGAAAGTACGAAAACTACATATCACATTTTTCTACATATTTAGTTCTTTCAATGAGTAATGGACATTTTTTAAATTTTCAATTGTTTTCGCGGAATATTGCAAGCTTTATGTGGAATTTCAAAAGTAAGAAAAAAAAAATTTTGTCAAAAACACTCCCACTTCCTGAGGGACAGCATGCTTTTCATTTACTGGACTCATGTCTTTAGCTTTACGCGCCCAGAATCACTAATCAATTTAATGGAACAATATAGCCTGTGGTTGTTCGAATAGCAGCCCATTGTCCCCCCAAAGCAGTCCGTTTCGTAGCGACGGGCGCCTTCAGAGCACAAAATGGGCCGCTGGCTACGCAGAATAAGGCGCTGGGACTCTGTGCTGCTACGCGGGTGCAGGGGGTTGAACTGCGCACGCAGGCGCACCCTGACCTCTTCGGAGGAAGGTGAGTGGGCAGAACGAGAAGCTGCGAGGGCGAGTGCAATCGACAGCTGCAATCCTTGAGATCGTGCGCTTGTCCCCCGCAGGAGAGGAGGAGGAGAAGGAGGAGGCTGTGTACGGCGTTCCGTAGGGCGCGGGCCGGGAGGAGGCGGAGGCAGCGCAGGGCGGAGGCAGCGCGCTCTCCTGCGGCGGCGACAACGGGAACCTCGCGCTTGCCACGAAACTATCCATGAAGATGATGGATGCAACAATGATAAATACATTCAACATATTTACAATTTTTTGTGGTGCATCCATTAAAATTGATTATATTATTTACAACTTTGCGGGAATTCAAAAATTCAAAATTGATAGAATCAATTTGTTAGCCACAGAAATATTTCGAATTGGAGTGATTGAATATCGTGAAATGTGTTAGTTTGTTTAAAATTGAATAAAAACGGAAAATCTAATCGGTGAATTTCATTTCTTTGTATGTTTGCGGATCCTATTGTTTATGCTAGAAAGTAATACATTACTAGTTTGTTATACATTCTAAGATTATCAATAAATTCTTACGTTTCCTTGGAAGTGTTCTCATTCGACTACTCTACAAAATGTTTTCAGTTTGGTGGTGTGTACGCAGACACCGAAAATGCGTGGAATACGATTGACTAACATATTCGTAACATACAATTTCATGGTTATCAAACTGTCTATAACATTTTGTTACGAAGCGAAATGTAAAGAAAGTTTAAGAATACTGTACGCAAACTATAAAAAAAATACATCAAAGTACTGTAATAAAAAATAAGTGATAACCGTATAATGGATCAAAACTCAATCTAGATATCATCGCCACAGAAAGGTCGAATAACCAAAATTTAATTCGCTGCTTCCCAAGAGATTTATGCAACTATAAATCTATAGATATCGCTAATTAGCTATAAATTCTGAAGTTCTATATCCTGAGCGACATGTGGTGGCGATTTGCGGGATAAATTCTGAAACGGTGATTGGGACGCACGGATTCCAAAACAGCCGCTGGCAAGGTACACAAAAGGTGGCAGTGATGGTATGTTTTGTGTGTGCAGGGGCAGTGAGGCGAGATATGCTATTATGCAGCAAGTATTTTAAAAGATTCAACAAAATTAATGATTTTTACAAATATCTTACAAATAACAAAAATCTAATGGAAGCAAGGATATTTTAAATAGTAATTTTCAAAATTATTTTTAACTCAATTGCCATACATTGTGGGTTTTGTTTGTATATTTTCTCGAAAGAGGTAGAGGTTTTCCCTATAAATACTTCTTTTTGAACAGTAACAAGAGAAATTTCTTGTGACAAAATGAAGTAAAGTCGATATCGATGCCGAATTTAAAAGGACAAAATATCGTTCTAGTCAATTATACTTTCATCCCTTCAATTATTTTTAACCATCTCTAACAATTCTCCCGGAATCGTTAGAACGATTAAGACTGGTTTACTTCATTGCGTAAGGGAAAGGGTTGGGAAAAGCTGTTGAGACAATATTTATTGGTTCATTAGTCATGACCCATCCTTTTCGTCTTTTATTAAAATGTGACTACATAACAATATAAGTTTTGTGAAGATTTCAGGAGCATTCTTTCGATACACCATTACCAAATAATGTTTCACACTGCATTAGTATTCTCTTGGAAAAACTGCCCCATAACATCAGCAATTGCTGTCATCGCCGCATTCTTAAAAACAAAAACATAATTGAAACTTTGACGCTTCTCACATTTCTTTAGTTACAATACAAACGTAATCTTTAAACGCTGAGAATTACCGCGAGTTCGATTTTACAATGATTTAATTTTAGTCTTTGAAACGTAAGCGTATTGCTGGAATTGTCGACTTATTTGTTGGAAGCTTTTCCTCTTTCCATCGGAAAAATTAATGAAGTTTTTAAAAAGATTAGAATAGGGAAAATTTTTACAATAATTGGGAAAAGTTTAAAAAATTTTGAATTTTATGATACTCGAAGAAAATAAACGGAGAAGAATTCCTTCAAATGAAACAAGGACTTAATCACAATACGGGTAAAACTTTTGTAAATGTGTTTTTCATTTTCGAAATACCAAATATTTTTCCTTTTTTCCTACGGACTAGAGAGAAATTTTTGTACTGCTGCACGAAACAGCGGCGAATTTTCGACAGAAAAACTCTTGATTGAGGACCCTGGAACCAAAAAATGGATCAATCCAAAAGGTAAATTAAGAAAAACTCCACTAACACGTGGTGTAGTCAGAATTCATGTTTTGTAGATCTGTGATACCGAAATATCGAATGACGGCAAGACTCCTGTGCTGCTACGACCGAGTACGTACCTAATAACAATAAGTTTCTTTAAAATTCTTGTAAGAATGTAGTGAAATACACCCTTAAATGTGGCCTATTTTTTCTTTAAACTAGGAATTTTTCAAAAATTTCAAAGGTGTCAATTACTTCCGCGTTCCCTTACAACTACAAAATTGCTGATAGAGATTTCTGCTTCCTAGTAAATTTTTTCTACATATTTAGTTCTTGGAATGAGTCATGGAAATTTTTTAAATTTTCAATTGTTTTCGAAGAATATTGCAAGCAATATGTGGAATTTCAAAGTAAGAAAAACAACATTTTGTCAAACACTCCACATCCTGAGGACAGCATGCGTTTTACTACTTGACTCGTGTCTGTGCTTTGCCTTGAATCACTAATCAAATTAATGGAACAATATAACCGGTCGTTGTTCGAATAGCAGCCCATTGTCCCCCCAAAGCAGTCCGTTTCGTAGCGACGGGCGCCTTCAGAGCACAAAATGGGCCGCTGGCTACGCAGAGTAAGTCGCTGGGGCTCTGTGCTGCTACGCGGGTGCAGGGGCGAACTGCGCACGCAGGCGCACTGACCTCTTCGGAGGAAGTTGAGTGGGCGGAACGAGGCTGCGAGGGCGAGTGCAATCGACAGCTGCAATCCGAGATCGTGCGCTTGTCCTCCGCAGGAAGGAGGAGGAGAAGGAGGAGGCTGTGTCGGCGCTCCGTGGGGCACGGGCCGGGAGGCGGAGGCTGCCGCGGGGCGGAGGCAGCGCGCTCTCCTGCAGCGGCGACAACGGGAACCTCGCGCTTGCCACGAAACTATCCATGAAGATGATGGATGCTACTATGATAAATACATACACCATATTTACAATTTTTTGTGATGCATCCATTGAAATTGATGATATTATTTACAACTTTGCGGGAATTCAAAAATTCAAAATTGATAGACTCAATTTGTTCCCACAGAAATATTTCAATTGGGTGATTGAATATCATGAAATGTATTAGTTTGTTTAAATGATAATACGGAAAATCTATTCGTGAATTTCATTTCTTTGTATGTTTGCGGATCCTATTGTTTATGCTACAAATTATACATTACTAGTTTGTTATACATTCAGATTATCAATAAATTCTTACGTTTCCTTGAAGTGTTCTCATTCGACTACCCTACAAAATGTTTTCAGTTTGGTGGGGTGTACGCAAACACCGAAAATGCGTAGAATAAGATTGACTAAACATATTCGTTACATACAATTTCATGGTTATCAAACTGTCTATAACTTTTTTGTTACAAGCGAAATGTAAAGAAAGTTTAAAATACTGTACAAACTATTAAAAAATACATCAATGTACTGTAATAATAAATAAGTGATAATATATAACGTATAATGGATCAAATTCAATCTCGATATCATCATACAGAAGGTCGAATATCAAAATATAATTCCTTTGCTTCCCAAGAGATTTATAACTATAAATCTATAGATATCGTAATTAGCTATAAATTCTGAAGTTCTATATCCTGAGCGTCATGTGTGGCGATTTGCGGCATTATTTTCTGAAACAGTTGTTGGAGGCAGGATTCCAAAACAGCTGCTGGCAAGGTACACAAAGGGTGGCAGTGGGTGTATGTTTTGTGTGTGTGTGCAGGGGCAGTGAGGCCGAGACTATGCTACCACTTGCAGCAAGTAGGTTAAAAGATTCAACAAAATTGATTTTATGCAAAATATCTTAAGAATAACGAAGACAATCTAATAGCACAAAGATATTTAATAAAAATAGTAATTTTCAAAAATTTATTTTAACTCAATTTTAGCATACATTGTAGAGTTTTTTTTGTATATTTTTCGCGAAATAGGAGGTAGAAGGTTTTCCTATAAATACATCGTTTTGAACAGTAACAAGAAACAAATTTCTTGTGACAAAATAGAAGCGAAAGTCGATGTCCAAGCCGAAGTTGAATCAGTCTTGGAAACATCACGTTCTAGTCATAAGAGACAATATTTATTGGTTCATTAGTCATGATCCATCCTTTTTCGTCTATTATTGAAATAATGACTACATAACGACATATAAATTTTTGTGAAGATTTGAGGAAGCATTCTTTTGGCATACACCAATATCAGTAATGTTTCACACGCTGCATTTAGGCTATTATGTTGGAAAAACTGCCGAGTAACATACAACAAATTTCTGTAATCTACATTCTAAACACAGCTTACAACATTAATTAGAAACTTTGACCTCTCAGCTTTTTCTTTGGTAATACAATACAACAGTAATCTTTAAACCTGAGAATTCACCGTGAAACGATTTTAATATGATAATTTTTAGTCTTTGAGAAATGTAAAACATGATTAGAGATGGGAACAGTTTGACAAATATTGAAAACAGTTTAGCGTATTGCAAGAATTGATACGACTTAATTATTGGAAAGCTGTTTCTTCTCTTTTCCAGCGGAAAAATTAATAAGAGTTTGTAAAACATGATTAGAGATGGGAACAGTTTGACAAATATTGAAAACAGTTTAGAAATATTTTGAATTTTTATGTATATTCAAAGAAAATAAACGGAGGAAACGAATTCCTTCAAATGAAACAAGGACCTAATCACAATACGGGGTAAATTTTTATAAATGCGTTTTCATTTTCAACCCAAATATTTTACTTTTTCCTACGGACTGAGAGAAATTTTGTACTGCTGCACGAAACAGCGCGAATTTACGGAAAACTCTTGATTCAGGACCCTGGAACCAAAAAATGGATCAATCCACAAGGTAATGAGAAAAACTCCACTAACACGTGGTGAGTCAAATTCATGTTTGTAGGTCTGTGATACCGAATATCGAATGACGGCGAGACTCCTGTATGCTGCCGACCGTTCATCCTTAGCCGTCCATCACCGTCCGTCCACCCGTCCGTCTGTAGCCAGAAAAAAATGTGTGATACGTACCCTTAAAAACAATAAGTTTTTTTAAAATTCTTGTAAGAATGTAGTGAAGTACACCCTTAAATGTGGCCTATTTTTTCTTAAAAAACTCGGAATTTTCAAAAATTTCAAAAGTTTCAATTACTGCCGCGTTCCCTTACACTAAAATTGCAGATGAGATTTTGGCTTCCAGGAAATTTTTCTACTATTTAGTTCTTTCAATGTGTCATGGACATTTTAAATTTCAATTGTTTTTGGAATATTGCAAGCTTTATTTGGGAAATTTTAAAGTAAGAAAAACATAATTTGTCAAAACACTCCACTTCCTGAGGACAGCATGCTTTCACTTACTGGACTCATGTCTTTAGCTTAGCGCCGAATCACTAATCAATTTAATGGAACAAAATAGCCGGTCGTTGTTCGAATAGCAGCCCATTGTCCCCAAAGCAGTCCGTTTCGTGCGACAGGCGCCTTCAGAGCACAAAATGGGCCGCTGGCTACCTGAAGTAGGCGCTGGGGCTCTGTGCTCTACGCGGTGCAGGGGCGAACTGCGCCGCAGGCACCTGACCTCTTCGGAGGAGGTGAGTGGGCAGAACGAGAGCTGCGAGGCGAGTGCAATCGAGCTGCAATCGCGAGATCGTGCGCTTGTCCTCCGCAGGAAGGAGGAGAGGAAGGAGGCTGTACGGCGCTCCGTGGGGTGCGGGCCGGGAGGCGGAGGCAGCCGCGGGGCGGAGGCAGCGCGCGCTCTCCTGCGGCGGCGACAACGGGAACCTGGCGCTTGCCACGAAACTATCCATGAAGATGATGGATGCTACTATGATAAATACATTCACCATATTTACAATTTTTTGTGATGCATCCATTAACGGGAACCTGGTTTGGCCTCTATGTTGCGATCTTTGTTTATGCTTTTGAATTGGGTGATTGAATATCGTGAAATGTATTAGTTTGTTTAAAATTGAATAAATACGGAAAATCTATTCGGTGAATTTCATTTCTTTGTATGTTTGCGGATCCTATTGTTTATGCTACAAATTAATACATTACTAGTTTGTTATACATTCTAAGATTATCAATAAATTCTTACGTTTCCTTGGAAGTGTTCTCATTCGACTACCCTACAAAATGTTTTCAGTTTGGTGGTGTGTTCGCAAACACCGAAAATGCGTAGAATAAGATTGACTAAACATATTCGTTACATACAATTTCATTGTTATCAAACTGTCTATAACATTTATTACGAAGCGAAATGTAAAAGTTTAAGAATACTGTACGCAAACTATTAAAAAATACATCAATGTACTGTAATAATAAATAAGTGATAATAATAACCGTATAATAGATCAAAACTTAATCTCGATATCATCTCCCCAGAAAGGTCGAATATCCAAAATATAATTCGCAGCTCCCAAAGAGATTTATGCAACTGTGAATCTATAGATATCGCTGATTAGCTATAAATTCTGAAGTTCTATATCCTGAGCGACATGTGGTGGCGATTTGCGGCATTATTTTCTCAAACGATGATTGGGAGGCAAGGTTTAAAACAGCTGCTGGCAAGGTACCAAGGTGGCGGGGGGTGTATGTTTTGTGTGTGTGGGGCAGGGCAGTGGGAAGACTATGCTCCACTTCCCAAAGTAGGTTTAAAAGATTCAACAAAATTAATGTTTTTATCAAAATATTTTAAAGATAACGAAGACAATCTATGGCAACCAAAGATATTTAATAAAATGTAATTTTCAGAATTATTTTTAACCCCAATTTTTTAGCATACATTGAGGTTTTTGTATTTTTCGCGAAATAGGAGGTAGAGGGTTTTCCTATAAATACATCGTTTTGAACAGTAACAAGAAACAAATTTCTTGTGACAAAATAGAAGCAAAAGTCGATGTCCAAGCCGAAGTTGAATCAGTCTTGGAAACATCACGTTCTAGTCAATTATACTTTCCAACATTACAACATATTTTTAACCATTTCCCTAACAATTCTCCCAATCGTTAGAGAACGATTAAGACGGGTTTTTACTCCATTTGCGTAATGGAGTTAAAACTGAAAAGAGACAATATTTATTGGTTCATTATCATGATCCATCCTTTTTGTCTATTATTGAAATAATGCTACATAACGACATATAATTTTGTGAAGATTTGAGGAAGCATTCTTTTGGCATACACAATATCAGTAATGTTTCACACTGCATTTAAGGCTATTATTTGGAAAAACTCCCCCAGAAACATGCAACCAAATTTCTGTAACCCTGCATTCAAAACACAGCTTACAACCTTAATTAGAAACTTTGACGCTACTCAGCTTTTTCTTTGGAAATTACATTAAACGTAATCTTTAAACGCTGAAATTCCCCGTAGAGACGATTTTACAATATGATAATTTTAGTCTTTGAAATGTAGCTATTGCAAATTGATGACAATTATTGGAAGCTGTTTCTTCTTTTTTCCAGCGGAAAAATTAAAAAAGGTTTGAAAAACATGATTAGAGATGGGAACAGTTTGACAAATATTGAAAACAGTTTAAATATTTTGAATTTTTATGTATATTCAAAGAAAATAAACGGAGAACAGATTCCTTAAATGAAAAAAGGACCTAATCACATACAGGGAAAAGAATTTTTATAAATGCGTTTTCATTTTCGAAAACCCAAATATTTTCTTTTTCCTACGGACTGAGAAATTTTTTGTACTGCTGCACGAAACAGCAATTTACAGAGAAAACTCTTGATTCAGGACCCTGGAACCAAAAAATGGATCAATCCCCAAGGTAAATTGGGAAAAAATCCACTAACACGTGGTGTAGTCAAATTCATGTTTTGTAGGTCTGTGATACCGAAATATCGAATGACCCAGACTCCTGTATGCTGCTACGACCGTTCATCCGTTTGCCCTCCGTCTACCCCTCCGTCCACCCTCCGTCTGGCCGAGAAAAAGTGTGTGGAAGTACGTACCCAAAAACAATAAGTTTTTAAATTCTTGTAGAAAGTAGTGAAGTACCCTTAAATGTGGCCTATTTTTCTTAAAACTCGATTTTCAAAAATTTCAAAGTTTCAATTACTGCCGCGTTCCTTACAACTACAAAATTGCAGATAAATTTTGGCTTCCCCGAAATTTTTCATATTTAGTTCTTTCAAGTGTCATGGACATTTTTTAAATTTTCAATTGTTTTCCTTGGAATATTGCAACTTTATGGAATTTCAAAAATAGAAAAACATAATTTTGTCAAAACCTCCCCTTCCTGAGGACAGCATGCTTTTCCTTACTGGACTCATGTCTTTAGCTTTACGCGCCAGAATCACTAATCAATTTAATGGAACAATATAGCGGTCGTTGTTCGAATAGCAGCCCATTGTCCCCCCAAAACAGTCCGTTTCTAGCGACAGGCGCCTTCAAACACAAAATGGGCGCTGGCTACGCAGAGTTAGGCGCTGGGGCTCTGTGCTGCTACGCGGGTGGGGGCGAACTGCCGCGCGCGCACCGACCTCTTCGGAGGAAAGGGGAGTGGGCAGAACGGGAAACTGCGAGGGCGAGTGCAATCGACAGCTGCAATCCGAATGTGCCTTGTCCTCCGCAGGGAAAGGGGGAGGAAGGAGGAGGCTGTGTCGGCGCTCCGTGGGGCGCGGGCCGGGAGGAGGGGGAGGCGGGCCCCGGGGCGGAGGCAGCGCGCTCTCCTGCGGCGGCGACAACGGGAACCTGGCGCTTGCCACGAAACTATCCATGAAGATGATGGATGCTACTATGATAAATACATTCACCATATTTACAATTTTTTGTGATGCATCCATTGAAATTGATTATATTATTTACAACTTTGCGGGAATTCGAAAATTCAAAATTGATAGAAACAATTTGTTCGCCACAGAGATATTTCGAATTGGAGTGATTGAATATCGTGAAATGTATTAGTTTGTTTAAAATTGAATAAATACGGAAAATCTATTCGTGAATTTCATTTCTTTGTATGTTTGCGGATCCTATTGTTTATGCTACAAATTAATACATTACTAGTTTGTTATACATTCTAAGATTATCAATAAATTCTTACGTTTCCTTGGAAGTGTTCTCATTCGACTACCCTACAAAATGTTTTCAGTTTGGTGTGTGTAGCAAACGCCGAAAATGCGTGGAATACGATTGACTAAACATATTCATAAAAAAATAAAATAACCTATAATGGATCAAAACTCAATCTCGATATCATCGCTTAGAAAGGTCGAATATCCAAAATATAATTCGCTGCTTCCCATGAGATTTATGCAACTATAAATCTATAGATATCGCTAATTAGCTATAAATTCTGAAGTTCTATATCCTGAGCGACATGTGGTGGCGATTTGCGGCATTATTTTCTCAAACGGTGATTGGGAGGCAAGGATTCCAAAACAGCTGCTGGCAAGGTACACAAAGGGTGGCGGTGGGTGTATGTTTTGTGTGTGTGTGCAGGGGCGGTGAGGCCGAGACTATGCTACCACTTGCAGCAAGTAGGTTAAAAGATTCAACAAAATTAATGATTTTATACAAAATATCTTAAGAATAACGAAAGACAATCTAATGGCAACCAAGGATATTTAATATAAATAGTAATTTTCAGAAATTATTTTTTAACTCAATTTTAGCATACATTGTAGGGTTTTGTTTGTATATTTTTCTCGAAAGAGGAGGTAGAGGGTTTTCGTATAAATACTTCGTTTTGAACGACAAATTTCTTGAGACAAAATAGAAGCAAAAGTCGATGTCGAAGCCGAAGTTGAAAGGTCTTGAATACTGTTATATTCAGATAAATGCACGCTTTACATACACAAACATTTATTGTAATTAACTGCCGAAAGTACAAAGGTTACAATTTTAAAGTCCAAAGAGCGTACCGAGTCACAAACCAAAATCAAGAAACCAAAAGTCCGGGAGATGTACCAAGAACAAGCTATGTCGAAACCAGAAATCACACTGTACAATCTCCTCGCGGAATTCAACTGGGCGCACGGTCACTAACGCTCTCCACTCAACTCAATTGCCAATCACTGTCGTACTTCTCGGCTGGCGGCGCTCGCTCTTAAAGCGGGCGGCGCTGGAGACTCGATGCTGCGTAGCTGGCTCTCCGACCAGCTCGCTTTCCGGGATTGGGCGGCGTCTTCTCGCTCCGCCGCCTCCGCTGCCTTCTCTGACCGCCGCTGAGCGCTGCTTCTTAGGCGCGCTCTTTAAAAGTGTTTCACCGCCGCGACACCTTCCCTCTTGAAAGCGTCGTGTACGGTGCAAAACGTACACGGCGTCTTGTGGACCTCCTTGGTGTTACCGCCGGAAGCTCCGGCGTGGGCGGCGGCTCTGTGGGCTGCTCCTGTAATGGGGCGTCATGAATCAGTTCTCTCATAGCTCTCTCTATACTCCTTTCGAGCCTCTTCCTAATGTGTCCCGGCTCCAGCGTGTACCTGGGGCCCAATTGTCCCTGGTGTCTCACCACCGTTTTGCTATATGTCAAAACTTCATATACTTTACTTCCTCGGGTTCCTATTACTACTCCAGGCCACCAGGCAGGTTCCTTTTTAAACGAGGTACAATAAACTTTGCTGCCTACCTGAATTTCGCTGCAACTCTCTTCCTTGTGACTGTTACCTGGTACTAGCAATGACAGCAGCGACCTATGCTGCCGGCCATGCAGAATCTCTGCCGGGCCCTTCCCTTCAGGTCCAGGTAGCGTCCTATATGTTGCTAGCACCCGCATCAGCGCCCTGCTCCTCTCAGCTCTGGCGTCTCTCGCCTTTCGCATTGCCGTTTTAAAATTGCGAACGCACCGCTCCACCTCCCTATTAGACTGAGGGTGGAAAGGCGGTGCACATATGTGCTTGATGCCGTTGGAGCTACAGAATCGAAAAAAATCTTCTGATGTGAACTGGGGTCCGTTGTCGGACACCAATGATTGCGGCAGTCCCTCTGTCACGAAGATCTTCTCCAAGGCATATATCGTCGCCGCGGCCGTGGTGACTCCCATCTCCACTATGAATGGGAAATTGGACAAAGCATCAACTACCACTAGCCACATTTTCCCCCAAAAAGGACCGGCAAAATCGATGTGCACTCTCTCCCAAGGCGCCTCAGGTGTCGGCCACGAGTGCCAATCCTGCCGCGGGGCGGACTGATTCATTTGGCACGCGTTGCAACTCCTAACCAAATCTTCTATGTCAGAGTTCATTCCGCCAATAGCAGTGGCGCCTAGCTAACTGTTTTGTACTCACAATCCCAATGCCCTTTGGTGTAACAACTCCAGTACCTGCTTCCTCAGCACTCTCGGTATCACCACCTTGGTTCCTTGCTCACTAGCTAGTAATAAACTCCTGACTTAACTGATAAATCGTCCCTTTTATTATACCACGCAGTGCTACTCTGTTCGCAACTCCTCGGCCAACCTTTCCTTACATATTCTCTAACCCCCCGCAACTCCTTATCCTGGTCAGTAGCTGATGCAATCGTTGCGGTTGTGATGGGGAAATCCTGTAGCACCCCCAAGTCTTCTAGATCGACTTGCTGGCATGCTTCTTCCGATTCATCAAACTCCACGTCTGGACCCACTGGTAATCTAGACAGCGCGTCCGCGTTGGCGTGCTGGTTGGGCCTATAATGAATTTGATAATGGTAGTCAGTCAAAAACAAAGCCCACCTTTGCAGCTTTTTTGCATACTTTCCGGCAACTTCTTACCGATATGAAACAACTGTACCAACGGCTTATGGTCCGTGATAATGTGAAACTTGGACCCATAAATGTACTCATTGAACTTTCTAACCCCAAAAATTACTGCTAAAGCCTCTTTTTCAATCTGGGAGTAATTTTTTTGATGCTTGTTTAATGACTTGAACGCGAAAGCGATGGGGCGCTCTACACCCGTTTCATCCTTTTGTGATAATACTGCCCCTACTCCATAATCTGATGCGTCAGTCGCAATCGTTGTCACCCTACCCGGGATGTAATGGTTAAGCTGTGTCGCTTCAACAATAGCTTTCTTCAATTTACCCAGTGCCACCTCACATTCTGGTGACCACAAAAACTTAACGCCCTTCTTTTTTAACGCATTCAAAGGGGCTGTAATCGAAGAAAAGTTTTTGATAAACTTGTTGTAATAGTTTATCTTCCCCACCAAAGCTTGAAGCTCCTTCACATTCTTGGGAGCAGGGAGGTTTTTTATGGCTTCCACGTGGTGCTGCGTTGGCTTAATACCGGATTCCGTTACTTCATGGCCTAGGAATGTTACCTGTTGCTTGAAGAATTCACATTTCTTGAAATTCACTTTGAAACCCCACTCGGCAAACGTGCTAACAATTCTTTTAAGTTCCTTATATGTTCTTCCCTGCTTTTGCCTGTTACGATGATATCGTCCAGGTAGTTAATGCATCCACTCACTTGTGACGTTATCTGTTCTAGAACTCTCTGGAAAATAGCCGCTGAAGCAATTCCGAAAGGCAATCTATTATATCTAAATAGTCCTAAAGGAGTGTTAACCATTAACACTTTCTTTGCTTCCTCATTGAGGGGAATTTGCAAGTATGCATTTTTTAAGTCTCTTTTAGTGAATTGCTGACCACCTGCCAATTTGAAAAATAAATCTTCCGGCTTGGGGATCGGATATTGTTCAATTTCTAGTTGGTCGTTAACCGTTCTTTTAAAGTCACCACATAGACGCACATCCCCATTGCTTTTTGACACCACCACTAACGGCGTAGCCCAACTGCTTGTTGTCACTTTTGTAACTATTTCCTGTTCCTCTAACCTCTTCAACTCAGCTTCCACTTTTTCCTTAATGGCCCACGGCACCGGCCGTGACTTAAAAATCTAGGCTTAACATTTTCTTTTAACTTAAGTTCCGCCTCAAATTTTTTGCATTTTCCTAATCCGGGCTGAAACACCTCAGAAAATTCATCTTTCAGTTCATCTACCAATGTTGACAGTTTTTCCTGTTGCAGGGTGAACACATTATTCACGACTCCTAAGCCAATTTTCTCGAAACTGTCTAGGCCCAGAATGTTCATTACGTCATATCTGTCTACTACAATTACTTCCAAAACTGCTTTTCTGTTCTTATACTGTACTGGAATTTTCACTTTTCCCATTACTTTAATCGGATCTCTACCAAATCCGAAAATTGGCTTTCCTACTTTTTTCACCTGGGGGAACCTAATTTTTTATAAGTGTCAAGATTTACTAAAGTAACCGTTGCGCCTGAGTCCACCAAAAATTTCACTTTATTTTTTCCCAATTCTAAATCTAGAATCATCTTATTTTGTCCCTTACTATTTAGCAATTGATTCACTGTGTTAATATCCATTTCCTCTTGCTCTGCTAATTTTCTTCTTTCCCGCCTTTCTAACTTAACCTGCCAACACACTTCCTTTATGTGGCCCACTTTACCGCACTTGAAACACTGTGCTTGCCTAAACCTGCACTGCCACCTCTGGTGTGACGTCCCACAGTATTTACACGACTTCCTTATTCCGTTATCGGCCCTGTAGTTGCTGCCACTATCCATGCTACTACGCGCACTGCCCTGGTTATCTAATCGCTGCTGATAACGCGGTGCTTTTCTGACGTCACTCGACTCGCTCGAGCTGGAGGTGTCCACCGATCGATGGCGCCGCGGCCGGCTTCTTATCTTGCGCTCCAAGGTTTTACTCTCACTCCTGCTGTTATCGCGGCGGCGCTGTTCCCCTGAGCCTGCTTGCATAATCTGATTATCGGCCGCGATCTGCCTTGCCGCCTGCGTTGTAATTTCGAAAGTCGACGCCAACCCCCGGATCTCCTGCAGCGACGGGTTACTACTGTTAAGTGCCTGCATTCTGATGCCGTCCTCGGGTGTATGCAGAATTACTACATCCCTAATTAAAGTTTCTGCGTAAGATTGTTTACAACTCTCAGATTGACACCTAAATTCACAGTTCTTAGCTAGCCCGTTCAGTTCCGTTATCCATTGGGCATGCGTATCTTTTTCATTCTTTCTGCACTGAAAGAACGCATACCTGGCCGCGACCACATGTGGTTTCCTCTCATAATGCTTGTCTAATATAATTTTAATTTCTGACCACTTAAGTTTATTAATCTCGTGCCCGGTACATAACTTTTTTAACAGTGCGCAAATTTCACTACCGCCATAACTAAGAAACGCTGCCCTTTTATTTTCTTCACTCTCGACCCCACAAAAAATCCAATGTTGTTCTAGCCTTTCCGCGTAATCACTCCAATTCTCTAACTGTGGCTTGAAAGGGTCAAAAGGCGCAGGCAGTTGCTTGCCTTGGTTCTGACTCACCGCCTTCAGCGTTTCTAGTTGCGCTAAATGTTGCTTGGCCTGCATTTCTAACATCTGCTACATAAACTGTTGTTGCTGCTGTTGAATAAACTGCAGCACTTGCGCTAACTCTGGTTGATCTGGTGCGCTCGCCATCTTCTACTTGTAGTAAATACCAGATTGTTGCACTTCACTTTCTTCGTCGCCTTCCGTTACCGGCGACAATACGTAACCAACTTTGCAAAAAGCTTTATCCTCGTCGCCAATTGTTATGTTCAGAATAATTGCACGCTTTACATACACAAACATTTATTGTAATTAACTGCCGAAAGTACAAAGGTTACAATTCCAAAGTCCAAAGAGCGTACCGAGTCACAAACCAAAATCAAGAAACCAAAAGTCCGGGAGATGTACCAAGAACAAGCTATGTCGAAACCAGAAATAACACTGTACAATCTCCACGCGGAATTCAACTGGGCGCACGGTCACTAACGCTCTCCACTCAACTCAATTGCCAATCACTGTCGTACTTCTCGGCTGGCGGCGCTCGCTCTTAACGCGGGCGGCGCTCGAGACTCGCTGCTGCGTAGCTGGCTCCCCGACCAGCTCGCTTTCCGGGATTGGGCGGCGTCTTCTCGCACCGCTGCCTTCTCTGACCGCCGCTGAGCGCTGCTTCTTAAGCGCGCTCTTTAAAAGTGTTTCAGAGCCGCGACAAATACATCACGTTCTAGTCAATTATACTTTCCACACACATTACAACAATTATTTTTTAACCATTTCCCTAACCAATTCTCCCGGAATCGTTAGAGAACGATTAAGACTGGTTTTACTCCATTGCGTAATGGAGAGGATTGGAAAACTGTTAAGAGACAATATTTATTGGTTCATTAGTCATGATCCATCCTTTTTCGTCTTTTATTGAAATGGTGACTACATAACGACATATAAGTTTTTGTGAAGATTTGAGGAAGCATTCTTTTGGCATACACCAATATCAGTAATGTTTCACACGCTGCATTTAGGCTATTCTGTTGGAAAACTGCCGCCAGTAACATGCAACCCAATTTCTGTCATCGCCGCATTCTATACACAGCTTTCAACGCCTTAATTAGAAACTTTGACGCTACTCAGCTTTTTTCTTTAGTAATACAATACAAAACGTAATCTTTAAACGCTGAGAATTCACCGTGAGGACGATTTTACAATATGATAATTTTTTAGTCTTTGAGAAATGTGAGCGTATTGCAAGAATTGATACGACTTAATTATTGGAAACTGTTTCTTCTCTTTTCCAGCGGAAAATTAATAAGAGTTTGTAAAACTTGATTAGAGATGGAACAGTTTGACAATAATTAAGAACAGTTTAGAAATATTTTGAATTTTTATGTATATTCGAAGAAAATAAACGGAGCAAACGAATTCCTTCAAATGAAACAAGGACCTAATCACAATACGGGGTAAAATTTTTATAAATGCGTTTTTCATTTTCGAAAACCCAAATATTTTTACTTTTTTCCTACGGACTAGAGAGAAATTTTTGTACTGCTGCACGAAACAGCGGCGAATTTACGACAGAAAAACTCTTGATTCAGGACCCTGGAACCAAAAATGGATCAATCCACAAGGTAAATTGAGAAAAACTCCACTAACACGTGGTGTAGTCAGAATTCATGTTTTGTAGGTCTGTGTTAAAAACTCGGAATTTTCAAAAATTTCAAAAGTTTCAATTACTGCCGCGTTCCCTTACAACTACAAAATTGCAGATAGAGATTTTGGCTTCCCAGGAAATTTTTTCTACATATTTAGTTCTTTCAATGTGTCATGGACATTTTTTAAATTTTCAATTGTTTTCGCGGAATATTGCAAGCTTTATGTGGAATTTCAAAAGTAAGAAAAACAAAATTTTGTCAAAAACACTCCCACTTCCTGAGGGACAGCATGCTTTTCACTTACTGGACTCATGTCTTTAGCTTTACGCGCCAATAATCACTAATCAATTTAATGGATCAATATAGCCGGTCGTTGTTCGAATAGCAGCCCATTGTCCCCCCAAAGCAGTCCGTTTCGTAGCGACGGGCGCCTTCAGAGCACAAAATGGGCCGCTGGCTACGCAGAGTAAGGCGCTGGGGCTCTGTGCTGCTACGCGGGTGCAGGGGCTTGAACTGCGCACGCAGGCGCACCCTGACCTCTTCGGAGGAAGGTGAGTGGGCAGAACGAGAAGCTGCGAGGGCGAGTGCAATCGACAGCTGCAATCCTTGAGATCGTGCGCTTGTCCTCCGCAGGAGAGGAGGAGGAGAAGGAGGAGGCTGTGTACGGCGCTCCGTGGGGCGCGGGCCGGGAGGCGGAGGCAGCCGCGGGGCGGAGGCAGCGCGCGCTCTCCTGCGGCGGCGACAACGGGAACCTCGCGCTTGCCACGAAACTATCCATGAAGATGATGGATGCTACTATGATAAATACATTCACCATATTTACAATTTTTTGTGATGCATCCATTGAAATTGATTATATTATTTACAACTTTGCGGAATTCAAAATTCAAAATTGATAGAAACAATTTGTTCGCCACAGAGATATTTCGAATTGGAGTGATTGAATATCGTGAAATGTATTAGTTTGTTTAAAATTGAATAAATACGGAAAATCTATTCGGTGAATTTCATTTCTTTGTATGTTTGCGGATCCTATTGTTTATGCTACAAATTAATACATTACTAGTTTGTTATACATTCTAAGATTATCAATAAATCTTACGTTTCCTGAAGTGTTCTCATTCGACTACCCTACAAAATGTATTCAGTTTGGTGGTGTGTGCAAACACCGAAAATGCGTGGAATGCGATTGATTACACTATACGTAGTATAGAGAAAGTTATGTAATGCTGCGGAAAATCGATTTCGAGATTTCATCGGAAATACACGTTTTGGGGGTCCCCTGTTCCCGAAAAAGTGTTTTCTTTTTCAAAACATCCGTGCGCCTGTCCGTCCTTCTGTCGGTCCGATCGTCTGTGCACACTACTAACGCCTAAACCATTTGTAGGAATTTTTCCAAATTGAAGAAATCCCTGTACACCTGGATCTAGTTGAAGCTTTGAAATTTTGAAAAACATTCTTTAAAATTTGGGGTACTTAAATGAAGCTACTGGGACATTTTCAAAATTTTCTCAAAACAGCTGAAATTTTTCCTTGAATTTCTTTAAGAATAGAGTAAAACACACTTATAAAGGTTCCGTAGGTGATTTCACTGTTAATTCTGAATTTCCGATAATTGCAAAAGCTTGAATTTTTTTCGGCGTCTTCTTACAATTACAAAATTGAAGATAGATATTTTTATTTCAAATGAAATTTGTCCATAATTAGTTCTTCCATTTAGATTACGTACATATTTGAAAATTTTAGTAGTTTTCGAGCAATATTGCGAATAATATTTGCAATTTTAAAAAATTACAAAACAAGAATTTCTCAAAAACCGGTCAAATTTTTTCTTTAAACTTTTGGTAGTGATAGTGATAAACGTACCCTGTAAGATGACATAAACGTCATATTTGCTTATTCTTTCGTTTTTTAAAAAATTACAAAAATTTAATTTTTTACTTGTCTCTCATGCGGGTAATGTTTACATTAGAGGCGATTTGTCCACATTATTGCATTTATGATGTTACATAAAGGTTTTCGAAAACTCAAGTTTTCCATTGAAACGAGCTCAAAATTCCGCATTTCCAGAAATACTCAATCACTATTTTGTCAAAAATGTCTCCAATCTTTTCTTCACACTTTTACGGCAGATTTTGGAAACTCCACTGCTTAATATGACGTGAAGTTCAGTTTGACGTATTGTTTTTTTTTACAAAAATTACACACTCGATTTGAAACATTGTTGCATTTGTGAGTGGAAGTGCTTCAAATGAAGTTTTTCGAAAATTCAATTGATTCCTGGAAAAAGAGCTTCAAATTTCGCATTTACAGTAACGCTTAATGCCATTTTCTTGAAAACGATCTCAATTTTTCAAGAAAATTGCAATTAGGGCAAGGTTTTAGCCTTCTTTAATATTCTTAAAATAATTTTCGATTCTACTATTTGGAAACCGAAAAGTTGAAGAAATGCGAAAAAATGTATTTTGGGGTGCAGGATAGATAGCAGCTGGCAAGAGGATGAGGTAAGCCCGTAAAGCCAGTTCACAGCATGGAATTTAGGAAACTTTACTACGAGAAAGTATGTCCCATTCTGTGGCAACACTAATTATTCACAGGGAAAAGACGTCAAAAGGATAATGTAAACACTGAGCCGATACACTAAGCTACACTACACACGCGATGAGTCACGGTGTATGCAACTGGTCGATTGCTTCCAAAGGCGAGCTCGACCGAATGAGCCTACGCGCGCGCCCACCGCACGCGCCAGCATATCTGCTGATCACAGCATTCCCTATGGGACGCTGGATGCAGTGAGCCCAGTGCTTCCGAAGCGATTTACAGGCGAACTCAATCCTATCTATTGGTGACAACAATTACGTGCTCATTTTGAAATTATGAGATTGGACACGCCCTACTTAAACTGTTTTGACTTGGATTACGAGTAAATGATTCTAGAACACTAGTCAAGTGGTATTAAAATATCCCTGAAAATGATAGGGAAAGGAATGCTTCCCTTGCTTCCATGGAATAAACGCCCCTGGCGGATCCGTGATTTTACGTTCTGTAGAAATGGCGCAATTTATATCATTTCAGACTACTACAGTGCACTAATTGACTGTAGTATATTTCATGTGATGTGTAACACAACTACAATTACAAGTCACGTCACTAGCAACTGTAAGTCGTGAACAACATTCTCTGATGCACGCATTATGCAAAGCATGCGTTGTCGTCTTGCCAATTATTACATTTTCATGCCATGTACTGTCAACCTCTGGCAATAAGTTCATATCACTGCGACATATTGAATACTCAGTCACCTTATGCCATCGATGTATACCCTCCATGTAGGTATACATCCATGCATGATGCTACCGGCAGAAGCAAATTCTAAGACTTGTGCCATTTCGTATTAAACTGTGCTGGTGTTAATATTATTAATCGTACGGTATAATCTTCAACTGTAACATTTATGTATATGTGCACCTACACACGAGGGAAGAGCAGTTAAGTACAGTGCCTGTTATCATCGTATTGATTTTATCAGCTAACGTGGTTCCAGTTCACTGTGCCATCATCCGCTTCCATCCGCCTCCCGGATACGATCGTTGTTGATGCAACGCGTCTCTTAACCCTTGTTGGGCGTTGAGCGCTTTCTTCTGGAGTAATCCTCCGTTACTGAGTAATTACTATACTAAATTACTATATTTGCTAAGTCTCGTCACGTCGCAGTCAGTCAGTGCCTTTTATCCCTTCGGCCAGGGGCTCGACGCCGTTAGATCCATGGGGTTCCTGGCCGGTCATCCAACCAGGAACCCATGAGTCTCGGATTCGCTTAACCTTCGTGACTTCACGGAGCGTAGTCAACGAATTTGGCTAGCGCCGTCACTCGCCGATCTTATCGCCGTCACTCGGAGCGGCTCGGCGCCTGCCCCTTCCCCTTCAGAGGGCACACCATGACTTGCGTCTGTGCTCAGTCCAGCCCCCAGAGGCGTCATCTCTCTGCAATCGCAGCGAACATTGAACATTGAATATGTATGTTTTATTTCAACTCACTAACTGCAGTACAACTAAAGAAGCGTTTTCTCTCATTCATCCAAATTAACTCAAAATGATACCATTATGGTAAATGCAATTCACTGCTTTTTCTCACCAGAGAACCTTTAATTTTGTAATGTTCAATTTTGCTTTCTTACAATATGGCTTAAGCTTCATATGAATTTTATTAATCCCCTATTAATGGCAGGAACTCCTGGAATCACTGTTTGTACTTTTTCCGTTTTTAAAGAAGTAACGGTCCTTTAAAGGTAAGATGATGCAGTTGGTTAGTTACAAGTCTCCACCTGTCACAATGAATTGCCTTCAGATCAGCTACATCAAGCTGCACGTGGCGTTGCCGACGCTGACAACTGTTTTAGAAGTATTTTCAGCTTTGAAAATTTTTAAATGTTATGCTTAGCTTTATTTAAATAATATCTTATAGTATATGGCATTGGATTTGCCAGTAAATCGTAGTAGCTGATAATGTTATACTCACGTTATAAAATACCCAGCATCCAAAGGCCTTGCATATTACCTCTATACTGGATATGAACTGGTATCAATAAAATTGCAAATTCAAAATTGCGATCGTCATAAAAAATTACTTGCAGGTACAGGTCATGCGAATAGTTAGCATTTAGTACATCTTCATTTTTGACCCTTTTTTTGCTAATAAACACAAAAATGCACGTAAAATATCAACTGTAAGTTATTCTCCAGCGTTATTCACTAGTATTAATAGAAAATCATTCTCAATTACTTTCGAAAATTCTGTCACAAAATCTTCTACAAATATATTTTTCCCCTTTTATTTGCTTAACACTTCTTTATTGTTGTTTCATGATTTTTGAAGTGATTAAAACTCCACAACACTGATTTGTGTTCACATCTCTCCTGCAATTGCTCTATTAATCGTTTTGTAGGCGAATTTACTTAAACTAGGATGACTGTGGGCATGTGTATGTGAATACGGTATTAGTTAAGTTAAATCAGAATAAGTTGCTTGTAACAGTTATTTGAAAATCAGAAAATGCACGGTTAAGAACGGAATTATGAAAAGTCGAATGAGGATATACTTTTATTCTCTAGCATTGCTCGCAGACCTGATTTTCTCGTATTACTGGAAGTTCATCAAATTTTATAAGTTAAAAGAAAATACTTTACGTAGCTTTTTGCAAGCTTTTTTATTGAAAATACAGATGAAACTCTTGACTTCTTATGAATAATTTCAAAGCAGCATCATCATTAACTGATAATTTTGCCGCGCGATTCACTTGTTGCACTAGAGTTTGCAACAATCAGTGTTGCCATTCTCGGGGAACAAATTATGGTGCCGTGGAGCAAAAATTGCTTCAAAATATTGGGGTTTATTGAACGCCACCTACATAGATCTATATAGGTGGCGTTGGTTTAATTCTCCGTCTTCCAACTAAGATAAAACATGCAAAAACTAAAGGCCTGCGTAGCGCTAAAACATGCAAAAACACGTTTTGTTTTAAATTTCTTAGACTTTTCTCGCCGAATCCTAAAACTAATTATCAGTTCCCCTCTAGGAGGCCGAGACGTGTCGAATGGCACCTCACATGTCTCTATTGGTGGGCGGGAAGTGGCCAAACCGTGAGTGACGAACACACTGTCTAACGGACTCAATGACACTCGCAGTTACTCAAATACTATTAGGGATATAGTACATAGGTTTACGATAAAGTAATAATACTTTGATTTATTTACAGAGTCAGTGGACGTTTGATCAGCTGTTACGGTGTCATCCAAATCCTGTAACGTGACTACAATTTGTGTCATCTATGCTCCCGATTGGATGACACTGTAACAGCTGATCTAACGTCCGCTGACTCGTATGTTTGAATCGAGGTTTAGTGGTGTTACAGAATAGTAATTGTACTAATTTGTTTCCAAATTTATTTCATCAATCAGAGATTTCAACGAACATGATACCTGGACCAATCTCTTAAGTGACCTTTACGCTGTCTGAGAACAAAGTATAATAAAACAATGGAACCATTTTG
Organism: Teleogryllus oceanicus; assembly: GCA_964035755.1. Taxonomy (NCBI): domain Eukaryota; kingdom Metazoa; phylum Arthropoda; class Insecta; order Orthoptera; family Gryllidae; genus Teleogryllus; species Teleogryllus oceanicus. The sequence continues at coordinate 21,122,625 of CAXIVR010000007.1, read as the reverse complement.
AGAAAATGTTGAAAATGTTCTGGAAGCTTCATGTAAAAGGCCGTCAAAAATCAAAATATCCGTTTGAAACTCTCAATTTCTTTAGTTCGTTCAGATCGATCGGGGAATATCAATTTTGGAGAGAATCGGCTGAACCGTTGACCACAAAAGATATAGACGGACGGGCAGACAGAGGGACGGACGGACAGACCCCCAAAATTAAAAGAAATCAATTTGAAGGGGCCGTGACATCAGCCAGATCTATTGGGGAATATCAATTGTGGTCAAAATCCTGCTTATTGTTTAGCCGCTAGCGTTGCTCACAAACAGACAGACCAACGGACAGACTTACGGACTGTCAGGCGTTTTGCTGTTAAGCAATGTTTTGGTATTAAAGGCCCACGAAACATGGATTCTGGCTGCACCACGTATTAGAAGAAGTAATTTACTATATAACATGATTTATCCACTTATTCGTTAGCAGGGCCCGACAATAAGAGTTTTTCCGTCGAAAATTCGTCTTTTCTGGCCCACAATAACAATACTTCCTCTTCTTACAAAGTAAGAATGAGCAAAGTAAAAATCGGAGCCATTTTTGAGAAAATTTCTTAAATGTTCTTGAGGCATTATGTAAAATACCCTCAAAAATCAAAATATCCTTTTCAATCTCAGAGGGCTTCGTGTTCATTCAAATGGATCGGGGAGTATCGATTTTGGAGAATATCTTCTGAACGATTGAGTTTCTAGCGTTCACCACAGACAGACCGACTGCCGGACGGCTGTCAGTCAATTTTGTGGCATCAAGAACGCAAAGAACCTGAATTCTGACTACAAGGTGTTAGACGAAGTAATTTACTACCTGTAGGTACACGATTTATCTATTTTTTTCGTTACCAGAACGCGGCAATTAAAGGTTTTCTAGCAGTGAGGGCGGTTCTTTCAGGGGATGTATCGCATTCTTCAAATTTTAGCACTAGTGCTAAAAGTGAGACGATGCTTAAGGGTTCAGAAAAATCTGTGAATGTAACAAAGAAAATCAAATAGTTTCGTCAGACCGCATCAACTACTATTGTCCTTAATGTATCCTTCTGTGATTTGTATACTTTCATAACAACAACATTAAAGTCAGAATGGCGTCTAAAAATAGTGTTCCTAAAAATATATCTATCGTAAATAAATATTCTGTCGAAAAATCGCTGATTTCAGGCTGACGATTACAATACCATCTCTTCTTACGAAATAAGGCGAGAAAGTAAAAACGAGTAGTTTGCGTACAGTTTCTGCTGGAAGTCAACGCGCAGGTCTAATTATCGTTGAACTCTCTGAATGTTCGAAAATTTGCAAATTTAGAAACAATAGTGAAAGTATGTGCTATTGTAACACCACCATCCGTTTAATCCACGCAAATTCATACTTTCTTTACTTTGTTTACAAAGCATTCACTCAACCAATAAAGTGTCAGAGACGCCCCTTTACAGTATATTGAGATTTTGGGCGGGAGAGCTTTCCTTTCCGATACTGAGGGGAGGCCACAGTGCACTCCTGCCCTCTCTTAGCAAGCCGGGCAACTAACGGGTCTCTTTGGGAACAGGACTCCAGCTGCTACTTCACAAGCGATGCACAATTTCCACTCCAAAGTGACCGACCCAGCGAGATCAGATGTAAACTCGGACGTTGCCATGGGTTACCAGGAGGTTGTTTGTGTCCGGCGATATTGACTAAGCAAGTGGTTGGCAACGCTTTGATTTCGAGCGGGAGAGTCGTGTGCGAAGACGTGATCAAGTGCAGTTGTGCAAAGTGCTGTTGGAAGGAAGGAACACATTAAGACATGGATGAAGAAGAAGAAGGGGATGTTCCAAAATCAGCCCTGTCCAGTGGGTCTCTTAGTAGAACCGGAAGTGGTTCTTCTAGCGAAGAAGAACATCGCGAAGGTTTGATATGAAAGTGGTTATTACATAAATAAACTAATTTATTAGTCAGTTTTCGAGAATGTGATTCTGGCTCCATAATTTTTAGTACATTAAATCAGGACAAATTCGTCACCATTTTCAATTTCTGGTTTGTAAAGAAAACAAATCAGTTTTGTAAATGTTCTTATAGATGATGAAGCTTGACTACAAAATGCATCACATATGATCAAATATACGTAATTAGTCAAAATCCGATAAAAAAGTGCGGTAATCGGAGAAAGCATAGAATAAATTATCGCCATTCATGAACATAAAATATTCTGTTTTTGTCCGAAACTTTCCTAAAAAAACACAATTTTGGCCTCGAAAAATTACTTGCACAGGCATATAATATTTTAACTTTCTCGTATACGTACACATATACGGAGTATATGGGTCCCCTGATACCGATTTTTTTAAACGTTCGTCCGCCTGTGAATAACACTAGCTCCTAAACCACTCAGGGATAGACCGAAATAGATATTCGCTGGTCGATCTGTCTCGACTCGAAGATCTACGATTTTGATTAACATACTTTAATTGGAGTAGCGGCATACGCAAATATGCCCCCAGGGGATAAACAAATTTTATGTTGAAAATCGTAGTTGAATTGTAAAAAGAACAAGTTTTTCGCCGGATTTAAATCAATTTATCCTGAGTACGTCGTACGAATGAAACTAGACTTCACCACATATCACAATTTTATTCGAAATATAAAATATGTTCATGTTATATATTCCAATGTTTACGAAGAGCCAGTATTCACATGAATAGTTGTGCCGTGAAGCCAGTGACGGCTCACGGGGTAGGACGTTAAAGGAAATATACCTCCCCCTCGTAATCGAACAACGCAGTAAGACAATTTTCTGTAAAATATTTCTTAGTTTTCGATCGATTAACGATTGTGGTGTTTGAAACATGAACAAGCATGTGGTTGAAATTACTTTTGTTCACATTTGATTTGTAAGAAAGATGATTTCGTATCATATATTGCAAACGCGCATTTGAAATGTTCCGTTTCGACGTATAAATATATTAAAATGTAACGAAATATCATAGGTAAAATATGTAAAAAATATGTAATTATACCAAAATATATATTGCGTGAAATATAGGAAATATTTAATTTTGTTTGAACAATTTTTTCTCAAAAACTGCACAAACAATTTTGATTAAATTTAAATCTTCGATAGCGCATTGAACTTAAAAGAATGATGCATCTCATGTTAGTTGAAAATTTAAAATTTTGAAAATTGCCAAAATTCAAATTTTCTTGGGCCTTTCTACAACTACAATGTTGAAATGAACTTTTTTAACGAGACGAGTTCATCAAAAACATATTCAAATAATGTCGTGTTCAATTTTTCGAAAATGAGTATTTTGCGAAATTTTGTCTCAAACATAGGCAACTTTTATTTCCTAGAAATCATTTTTTCTTAGAAACGACACAAAATGTTTCGATTAAATTTTACCTTAGCGTAAAGGACACTTAATGGAATGGTGCAGATATCATGTCGTTGAAATATCATCCTGATTTTTCGAAAATTGAAAGAAATTAATGGATTTTCGGCGTCTTCCTACAACTACAATTGTGAAGATACAGTTTTTTCTTAATGAAATGTGTTCATTGCAAACCTATCTTCAAATAAGGTCACGTCGAATTTTTCGAAAATAATGAGTATTTTGGCGTCAAACATAATCGCCCGCTTGGAATGTAGTGCGCTTTGTGAACGTAATATGAAGTGATTCCAGGCAGTTTGATGCTACGTAAGTTAAAATTCGTATATCATTTCATATTTTTTGGTTCGTTTCTTATATTCGAGCTTTTGTTATACGTTTACAAATTAATATTTTAGAAATTATTAAAAATCTATTTGATAATCCAGAATTTTGTCCGTGTTGCGAGAAATGTTTTTGCATTTTCAATGTATTGATGTATTTTCTTTTAAGCAATCCACTAACCTTTCTTTAAAATTAGCCCAATTATGACTTTTTTACTTTAATAATAAAGTTTTAATTTAAAAATACATTTAAATGTAAAATGAAAGAAAAATTGCTAACCCTAAGGGAATATGGGAATAAAATGCAACAATGGCATTCCGACCCGCAAGGCAGATGGCTGCTGAATTTCTGTGAATTACCTCTCATTGTTGGGATATGATTTTGCTTGAAAATATTTAGTTTTCTCACCAAATGTTCTACGATTTGTAATGAGTTTTACGAAAAAATTATGACTGAATGAAAAATTACGTTGAAATTGTGCTGTAAATAGTATTACATTACCATTACTAAGGGCGAGAAAGTACACGCTGTTTTAGCACCACTAGTTTAAGGTAAGAAATGGAAATCGTGAGATACATTATGATGTCAACTCTTGTGTTAGAAATAATTTTGCTACCGTGAATGAACACTTAGTCAAGTGAAGAAGTAATCGCTGTTGTCTGAAATGAGGTCAATAACACATTGGCGATGTTTCGCGATGTAACCCAATACAATTCAACAACACAGTTTGAATGAAATTTCGAATCCTTCCTGTATGTCATCTATTCCTTAATGCTACCGTAATATCTTGGCTTGACAGGCAACTGAGTGTAATCTGCGCGCGGAAGTGTGGAACTGGTTCCCTCCACCCAGAACGCGGGTACAAGCGCCGATGTGGGGCTGAGGAATATGTGTAGGCGGATGTCCGAGATAAGGCCGCTCCACAATAGCCCGGGAAGGAGAACGCGAACGGGAACGTAAAGAAAGTTAAAAAGGACATCTCAGGCAGGCGTTCACAACACGACGGAAACGGGAAGGATGGTCAACATTTATCTCAGCCCGGGAACGTGAAGCCTCTCGACCAATGAAAGTGCAGCAAATGGCGGCGAAGCTCTCCAGCTGATCGGGCGCGTGAACTGCGCGCGACAGGCGACACTGATTGAGGCGGAATTGGAGTGTAGGGGATATTGAGGTTAGAGCGTGGATTTGCGAGGTTAGGGTTTGAAGCGGTTTTTGTTAGTCATTGTTGAGTTATTTTAGTTATTTTTAGTAATTATAGTATAATTGTTTTTCTATTCATATTAACACACAATTAAAATTTCCCACAGTTTAAAAAAAATGTTCGTTAAAGTACATTGGAGCTGTTTGTTTATTGACAAAATTTCAGTTTCTCGCAGTTGTATTTTTCGTAAGTTCGTAGTAGTTTTGGCATTCTTTGTACTTATAGTTATATTTTCTAATTATTACTCTTTTGTTAAAGTATTTTTTATTCATAGCAGCTCACGCAAACACACCAGACACCGATGGCAATGCAAAGAGTAACACGGTAGCATAGCTAGACGTGCTTTGGTTTCTTTAAGTTCTCGTTTTAGTCGCTACTGGTTCATAGTACTGTTCCCTCTCCCCGTTTGCGTTTATTGTGAAGCGCACGTACCTCCCGTTCCGTTCCCGTCCCGTTCCGTTCCCGTTCGCGTTCGCCTTCACGTTCCCGTTCCCGTTCGCGGGCTATTGTGTAGCGACCTATAGACCTTCGCCATGTTCGCGAAGCGCGGAGGCGCTCTCCACTGGGAATGTCCCCCAAAATAGCGGCGGGTGCAGTGGCGTAGCGTAGTGGGGGCGGCAAAATTTCATAATAAATAATAATATCTTGTAAAAATTTGAACCATTTCATTTCATATTTTTGTCGCACTTACGATTCAGAACGCTTGAAATGAGCATGGAATCTTTTTTTGCTTATTCTGTGACGACCTCTTTAAATGAATGTATAATAATGATATCTGCTCATTGTAGCTACTGGTAACACAGTCTGTACTGACTTGTAGGGATTCACCATGTTTTATTTTGTGCATGGATTGTTTATGACTGATGTGTATAATAACACCTGCAAATTAGATTACAGTACAAATAAGTCCCTTGAGATAGGTCCGAGTGTGATGCTTTGACAATTAAAAGAAAGTTTCATTGATAGATCGTCAATCATCCAATTCTTATTAACTTAACTGTATACATGTATGGGCTTTCCAATCTGTCATTTTTAGTGCTCATAAGTACGTGTAGTGACTGTTAAATTATTGAACTTTGTTGAAATATTGTATTGCTCGTGTACATTCGAGTATGTGAGTATTAAATATTTTATTTGCGTTCTTTATTTATGTAATTGTGTTTGACAATCTGCTAGGTTGTTCAAGCTGTAATTTATTCAAATCAAATCAATTCAGAACAAGTAAATTTCAGTAAAGTGGTTATATTTTTTTAAAATTACTAATTATTTTGAAATGTTCTACGATACTTTCGTTTACGAATCTTTCTAATCCAACTTGTATTTTATATATTTCTAATCCAACTTGTATACTATTGTTCTTTAGAATTTCTTTACATTTTAGTATTTTAAATTGAAAAACCTAAATAAGGGAGCGGCGAAATTCCCCTCCGCCGTGGCTGACACCCACGCTACGCCACTGGGTAGGTAGCCTATGGGGAGACGATCCGATAGGTCTTTTGAGCATCTGTAGATATGTGAAGAGGGTGGCGCAAAATCAAAATGCTAACCCAGCCTCAAGAGATTAGGATTTAACTAGCCGAGAAAGACTTTCCCATTCTTAGCGCAACTAGTTCCATTCGCAATTTTCTTTTCTTTCAAATGACTTGTTTGAATCTGATTACTTTGGTGTGTTTTTCAGATGAGGGTGAAATTGCGGCAATAGTTGAGGAGATTCTGCCTGATGAAGAACCTGTACATATTAGTAGTGATGATATGAAATTACTGGTAGGTAGGTTTGTGTATATTTACGAGTGAAAAATTGTTTACGAATTGAAAGAGTTCATCCTAGATAGGGCCGGATTTAGGTATTGCGGGGCCGCCAAGCACAAATTTGTGTTGCCGCCTCCACCGTAAAAATAGCTTCATCTTTATTAAACAAAAAACTTAATACAAGTAATTTCTGTACAAATACAAATCAAAAGTGATCATTTTTTATATAAACGTTTACATGTATAATGTTTATTATATTAAATATTTTATTTTACAAAATACGTTATGCACATGAATCTGAATCGCGGGGCCCCTCATGGTTGGGGCCTCCCGGCAACTACTTGTTTTGCTTAAATAAATCCGGCGCTGATCCTAGACATGAAACTTATTTGTTAATTCTAGGAAAGCTACGCTGAAAATATGCTGGAAGTTGACGAACTTTTGATGACTTTTTATGTGACTTTATTAGCATCAAGAATTTCATAAAAACAATTATTTTGAATGATTGTTGCAGATTGAAAAGGTGAAGCGTTTTACAACCCTCTCAAATGTGGGAGAAGATGACTGGAACGACGATGTGTGTGAAGTTATTCAGCAATTCTTCTCACATCGCAAAAATAACATTCTTGCTGTTTATTTTAATAGAAAAACCTTAGAAGCAAAACTTGATATACCAAAAATTGCTGTAACGATCTATGGTATTTTTAAAAGATCCTGCTGATGAAATTACTCCAGAAAACTTTCATGATGAAAAATTCCCCCTGAGTGGTATGGTAGAAGGAACTATCTTGAGTCTTACACAATATATATACACACCTGCTCTTTTTAAATCCAAGTCTTTACCTGAAGGTATCCTTTTCTATTTATGATAAAAATCTTTCACCAAAAGAACATTTACGAATAAGTACCAGTGTAGATTATTATACTTAAGTGTGGTATCAGACCATATCACCTCCTTCAATTCATCCCGTGTCCACATGTGTTGATGGCTTTGAACTACTGCTCGCTCTGTGTTCCTGGAACTAACATCCGTGGGATGGTCAGACGTCGACAAGGTGACATTAGCTCGATTTCCGAGCTGATATGGGACATTGGTGGAACAAGGCACGCTAAGATTCATTACATTTCTTGTTATATTTTCCTAATTGGTTTTAAGGGAGGTTTTGTAAGAAGCAAGTTGAAGTTCAGAAACAACACTTTACCCATGAGTTATTTCCTGTTTTCTGTTACTGCGACCCACGGTGGCCTCGCGACATACCTCCGCACAAGCGTCCCTCTGATCTCGGCATTTCTAAACCTCCGGGATTTATACTGACTGATGAAGGCAATCTGCTTCGGTGGCTAATATAAGGATCAGGCCTTTACTCTCATCAGTGGCCTGGTGTGCCAATTCAGATACTCTCCTGAATCCTCCATGGGCCGATAACGGGAAGTCCAAAGGTTCATGATCCTTCACTCTTTGCTTACTTCCCACTGTGGATGCAGCCGCCCCTAACATGGAGACAGACTCTGGGACATCAATCCTCCTTTCTTTTTCTCTTCCTCCTCCTCTTCTTCTTCTTTTCCTTTTTCGAAGATGACGCTGAAGCTCTGGAGTACATCTTCATCTGTCCCCTCACCGTCAACCCATTCAACGAGGGAGACTCTACCAGAGCTAGGCTACCGTCGACATTGCTCTCAGGAGTACTGAAGGTTCACCACTAACTACAAGATCATGTAGTCCCTATGTGGAGTTGTTGTCATTGTTGTTATTATTATTATTATTATTATTATTATTATTATCATCATCATCATCATCATCATCATCATCATCATCGTACATAGTACAGTGCGAAATACACACGATTTAGATACCCATTTTGGGATGTATCTATGTGTATATAGTATGTAAGTGGATAGACTATATGTCACGTGTAGGCTGGCTATCAGAATAGCAGCTTTTGAACTGACACGAGGTAAATACATTAGGAGTAAAATCGAGATGTGACATTTCAGATATCATTTAGATATTTAATTTTTGTGGCTACTTTATATGAATTCCCTTATCATTTCAAACGTTTCTGAAAACGTCCGAAAAAGAAAGTGAATTTATAATACGATATAGTTACGATTTTAATTAACGATCTGTAACTTCAAAAATTGCAAAAGTACAAATTTATTTTTCAATCTGTCATAATCTGCCTATACTAAAGCTAGAGAGTTTTTCTTAAAGACTTTTTTCCCAATTGCAGATCTTTAAATGATGTATTTATGGTTAATGATTTTAAATGTTTTTAAAAATGTGAGTAGTTGTTAAGTAATCACACTAAGAGAAGAAAAAGTTTCTTTTCACATCGTTTCGGAGTCTTTTTAACTCTATATTCGGCATAATATTTTAGTAGTACATTGTGCAATAGGTCAACATTAATAAAATATTGCGTATACCATCATATTTGGTATGTATATAATTTTTAGACATCGCTAGTGATGTCATATATATGATAATGTTGACCTACATTTTATGTACAGATGTTTATGTAAATATCCAGATTATCGTAAAAAGAAATTACTTACGATATATAATAAGAAATACCTCGATGCGGTGCACAACATGAGATGCGGCGTGCAACATGAAAGCATATATCACATCCTTGTCAGTTGTGGTGTTTAAATGAAATGGTGCAATATTATTGACTTATTATGTGGAATATTTTCCTTAATTTAATTTTAGCAACTAGAGATGAATTTCTCTTAAAAATGTATTCATTTTTGAGTGATTTGACTGATATAAACAGTAAACTACAAGGCTACACATCTATTTATGTGCCAGTAGGTGCTTTGAGCTACACTGTAGATCAAGGAGCAGAGAACAAGGACTTGATAAAGCGATTGGAAAGTAATTTTCAAATTATTATTATAATTAATATTCTTATTTTGTGAGTGTTGTGGTATAAGATAATCAAATTTTTGTCCATTTCAATAATTGCACTTATTGTGTGTTGTATTGCAAATGAAATTGTTAAAAAACTTGAACATTTTTAAGGTATGTTGGTCAGTTGGACAAGACAAATTCGAGTGACTTTAGGTGATATAGTCGTCACTGGAACAAAGGATGATCGATATCCAACTGATGAATATGACTTTTGGGTATATCGATGTAAGATATCTCTATTTAAAATTATCTAAATTCAATCTTATTTCGAGTTTGTAGATGACGTATTTATATTCTATGATAAATTGTTAATCATTCCAGATCAGGTGGTTGCTGCTCTTGATTATCAACTCAAAAACAAAGATTTGCGGCATATTATATCAATTTTATGTGCAGCTCAATCGACATTTGTTCAACAATATTTCAATTTGCAGGATGATATTCAGGTACTTGAAAATTAATTACCAAAAATAATAGCACATATTGAGAACAATTTTAAGATTTTTTGTTAATTTATAATTTCTTACAAATTAATTAATAAAATAATTCCAATGTTCTTAAAAATTTGTTTATTATAAATTAATAGCATGTTGTCTAAAAGGGACTAAGTGATGAAATATTACTAATATAAATCTGTAATTAAAAATGTCTTTATTCCTGTCAGGAAGCAATGAAGCAAGCTAAGTCAAACATAGAATTCCTTCAAATTCTAAACGATCCTTGTAAAGAACTCAAAAAACTGAAAAGGCCTCCAGAGATATCCAGTTCCTTACCATATCTTATATATTTAATTCATATTATATGGACTAATTCTCCGTATTATAACACAAAGTAAGACTATATTTTCAACATGTAGGTAATTATTAACATCAAGTTAATTATTCAATGCGAGTACAATGAAAAGAGATACTTTTCAAATGCTTTATCAATTTATTTCAGAGAACAGGTGGCTGGATTGTTTAGAAATCTCAGTAATCTGGTTATTCTTCAGTGCAAAAATTCAGTTGCTCTTGCATCAATTTTGCAAGGAAATGCCATTGAAGGGATTCGCCAATTTGAAGCTTGTATTCTTTGCTTGCAGAAGTACAAGGCCTATTACACTAAGGTGAGAATGCATCTTTAACAGTAGTGTTATTGTTTGGTCTTTGTTAGACTTATCCATGAAAGAAGATATATTGCCACACATGATATGTACACAAGTGTAATGTGTAAATGAAAAAGCCTGAACCGAAAGATCAAAAAACTTCAATTGAAAGTGACGATGTCAACGACATGACGAGACAAAAAGGCAAAATCGTTCGATGAAGATAACTCCAAATACGCTCAAAGTTGACCTTATTTCTTCGAAATAAAGTTAGTTAAGTATGCTCTACTTAAGTAGCCCCTGTTTATGCAATCGACTGTCCAGACGGCATCTTCGTATCTTGCTTGCTTCGTACACTTTTCATTAGATCCTTCTCCGGAGCTCGTGCTCTCTCCATACTTGATTCTGCATGGTACTCTGGCTCTTCAGTACAGTAATGCAGTCTTGCCACCTTCCAATGCCTCTTGCACTGTTGGAACACCATCCCACTCTCCGAAGACCCTTCCAATCGCCTGAAAACATACGAGATCCAATTAATGTCCAGGACTTACTTCCTATGTTCACTATAGCCGAGGTTCAGGTTCACTATAACCGAATCTTCTTATGCTTATTTGTAATGTAAGTGAGACGGGACCATTGACTTAAGTTCACTATAAGCGAGGGTTCACTTTATCCGAGTTCATTGGAGTCGGAGTCGACTGCAATTGTTTTTCCATTTTTCAGATTTCCGAAGCTTTGTATGAAAGAGACCAGAAACCGTGGGAAATGGACAAAGGGTTTATTTTTAACCACGTGGACTCGTTCATCACTCGCTGCCGAGAAATGATCGAGGTCTGCGAGGCAATGGTTGTGTTCGGAAGGTGAGGAAATTGAAAATAACCTGGAACGACTTCTGAACCAAGTAGAATACCACGGGTATATTTTTTGTTACCAGATTGCATATCTTCCGTTCGTTTGTTTGGAAGTTATTTTAAAATTTGCTATAATTATTTACGAGTTTGTTTGCGAGAAATTGGCACTGTATTAAGCAAATTTGAACTTTCTAAATTATGAATAAATTTCGAGGGTAGAAGTTGGAAAATTTTGAGCTTGCGTTTCTTATTACCCACTGTGCAACAGGCAGGGGTGAAATAAAACATTTGCGTTGGTATTTATCGTAAACTGTCAAATTGTTTTTAAAATAATAGGGAGGGTCATAAATGAGGACAGGTCCATTTTGCATTTTTTGCGTGGAACGGACCCTGTTTTGAAGAACACACTTATCATAATAAATGATGACACAATATGAAACGAATTTCAATATAATTATTTAATTTCACATTTATTGGATTTAATTATTTATAAAATCATTTAAATTTCAGTATTACTTGAAAGGCGACTATTAGATTTATATAAAAAATGGAAAACAAGAAAAATCGGCGTGGTTTAAAGCATTTAAAAAACGACACAATATTGCGAAATCCCTTATGTGCGCCTCCGTCGCTTCGGAAAGTCAGATTCGGACACGGGGTAAATCTAACGCTAGTCACTCCAGACTAGCACGCATTGCTATTGAGTTGCAGGCTCACAAATATTCGTGTAGGGTGGGTGGAAGAGAAAGCAAGAGTGGAAGAGAAAAAACTTTTTCCCCTAAAAACTTTCAAGATAGTCGAAATCCAATTTCAACAGCAAGGAAGCCATGTTTACTTCCTGTTTTCTTAAGTCTCCTATATTATTTCAGTTGTGTACATACTTTTTGCGGCTCTCACACGCAATCAATCTTTATAAATGAGGTCTCTAAAAATCATTTCACGGAGACGTGACGATTGCACTTTGACTTTAAAAATCAAGGATTTGTTAAAAAACGCATCTAAACATTCTGTCAAATAAACACGAAAAACTCGGCCGGATATTTGATTCTATATCGTTAAATAACTCCTAAATAAGAATTGTAGGGCCTTAAAACTAAATTTTGAGGCCAAAGGCGTACAACGTAATCTACAGGTTGAGATCTTCTTGAACATTCTATTACTTTTTGCTGGTTCGCGTTTCTCGAATCTATCCCCTCTATTCCGAGTCTGTAGAATCTTCTTCAACTATATGTGAAATTAAACTAATTACTTGATATGATACGCAACTGAATTACACAGGTGTACCTCTCTGCTTAGTAATAACGTTAAATAAGAATAGTTTGTATTGACAAGGGTGTATTGTATTCTTATCAATTACAAGGAGACATAAAGAACAAGTGACGGAGGATAAGGAGTCTTGAAGAAAAAGATATATTACAGGCTTAATATGGAAATGGAAAAATAGGGAAGAGGCTTTAAAAAGAGAGTTTAACATGCGAGAGTTCTCGCACGGGTACGCTAGTCGTTTTTATTGCAAAAAATCTGTATTTTTTCATACTGTGACTTAAAATTTTTGTAACAAACTTTCCTATTGTTTAGGATGAATGAAGAAGATGAGATACCGAAACCTTCCTTCGGAGGGACCCACGGCCCGGAGTTCGATCGCACGATAGACAAAGTGGAGAAGATGTTCAGAGAAACACTTCGACATGTGAAAGGAGTTCAAGATTCTATTCTGGATGTACAAAATCCAACATGGCTGGACGTCATTCTAACGTAAATATTTGAATCACTGCGCAGCGAGCATTCGGGGAAGGGGGTGCGGCACGTGGGCTTTCCACTCCTCTTTTTTGAGTGCTCCTTCCCAACGGGGAGAGGTTTCATTGATGGTTTCTCCAGGGGCATTAGTCTCCTTGGTATAATAATATGCATTTTATATCGGTAACGGGGTTTCTACGGGCCTCTTCTTATCACCGACTCTGATCGGTAGTTTTCCGCGATTTCTCCGTTCAACGCCAAGGGAATGCCGGAGTAATATTCCGACTCGCCTCCCGACATGTGTAATAGTGTAGTGCATGTTAGTGTGTGTGTGTGTGTGTGTGTGTAAGTAGGGGGTGAGGATAGGACAAGGAAAGGGAAGGAAAGAGCGCGTGGTCCATGGCCCGTTTGTTAGAGTACTGCCTGGGTATTCGCCTGGTGTTGATCAGAGAAACCACGAAAAACTACTAATCAGAGTAGCCAGCCGCTAGAATTCTTCTCCAGACGCACTATGGTTTCTGAGACCAATTTTTGTGGCCAAAATTAGTAATTGTAAATTGTGAAGAATGTATTAAATGCTAAATCTTCTCACGCATTAAAACAACAAAGCCAAACATAATTCTGCAGAAAAAGTACAAAATTCACAATTATTTATATTTTTAACTAAAATGTTGAATTAATACATGTCAGCATTACTTCTCCTATTCGCTACCTAATTCTACTGCATCCAATAATATACTTCTGCTTTACTAATACTTTTATCGTTCTTCACATCTTCTCCATCTTTGCACTTTCTTCTTCTTTTGCTGCTACTACCCGTACTTCTGTGACTTCCGCGTTTTCTTTGTTGTTTGTGAGCATAGCTATTATTTCAGAAGGACTATTTAATTTATTTTGGCGTCTAATCATATTTTCTAATTTAATGCTAAAAATCACTGTAACTGAAGCGTCGATTGCTTTACTGAAAATGTGTTCCAAATTATTCTGCCAGTCGCTTTTCCTCCCCGATGCTAACAATCATATTTGTATATTTTATTTATTACTTATTTTATTTATCACTTCTCTAAAATAATCTAATGGTAATCCTGTACTTTTAAATGTCATCTTTTTTCTGCAAACGGAGTGGTATCAGATTGGCTGAAAACGAAACATTGAATGATTTCCAGGAATATATAATTTTTGCGTATACATTGGTAAGCCCAAAATGCCTTCAAAACTATAACTACAAATAATTTCCGCATTAATGTTGCTAATTTTTAGCATACAGTCCATATGCCGAATGACTTCTTGTATAAACACGATTCCTTTCAATGTGTGATCCAAAATATTTTGTAAAGACAGTTCCGTAACTAATGTTGTTAGTAGCAATATTCTGTATGTATATTATGCACAAACATATTTACAATTCCAAATCATCTTGTAGTCGGGATAGATACTATTCTGTTTGTGTTTCAAAATATTATTGCTTTCTTAAATTATTGCGTAAAGTAAATTGCTTCTTACACTCAAATATTGATGATAACTTATTTAAAATAAGCTTCTGCTCTTCTTCATATGCGCACAAAAATATTTTTTCTCTTCAAACGCACAGTCTCCTCTCTTTTTTATCTATTGTCTATATTCTTTTGCTTTGTTTGCTTTTCGCTTTCTTTCATAATGTGCTGCAATTGTTACCGCTTGTACAATTAAACCACTTACTTTTCGTGTGACCTCTGGAAAGGTTCTCGCCTTTTTGTTCTAATTGATTTTTCGAAAAACAGAACATGTTGATAAATGATGAAAAGGATGGCCTTGGTTTTATTTTGATGATGAAGTTAGTCTTGAACCAAAACAAATTTTTTCAGAAAAAAATCATCGATGTTTATCTTTATATCACCTTTTTTTATATTTGGTGTAAATGGTAAATTTTGTACCAAATTGTCTATTAATTCAATGAATTTGATTTATTTTTAATATTCTCAATTACATAGTTGTTAATTGGCGTAATATGTGCATCTCTATCACGAACGAAACTTGTTGGAACATAATTAATAATAATCTACCAACAAAATAAGCCGTGCCCCAAGCCCGTAGAACCCCATCTATTTTTTAAGAGTCAATTCAAATTCTGTCAGTAGAACTAAAATTCACAGCAATAGATAAAGTGGCAATTTGTAAGAACTGAATTGAATTGTGCACTAAAACTAATTGCTATGAAAAATACATTCCTGGAAAATAACAAAAAGCCAATTTCAAAGAAAACAGAATAAAGACGCAAAAACAGCACATTTTAATTACTGAATTATGAAATTAAAGTAATACCATGATTTTAATTTTTTGGGTAGGACAATAAGTATAATTGTTCATTGAATAACAAAATATTTATTAATATTAATTACAAATATAAAAAATTACGAATTTGTTTAATGGGACTTGAGAGTCCCGCCAAGTCTGTGCTCTTCCAATTGCTGTCAGTTTTGTCATTGATGGAATTAAAAAAAAACATTTTCTCATTAACTCTAAAAATATATTAAGTAATATATAAGTCTGTACATTTGGAGTGTGGCCTTGACTCAATCTTCTTGGAAGAGCACAGTTTACATCTGGCTCTCCCAGGTTAGAATATAGGCCAATGTATCCCAGTGATTTGGAAATGATTGTCTTTTGAGGCCGAAAACACAGTCTTTCTTCCCTAGGGGGTTGGAGGTGAACTTTCTGCAGTCTTTGATCTTTCTGTTTCTTTACCATCGTTTGCTAAGTATGACAATCTCTCGAGCAACCTTTCTTTTATATTCTATACATGGGCTAAAAAATTACCAAATATGAGTAGCTGTCGTATTACTTTTCTTTCATACTCTATAAATAGTCTCAAAAATTGCCATATTCTGCAAAACACAAATAAACAATGCCAACTATGATAAATTGTAACCGTCACGTACCTACCTACTTCTTAGTAGTACGCCGAATTACTAAAGTAAATCTATCATTTACTTATTTCGTGACGTGTGGTTACACCGTCACGCAAACCTGGGAATACCTCAATTCATGGATAAATTCCCTATCGGTGGTGGGTTTGTCTTTGCTAAACTAATCATCACATAACAAGCAAACACAATTTCGTAGTTTTAAATAACAAATAACATGTATTCTCTCAAATAAAATCCTCTGTACACTGTAGTTCACATATCCTCCTATGTGCTCACTTTTTTGTTTAAACTATGGTAGCTAGTTCCCTACCTAAACTGCAGTTTTCACTAAAGCAATAATGACTTTGATCTACATTTACACGAAACAAGCAACAAATACATATGTACACTTCACAAAAAAATTACAGCTCAAAAATAAAAACATACACAATATTCAAAATTCACTAATACCTTTTAAATCATTAATAATGTTACACTCAATATTCACATTTAACATTCGGCTTCTACGTGGCCTTTCAGTACAAAATTCTGTTTTACAACGTCTTTTGACTGTCCATGAAATAATATTTTAAAGAAATAGTTTAACGGCTTTCACTCCTGTTCAAAATTTTACATAGGCAATTTCTCTTAAATGATTTCAAACAGCATTAAATCAATTATATATGAATCTAGATAAATAATTATGTACAAGAACGACTTTTATCATTAAATATAAGAATTATTCTGATCTGATTCCTCTTACGACTGCAGAAAAGAAATAAATTTACTGGTTATCAAGACCAATGTTCAATGAAACTTGCCCGATCAACTTCTGTTACTGAGGGAAGCTCAAATTACAACGTTTTAACTAGTACAATTATAATTCTATCTTGAAAGTTTTCCAGACTGAAATTTAGTGAATTTTCCGAAATGAAATCCCAAAAATAAAAATAAAAGTAGAATCAAATAAAAGTAGAATAAAATAAAATAAAAGCTGTAACAAAGAAACAGAAACATGTCCTATGTTACAAAAATCCTCCATTTTCTAGCAACGAGAATGCAGCAACGTGGTTTTATAAATTCATTTTGGTCTACTACCACTGTCGTTCTTTCATTCGTTGCATTCTTGTTTAATATTGATTTAAAATTTCATGTAATCTCTTGACATTTCACAGTAAGTAATTCCATGAAAAATATTCAGACAATTACCTTTTATTAAAGCTTTTTAGATTCCGGTATTTTCCACGTATCCCTCGTCGATTATATGGTGGACTTGTAGCCTTCTATTCACCTCAGCGACTCGAACAAGAAAGAAAGACGAACTCTTCCGGCACAAACTTCATGCCACGTCCGTATTTCCACAAAAGTTTCTGATTGGCTACAGCCTGAGTGCGTTCAGAAATCTTTTTCTGGCTGACGCCATCTCTTCGCTACTATAGAAACTACTTGTAGGGCATGATGTCGGGTATTATCGCTTCTATTTTTCTTTTGTCATGAATGTAGCCGACGACAAGCGGTTACAAAATATATCCATAACGTATCTTGATGATAACAATATACGAAGTACTCCATTCAGAAGAAATAAAAACGGCAATAACTCATTCGCACTCAAAAACAATATGAATGAAAAATTCTTATAACCTCCCTCGCTGCCATAACAACCAGACCTGACGGGACTACAAAGTCCGAGTCAATAAAACTTCAATTGTTTGGTAAATACGCACCCTGCCAGTCATAGCATTGTAAATTATATAATAATAAACAATACATTCAATAAATAAAAATATTGTCTTATTTACAACAAACACTCCGTTTTTTCTCAGATATAGCACGGGCATACTAATGGCTCAACGCCACCACTGAACTAACAACATGGGTTTGAAAAACGTTTGTAAACGAATTCTCACAAGGCGAATAGCCGTGGCTGATATCTCGTGCTTAAGGAACGAACTATCATAACCGGGACTGAAAGATCCTCATAGTTTTCCAATACACATCAGAATACAAATAGCTCGGCAAAACTAGTGGGACGTAGAAGTCCCACCAGTAAATAAAGAGTTAAAACTTCACCTTGGTTTGACGGCTTGCACGCGCGGACACCGAAAGGGGAAGCACCAACTTTACAAGCATGCCTCGCGACAGGGGGACCAACAGTCATCAAAGTGGGTTCAAAACATAACTTTGGACTGTTTACTTCACATTACAGTGTCCAAAGAGTACATTAATGAAAGTTGAGAAATTGCATTTTGGCCACAGAATCGGGACCCAGAAACCCTAGTGAGACGGCAGCAGAATTCGACCTAGCTAGGTTGTGTTGAAAATCCCGCCAATGTGGGGACTCTTACCCTAGGACCTCCCGATAAGAGGCGCTGGAGCGTCTTTTTTAAATTTATTTATTTATTTATTTATTTATTTTACGTCAAACAAAAACAGTTAAAAACTGCGTATGACGTGCTATGGGGAAAAGTGAATTGTGTGCACATTTTCAAAATTCTGTGATCCCTACACTAAGTAATATACTACTCAAATTTTGAATTTTGAAAGGGAGAAAAAAAACAAAAAAACTCCCATGTCCTTAATCTATTTTCAAGAATAAATAAGCAATAAATTTTGAATTTTGAAAGGGACAAAAAAACAAACAAAAAAACTCCCATGTAATAAACTCTATTTTCAAGGATAAATAAGCAATAAATTTTGGCTCTTTATTTTTACTTCCTGCCGCGACAACATGGAAACGATAATTTGAATAATTGTATTTCCCACTGAATTCTAGAAGACGTGCACAGAAAATGAAGTTACATTTATGTCCAGGTCCAAAACAAGGGGCCATCTCAGCATTTGCTCAATGGACCAGGAAACTGGACGAAAAACCTGATTGAGAGTTGATGCCCTGAGCCAATAAGATCGGTAACCGATTTCACGTTGTAGCCGAGCAGGAATATCGTCACCTGTCGGGATAAAACATTCACTACGCTTTCGGGATTAATGATGACAGCTGGTGATGTGTCCGAAAATTAATTAAGCAATTAATAAATTTTTAGTACATTATATTTCGCTTTTATTCAATCCTAGCTAGATCGAATTCAGCCGCTACGATCGTCTGCTCTGAACAGTAGTTCATTAGTTTTTCAATCAATACAATGCAATTAATATTTACTTTATTACTCGAAATTATCGCAGTGTAAGACACTCTAAATCGCAATGATATTGTATTTCAAATCCTAATCAATACTTACTCCTCTTCTTTCTAGATACAAGTAAAGTCAGTTGGTATAAATTCGGGCGTAATATAGCTAAAAGGACACCAACATTTCAAATTATTCTAAATATCCCAGCTGAAATTGATGATTGGATGAATGAGCGTTAAAGCACACATATAACATAAGAAATGGTATTAGCATGTATCTTCCGAGGCACCTGATAGGGAAGACTCTAGTCCATAACTAATTGGAGCCAAGCAACAGAAATAACTTGTATCGGTGAATTTGAATAAGAAGTAAATATATCTTTTATTTTTATTTTTTTAAATATAATAAAAATATAGGGTACTAATATATACTTGGGATTTCGTAACGTGAGAGTTAAGGGTATTATCTTCAAGATGGAATGAGGTACCACTTTTTGCATCTTCCTCGGTCCTGCCGCAAGGTGTCACATGATCGCGAACGAATCAAGCAGTGCTGCAGATCCAGCCGACCCAGAAAGACGCTAAAATCAATGCCATATTCCATCTGGAAAATAGTACCCTCAGGCGCCAAATTACGAAAACCAAAGTATAGGCAGCGCCTGGGGCAAATTGCCCCCTCCCTACTGGACGTCGTTCTCCCGAGTTCACCCGTGTCGGTGAGCTCTGCGGAGTTCAACGAGCCGCTCCATTTGGTCGTACGCTTGCGAGGTATTCGCGGCGGCACCCCCCTCCACCCTCCAACCCATTCTCTCGGCCGAAAACCGCGGCGCTCCAGCACCTCCCCCATCCCCACCCAACAGATACCCTAGAAACACCGACGTGTTCGAGTTCTGGGTGTAAATAAAAATAAATTCCTGCCGGAGCTTCTAAAGCGATCGCCAACAGCGCTTCCGAGGGCGCTGGGTCCAAGGCGCCGTCATCCTGCGCGACACCGGCCAGAGGCGAACAGCGACGAACATCGTCCTGCCTACGGAAACGACCGAAACACGTCGCCTTCACCTTCTCCCATGAATGGCTTGCTACCTTGTGCGAGCAAGCGCGGGCAGCCGAACGCAGAGGGGAAGGCACGCCATCGGCCGAGGCACGTGCGGGGAACACGACGCTGCGGCCACCTGCCACGCCTCCCAATGGACCTGAGCGCCCAGGACACTTTGAGTCAAGTCCTGCTTGCTACCTTGTGCGAGATAGCGAGGGCAACCCAACGATGAGCGGAGAACTCGCCATCGGCCAAGGCACGTGCGGGGAACGCGACGCTGCGGCCACCTGCCACGCCTCCCAATGGACCTGAGCGCCCTGGACACTTTGAATTAAGTCCCGCTTGTTACGTTGTGCGAGATAGAGAGGGCAACCGAACGCTGAGCGGAGAACTCGCCATCGGCCGGGGCACGTGCGGGGAACGCGACGCTGCGGCCACCTGCCACGCCTCCCAATGGACCTGAGCGCCCAGGACACTTTGAGTCAAGTCCCGCTTGCCACCTTGTGCGAGATAGCGAGGGCAACCTAAAGATGAGCGGAGAACTCGCCATCGGACGGGGCACGCGCGGGAACGCGACGCTGCGGCCACCTGCCACGCCTCCCAATGGACCTGAGCACAATGAGTCGAAGCACTAGTCAGTGCCGTGGCGAACAGAAGACATTCAGTTCAGTGTAGTGCTATGGGAATGAATGGTTATGTATATAATGAATGAATGACTCGTTAATTAAAAAATAAATAAAAGAAAATTCACCAAGAAATACCGAAACAAAACAGTACTTAGGATTAAGAAAAATTGTTTTTGTGGAAGTTAGGTAAGCCAAAGTGCTACGAAATAACTAACAAATTAGATTTAAGCTAAAATTAAGTTAGTTTTGGTTAGTATAAGCAAATTGTTAAAGAAATCCCTCCCTCTCTCCTGCTTAAGCTGTAAGGCAGCAGTTTAATTGTAAGCCATTTAGTAAATAAATTCCCGCCTCATCAGGGATTCTGTGGACGGGAAGGAGCTCAACAACCGGTTTTGCTTTGCGCGCACGACGATGACAGTGGTTGCAGCCGCGCTGTGTGGCGCAGTATGAGTAGAAGAGGGAGTTACAAGAGCGTTTTTTTTAGATTCTTTCCATGTGTTGCAGGTTTCGTAATGATATTAAAGACTTGGAGGTTGTTGTTGAAAACATGATTAGTGATCTGTTCAAGAAGGTCACCACCGTGGAAGAAGGTGTTGAAAGTCTGCAGACGGTTTATCATTTCTCCAAGAGACATGCGTTGCACAGCGTTTATGAGAGGAGTGTTGGATACGTAAGTTCAGACATTTTGGAAGCATTTTCATTTTTTTCTTATTTATAAATTTATATTTCTTATTTACGAACATTCTGCATTTATTATTTACTAATAATTGATTTAATCCCGATTATAATATAGATACTATTATAATAACTTTTGCCTAATTAAGAAAATAATACATATTAAATATTTATTATACCCGTTATGTTTGGTATTATATGGTATTATGGTCTGGTAAAATGCGATGGCCCCGGCCGTCAGGCCAGGCAATATGGCAATCGTCGTGTGGTGCAATTACTTTTTGGCCAAATTTATGTGGCGTTGGCACGAGCACGTCAGACGCGAGCAGTTCCTGGAGAAGACGTGAGGAAGAGTAAGGGCTTAACATATTAAAGGATAAGATTGTAAAAAGTTCTTTAAAACCAAATGACACATGGGTAATTAAACTATTACTCTAACATAAAACTAAGATTTTTGAAAGGTTTCTTAAGCCTCCTCCCTCCACCTCCTAACCTCCAGGGTAAATTTTATTTTATTTTCATTTTTTGTAAAATTAACATTATTTTATCTGATTGAAAAATATCAAAAAGAAGAAAATAGTTTATATTTTCAGAAAAATTGATATTTTTACTTGACAAAAAAAGGAAGCGCAAAAAATATTTTTGAAAAAAAATTGCTAAAAGTTATTTTTACTGTCTTAGAACTCTGGAATAGGCACGAAACAATCTCAAAACGTTCTCACAAAACACCAAATTTTGTGATTTTTTTCAGAATTTTTCGATTGCTCTGTTGTAGTTAAAAAAATATAATCATTTTTTATCCTTTCCCGTTTCTAAGTCACTTATGACCTTGACTATAAATACGCTTTGAAAATTGCTGCAACAGTTCTATACTTCTTTTAAGTTTATTATACTTTTGTATATATTGTTGTAGCATTCATTAATTTTTTGACCTTAGAATTTAGTTACTAATTATCATATTTTTAATGCTTCATAATCCTTTGTATAGTATATCACATCCTCAGGAAACATGATAGTTTTGGGGAGTTTACAAGAAACAACGAAACAAAACTCTATGTGCTACTGATGGGTAGAAAATTACACCCTAGTCCTTCATCGCTATGACTTCAGAAAAACCTGTCTAAAAACTCGTGTGGTATATAGGTTTAACTCCTCTATAATATTTCTAAAGTTATCTTGTAAATGTACCGTTAGTGGAACGAAAAATTGAGAAAATGTGAAACGAAAATTAGTTCCCATTATGCGGCAACTGGGAAGAGGGTCGGGCAAAACGGGAAAGCTTGTCCACACATAAGAGAATAGGAAAATAACCGGTACGAGAAAGTCTCTGCCATTCTGTGCCGAGTTCGAATTGGGCCGTGAATTGAATTGTCTACATTTGAATGTATTTTAATTGAGAAAACATTCATTTTATCATTGAAAACATTTTCAATTAATTCTTGCATAGATTCACTAAGAGGATTGCCCTGTAGTATTATAATCAGTTCCCGTTTCTTTCTTTCGTTTGTTATATCAAGTACATTGTACTACTTTAAATTCAAATTATAAATAATTAGTAAATATTATTTACTAAAACTTCCCACTATTCTTGTATATCTTTTTAGTTCACTGGTTGCCTCCAGTAGCAAAAATGTTGCTGAAAAACCACGCAAACTTGATTTCCAAAATGTAGCAAACAGAGTTCTCAAGAACAACAAATAAAATAAAATACTCTCGCATAACACTACAATAAATTGAATATTTTAACGAAAACAATCTTTACAAATACTCATCTATTTACATATTAAGAACATTACAATAGTTGTTCCATAACGCAACAATTAATTAGCAAATATTTAATAGCAGGCGGGCGGCCTCTTCCTTAACGTTTTTTTGACGTATGATGTCAGCTGTGTCAAGAGTAGTAACGCACTGAGTTTACGAATTTAGTCGGTTTGTGCAGAATGAGAATAGGCGGAATAACAAAATCAAATATTGGCGTTAGTAATATAGATTACTTAATTATTCTTATGTTTTGTATCAGACAACTGATGAAACCGTCTAAGCCATCAAATGCTGCTATCGATAATTTAGGAAACAATACTTTTGGCAAAGACAACTCTTAATGTTCTAACTTTCGTTTTATTTTATGGACGTCTCATTTTGGGCAGTGTTTAATCGATATTATTTGCTTTCAATTTTCATTTGTTTTATTATCAGAAACATTATGTAATGTAAAATTATTATTGTAATCCATCATAAGCAGATAAATAACTAAAATATTATTTTGTACAGGTTTACCAGATATTTATAAACGATATTGAAGATGTAAAAAAAGATTCCACTGATGACCGACATTTTCACCCAGCTTCGATGCCGTACTGCTCGGGCATAGCAGTCGTAGCTACAATGAGGAAACGGAGATTATCTCGACTCATGGACGTAAGTGAAAAAATTGCTTCTCATTCTTTTAGTGACAAATTCACTTTTTATGGATGAATTGGAGGAGTGCTTCAAGAGAATGGATGAATGTAATAATCAATTTATCTAAAGAAACGGCTGAAAAAACAATTAAACCGGGAGCGGTAGCTCAGAGCATCAACTGATGTCACTGCAGCGCCTCTGACCGGGGGTCCTAGGTTCGAGTTCTGACGGCGCACGGTGGTGCATTTTCCCGAATTCCTGGCCAAAACCTCAAAAATGAAATCGCGTTTACTGAACTTTTGCAAATACTACGACACACTGTATACTTGGGGGCATCTGTTTCTGCCGACTTCGTGTCTCTGGGTCAATTCCCCTGGCATCAGTAGTCACCCGAACTTACCCTTCGCAGCGTTCGGTAGACCTGCAGTGCGAGACATAGAGAGACAGTCTTTATTTGTAAGTGGTGGCCATACAAAGTTGTGCAGAGAAAACTGGCAGTATGGATTCTCTTCCTGACGGTTTGTAGAGTATTTTCATGTTTGTTTTATAATGCATTAATGCATAATACCGACGTGGGATGAAATATTAAAATGCATGAAATTAATACAATAATTTTATTACTCATAAGTTCACGTAGGCTGAAAGTTACCAATTTCGCGGAACTCCGCGAGGTTTCTAATTTCATTTACTAGCTGAATCTATCCTCTTTCGAATCCAGTTATAAAATCATGCCCCAACTTGCCCCATTAGTAAATACAAAGAATTAACTTTTCGTCGAGCACGCGTGACCGCCGAATATGATTCGTCGAGATCCTTCCTGAGAACGGGAACTGCTCTTACAATGCTGTTTCTAGCGGAAAATTTTGATTCCTTTTACTGAAATAACAAATTTACTCAATATTATAAGCAAAAAAATGAATATTTTAAATTTTTTAACAGATTATGACTATTCACTAATATTGCTTGAACACAATATTTATGTACATATTACATCTTCGTCATCCTGGTCGTCGTAGAAAACATACTATAGCTCTCAGAGGTTTTGGCCAGGAAATAGCCAAAATGCACTACCGCCATGGCGGTAGGATTTTCGACACTAATTTTCATCTGGGACGAATTCAGTCGCTGTCTGGAGGAGAATTCTAGCGGCCGGCTGCTCTGATCGGTAGTTTTTCGTGGTTTCTCCGATCACCACCAGGCGAATGCCGGAGCAGTACTCTACCAAACGGGCCGCGGAACGCGCGCGATCTGTCTTTCCTCTTCCTATCCTCTCCACTTAAACACACACTTACACTAACATGCACTACACTACCACATAATCTGGGAGACCGGTCGGGAGCTTCGAGCTTGTCCCGGCTGAGGCGGTGCCCCGCTAGCCGACGGTAGGTCGGCGCCGGATCTCGCCATCCAGCAGGGGAAGATCACCGCCATCTCCCGAGGAAAACACGCACTACACTTACAGGACTAATGACCTAAGCTGTTGACGCGCTAGGAATCACCAACCAACAACAACTAACGTTTTCTTGGCAGGGCCGTATTTAGGTACTGCGGAGCCCCCAAGAACAAAATCGTCCTGGACGTCCTCCAAAACACCTTCAAATTTACTCAGAAACGGCTCCAATTTTTTCAACGAAAATAAGCATGTAGGACCAGATTTGACTCTTGTAGAGAATGAAACATAAAAATTTGTTTTTATTTAAATGCATTTATAATTTCTTGTCTACAAAGATATATCAAACACTAAGGATTTTTGTTAGAAAGAAACTTGGGATTCTTCTCAACCAGATTTCGTGAGTTTTTTTTAAATGAAAGGACTGGTATTTTTCTTGCTTTTGTTGACTAATTTTATAGAAAAGTACTACAATTTAATACATGAAAATTAATAGAATGAACGCTCATGTGCAGTCAATTGTTCTCATTTTCAAGACTAAATGAATACAATATTGTAGTTGGTGTTGGTAGGATATCATTGCAACATGAGTTATAGAACAAAATAACATTCAAAACTAGAAATTAATGCTAACTAATCAAGCACATCGACTTTTGAGAGGATTTTTAAATCTTTAAGAGCCTTTTCCCAACATTTAATTTTTGGACTTGCTTACTTTACAAAGAAAGCGAGGCATTTCATATTAAAAGTTCTCAACGAGCAATTAAGTCTTTTCCATTCCTTGGAAAGTCGAATTTACATAATGATGGGAAGGCGAATGATCTAAGTGCTTTATTATTTGTCGATGAAGAAATCGTAATTTTTATCTTAACTTCATGATTTATGTTCAAAACGTTATCAAACATTACATTTTCATTCTAAAATTATCTTTTCAGTTATCAAATCTCGAAAAAATACATTAAG
Source organism: Teleogryllus oceanicus (assembly GCA_964035755.1). Classification (NCBI taxonomy): domain Eukaryota; kingdom Metazoa; phylum Arthropoda; class Insecta; order Orthoptera; family Gryllidae; genus Teleogryllus; species Teleogryllus oceanicus. The sequence goes on along the minus strand of CAXIVR010000007.1, from coordinate 21,096,277 downwards.
ATTCCATAATTTGCTTTTTAATGAATTGTGAGCTAACTTATTTGTTCAATGCCGATGACGAATATCTGGAGGAGCACGAACAGCCATAGGTCTCTCCTTTTTAAACGATCTCTAATGTACAGTGAAGTATTTAGAACCAATGTAACCCTTTATTTACTGAATTATGAAATTAAAGTAATACCATAATTTTAATTTTTGGGGTTGGTTCAATAAATATAATTGTTCACTGATCAACAAAATACTTATTAATATTAATTACAAATATAAAAAATTACAAATTTGTTTAATGGGACTTGAGAGTCCCGCCAGGTCTGTGCTCTTCCAAATGCTGTCAGTTTTATTTTTTATGGTATTAAAAACAATATTTTCTCATTACCAATAAAGATATGTCACCCTCGGACATTTGGAAAGTAACCTAGACTCAATCTTCTTCGAAGAGCACAGTTCACATCTGCCTCTCCCAGGTGAGAATATAGACCAATGTGTTCCAGGTCGGAAACGGTTGTCTTTTGGGACAGAAAAGCAGACGTCCGTCCCTTGGGAGTTGGAGGTGAACTTTCTGCAGTCTTAGGCATTTCTGTTTCTTTACCATCGTCTGACAAATATGAGTAGCTCTCGTATTACTTTTCTTTCATACTCTATAAATATTCCGCAAAAGACAAATAAATAATGAAAATAATATAATCCATAGTAACTTGATAATAACAATATTCATAGTACTTACCAGAAATAAAAAGAACAAAATTATTCGCAACTCAAAAACGATTTGAATGAAAAGTTCTTATAACCTCCCTCGCGGACTTAATCACAAGACCTAACGAGACTGTTAGGTTCGAGTCAATAAAATTTCAATTGTTTGGTAAATAAGCACCGCGCATGTCATATCACAGTAAATTATATAATAATAAACACTACATTCAATAATTAACAAATATTGTCTTATCTCATTTACAACAAACACTCCGTTTTGTTCTAAAAAATAGCACGACATACTAATCACTCCATACTATTAGACCAACAACATCGCTCTGAAAAATATTTGTAAACGAAGGCGACCAGCTGTGACGACCAGCTGTGGCGACCAGCTGTGGATATGTCGTGATGAAAGAACGAACTATTCGAACTATTTTAACGTCGACTGAACGCTCCCCATAGATTTTCAATGCATTTCAGAATATAAACATTTTGGCAAAACTGGTGGGACGTAGAAGTTCCGCCAGTAAATAAAGGGGTAAACAAGTATAGATAATTTTGTTTACTTAGATTTTGTGTATTATTTAATTTTGTGATAACTAATAATACAATATATTATTCAGCATTTCATTTAGTTGTATTTAGAGTTGATCTAAGAGCTTACTTAGGAAGCACAGACGTAGATAAAATACAGTGTAAACTGTGTATAACGGAATTGTTTATAAGTAAATGCTCCTTGTAACGTAGACCTTATTTGAATGTCGTTGGCTTACGTAAACCTCATATTTTGATCCACTTCCTCCACATAATGAAAACTCCGTACGGAAACAAAGAAGTGGGTTCTATGAGTTTTGTTATAATATCCCGTGTATAGATGTCTAGAATTACTGGAATCAAATTGAAACCACGACGTCACCAAGTATTCGACGTACTGCATTATGAGTTATAGATTTTTGACAATTTCTCATGTACAAGGCTTCCACAAGAACTCGAGTAGATACATTCTCAAGATACAGATAATCGTCGCCCATTACATTTTACTGCGCTTGAAAACATTGATGTGTCCGGGAATCAGCTTTTTTGTGTTTTCTTTTGATGCCATCTGTACAAACGGGAGCGTACCCTGTCAGTGGTCGCGCTAGCCTATGGCTTCTGCAAGTTCGCGAAAACGGATCCCAGGCGAAGCTATTGCACAATACTTTGCAGCCACAATTGCTCAGTGACAGCAGCATCAAGAACGGAGGCCGCGCATCGGCAAGCAGTCGAATTAGACCGAGTGGAACGTACAGTGCTGGGTAAAGAAAGCGTACAGTCGCGTATTGCTGAAACCGAGCGTGTGCATTCCAGATCCTGGACAACGCCCATTGGCTGGTGCCGTGCGGGCTGGGCGACGAGGCGCGCCTGCAGTTCAAGAAGGTGTCCAAGGGCTGCGACGACCTGGTGCGGGAGATGCACAACAAGTGGGTGGAGAGCTGCATTGCGGGCGACCTGGCCAAGCGCCTCGAGCGGCCGCTCATGAACCGCAGCCCTTCCACCCACGGCCTCCTCGAAGTCAACATCGACAGGTAGGCCGGATTCAAGTTTCACCCTGTGATCAACTTGCAAAGCTTTGAATCGACGATCGTTTTTCGTTAGGTTGGCTGCGTTGAACGTCTACCTACAGCCTGCCTTGGGAATTAAATGTGTCGTGTGTTGTTAGTAATGCCTACAATTGTTTCTGTAAACGAAAACGCCAAAGTATTGCGTAGCATTCGGTTGTAAAGAACACCAAGAAACTGTAAACTAGATGCATATGTTCATAGATGAGACATTGTTTGGTAGACTTTAATTTTATTTAGGTTACCGACGACTATTATTTGCTATAAATTGATCTAACAAAATTATTAATGTTAAGCAAACTAAAAACATTTCCCTGTGTGTATGTTAAAAACTTCCAAGAATGAAAGACTGATTTGTTATTTATTTAAACTCAATTTCAAAGTATAAATATGTTACTTTCAACTTTTTATTATTTTATTGAACATAAAAGAGAATAAATGTTGAAAATTGAAATAGACGATAATTTTATTTGGTTCTGAGATAATTAGGACAGAATCGAATTCACCATCATGGCGGACCGTCACGATATCTGAGCACAGAATGTTGCCTCCAGTCTACACTAGAGCTCACTGGTTTCCCGTGATCGTTTCTCCTGACGAGAGAGAAAGAGGGAGAAAGGGAGAGAAAGAAAGAGAGGGAGCGAGAACGGGAGGGAGAAGAAAGGGAGGGAGAAGAAAGAGAGGGTGAGAAAAGAAAGAGAGGGGGGAGGGGGACGGAGAAGGAGGGAGGGAGAAAAAGAGGAAGAAGGAGAGAGAGACATGTCAGTTCGATTGGCTCTCTCACCCGAGTTACCGCCAGCCCACGGTGCTGTCGCGGGTGTGAATGGTATGTGCCCCTTCCTACGACCCGGCCCACGATTCTGCGCATTTGTGCGCCCAGCAGGCGCCATATTCATTTAGTTCCAATAGTTGACAGTAGATGGCGCTCTATAGGAGCAGTAAGCTACACTTCAAGCAGGAAAGCTACATTTAAAAAACGTTTACTCTTGTTGCCACTGCAGCACTTTGCCTTATGGACCCTTACTACACGAGAGGAGGAAACACTGAGAATTCCTCCTCAAAGCGAATTCGAGTTTTCGCGTCGCCCAAAAAGCGCGCGCAGTTTAAAAACTGGAGCAAAGACAATTGCCGGTAACTATGAACTAAAAAATATACATTTTCCCTCTTACCTCGCAAACTTATGTTTGGTGATTAATTCGAAAGAAGAAATTTGTGCGGAGGACGCTCTGCCTTCCTTCATCTGAGAAACGGCCCCGTCGCGTCTGAACTAACTCATAAAACTGATGTAATCGGGTAGCCAATAAATATTCGAATTTCAAATTAGAGGCCGCGTTGCTTACTTTCATCATGCTTTTAATGAAACTAGCAACATAATAAATTTTATTAACGGTGTTCTGCATGTAAATAATATTTCATAAAAATTAATTTTTAAAATGTACTTTTCTTTGTAAACTTTGGATACTTTTATTTGTAAACATATTTTGACAATCAAGAAGAAATATTGATTTCTTGCATTCTAGTTTCAATAATACGTTGATATCAAGGAAACATTTTGCCGTTGGCGGAATAACAAAAGTAATAGGGGGTAAAATTGCTCATGCACAGGTTAGCGAGTATTGTTGAAATAACAACAAATCGTATCTACCTGTTAAACACAGGCCACGCTACGCTCCAATTTGGTTTGGCAACAGTGAGCGTAAGAAAATGGCCCCTTGACCGAACAGTCAATACCTGACAACTGGCAAGGGAACGAAGGCAACTGTGTGCACCCGAACGCTGTGAACTCAGAAGAGGTCGCAATTGGTTCACGCAACGGTTCCGCACGATCGTACAAGCCCAAGAAGAATTATCATTCCAAAGATATCTCTCACATGAATGAATACAGTGAAACCTGTCTTAAGCGGTCACTTATTGTTCAGAAGAAAATTTGACATTGTTTCTGGTGCATCACCTGATATCACAGCAGCACCTCTGACCGGGAGGTCCTAGGTTCGAGTCCCGAGGGTTTTTCAGCTAGGTCGAATTCAGTCGCTGGCCGGAGGAGAATTCTATCGGCCGGCTGCTCTGATCGGTAGTTTTCCGTATTTCTTCCGATCAACACCAGGCGAATGCCGGAGCATTACCCTAACAAACGGGCACGGACCGCTTGCGATCTGTCCTTCCTCTTCCTTGTCCTATCCTCTCCGCTTACACACACACACTTACACTAACATGCTCTACACTACCACATATTCCGGGAGACCGGTCGGGAGCTTAGAGCTTGTCCCGGCTGGGGCGGTGCCCTGCTGATGGGAGAGATCTAGTTAGGGGAAAACCCCATTAGCCGACGGTAGGTCGGCGTCGGGTCTCACCATCCAGCGGGGGAAGATCACCGCCATCTCCCGAGAAAAAACAAGCACTACACTTACGGAACTAATGACCAAAGCAGTTGACGCGCCCGGAAACACGAAAAATCAATCAATCAATCAAAATGGCCATTAATTGAGGTGGTCATTTCAGTAGTTGTAGTTATCAGGGACCTTTCTTCATGGTAGGCAACGAAGATTAAAGTCTTCGCTACCGAAAACATTTTACTTCTTTTATAGACAGATTTCAGAACTGCAGAAAACGGATGCAGATTGTACTTCCCCGTACGTTCTGTAGGGTATTTTTTTTACTGTTCTTCACGTAAAATAAACAAAGCAAACAATGTGCCGGTCCGATTCGAAGTGTCGCGAGTTTGAATCCCCATGGATTTGGATATTTGTGCGTCGTGTCGTGATGCGGCTCTCCCAACCAATAGGTAGCACTTTTCAAAGCTATTCCATGCATCCCTTGCCCGCCACGTGGAGCTTAAGGGCTTGGAGTAACTGCGTCTATGTACGCTTTATTTACCAAGGATGTGGGTTCAAATGCCGCCAGAGGTATGGGCATTCGGTGTTGTGGTATGATGGGATAGATCTTGGCATGGCATGGGGGCACCCATCTTGTAAGCAGCATCCTACGAGCCACTTCTTTCTCTATTCAGTCCCGTAAACCGGCACCTAAGACGGGCCTAGGGAATGGGCAGGACAAATTCCTCCCTGTGCCTATGGGCTACCTCCGACATTCGACTAATTAAACGCAGTCGTGTGCTCGGGCCTTCTTCAAACGAACCAACTTTTTCAGCTTTCTTTGGCTCGTTATCTCATAGACTCACCGTGTGACAGTATTTCTCGTATTACCAGTCAACGTTTAGTCCTTCATTTTAAATGTAGACAATGTGCACGTGAGCGAGACAGTGTTATTTTTGCCAATGTTATGATTTTGGTGATACGAAAGAAAGCATGTTTTTTCTTTAGTAAAACAGTGTCCATTTTGTTTGCAGATATATTTTAAATTTAGAGGAAGAGATTCGGTACTGGAGATTACTGAAGCTTCCCATACCAAGGAACGTCGCCAAGTTGGCGGGCAAATTGAAAGAAATTCGATGCTTGTACGAAAGCGTATTGTCTGTCGTAATGGATTTCAATCGGGTAATAACTGGTAAGTACAGCAAGTATCAAATGCAATGGACATGAACGAGAAGAGAATTCGCCCGCGGCTCGAGATCTGCCAGAGACGTTTTTTCAAAGAAAATAACTTAGAACTTTAGCAAAGAGTAAGACTCAACTGCTTTTGGAGGACGAATTAAGAACACAGGGAGTTTGTATTGGGTTTAATTGTTATACACAAAAGGAAACTTATTGATATAGTGGCGTGAAAGGCAAATACAAGCCACCAGGTTGCAGTCATCTAAATCTTCATTCATCACTAAATTGCCGGAAGAAATGTCACCGAGAAAGGTGGTTCAACTGATGTCACTGCAGTGCTTTTGACTGAGATGTCCCAGATTCGAGTCCCGAAGGTGGCAGGATTTTCGACATTAGCTAGATAGCTAGGTCGAGTTCTGTCGCTACCTCAAGGAGGATTCGAGCGGTCGGCTGCTCTGATCGCCCCGTCCCGACTAGGGAGCGCGCGAAGGTTTGAACTGATTTAGGTTTATAATTTTGCAAAATTCTCCCATTTGAAAGGGTAGATGCCCTTCAAATTGGGCATATTGATTCTTCGAGATGCTAGCTACCTAAGGAACAGCTTTTTAAAAACATTTTCAACATTTAGTTTCCTCACAATTTAAAAATTTTCGGTCGGATCTGTCTTGTCGCCATAAGAACCCATGTTAAAATGACAAATTTTACGGTCTCATTACGCGAAAACTAGAGAGTAAAATCCTTTCAAACTCTACCAAAACATAGAAAAACCTCTCATCTTTTGATTAATACAATAAAAAAGGTATGTTAATGATAACACGTATGTTGCTCTAACCAACTTAAGAACAGAAAATTATGTAATGCTGCGCGAAAAAACGGCGAATTTTCGGCAGAAAAAACTTTTATAATAGGGTACTGGCATCGAAAAAGTGAATAAATACAGTTGCTAAATTTAGAAAAAAAATACTCAACACATGGTGTAGCCAAAATCCATGTTTTGTGGGTCCTTGATGTAGGAAAATCGATTGACGGCAAAGCGTCTGTGGTCAATGCTAGCGCCTAAACCGTTCAGTGAATTTTCTTCAAAATCGACATTCTCCAGATCGATCTGAATGAACTCAAGGTTTAGATTGTTGTTACGGAATTTTAACAGTCCTCCTAGTGCTTTTAATTTCTAATGAGTATTATGAATTCATCGCAATAATTGTAATATATATTGTGAATATTAATTTAGGTTTAATTTGTTATACTGTTGGTTCTACGTGTGGCTCAATTGCTGAGGGTTTCCCGCTGACGAAATGCAGTTATTGCTTTCTCTCTTTTCCTTACGAACGCGGAGAAAAGTTGCCCAAGCAGATGTGTGAAATGTTATTGGTTATTACATAGAATTATAGGACTCGGACTTTAATCGCGCTCTGTCATTTCATACACACAAGTTGACAAAATATGGATGCGATATAATTCATTGCTTCGGCAATTTAAAAGTAAATGCTCCCAGTCCCCCTGTTCCCACAAATGTATCTATAATTTCAACAGTAATATTGTTTTGTTTTCAGTTCCCAAACATAAACCATGCTAGACCACCTGTCTCATTACTGTTTAGAAGCTCAATATAAGTCCCACCAACCAGTCAGCATATACGGGAGGCCTTAAGAGGTACACACCGAATATTTGACAGATATGCAGAGAAAGTCTAGTAGAAATCAGGCTCGCCGATTTAACAGTCAATAATGAAGCTCATTGCACTACTTTTTATACGTTTAGAAGATTTACAACAATTGTTGACAATATTTGAAGGTATCAGTGATGTGTTGAACTAGTAGCTAGTTTCATTGAAAAAAATGGAGGAACGTTAAAATTAGGAACGTTAAAAAGAAATCAGAGGAATAACAAAGTCCTCGTCAATTAGTTATTGGCAGAACACGTACTAGAGCAACACCCGATTACCAAGCCCCACCAAATTAAATAGTGGAGATATTAACGTGACCTGGGGTCTTTGCACGTCAGACTAAATTCCTAAGCTCCGTCAATAAATGAAAGTGAGAACTGAGCATTCATTTCCCTTTCTTAATATATATTGTATGTCATTATGAATTAAAGTTTATCACTTCAATTTGGTTCCTTTTTTAACATAATACTGACAGTAATAATAATGTGGGCAGCATTGCGTTTTGTCCTTCTGTTAGACCAGAATTAGTTAGACATTCAAGTCTGTTAGACCATTAGAGTCCATTGAGTTTAGTCCATTAGAGTCTGTTAGACATTTTTAATCATTGAACCAAATTTTATTTTATATTTTAATAACGACACCAAATTCTTTTAGACGTGTTTTCGTGGATGTAATCATTAGACTTAGAAAATTAGATCTGTTATTGGACCTAATATCCCTAGACGTAACGACCTCCAACCTCACAGAGCTTTGGTTGAGAGCGTGGAAACACAGTGCTACCACCCGATTATTGCGCGTGCGTCAACGCGCAAATCTTTCATTTGTCATTAATTCTTGGGGTTTCCTTGATAGGTTTCAATATATTTTCGTCGTTTGTTCGGCAAATAAGACTACCATTAACTTTTACCGCATATCCGTGAAGAAATTACGTAAGAATGGTGGCTAATACGATGGGTGGCTCGTATGTAAAGTAATCAACCAATGAAATCTCTCAATTTACTTTTCTTTGTTAATTAAATAAAATTTTTGTTTTTCAAAAATAATTTTAGGGGAACTTCCTTTACTTAAAAGTCTATCTACAGTATCTTCAAAAACTCCACTAACCATGGGAACAGTCCATTTTTTACTAGAAACTGTATTAGAAGGAAAATTAAAATCATTGTTTTATATATTTATTTGATAAATTATGAAGTATGATGAAGAAATAATCCATGAAACATGATTGGTAATACTGACAACATAACATATTTTTATTTAATGCCTCTAATATGGAAGATGATATCTTTGTCCATACCTTCTGATTGAATGACCTCTGCAGTTTTTCCAAAAAAGTTCACAAGATTTGTTTGTTATTGCTCTGCAGCATTATCCGCAGAAGAACGAGTTCTGTTTAAAGAATTAATTAAACAGTGCAACAAGAAAATCAACCCGGGGCTGTCGAAGCTCCTTTGGAATACGGACGTTGCGGACGCATACATCGGGGACTGCCTGGCCCACACGACTGAGGTAACACACATTTCTCGCAGCTATATTTACATAATAGCGTTGAGAGGTTAATAGTTGTGTAAATATGCATCACTTCGATAACAGCACTTATTACTATTTTCAAGAACACTGATTCTATTGTTCTTGCAGTGTTGTTAATTTTGTCTTACAATATTTTTACTACGGATTTCGGAAGCCACTGTGCCACTTAGGACCAGTTAATTTCTGTAACTTAATGCAATAAAGGAGCACAAATCGCGTTGAATAGAAATAAAAATAGTGACGTATTATTATTAAAGCATAGTGTGACGTCGTGGGAATCACAATAATAACACAGACACGAGCTTCAATGATAAATATGTACAGGTTTATTCACAATATGTACAATAAATATTTAAGTTACTCTTAGCTCTGGTAGACGTTTACTCCCCCTGATCGCAGGAGCGATCCTTAAAAATGTAATGTCTGACTCGTGGCCCGCGCCACTCCTCAGCGAACCTTATGCACACAGCACGCGGCTCCGGCGACTTATGTCACCCGTGGAACTAGTGTCCACACCGGCGTCCCAACACATGGGTTGCCGTACGAGCCTCGCTCGGCTCCGCACCGCCCTGGGCGCAAGTTTTGTGCGTTCGCACGAGGGTTCCACTCAGCTCGACAAACCCCACCCCCGCGCTCTGCGTTCGCTCTTATATAGCTCCCACCCACGTGATCTGAAACGTCACTGGGTTTTTCACACGGCCCGCGCTAGTCGCGTTGCCAGGCATTTTGGGCATCCATTGCCCTGGATTCTAAGAATTTTGCACGCGGCACGCGGCAAATGCGCTGTCCCGCATTTTGGGCATCCCTTTCCCTAGCTCTCGGAATTCTCCCATTACCGCATTGTTCTCACATCCTGCCTGGCCCCTGTCGCCTAATCCTTTGGCGCAGCGCCATTGTGAGTGGAGCGTACAATACGTTACAATAGTGTAGAATATTTCTGGAACACGATACTTTTTGTGTTAACTCATTTATCTTTGTTCAATTTACTTTTATATCCACGATCAGTGAAATAAAATCTGAAACCTTAATCTACACCAACACCCAAGCCACCAACCCAGCCTCACTCTCACCATCACCTCCACTAAGCAACTACCACTACAACGACCTCTTCCACCACCACATACATTCCGATGCTTCCCTCAAAGGATTGGGATCACGACCCAAGCAGACTGCCAATACTGTGGACATAGCAGAGACGACGCTCACCATACATTCTTCGAATGTGAAAGGTGGCAAGGAAAGCGTACCAGACTGGAGACAAAAATAGGCCCAATAAGCCCCACAAACCTGATTAGCACCATGCTAAAATCCGAGCAGTCATGGACAGCCGTAGCAATGTATGCAAGGGAAGTCCTTCAAAAGAGGAAAATAATATAATGACCGCATAACACAAGGCGCGCGGCATTGAAATAGATACACTAAAACGAAGAACTAATGAAAAGACAACGGAGAACAAGGCTTCAAAGAGGGCCAAATTAAGGTATCCGCTCTGAAGAAATGCTGAACAAGCGTACCGGGACGGAAACTAGAAGAGGATTACCAGGTTCGTGGTTTTTAGTGGGTGCAAGTCTCACACTACCCAAGAGCACCGGCTCTTCGGGTGTCTGTTAGAGATTTTCTACAGTATCCTCTAAAAAAAACCACATACATTACCACAATCACCCCCCCCCCACCACCACAATCCCCACCGCCCTCATCACCACAACCACCACTACTACCACCACCGCCAACACCACAACCACAGCAATAAACAAGTAAGTAGACAGATACATATACATAGATATAATAATAATGGTAGCAAAGAAAAACCTTGTGGTGCTTAACGGAACAATGGCAACCAACTGGAGACACATGTCGAGATCCATTATTGACCTGCCCTCAAAGAAACCGGCGGAAGAAATACGCAGCTGGACAGTTTTCGACGAAGACATCCTCAGTGAACAAGGCGTATACAGAATTCTGCATACGACGAACGAGCCTGGAAACTAAAGGATCGATAAAGGCGCGAAGATCCTCACGGAACGTGACCAAATGAGATTAGAGCGCACACGAAGAGATCTTGAAGAAACAAATAGGACCGGATAAATAAAGGGGAACCAAACCAAAACAAACCCACTCGAAATCGATGACTGGTGGAGGACAAATTTGAACCGAGAAAAAAATGCATAAAAAAGACTTTAATACACGCTAAAGGATCGCAGACATAAGAGAGGCTCTTCGACAATGCTGACAGGACCTAAAAACGCCCATCAACAATAGTAAAAACAACTGTTGATGAAAGCTATAATGGGAAATAGAGAACGACCTAGGGGAAAATCTACCAAATTGTCACATTATTACTAATGTAGCAGAAAACTCCCGGATCAGACGACCCTACACGGGTAATCCAATCATAAAGACCCTGTTCCCATTGCATCAGAAACTTGCGTCGGATCAGTACCAACCATGTGTAATATTCGAAGAAGAAATGTTTACCCCAGAAGAACCACAAAACGGACGCAGCCTCTTAAAAGCAAAAAGTCCCAGGATACATTGCAAAAATTTTAAAGACAGTGACAAAGGCCTACCTAAACATCCCTTAAAAATAATATAAGCTTGAAGGAAAACTTATTTCCGAGTGCATGATGAAAGAAAAGCCTTCCTCTCTTGTTAAAATGCAGGAAGCCGCAGTTGTCTACAGACCACTCTACTAGTTACACACTTACACTAACATGCACTACACTATCACGTATCCCGGGAGACCGGTCGGGAGCTTAGAGCTTGTCCCGGCTGGGGCGGTACCCCGCTGGTGGGAGAGTCCTGGTTAGGGGAAAACCCCACTAGCCGATGGTAGGTTGGCGCCGGATCTCGCCATCCAGCGGGGGAAGATCACCGCCATCTCCCGAGAAAAAACATGCACTACACTAACGGGACTAATGACCAAAGCAGTTGACGCGCCCGGAAACACGAAAAAAAACAACCAAACCAAACCCACCACATGAGACCTAGCTGAAAGGGGTGAAGGGAAGCTAGCCCGCCCCTTCTCGACCGCGTGCGCTTTCTGCTTTTTATTATTTTTCCTTTTAATTAACGCGCCAGTGGACGCACCACCCCTAGTTAAATCCGCATCCCATCCACAATATCTTTTCTACAATCCCTTTGGAATCTAACCTCATCTCTTTTTAGCAGTAAAATCCTAGTAGAAGAAGCTTTCACTGGTGACGCATATGTCTGTACTCGCACAATGGCAAACGAACCCGACATTGCCAGTGGTGTATAATAAAATACAAAACAATTACCCTAATGGTTTGATCTATAATTTTGGGATGTGCTTCTTGAAACTATCCTGCTTATTGTAATCCATATTTAATAAGGGAATAAGAACACGTATTTTTAGAATTGTTTAAAGAATAATAAATAATACTTTTTCTTTATCAAATATTTCTTGATTAACTGTTTTGTATTTTGTATTCACATGATCGGTTATACAATTCGTCCTTGTTACGAGCAATTGAATATATTTTTTTATAATGTTTCTTCTTCTCCTGAACAACAGAGACCTAGTGAGAAGTTTGAAGAGAAAAGTTTTAATAATTAAGAACTAAAATACCAGTGTAAATGCCAGTGGATCTACAAACACAAAAAGTGCGTTTTTAAATTCAGTTTAAACTAAGAGGTCGCTAATGGGCTAGCTTTTAGAACACAGTTTATTTCATAGTAGTTTAGGTAAAAAGAAAATACTTATTAGTCTTAAGACTAAATTTGTATTGTTTAAGGAAATAAAAAATATAATATTTTTATTATTTTATAGCTTCAAGAATTTGTCGATGATTTCAAAGACAGTAATCTCCAAGTGGCCAAAATTTGCGAAAAAATTTGCGACACGCCTATGGTCGAACTCGATACATCGGAACCTTTCACTGTGGAAGGTCTGCAGCAAGCTCTGGAGATGCACAGGTAACATGTCAGAGAGGAACTTTTCAAGAGTGGCCAACCGCTCAGAGCCGTTCCTTTCTCAGTAAGAGTAGTTTTCTACAGCAGATTTTTCTCTTCTTCACACAAGTTGTACTGTTCATATATATACATGTGTTTCAAAATAAGCGTTACAAACTTCTAAGGAATGTGAACAAATAGAGGGATATGGGAGTAAAGACGTTCATTTTGGGCCAATGAATAAAGATTGGGAAATTCCTAATAATGAAGTGACACATGTGACATTTGCGGCCTGCTTTCGCGGCTTGAATATTTTTCACAAAGATGCAAATAAAACGTCAACTTTTTTGAGGAGGAGAGGAATTGAATACTAAGAGTAAACCTTTAATATTTTAAAGAGTATAAATGTGTTTTCAGTAAGCTAGAGTTGAGAGAAATTTACGAACTAAATTGAAGATTGAAAATAGTGTGAAGTCACTTAATCATTTGTATTTATAAAAGAGATTTATTATAACTGCATTTTTTTTCAGAGAGCAGGTGTTAGATAAATTAATTTGCTACGTTCAAGATATCCTGAACTGCTTACTTTTAGTGTACGAAGGATTTGAAGAGCACATGGGAAGTGTAAGTAAATTTCAAAGTATCTCTAAAGGAAATACTTATGTTTATGGGTGTGTGAAGGTCGTACCACGGATAACAATCTTAAGTAACTAGTGTTACCTGTCTTCCCATTTCGAATTGAATTCCCTCTTCACTTGTATAATGTATTTTTTTGGGAAAAATTTCAACAGTAGGGGCGGCTACTCCTACGCTGCAACATACTTGCCGCACTAATAAATAACAATTCGCATGTTTTAAATGTCTACTTTGATTCTCCGAATAAAACACTGGTAAAATACTTATCAATTTTGGGGCTCAGCTTTAATGTTTACTTTTTTGCCTTATTACATTTACGTATGAAAGAGAAAGTACTCTAAAGTTGCAGCAGAAATTTGCGTCATCCCAACAGAAAACCTCGTACTGCCGAGCCCTGGTATCTAAAACGTACATAAATATAGTTTCTATACGTAGTATTTTAACTTTAACATTGTGTGTAGTCAGAATCGACGTTTGGTGGTCCCTTAAAACCGTAAAATCGATTGACGGCAAAACGTCTATCTTTCTGGCCAACGCTAAACCGATCAGGCGATTTTCTACATAACTGATATTCTCCGATTGATAAGAATGAACTAGAGGTCATGAACGGGTATTTTGATTTTTGAGAAACATTGCTTGAGACACAACATGAGAAACAAGCTTTTCCCAGACAACGCAGACCACCTTGAACCTCAAACAATCCAGAAAGACTTAGAATCTTTCGCGATGGAAGAGTTGAAAAAAGCAGATAATAGCACGAAGGCCGGGAAAGCACCGGGATTGGATGGCATTCCACCAGAAGCTATTAAAATTGCAATAGAAGTTACCCCAAAATATATCCTGAGAGCAATGAATAGTCTACCTCGCAACCAGGAATTCCCAACACCCTGGAAGGTGGCTAAACTTTTACTGCTACCTAAAGGAGGCAAGACACCACAAGACCCATCATCATACGTACAGGCCTCCCTACACGCTGAACACACAATCAGTAAGCTATACAAAGGGTTACTGAAGGGATGAATAGAAAAGAAAATTGACGACTGTGGTGGAATTGCAGACAATCAGTAAGGTTTTATTAAAGGTAAATCCACAATACAAGCAATGGAATAGCTCGTCAACTTTAAAAAAGAAACCAGTGAAAGATGTGCTGCTCTTGTTACCCTAAACGTAAAAAATGCGTTTAATTCAGCCAGATGGAGCTTAATAGTTGAAGAATTGAAGAGACGCAACATTTCACCATACCTAGTATCTCTGGTTGGGCAATATTTCCAGGGCAGAACTACAAAACTAGGGGAAAATGAAAAGCTTAAGATACATGCAGGAGTGTTACAGGGATCTGTTCTAGGCCACACGGAATATATCGTACGATGGAATGCTCAAACGATGGGGTGCCTTTAACGAAAGGAGATCGCTAATTGGGGATTACAGACGACCTAGCTCTTATGGTCACTGAGGAAGACAGTAACAAGTTACAATTCAGGGCAAATGAGTCTCTGTATATTATACGTATAAATAGGTAGATGAAGAATAACAATCTCAACTTAGCACCCGAGAAAACAGAAGTGGTCATTTAGAAGGGTCCAAGAAAGAAGAAAAATTCAGCGTTCCTGCTCCTAGGTACGGTAAAAACACCAATCAAGGCAGTTCGCTACCTCGGAATCACGTTGGATAAAACAAACACGAGCGGGGAGCACATAAAAAGATTTACGATTAAAACAGAAAAAAGGTGGCAATATTGGAACGGTTAATACTCAACATTGCAGGTCCGAGAACAGTAAATCGCGAAATACTTTGCAGTTTGGCAAATTCAATGCTCCTCTATGCAGCTCATATATGGCACAAAGTTTTAGTGTGGAAGAAACAAAGAAAATCATTGGAAAAGACCCAAAACAACATTTATTAAGAGTTACCTGCGGTTACACAACCATATCTACAGTAGCATTACAGGTTTTGACAGAAGTTATACCAATTGACCTGCAGATTAAGGGAAGGCGCCTCATTCATGAGAGCAACACTGGAAACTCCGTTGAGTGCAAAGCAATTACTAGGAAAAGAAAAATGCACGAATGGCAGAACAGTGTACAAAATAGACGTCGGACAATGGACACACCCAGACATAGACAAATGGTTAGCATCAGATTTCGCAAACTGACTACTTCTTGATCCAAATATTCACAGGACGTGGACAATTCAAGGAGTACGCCAACAAGATGAGCAAATCACAAGACGACACCCACACAATCTGCTAAGAAATAAATACAGCAGAACACTTTTTTGTGCCCCCGACAAAACTGGGAGAAAGATATGATTTGGCCTGTCACACAGGGAGAACCGTTGAACTAAATAGCAGGAAAATGACAATGCTTGAAAGCTGAAACAACCGGCAAAACATTCAATACTTCTCAAAATCAACGATGAAGGAAAAAGAGAAACAAACTACAAATAAATAAATCAAAGTAGACCAGTACATCGGGACAGCACCATCCTGAAGATATGCGTCCAGCAGTTCCGGGATGGACCACGTAGACGAACACAGGTTTTTTAGTTGATAGAAATCCAACTCCCGTCTTTAAAAGATTTTTCCCTAAAAAGTAGTTAGTAGTGGTGGTGGTAGTAGAACTAGTGGTGGTGATAGTGGTGGTGGTGGTAGTAGTGGTGGTAGTAGTAGTGGTGGTGGTAGTAGTAGTGGTGGTAGTAGTAGGTGGTGGTAGTAGTAGTAGTGGTGGTAGTAGTGGTGGTGGTAGTAGTGGTGAATATAGTGGTGGTGGTAGTAGTGGTAGAATTAATGATAGTGGTAGTAGTAGAGGGGGAGTAGTAGTATAGTGGTAGAAGGAGGAGGTGGAGTGAGATGAGGAGAAAAAGGAGTGGCGCGTGTGAAGGCTGGAGGATGCGCCACTTGTAATCGTATTGGCTGGTGGACAATGACCCACGAGTGCTTTCGTGCCTTGGCTTGCGTGAAGGACCCATCGCTTGCTGGTGGCGCTGGCGGGTGGTTGCGAAAGGGCGGCCGTGGGCATGGGGACGGTGTTCCAGATGGGGAAGCACTGGACCAACTACATCCTGCGCATGGACTCGATGCTGGAGGAGGCGCTGGCCATCTGCATCCGCAGCTCGCTCACCAACCTGCTGGAGGTGCTGCACGGCGACGGCACGGCGGGGCCCAGCCCCATCATCAGCATCTACGTCACCCTCGTGGGCAACCGGGTGAGCAGTACCACTCTAGGTACATTTTTATATTGAACAAGGGTACTTTGCATATTGAGTAATACTTTACAATAATTTTCTCCTGGTGTGTATTTGAAAATGACAACGAAGTCAGTTCGTGGATACACATTTATTGACACAACATAAAACATACATGGGTCCGCGTGAGGTGTGATCACACGAGAAAAAACAAACAAATATAGTCTTCTTTGGCCGGAAGCCGTAATCTCGAAGGGCGAGGCTGTCGAAAAAGGTCCAACTTTCGGTGCCCAGTGGTAGGCACAGCATGGACTCCCGGGCGATGGCTTTTGATTGATTGATTTTTTTCGTGTTTCCGGAGCGCGTCAACTGCTTTGGCCATTAGTCCCGTTAGTGTAGTGCATGTTTTTTCTTGGGAGATGGTGGTAATCTTCCCCCGCTAGATGGCGAGATCCGTCGGGTAGTGAGGTTTCCTACTAACCAGGACTCTCCCACCAGCGGGGCACCGCCCCAGCCAAGGTCCCGCCGTGGGTGTAGTGCAGTTAGTGTAAGGGAAAGATCGCGGCGGCCTGGCCCGTTGGTGAGTACTGCTCCGGCACTCGCCTGGTCCCGGCGATGGCGTTGCCTCGGCGTTGACAAGAGCGGTCACTTCAGACTGGTGATGTGGCCACTGTTGGCTGAGACTGTTTCTGCTTGACATGGTCGCCGGGTTTATGGGTCTGCCAGCCAATGGAGAGGCCGTTCGGCGACATGGTTTCTTAGGAAGCTTGGTCTACTGACTGTCGCGCGAATTTTGAAAATCCGGCACGTAAATAGCACCTACAATGTTGTGTTTACAAATATTTTCAAGTTTTGAAGTATGACAATGCCATATGTACTTTGAACCATTTCTGTCTTTATCGTCCTATCCTCGGGGCCACAGATATACACGATCTTTCTTTTGAAGCACTATTTTCGACATCGAATGATACTAAAATTAGCTCAAGTGTGTGATCGAGAAGCTGTAGAGAAACGCTGGAGTTTCCACAATGCGATTACGCATGGTGAAGTTTTCGAATTGTTTTGTAAACATCCGTTGAGCGTTGAAAGACGGAACTATCATTTAGGGTTAGGATACCCTAAACGATGGGATAGGTCACTCCTGACCGCAACAAAAGTATTGGAATGCGAGTGCTAATCGACATGTCTCTGTTGCAGATCGCCTTCGAGCCAACGCTGATGGTCATTGCGGATGTTATTACGAATGTTCTGCCGAACTGTATCAATTGCCTCAGGGTTATATCTCGTTTGCCCGAAAAATTTCACGTCCCTTCGGACGGTAGGCAGCCGTATCACATCATACTGCATGAGGATGAAGAAAGTAAAAGACTTCAAGGTCTTCTCGTAAAAGGTGAGAGAATTTTGAGATTGATTTCATTATAGTACTAGCCTTCTTTTTAGTCACACATTAGATGGGAATTGCGGTTTTTCAACTTAATTTGAACGTAAATTTCTTCTTAGCCACATCCTCTTTTTCTCATTGTTTCGTGCATCCTTTCTGAAAGCCTGCGCGGTTTGCCTATTTCCGTAGCTCTCGCTGAAACGCTTCTTGAGCTCCTGTTGCGAGTTCTCGAATGTCTAGCCAGCGCCATCTCGTGGCCCTTTTCTTCTAAGAAACAAGAAGATGCCACAGTGGATCCTGCAGAGATCTTTCATTGACAGATCAACTCCATTTTTAGTATTCGCCGAAATCATTTCCTCAATTTTAATATCTTGATGAATTGAGCTTAAATTGTTAAAATATGGATAACAAATTCTTTACTTTACGATTCAACATTTCCTTTGAATCGGCCCTTCATCATCTATATGTATCATTTTCTCTGAAGCTAGCAGCATCCCTACATCAAACCCTATTAAATCATACGGAAAATGAAGTTCTAATAATTAAAGTAGCATTTACGAATTCTATTTTCATTTTCTATAACGTATGTGCTGCTAAATTTAGCCTAAAAGTAGAATCACAATTCACAAATCACACATTGCACCCAAAAAGTGCTTCGTGCAATATTATTAGTTTTCGCGCAATATTGCGTGGAGTATGTGCATTATTAAAACAACAACAAAAACAAGATTTTCTCGAACATGGCTCCAATTTTTTTCTTTAAACCTTTCTTAGGGATTGTGGCAAAAGTGCTCTATAAGATGTCATAAACAACATATTGCTCTATTCTTTTGTTTTTCAAAAATTACAATTTTTTTCACTTGTGTTTCGCGTTATTAATATTTACATTAGTACCAATTTTTTTACATATTATATTTATGAGTACATGTGCTTTACATAATGTCATATAAAGTTTCTCGAAACCTCAACAGTTTTCTGTGAAAAAGCTCAAACTTCAGCATTTTCAGAAAAGCTCAAACGCCATTTTCTCAAAAAGATTTTAACAATTTTTTTCTTCACAGTTTTCATGTAGGTAGTGCAAATTACACTTCTTAAGATTACATGAAATTTGTTGTGGGGTATTCTTTTGTTTTTTAAAAATTACACAAATGTAATTATTTTCAAATATCTCTCTCGCCGTTAATATGCACATTTCCAGCGATTTGTATACATTACTGCATTTGTGAGTCAACGTGCTTGAAATGACTTCCAATTCAGTTTTTCGAAAACTCAAAACGTTTCTGTGAAAAAGAGATTAAATTTCACATTTACAGTAACGTTTAAACGCCATTTTCTTAAAAAACGGCTGTAAAATTGTCACTAAGAACGACATTTTACTCTTCTTTAATATTTTTAATGAAATATTTCGGTACTATTATTAGGTAACAAAAATTGATAAAATGTAAATAAAATGTACCTTGGGCGACGATAGATGGCAGCTGGTAAGAGAATGTGGAACGTCCAAATAGCTTGCGCTGACCAAAGAAAATAGAAAACTAATTCGAGAAAGTCTGCCCCATTCTGTAGCACCACTAGATAATGTTGAATGCAATTATTTAATAAAATATATTACTTAATTGTCCTTCTAGAACTTGAGTTCATGGTTCAACAAGTGCATCTGTATCTAAAGATTTGGGAACCATTTCGTGACATTTGGGAGGTGAATAAAGACATGTTTATAAGCCGGTATGAAAAACTGAAGCCATCTGTTACATCTTTTGATTCTGATATTGCCAGGTGAGTTTGTAGACAGATATTTTATTAGCACTTGCTTCACTTGCATTGAGACTGAATATATACAAATATGTTTCAATGAAAATTTCACTATTTAAAAATTATAATTGTATTAAATCCCTTTATTGTAACATGTAAAGATATACATTAAATAATACACACTATAGAAACTCTGCATTCTAATCTTGAGAATTCATGGGTCATATTTTACATTGTTTTAAAAATAGTTAAAATTTTAGTGATGTTCATGATAGTGTTTGAAACAAAGGTTTAGGTTTCAAAACATAATTTTATGGGATTCATGATTCAAAATAAATAATAAAAGTGAAATATTTTGATTACATTTATTCGTTTAATAATAAAGAAAATATGCAAAATGTTAGATGTATCTTAGCCAATTTTTTTCTTTTCTGCAGGTATACAGAAGTGGCAAACAACGTTAGAATGCAGGAATCGATTACTTTTGTTCATTTTCTTTTGGTGAACGCAAATGTATTGAAAGATATAATTATTGACCACTGTTTACTGTGGCAGAACAAACTTTTCGAGTTGCTGTCTCGATTATTTGTAACAAAATTAGATGACATTTACAAATACATCGCAGAATACTCTGTAAAGTAAGTGTGTCATATTTAATCTCTGGGTAATTTGGAGAACAAAAAATATATGAAATTATTTGTAAAATGCTCGCATGGTTTCATTGCAGGGCTTCCAAAAAACCACAATCTCTCGATGAGTTGCAAGCGTGCATCAAACTTCATCAGCAACTGATGGACGAGGTTCCTGTGTATGAGAAGGAATTCCCTGTGGTGAACGATCAATATGGTGTTCTAGGTATCCAGAATGTTTAATATCACCATGGATATTAGTTAAGACTAATTATTTTCTCTAAAATCTTCTATTTTACCTTGCTCTTTACTCTTTATCATAAACGTAAATTGAAGCTTTCATTTAATATTTATAGAAATGCCCCTTGTCTCGAGAAAATACTTCACAATTTTCCCGAAAATAAGTAATTTTTCTATTCTATCAAGTGTTTCATTTACTAATGATAACCAGGACCAAATATCCGGGATAGACAAAGTAAGTTAAAGGATTTTGAAAAAGATGAGAAATTTATCGTTTCTTAAAAGAGAACATATGAAAATAAAATGACGTTTTTTAGCAATTTGAACTTTACTAGATTATGCTTCGTACTAAATAACTCCTTTCAGTCGTTTTTCACTTTCCTTGTGCACCGGTAATATGTAAAATTGTAATGTTATGGATATAACGGAAACCCTTGATTATTACTCTAGGAATGCAATCATTTTATTTAATTCAATTAATTAAATATATTTATTGTGAAAAATAATTTTCGATATTTATAGGTATTGTCAAAAGTCCACATACAACAGGAAAAAAGAGGTACGGAAACCAGATAAAAATTTATACTCTAAACGCCATAATAACCTACGTGCTACCAAACAAAGACTTAAAAATTGTAATAAATTTGAAATTATTTATAAATTACTTGAAATTCAATTGCTGTCACCTCGTAGTCTGGTCTTTCACGAAGAATGTTACACCTTCTATAATTAATTTACAACAGTTCCTTAATTATAGACATTTTTATTAACAATACGATAAAATTGAAAGGAGGAAATATTTACACTACACTAAGCAACTTTAACCATGAGACCTTTCTGATCCTCGAATAGCTTAGACTGCTTACGAAAATAGCCTGTGTCTGCGAGACAGGACAAATGCCCTGCCTTCGCAAGAGAAAAGCGAATCTCATTCATTTGGGCACTATCTCCACGTATGTTGGCGGTTCCCTCTCCACTACCCCTCTTCCTTCTTGTGCCAGCGAGAATAACTCACTGCTCTTGAGAGGAAAGAGCGAGACAAGGCTGTTTTGACCATCTCTGGTAATAAAGTTATGTTTAGAAATAAAGTAAGGAGTGGACGTTTGTTTCTACACGATGTTATAACTCCTTGTGTCATTCAAGTATTGCTTTTCCGTTTTTATCGTTTTAAGAGGAAAGCACACGTTAAACTGAAATGAAAGCTTTGAGAAAAATTAATTATACTTTTCCTTTGTGTCAACTGCATTGTCAGCTGCGTCCCGTGATTCCGGCAACAAGTAATTCGTAAATAAGTGTATTTCAGTGATTATTTTAAGTAATGATTTCATAGATGTACACAGGCTTTGAGTTTTATAGAAAATTGTTCCTGTTTTCTTCAACCAACGGTTATTTCAGCTCCCATAAAAAAATCTGTGAAATACCCAAGTTCCAGGTCATAATTTGTGTTCTTTTGTGTGAAATGAGAATCGTATCTTACTGTCAATGTATTGTTTTAGCAAAATATGAAATTGATGTAAAAAAGGATGTTGTTCAGAAATTGCAAAAATTGGACCCTGTTTGGGCTCGGTATCTTGACACTTTGGAAGACTGTGCCAACAACATTGAAAAAGCAAAGGTATTATCTCTGTGTCTAATGCATGACTTTCTCACATTATTGTGAAATACTACTGAAAATGTTTTTGATTATTTTAGGAAAATGTTAGACACAATTTATTGGATAGCACAGAAATATTTAAAAAAGATGCCAAAGAACTATTGAAAAATTTTACGAAGGATGGTCCTTTCGGCGCTGAATGGAATACTAAAGGTAAGCGTTTATTCTTTTATTGAATTTGCTTATATTTTTTTGTATATATTTTATTATTATTATTATTATTATTATTATTCAAGAATTTGATTTGTCTTAATCTTGTTCAACATTACATTTACTAAGAAGAGTAAGTACAATATTACTATGAAAATAAACTTTAAGAAATATTATTCTTTAGAATAAACTGATCCCTCGTAACACCCACAAAGAAAGAAGTCAGAGACATTTCATCCTTGTTATTTTGAAAATATAATTTAAAGATATTATGAACAGTATCTTTGAAGCCGCCGACCTGGATGGCCGAGGTGGCTAAGAGCGAGTACCGACTCAGCGCTTCGATCCGAAGGGTCGCGGGTTCGAGTCCCGCCTTGGGCATGGTTGTTTGTCCCTTGTCTTTGTATGTATGTGTTGTCGCGGAGGGCCTCGCGTTCTGCTGACCCCAGATCAGAGGAGCCCGCAAGTGTGTTGGCGTCTAGTGTAAGGTCGAATATGCGTCCCATCGGGACGCAAAGGGTAACCGGCTGTCGGCTGGATAAAAACCCTAGGAAGAAGATCTTTGAAGCCGACCTGGAAGGCCGAGGTGGCTAAAGCGTGTGCCGACTCAGCCTCGATGTGAAGGGTCGAGGGTTCGAGTCCGAGTCGTTAGTCCTTGGTATGCACGTGCGTTGTCGAGGAAGACCTTGTGAGTCTGCTGACCCCAGACCGAGGAGCCCGCAAATGTCAGTATCTAGTGTAATGTGTGCCCATGAGGGCCATAGTGGGTACTTAGCGCGGATAGCCGAAATCAGCATTCCCTGAAGCTAAAAAAAGGACAAAAGTAGTCGTTTTTGAGACAGTCACACCGTTTTGCGAGAGATGAAAATGACTCGTCTGTCGTGACAAAAAATATTGCAAAGTACTAAATAAATACAAGAATTTTGTTATGCAACAATGAGAAGACGTAAGTTGGACAAATTCAATACAGTCCTTCCAATGATGTTTTTAAAAACTTGAAAGACAACGGAATGTCGAAGGACAAATAAAAATTTAAAAAATAACTCCTTTTTACACTACAGATTTTAAGTTGTATAACATAAATGAGTTGTGCACTAGATTCTTGTCCAGCAAATGGTCAAATCGATTTTATAAATTAAACATTTATTTTCTTACAATAGAATTATGACATTCTAGGGTCCCTTAAGGTCGGATAGCTCTGAGCTGTACTGTTGGCATTTGAAATGAATGACAATACTTCCCTGACTAGCTGAACGTGGCCTCGCCGGCGCTATTTTGAAAGTATTTTAATGTGTTGAACATTGACTGCTAAATGTCATGCATATCTTTGTTCAAAAATGTCCTTACAGTATCTGGTATTGGACTTCCAATGAATCGTAGAAGCTGATGTTATAATCCCGTTCAAAGATGCCCAACGCCCAACAGTCTTGGTTACCTCCATACGTGTAATGGGTAACACTAAAATTTCAAAATTGATAATCGTCGTAAAATATACTTGCAGGTACGGATGATGCGAATAGTTAGAATTTAGTACAACTACATTTTTAGCTTTTTTGCAAATATGCACAAAAATACACATAAAAGATCACCTGAAAACTATTCTTCAGGTTATTCTCTAATATATATAGTATCATACTAATTAGTTTCGAAAATTCTCAAAATCTTCTGGAACTACATTTAATTTTTGCTAACTCTGTATTTTCGAAAATGCAAAAAAGGCAAGGATATGGTAATATAAAGAAATATGGTAATAATGATCCTACTATGTTGAAAGACGTAATGAAGTTCACAATGAAAACGGTAAAAATAGCTCATACTATTCTATCGTTGGGGCAGGTCAATTGTATCGGAATTGTATCGATACTGTGGTGTGAGAGGTCAATTCCAATTAGGTTTAGCTGTCATTAATATTCACGAGAGAAATTATCACTTAATGTACTGAGGAACCTTCACCATGCTTTACGACTTCATCGAACTTTTAATGAATGATGTATCCATATGAACGTTTCTATTTAAAAGCATATTGGTTATCTTTAAATTCCAGTTTTTTAAATCACTTAAATTTTTATTGTTAATCATATATAATTTACAACATTATTGAGATTTTATTTAATTTTTTAAAATTAAATTAATTAATTCGTATTTTTTGAAATTAAATACAAATTAATTAACAAGCTACACATATTCAAATCAGGAAACTTACTAGAACTGCTGTCATGACACAAATGAAACAAAATATATTATTAATAGTTAAAACAAAATAAAAACATTATTCGGGGGTCAAATATTTTGTATGTCAAATAATGTGAACTTATATTTAACGCACATGTGGATAGTTTTGTTTGAAAATATATCGATTTTCCCAGTTTTAACTAGGAAAAAAGTTTTACTTTCCAAAACTATGGTAACAAGTAACTAATTAAATGTGTACTGACAATTAGTTTTCATTAAAATAATTTTAATTATAATTTTGCGATGTGGAGGGTAACATGAAGTGAAAGCTCTGTGACTGTTTCCACTTCTAAATTTAAATAATATTAAAATAGTAATCGTATTAAATCAATTTATAATTGAAAACTTTCTATTAGAAAATCTTGAATTAATCAAATTATAAATATACTAATGTAACTCACATCTTAAAGATGTTTGTTCCTACAATATATAATTACAAATCTGTAATCGCCTCTGAAAGATAAGAAATTAGACCAAAAAGATAAATTTTAAAAAAGGAGTGCGGTGAACGAGAGAATGCTCGTTGTGCTGAATGCATTCCATTGATACGTATGGCAGCCTTCAGGCTCACAGGTCGCTCAGGGCCTCCGTTGAGAATGTTCGTGCCATCGATCGCTCCGATAAGCTCAAGGCGCGGCAGTCTGCGGTGAGCTCTCGACCTGCGAGGACTCAGTAGCAGAACTAGTGCTAAGTGCTTAACTAAATCGATCGCCTCGCTGCAAACGGTTTGCGCCCCTCGGGACAGCCGTTCCAAGCGGAAAGCAGTGGAATGAGACACAAGTAGTGACGTGATTAAAGTGTTCCGACCTGATATTCTTCAAGTGTACGGAGGTCTTCACTGAATAATGGACAATAACACCGATCCCTTTATGGAGGCACTCATTTCAAAAACTTTAAATATGGTGAACATGAACCCGTATTGCGAAGAAACACCGATGAATCAACGCAGTAACTCAGTCAATTATCAACATTCTCAATCGGTGCGAGAAGATCCAAAAATGTATGCCCTGGAGCAAGAAATAATGTTTTTACGCCAAGAACTACAATTTAGCACCAAAATCAACAAAACCTCTACGTTATCAATCCCAAAATGCGTTTATGGAAGCTTCAAAATCACTAATACGAATCCTTAAGAAAGTGCTTCCCAAAATTAACATTATACACTTTCAAATATGATTCGACCCTCTTTATCACATGCTTGCCAGATTTGGGGAGATGCACCAAAAAACACACTTTATAAACTGGAAGTACCTAAAAATAAATTTACACACGTGCCCTAAAAGCTCCATGGTTCTCGGAATAATGAAATTAAAAACATCTTTCTATGAACCCTTAAAGAACTGGAACTGAAAATTATCACTAAGATTGTATTCATCTCCACCTCCTTCCCTTCACTACAATATTTGATCTTGGCAAAACTTCAAATCCTTTTCCTAGGGTTAAGAATCGTCATAATAACGATATCCTACATCCTTCATAATTTTAAATGACCAGATTAATTATTACTACAAACTGTCTCCTTTTACGTTTAAATTATAGAGAATATTACATTTTTAGTTGTATATATTTGTAGTGTTAAATATATAAGCTGTTAAATAGAGATCCCTTCTTGGAAGACCCTCGAAAAGTTATACATTTGTTAAATTGTGAATATATTGTTAAAAACCTTTGTGAGGCAATAATTATTGTCAATCGAGAAAAGCCCTAAGGCACATTCCCCTCCAAACTATCTGCTCTCGAATTAATAAATAACAAGTATAAATTACGAGTTAGCAGTAATCTGGGGATCCGTATTAGACACATAGGTCGGTGCACAGTGAGCAGTGATTACAGCCTTCAAATACTGTAATGGAAGGTGCCGTATGTGCGGTTATTCTTGTTATTCCTCGAAAAGTTTCAGTCAATCAATTGGGCGATTGCCGTGTCGCAAGAAAGTTGTGATTCGGTCGCTGGTATATCGCGTGCCTAGGCAACATGATGCAATAGGAGCAGAGTTGCTCTTGCCCTTAGCGTTAACAGAAGTGTTGCTCAGCAGTGTGTTTGTCGATCCAAATCGCAACAAATTCATTTCAAGGAACTCTCTCACTCTTTGTAGGTGGTATTCAACAAATGGAAATCTGCAGCCCGCAGGAAATAGAATGATAAAGCATGCAATTTGTTGCCGTTTTATAATACGTGAAAATATAAATTTTGTGTGTGTTTACAGCATTTCAATCTCTGAATGCCCATTCACTCTAAACAGCCACCACCCACCCTCGAAGATTACTTAGCATGTGCCGTAGTAAAAGAGAGCTCATTTAAAAACTAGCTTTTTTTCAAAATCAGTCATATTAAACTTATTCCACAAGTACGATGTATCTTCTGGAAACCTAGTGAGTTGCACGAATACGTTGTGCTGACAAAATAAAACCTTACATACTTTGTTGGTTCAAACGCAATAAAGGTAAAAGTAACAATATCCTTACACGGCTGTTCAGACCGCAATTACTATTTAATGAGAGGATTCACATCTGCTTTCACATGTTCCGAAGAAGAGCGTGTGTGTGGATTTCGCCAGTCCAAAAGCAATTGGCAAGACTGTTGTAACTGCGCAAAAAAGTGTGTAATTTCTGAGAGTGAATGCCACTTTTTATTTTCTGAAAGGAAAAGTATGTTAAACGAACTCAGCAAATGCTGGTAGGATCTCGTTGATAATGAAGATTGTATGTATTAAGCACTATTAGATGTATAATTTACATAATTAAATGACGCTATTTTAAGAAGTATGTTCCATACACGCGGATCATTTGTAAATCTAAATTAAATTAGGATATTGAGCATCGCATTTCGAATATTTGAATGTTGTAAATTTTATATTGCTTTCGTAGTCCTTGCATAAATCGTCCTTCTCTTTTCATGTGATTTTTTTAACAAAAACGAATCCCAAACAAAAATTTATCTATGTACGGACATCTCTAATGACATTCGGAGGGTGAGCTAACAAACAAATATGAATCTCCGTTAGTTAAATGCCACTGCAAATTGTTTATTGAAGTTAATTAGATGTACGCGGCTAAAAATAAAAAAAATCTAGTTAGGTGGAAGATTTTTACGAGTTCAGTGATGTATTCTTACAATATACTTATTGGTAGAAACGACGGAAGGCATGGAGGCAATGGCAGCGACGGTTGGAGAAGCAGTGATAGCAAGGACAGGGCTTGTTGACCCTCTTTGTTAAATATGAATATGCGGTCTCCACTCGCAATTCTAATTTCTATCAAGTCAATTTTACTCATTTTATGAACATTTACCATGACTTTTTTCGAACCATTCAAAAGGGGCAGCTGAATTGTTGGTCTGCAGATTGAAACAAATAAAATATTGACCAAAACAACATATTTTTATTGGTACAGAGTCGAGAAAAGGAATATGTTAAGTACTTTATGGAAGAGGAGAATCTGGTGTATTATTCTGATGTTTCCTAATTGATGGGCAAAAGTAATATCCCCTAGACAAAGATGAATAAAGGCTGTTTATCGATAAATTGAAAAGGAGTCTTAAAGCTGTCCTGCTTCACGGATGCATCTGTAAGGTTCCACCAAGACTTGAAATAAATGGAGCGCAAATTTCAAGGAAGATTTTTAACAGTGGTTAGCACATTTCTGAGGCCACGTGCCCCGTTGAGAAGGACATTCGCGAATGAATTAAGGAGACCCATGTCTGAGTATTTGGTGAAACTTGAAAAAAATGTCGATTTTTGGATTTTTGTCTCAAAAAATCTACAATCCTTCTGCTTTACAACAATATATTTTTTTGCATATTTGTAGCACAATGACGTTACAGGATCCGTTTTTAAATGGCCAGGCATTTAAATACCTCACCCCGGCACGCTCTTTTCGGCGCCGCTTTTGAAATTCTTCACACAATTCATGTTTTAGAACGCCTATTTTTCTTTTAAATATAAAACTACCGCCTTGTTTGAAGCATTGAAAGCTTTGTGCGTCATTGTAGTCAACTGTTATACTTAAAAGTAAAAGAAAAAATACTAAAACGAACTGATTATGAAGGTATGAGTGTAACTCTCAATGTCAATCGTTCTGAAAAATCTTCTCTTGAATAAAGTAATAAGTCTTTTAATATAATACGATGACAAGCTGATAGCATTTTTTGTTAGTAAATGCCGTTTTGAAACCAGCAGTGCCTGAGTGAAACATGCCTGTTTATGTATTACAAGTGCGTGCTCGGTATTGTGAAAGAGTGAAGTTTTCTATTCCTTGGCAGTGTTTTCTTGATTAGAAGTTTATTTTCAGTAGTTTTCTGATTAGTTTAAATACATTATATCCCAATTATACGTATATTACATCTTAACATCGCGTTACTTACACATTAGTGAATTGGAATAATGAAAAACAAAAATGTTCACGACGTTCAAGGGGAATTACGTAGAAACAAGCTTCTAGAAGTTTTCTCGCATTTCCTTTTTTCATCATTTTTCTGTATAAAAACGTTCCATGCCTAACAATTTTCAACCTATTGCGCTGAAATTTGGTTTATATGTGTAAAAATATGTAACAAGCTGAAGTTATGCTGGGTTTTGATGTACATAAAAAACAAGCTCATCATTTTTGGTTTAAAATATAAAAATAGCTATCGGAATAGAATTTTTCATTTGATCAAGTTTTTAAAAATCTAGTAACATAATCACATGTATGACAATAAAAAGTAGCATAACTTTGATTATTCAGTCTACGATATACCTACTTTTAAAAAACCAACTTCTAAAAGTGAAAATTGTTTCGCAAGGGACATTTGATTACAAATGTCAAACATATTAATATCTCAAAAACGAATGAACCAAATTTATAAATATTTGGTTTGGTTTTACTAGCAATGGATAGATGTGTGGTATAAATTTCATGATAATTGAACTGCTAGTTTAAAAGTTGCAAAATTCAATCATATGTCAGTTAAAAAAAATAATTTATAAAGCAGGAGGTGTAACAATGCCAGAATGTCATCTAACACTGTAGAAAAATTGACGCGTAGCTATACTGGACTCACGAGCCACGAGCACTCGGCGAGCGCTGACCTTGTTGAGGCCTGGTTCACACGGCCATTTTTTTTGCTTGACGATCACACTTTCGGCGCACGCTGTATCTCGTAAGTTTGCGATGCCGCTGGCTCCACCCCGCAATGAGGCACGCTGCAGCGCGCCGGCGTTGCAGGCGTTCCAGAAGGTCGCCGGCGCGATCCGGCATACTTTCGGCTTCGTCCGCGGAGTGGGCGGGGCAGGCGGCGAAGGGAAAGCGAGCGCCCAACGGCAAGGCTGTGAATCAGCCCCCCCCCCCCGCTCACACGCACGGCATCCGCATGCGCACGAGTGACTTACGCACCTTCAACTCGCACTGCATTGTTAATATAAATAAAGGAGAATGCGTGGACGCAGAACTCACAGCGAGATATTCGAAACGTTCACGTGATTTATTTCGTTTACGCTAATAGTTACAGGCTGAGGGCGACTTGAGTAAGGGTGCGTTTATGTTGGAGCAGCGACAAACGATGAGAGCAGCGCTACGAGCGAAGCAACGAGAACGTCCACATGTAAACAGATGGAAGTGTTCATGTTGACAGCGCGCTGATCACGGGATCAGCGCTGCGACCCGCGATAAGAGCGAAAAACCCTTCGGTAGGTTTTCGCTGCTAGTATCGCGCTGTTCCGCAGTCTTCACAGCTGGCACACTTCAGTGTTTTGCATGTCGAATAACATGAATGCTGAGAAATTGATCACTTGTTTTATTGTTAGAGTCAATTTTGGGACAAAAGGGACACAAATCGCCGCAATACAAGTATACAAATAATTACGGGATAACTGCCATTTTATTGTTATATTGTGTTGTGCAAAACTAATTGTTAACTTAGATAAAGGACATAATCATCTGCCAGTGATAATGTTTTATTCTGAATCATTTTTTTGTATTGCAAACCCTCAGAAGTTTTGTTCACTTTGTTTGCCATAATCACCCATTTCATCTGTTAATGAATTTGTAAATTGCATCCACACCTTGTAAAACTATAGAAAAGAATTTATTGTAGTTGTGAGATATTGACCCAGAATGATTGAGATGATTAATTCTTATGTGCTTGCTGCCCATGGCACACAATGTGGGTGCAATTCAAGGAAGTATAATTTATAACAGAAATTTTAAAATGAAACAAATGAACTTATTTTTAAAGAACAATATGAATAAAATGAAATGCCAGAAACAGAATATTTTTTTATTTTTAAAAAAATTTTTGAAAAAGAATTATCTAAATTATTGCTTTTGATAGTACATGTATCTCATTTCCTAGAACAACATTTCGAAGGGATGAAAATTGAATGTTTGAAATTAATTCAAAATTGAAGTGATTGAAATCAGCTAGTCCCAAGCCACAATTTGGCAAAATATTGAGATGTTACACTACAAAGCCGTCAGCCTTCCGTTTTGTCATAGTTTAAGATTTAAGAAACAATTTTAAATAAAACAAATATGCCATTTACCTTTATCACTTCCCTTATAATATATTTTCCTTGGAATTCAGAGTAGTTTTACTTCAGAATACAAAATCATTTATTTACATCGGTCTTTGCAAAACTCAATCATTTTAGAAGATATCCTTTGTACACTTGGATAATATTTCATGAAGAACTTACAAAATTTTGGGAGAGAGTGATATGTTGTTCAGTCAACATGAACAGAGGACACCTAAAATATTAATCATATGGAAATGTTTTTAACACTAGATGGTTTATTGTACATGTAATCTTCAGACTTTACATTCAGTTAAATTAAACACAGACAAACCACCACATATATGCTCTTTACAGACAATAGGAAACAAATACTGAGAATTCAATTTAGATTGGTAGAACTAACAGCAAAATTATTGTCTTAGACAATATTAAAATGAGAAGAATCCTTTCTTATTTTAAGACAATAACAATGAATTTGAAGATGTTTTAATTTTTCTTATTTACTCCATGATATAATTTTTTATATTACAGAATAAACAACCATAAAAAAATACTACTTCAAATTAACTATTATCTCCTTTTAAATACTGAAAATGTACCAATCTGAAAACTGTTTTATAAAATGAAACTTGACAGACTAATAAAATATTAGAAAGACTATGAATAATAGAAATTGGCAGAATGGGAGAGCACTGCACACATTTGAAATTTTCTGTACATAGTCACTTTTCTTCACACAATTTCACACTTGTCTTCACTGTTTTTATTTTTCATACAACCTGGCATAAAATACTGTTATGTTTGTGAGATTCACATAGGCATATAGTACACAATACATTTCCTTTCCTCCTTAGAAGACACAATTCATAATTTTTCTTAAACATTCATTCACATACAACCAGATTTCTTTCAAGAGACTAGGCATCTTCTCTCTGTAAAGAAAAGGAAAGGCCATTGAGTTCCTCAAATGAAATCAATCACTAACCTCAATACTAAATAGTATACTATAATTATAACCCTGCTGGAAATATACATCTGTTTCTCTTTAACAGTCAATGTAAATATGTTTATATGTATGACACTTAATTTTCCATAAACACTAATGTGCATTAACACTCATTATTGTAGCCATGGCAGCTTACCTCTATAATCATCGCAACTTCAGGCAGGATATCACTTTAGACAATTTTTTTACGTGTCTGACTTTCTAAAATTCTCCTCCTTATCACATTCATTGAAGAGTTTTTCGTCAAATGACGACGCATCGATGAAAACGCCAAGAAAAATATGAAATAACAATACATTTCCAAAACAAATCACTATTAAATTCGCTCGCAGTATAAAAACTTCGAAATACGTACGCTCTAGGACTAACTCTCTCGGGCTGCACACGCTGCTTGCTGCATGTTGCAGACTGCGAAGTCACACATCTCTCTCACCAAGCATGCCAATATCCAGCCAAGAAAAATACTTAAGGTGTAATGCTTCCATTGCATAGAGGAATGATGTTGAGGTTGACTCCTACTGCGCTTCAACTTAAACGGTAACCAAAAGTTCCTAAGCCAATTGAAGTAAATATGGCGGGTGATTTACATAAGGTTGGTATTGAATTGACAAGTTAGTTTCGCCGAATGTCCTGTAGATGTCTCTGGTGGATTCGGAGTGGCGCTGCTCCGACATGAACACATCAGCGCTGCGATTTCGCAATACCTACTCTCTCGTCGCTCTCATCGTTTATCGCTGCTCCAACATAAACGCAGCCTAATACTGTTGTGCAATGAGCGCTTATACCAATTTATAAACTTCATATGATTCATATTTATGAACTTCATATGAATTCATAGACATTTCACATGAATTCAGCAATTCTTTGACTATGAGCAATGTACAAATTAAATAATGTGAAATAAATTATATTTTTATTTTTGAATAATGTGTGCTTTTATCAATGACGCCACAGACGGGCGCTATAAATAACACATTTATAATTTATTAATATTCACATTTATAGTACAAAATTCTTTTCCTTTTATTTTGACGTTTGCTTGGAAACTGACAATTGACGTTATTAGACCTACTCGAACTCGGGCAAGACTTCGTTTCAAGCACTCGAATGAATATTGGCAACAATAAAAGTACGTATTTCATTGTTATTCCACTCGGTCGTCTTCTGCCTAAATGTACTTTCCTTTTCGTGTCGGTGGTGAATATATTGTAATGTTTTGTAATATTTGTAATGTTCTCTGAATATCGGATGGAATTTTGAAGACACGTATCATGACCCGAAGTGTTTTTTAGGAACTACTACACTATTTCAACTTTATTACAACTGCATAACCGTGTACTGTTCCATGCTTAAATTATTCCAAAATATGTTGTGATTTGGTCAAGTCATCGGTTGGTATGTTATCTGAACAACAACGGACATGTCTAGATTATGTTACTTCCCAACTGATTCTCCGGAGAAATGAATGGCGGTATAAGAGCGGGTGACCCACTTCGTGCAAAGGTCGCCCTCCGCCTGGTCCCTGACCGCGTCGCGTCCTGACGTGTCAGGACGCTCCCACAGCCGCTTTCGTTCCCCCCTTCCCCCACCACCACTCAACCACTGCAGCGTACGCGCCGTGAGCGAAGCTTTGCTATGCGGCTACAGCGATGCAGGGCCTACTCTTCCGCCGCTTTTAATGTTCTCTGTGTAGTAGTGGCAGATTGGGATCAAAAACGTTCGTTTAGTTTCCGTGTGCTTACCAATCTCAGATATGCTAATAAAAATCATCCGGCTAAGATGGCTCAGAAGAAACATTACCGTTGTCGCTGCAGCATCTCTCATCGTATGGTCCAAGGATTCCAGTCCCGACAGTAGCGGATGTTGGACATCATCTAGAACTAGGTCGAATTCAGCTGATACCAGGAGGATGCATTTTTTAGCGGTCGGTTCTCTCTCTCTCTCTCTCTCTCTCTCTCTCTCTCTCTCTCTCTCTCTCTCTCTCTGCCTCTCTCTCTGCCTCTCTCTCTCTCTCTCTCTCTCTCTCTCTCTGGAATTTTTCTGTGGCTTCTCCGAACAGTGGCAGGAAAATTACGCGCAGTGATGGAAAAATTTTACCAAAATATCGATGTATCGATACATCGCTAAAGGGCTTTCTATGTCGATGAAAACATGGATAAAGAAACATGGAAGTTTAAAACATCGATGTTTTAAATATAAACTAATAAACTTGCTATTTTCCTACCCAATTTTAATTAGAGTACGTAAATGGCATATATTTTGTTGATTGGAGACATTTAGTAGTATGTAATAAACATTATTATGAATGTAAATAAAGAAAACTAAAGTAAAAGAACATAGTGTTTACCATTTATTGACCTTCATTCATATTAAATGTCAAATAGTGTTTGTAGTTTGCAAGTTACTCGCTGCGAAACGTCTAGAAGGTGCTACTGGCACACTTCCTTACATTCCCAATGAAAGCAATATTTTCCACAAAGAAAACTATTTTAATTGTGGAAATCTGTTGGACTGTATTAAATTTTACATTTCATAAATTTGAAAAGATTTGCCAGTCTTAAATGATACTCTAGGAGGAGCATTAGTCAATAGTAATATCATGGGAAGACGTTGCCACCATGATTCTTGCAGATAGCACCTTTTCTTTTAAAAAATATAAACACGCGCCGATAGAACTAAGTACACTGCCCATTAGTCGAAGATAAAAATAAATTGACATTGAGATTCATGCAGCCGATAAAAATACTTTTGACATTCCAACCAAGTCGATAACTAATTTTTCCATAAAAGTGAAGTTAAACCCTTTTATTTTAAGGTGCGAAATGTCTTCCAAATATTTATAATAACAAACATATCAAATATAAATTAGTGAGTTACCTACCCGACATCTGGAATTAGCAGCTACATTTTACGAAGTTCTTCTCACTAAATTGTATGTTGTGTGTAGCACTCGCGCTCGCGCACCACAATGAACTAACGAAAACATGAGAAAGACAGTATTGCCAGATAAACTCCAACACTTCGTCCCTTTAATAGTGCTGTAAAAACTACTAAATGACAAAACAAAAACACTCAAATAATTCG
Source organism: Teleogryllus oceanicus (assembly GCA_964035755.1). Taxonomy (NCBI): domain Eukaryota; kingdom Metazoa; phylum Arthropoda; class Insecta; order Orthoptera; family Gryllidae; genus Teleogryllus; species Teleogryllus oceanicus. The sequence goes on along the minus strand of CAXIVR010000007.1, from coordinate 21,060,950 downwards.
GTGAAAATGTTGAACAATTATAAGTTTATTAGCACATATAAAACATCTATTTTATTTATAAATACATGATGAAAGACGTGCCAGTTTGGAAAGCAATGGTTGGTCACACATCACATGTTACTGTGGGTCTTCCCTGGACTGAGTGGAGTGAGTTTGATTCACGACCTGCCAAAAGTCTGAGGACCATTTATAACACTACTATCGATTAGGCAATGACACGCCTACCGATAACATACATTCATAACGCGAGCAGCTCCCAAACTTCCTCAGTTGCACAGGCGAAATGTGCAGCATGGTAAAGGAGGTAAACATTGATACTGCTTTATTTTAAAAAAAAAAATAAATTGAAAAAACATCGATGTTTTGGTAACAAATATCGAAGTAAAGAAAACATCGAAAGCAAAATATCAATGTTAATATATCGATGTTTCTGGTGGAAAACATCGAGGTTTTAAAAACATCGATTTTTTTGCCATCCCTAGTTACGGACGATGTACTGCGTGCGATTTTTCCTTCCTCATCTTATACCCTACTCTTCCCCCATATACACGCACTTACACGCACTATACAACCACATATTTGGGGAGTGCAGTTGGAGCCTTGGGATTGGGCGGTGCCAAGCTGGTGGAGATGTCTAGAAGAAAAAATCCGCTATCCGATATATTGGTTAGCGAGCATTTCACGATTCAACTTCTAAATGAGTTAACAATTTCATTATTGATTGTGTAATTCTCCTGCATTATTCTCAAAATTCGAGTAATTATTCTCATAATTCATGCAATGTACCACAGAGCTCAACGCACGGAACGTGTTATTGGAAACTACGCCATTCATGGACTTTCATTCATATTTACTGGCGTGTAAGAAAACATGAACGGACCTCGTCAGTTCATTCACTCGGAATAGTGAGACCGTGGCCTTTGTCTGGTAAGCCTCGAAAGAGATAGTGAAAAACGATAAGTTAAGCCGAGGAAACGAAGTTATTCATTGTAGTCTCGACAACAGACCGATAGCCCCTCAGCATGATACCCGAAATAGACCGTTTTGATGACAATTATTCACTGCCGAGAAAAGTTGTTTCTCGGTGCTTCAGTTCAGCATGATCTGGGGATGGAGCAGGGGCGGCTCGTCCTAAGGGGCCGGGCCCCCCCAATATTTAATAAATACACAAAAATGATTTCTTATCTTTACAGTAATCTTTTTGTGTGACAATTGCAGTACTTTATTGGAATTGTTTACTCGTGAAAATCGACAATTCGTCCCCAAAACTCATTCCAAGTCCCAATAACAAGAATTGGGAGGTCATAGTTACTTGCCGCACAAGATAGCTTGTAGTGCTCACGGGGCCCGGCCTGCGTGGGCCCCGAAGCTGTATCTCCACTCCCTTTACAAGGTCAGCGCCCTTTCGTACTGGGCGCGACCACTGCTTGCTAATTTTAGCGGTCCTAGGGCCGCACCAGAGGGCCCTTCTCAGAGAACGGCAGTCTGGCCGCGCCGTTTGCAAAGTGCACGTGGAAGTTCTGCGCGCTGTAAGATGAACACGGTGGATTCATTACGCCTTTCCTTTTTTCTTCACTGAGGCTTGAAGAAAAAATTGATATTAAAAGAAGAATTGATATTAGAAGCACAGCAATGAGTAACTTTTCATTACAAAAATGATGAAAGAAGAAAAGAACTCTCAGTATCCGAAAGATAAGCATTAGCATATTTTTACAAAAATCTTTCGTTCTGTTGATATAACACTATTTGATTAAAAGTCTTAATAAAAAATCCTACTTCTGATTTTGAGGAAAGTTTGTAGATTTAATTAATTAATAATTAGTGTTAATTATATGAATGATTAAATTACAGTTCTTTAATTAAATAAGTTATTGATTCTGAGATGATATTCATGCTTTTGCACCCGCCTCCACCAGGAAAAAATGTTACGATCCGCCACTGGGATGGAGCCCAGCTTGCTTGAAACGATTGGTGGTTTGAAGGAAAAAAAGGAATGAATTTCAAAAACAACAAATAGAATCCACTATTTTGATCAAATAAAGAGACTTACGTAAATTCAATAAAAGAGTAATTGGTGTGAAGCACACTAAAAATTAAGTGAATTATCCCTTTCAAGCCACATACGTATTAGCTGCTACTGCTTTACAGCGCACATGCTCCCGTATTTGGGGTCTTCCTCAATACTCTGAGGTGTTTTCCACACTAAACGCACTGAAATTTGTTTTGAGTGTATATTGCAAGAGACTCGCTGAGCTCAGTCTTTTGCCTTACCTTTTGGTTCTCTTCAGCATCGACGTCTTCTGAGTTGAGTTTCTTTAAGCGGGTTGAAGTATAATTTTGCCTTGAGTTATCAGCCAACCCCCCAGGATTTGAAGAACTACTGTCCATGATGAATGATCTTGGCTGTCCGGGTGACGGCACGTCGAAGACTGTGTTGCCGACGTTTCGACCGTCTTTTCGTGGTCTTCCTCGGGGGTTTGCCCAAGGCCGCGGAAGCCTACTGAAGTGAATACCATTTGATCGTGCACGCAATAATTTTAAAATATTTTTTTTAATATAACATCTGCGTAATATTTAGTATCAATAGAATTAAATACGTATTTGCAGACAATTTCACAGTATAAATAAGGCCTCTAATAGTTATGTGGCTGTATTCTATTCCTTTGTCAAATATTAACTATAATTCTGTACTTTTTTTATAATATATTTAGTTTATATTAATGCATTGTGTAATTTTGACGTTAATACACAAGTATGCATTGTATTATCTCATGATCGAGTAACGAGGGAGTGTTGTATGCTTTATACAAGTGTGTTAATTACGTCATATAACTTCGAGTTTCATTCAGTATTTTATCGACAACAAAAAACTATTTATAAAATGATTAAATGAATGAGAAAATTATTATAAAATGATAGAAATTATTTTATAATTCAGTCTTTTATTATTTTTGGCGGACATCACCATTACTGTTTACACCCATGATTCGAAGTGATTGGCAAAAAATCTGTATTGTAGTGAAGTTGTATCATAATGATTTTCAACAGAAAAAGAGATCAACCCGTGAGAGCAAAAACGAGTCCACTTGTATTTATTTTAGTGCACTTGTATTAACTGCAATAATACCCCGATTAAAAGTTTCTCCTTAAATGGTAGACTACTTTAAGCTATTCATGACTGCATATTTTACATACCAACATTACTGGAGCGGGGAAGTGATAAAGAAACAAGCTTTTTTAGACATTTATTTCCACCGTAATTTTTGTAAAAAAGTATAAAAGGTATAAAAATGCGTCGCATCTTCTCGCCGCCGAACACACAACGCAGGCCTCGGAGGCGCCCGTGCCGCGCCCGCCGCAGTCGGGGCCGGGGCGGGAGCGGGAGCGGGCTAGTAGGGGCCGCCCGCGCGCGCGGCACGCCGTAGGGCGCGCGCCTTGTAGCGGATGAAGTAGACCTCGGGGCGCGAGGGCGCGGTGGGCGCGGGCGCGGGCACGCTGGCCGCCGCCGCCTCCTCCGGCTTCTTCACCAGCACGTAGATGAGCGTCTTGTGCTCGGCGCGCGCCTGGCTCTGCGCCCCTCTGCGCCTGCGCCTGCAGCGACGGCGCCTTGATGAACACGATCTTGTAGTGCACCTTGCGCGGGGGCGGGGCCCTGCCGGCCGCTGGCGGGGAGGGGGCCTGGAGGGTCTCTGGCGGCGAAAAGTAGACATGCTTATTGATTAGCGGTGGGGTCGGCGTGGTAGGAAATAAATCATCGCCGCTGAAGCCACCGCTTAAGACCGTTGTAGCCTTATTGCCCAGTGGCGGAGCCTCGTGGCTGGGGTTAAGTCCCCGGAGCTGTCCGCGGGAGCCCCGAATGCGAGGTGGGGTTGGGCGCCGGGTAGAAGTAACCGCCTGTGGATTGCGAGTGCCACCAGACGAATCCCAGTAGCCGGAGGAGCAGCTGGCATGGCGATGGGAATGAGGACCCGTCTTGAGGCGCGGCTAGCGCCAGACCTCCCACCGCCGCAACTACCTGTTACACAGGTGCCAGTTTGACTATGAGAAAAGTAAAAGGCGAGAAATAGTGCGGTATGACTAAGGGCCGGTTTCTCAACCAGTAAAGTTAAGAGTAGTTACTCGAGGGTGAGCATTACTCCACGATAGTTACTCTCGAGTATAAGCGTTTCAAGCTTCTGGAGGGTTATGTTACTCTAGAGTACATACTCCCCAATTTACTCCACGTACCCGCTGAACACGCAATTTTTTATACACAGTAGAGAGCGATTCAAGAGGCCGTGAACGAGAGTAACGCTGTGAACCATTGCGAACCAACGGGACCCTCTGGTTATTTCCTTTCATTTCAGTTTTGGAGTTCTTTGCATCGTTTTGGTCTTAGTTTTGGGTGGTATTTTGAGATAGCGTAGCCTATTTCTTAGTTTTTGTATCTTTATTTCTTAATATTTCTTAGTCTAGGTTTTCGAATGTATATTATTACGAGCTTGTACGAAAATGTCTAGATTTTCAAATGTTGTTAACCTCACGCTTTTAAAAGAAATATTTGTTTCTTTTATTTTTTTAAAACTTTTATTCATCTTTCAACTATTAGTTATAGTTAAAACGTTGGGAAGGGATTCTAGAACTCAAGAAAACGTACGCAGATGATCTTCTCCCCCATACGCCGTATACAGTTAATTATTGTTTTTGACTAAATAAATAAATACTTTTAGTTATTGTTCTTATTTTTCCTTTTCTTGTCATATATTTACTATCATTATTTCGTATCCACATCGGTGAAAAATAAATTTACAAAGTTCTCCACAATTCATAATGTGCCCGATAAGTTAATAATTTACTTGACAAATAAAATACGTACTTGCACAATTTAAATGATTTTTAATAGACATGTCCTATTTTGATTTTAATTCTGAACTGATTGCCTATATTTGGGTACCTACAGTTCAGAAAAAAGGTTATGAAATGATTCTACTACTTGAATTTTTTTTATATTAATTTTTTTATGCAAATTATTCGTTTCTCAATCAGCTTCAATTCTTCAAAATAGAAGAGCTGATAATTTGGTCAAACATAACCTCGTGGCAAAATCTCGATCATTATTGGGAAACCAATCCATTCTCTCCTACACCTATCTTTGTCTTCGCATTACAGGATAATATTCCGAATCATCACCGGAATCATCTTCAAATACCATCATTCGCAATCGTCGAGCCATAACACGTCAGAGGTACACGTGCGTTGAAAACTAAGCTTCTCCGTATTTTACTCGACGGATCTTCCCGTGTAAAGTTACTCTCGAATATACTCTTGTGTATGCGATTTACACTCAAGTAAAGTGTTGGTGAAACGTGTAAACATGATTTACTCCAGAGTAAACTCTTACTCTTCGTTTGGTGAAACCGGCCCTAATAGTTATTGTGAGATTATACAAACTGAGAAAACAAAGCTAACTCTCTCATCAACGTTAGCTGGAATGAACGTGTTTGAAGAATACAAGGAAATTTTAGGCTGAAGTGAATCCTCGAAAGGTAAATCGAGTGAGCAGTAATTTTATGAGGCCCGATGCTTCAGAAAATTGAATACCTGTTTGTTCCTTTTTGCACTAACTTTCTGTTAGCAACATCCATGTATCCGTCGGCTGCTAAAAGTATTTGCGCGCAGCCCTGCAAGGCGCAGAGGCCACTCACCCAGAGCAGCTGCATGGCGGCGGCTGGTTCCTTCTTCGACCCTGGCCTAAGCTCGGCGCTTATATAACGCGGAGGGCTGAGACCGAGGTGTCTTTCCCAAGCGGCGCTTTCGGTTAATGGCAGCTTCCACTTATTGGCCTGGTCATTTGCCGCATGTGCGCTCGTGCGCGATTGCACACACTACCTCACGCATCACCCCGCACCGAGCGCCGTGCCGTCGCCTCCGCCCTGTTGCACGCGATGCCTCCCCTGCACCCCCCCCCCAACTCCCGCCGCCCCGCCGCTCCGCCCCGCTCCTCCTCGCCGTCTCCGCCCTGCATGGCTTATCACGCTGCGTCCCACTTCACCTAAAAAGCACGACCATGGGTCTCTTCTCCTAACTCCGCTCTCGTTCCCCTCAAATGCACGATGTTGAAACCGGGAGCGGTGGCTCAGTGCATCAACTGATGTCACTGCAGCGCCTCTGACCGGGAGGTCCTAGGTTCGAGTCCTGACGGCGGCAGGATTTTCGACACTAGCTTTTCAGCTAGGTCGAATGCAGTCGCTGTCTGGAGGAGAATTCTAGAGGCCGGCTGCTCTGATCGGTAGTTTTCTGTGGTTTCTCCGATCAACACCAGACAAATGCCGGAGCAGTACCCTACCAAACGGGCCACGGACCGCGCGCGATCTGTCCTTCCTCTTCCTTGTCCTATCCTCTCCCTTTACACACACACTTACACTAACATGCACTACACTACCACATATTCGGGGAGACCGGTCGGGAGCGAATCAATGATGTTGAACAGGGGGTGTACGTGCAAATCGCGCTTGATGTATCTCAAAGAATAGTGATCGATGTTCATTTGCATTTTACTTTCCTGCGGCCGTTTGTGCAGTAGAGACGGGAAGTTACGTAATGCTACAGGGAAAAAGCGGCGAATTTTCGGCAGGAAAACCTTTTTTATTGCCGGGTCTTGGTAACGGAAAAGTGGATAAATCCAGTTGCTAAATTTTAGGGAAAATCCCTCTTACACGTGATGTAGTCAGAATTCATGTTTTGTGGGTCCTTGAAGCCGAAAAATCGATTGGCGCAAAGTCTGCCCGTTTGTCCGTCCGTCTGAACAACGCTTGCGGCTAAACCGTTCAGACAATTTTCTCCGAAATTGATATTCCCGAAATGATCTGGCTGAAGTCCCTACCCGTTATTTTGAAACATATTTTAATTTTTTTGGGGTACATTACATGAAGCCCCTGAAACATTTTCAACATTTTCAAATAAATGCTCCACGATTTTAATTAGTTTTCGTTTTTGGATCGTGTGAAAGACGTTTAAGAGGATGAGGGAAATCTCATGTTCTTTGAAAACCCTAATTTTAAGAAAATTGCAAAAGTTCAATATTTCGGCCAACTACAATATCCTATAATTCAATGAAATCTTTTCCTTACAGATAGTTTGAAATGTCATGTAAAATTTTTCGAAAATTTCAATACTTTTCCAATAATTTTGTGTGATATATAGGCAATGTTTAATTTTGTTGAAACATTTTTTTCTAAAAAAAAGGCACCAATTTTTTCATTAAATTGTGACAACTGATAACTCTTAAGAGACTGGTGCAGGTCTCGCATATTCGTTAAAATGCCTGATATTTCTAAAATTTAAAAACATAAAGTACGAGAAAGTCTGTGTTTTTTGTAGCACTACTAGTTATGTATCTTTGATAAAAAAAATAACAAATGTAATATTTTTAAATATCTCTCAATCATTGACATTTTATTATTGTTTATTTATTCTAATACGAATTTAGCACAGAAACTTCAAAGACTCTCTAATGATAGTTTTTCAAAATCAATCAGTTGTTGAGTGTATGGGAAATGAAAATGGCACTTTTTCGAAAATGTTTCGAAAAGTTTTTGAAAATTTTTTTCTCGAAAAAAAGTTTTGGAAAAGATTTTATTTTCTGTTTAAATCGATACTCTAGTCTTATTTCTCTAATTCGTTTGGTAGTTTGATTTTACGTAGTAACATTTAAGTGCTTAGTTGAAATCGTTTTCAAATGGAAATGATTTTTGTATTGCAATTCGGCGACAGAATGAAGATCTGCAATAGATGCTGAAATTTTCTAAATCGCTAACGCTAAGGGTAAGTAGTTGTCAATACAGAGTGAGTCATGTAATTTTAGCACCTCCTGCAGTCATTGCATTCGTCTTTTCACGCTTGTTACGACAGACCTAAAATATGTATAGTTCCATTTGAAATAAACAAAGTTACCTCAATATCTCGTAAAATAGAAGCGATAAAATGTCAATTAGCTGCATTCCCTCATCCATTCGTGAAAACTGCATTGAAATAACTTCAAACCCTTCAAATTTTTCAGGTGCTAAAGTTATGTGACTCATCCCGAATATCGTGACAGTTTCAGAGGGAATGATAAATCTATATTTTGCGTTCGTCACTTTAAATCGTTCATAGTTAAACGTTCGTAATTAGTGAAGATAATATCTCTATCTAAAGTGGAACGATGGAGCTACCTCTCATGATAAGTATAAGCTGATGATTTTTTGACATCGGCCGAGTTATCATCCAGGTAATCTCAATAATATGTTTATATATCGGGAAGAATTAAACAGAAACTTTTACAAATACTATATAAGCAGAATTGGGTTGGGTCGTATTAAGAACATATCATTGTAAATTTAGAACATTTTCTGTTAAACGTAAGACAAACTTGTAAACCCTTATGCCTTTTTGCTAGTTATGAAAGAAAAAAAAAACGTTCCTTCTATTATAATATAAGATTTTGACTTCAGTTCTGTTAACATTATATTAGTTGTAAAATTACTAGAAAGTTAAATGTATATCTTTTAATAACATTCCTATATTCAGAAATAATTTCTTGGACGTTCAGGTACTAGGCAAACAGATATACGAAGTGTAGTATTTGAAGAGTACTGGACAATTTGATAAGCCATATCGTTTTTTAATGGCATTTGTTCTAAAAACGTATCTCTTTAAATAAAGTCATACAATTTTTTGACAAAATTCTAAATTTCATGCAATTTTTGCTTGAAGTAAAGACAATGTATGTTTGCTTTTTCAAAAAGTGCTCCATTTTTTTCTCTTCTTTCGTTGAACTCTCTGCATTTTCGAAAGCTGTAGAAGTTAGAAATAATGCGAGGAATTACGAACTGTTGTAGCATATCTAGTCCTTTATTAACTATTATTGAACTGAAACGTTAGGGAATTTTGTTGATGCAACTGGAAGTGAAATGGAAAGAGAGGATTGAAGTGCGCCCTGCAAAACATCGCATACAAACTACCACGTAGTTGCACAGGTTTCTATTTCTATAGGTTAGAAATCTTATTATTCCTAAACTATGTAATATAAGTATCATTGTTGATCTAATAAATATTAATACAAAGAACCACTGATCATATGTACAGTTTTTCTGACATCTGTCAGTTTCTGGTCTAAAATTAGCAAGGGTGTGAATCTGTTACAGAAATTTAGAAAAAGAATCATTTACGTTATTGAAAGCAAAAATCACATTGAAAGATTGTGTTACGGTAGTAACGAAATAATTACTTATATTTACTACAATATTAGATACCTAAAATGATGATACGCTGTACAGAAGCTAGTAAATCTCTTTTAATATAAATGTAATAGAGAAACGTAAAACACATTCTTTACGAATCAGACGCTGTGTGTTTATAAAATAATTGAAGGACTCAGTACAAGAAGGAGCTATCCCTCACTGAGGTAGTTCTGAGATAACCTTACCTGAGATAATCTTACCTGAGATACCTTCCCTTACCTGAAATAACCTTACCTGAGGGTTTTACCTGAACGTCCCTCATATAACTCTATATATTTTTAAACTTTTAAACACAGAACACTTGCATATAATATTTTATTTAAATAACTTATTTAAATAAAGTAATAATATTTGAAGTTTTGTATAATTCTAATAACTTAATTTCACAAAAATTGTGGGATAGCCCCTTGTTTCACTGATCACTTCAATTTATATGCCTGTTGGAAATTTCTTTATTTCCAGATGCTCTCAGTGCAATAGAGAACTACAGAAGAATTATAAAAAGCATGCATGGAAAAGAAGACGAACTAAGAAGTCATCTTTCAATATTCGGCATATCTTTGCCAGAGAATGCAGAACTAGAAGAACTTGAGAAAGTAAGCACAATTTGCCTGGAATTATTATTGGGCGTGATTGACATGACACTCTCTTTCACTTTTATTTTGAAATGACACTGTTTTTATTTTATTTTTACAAAAACCTTCATGTCAAACATATTCTAACTTTTATTTCTGAAAAATTATCCTTTTGTGATATATTTAATTGTTTATTTTCAGGATCTGGATACATTGGAATTAGTTTGGGGCCTTCGAAAACAGTGGGATGATGCATGGAATAAATTCAAGAACAATAATTTCCTGGCTCTTCAGGCAGAAGAAATGGAAGACACGGTAAGATAATTCTTAATTTCACATTTATGACTTACAAACTCGCACATGTTTGAAAATATTATCTAATGTAATTACATGACTTTGCATTTCGTAATGGACATGCTGTCTAGTTTGCTTTATAGGGATGTTATAACCTTTTTTTTAAAATGAGGGATGTAGGCACCAGTACCAAAGCTCATCTGACTGATGTCGCGGTCCCTTCAATTTGAAATCGATACTATAATTTTGGGGGGTACTTTACATGAAGCCACTGGGACATTTTCCAAATTTTCCATTGTTTTTTATTAAATTTTGTTGTTGATAGTTGAAGGCGTTTAAAATTATGGTGCAGATCTGTTTAAAACCCTAATTTTTCGAAAATTGCAAATATTAAAAATCTGTTTCTAGAACTAAAATACAAAAGATTGAGATTTTGACCTTATTAAAATCTGTTCCTTAAAGGTAGATTTTCAAATAAGGTTATGTACAATATTTCGAAAACTTGGGTACTTTTCGTGTAATTTTGCGTGAAAATGCGAACGAGAAAGTACGTGCTGTTTTAGCACCACTAGTTTTCCTGGAGGCAACCTGTCCTTGAAAGTGGGAAGTGTGGGTGCGCAGGCGCAGACGCTGTTCCGGAAGCTGACGCGGCTGGCGCGCGAGCTGAGCGACCGCGGGTGGACGGTGGTGGAGGAGACGCGCCGCCTGGTGGACGAGTTCCGGCGCACGCTGCCGCTCATCACCGACCTCAAGAACCCGGCCATGCGAGGGCGCCACTGGGACCAGCTCAAGGACATCGTCGGCGAGTCAGTGCCATTGCAATTAGCTCTTTCACCCTTCAGTGGTCGCGTGGACTACAATTGTAATCCATTAAAAAATGTATTAACAATATTTTACAAACAAATCGTCTTTTGGTTTAAATATGGACGAGTAATAGTATCTAAAACACTGAACATTTACAAAATAAAAAAGAAATATTAGAACGTAGACATATTTCCAATTCTATGAAATGCTACACAAAATGCATGTATTATGACTTTAAACAAATATAGTCAAATTGATGCGTGTAGATGTAGGTTTTGACAATTTTTGTGTTGTAAACGTGTTGTGTTCTTATTGTAGTTTGCATACCGATTATTAAATATAGCAGTTTGACAAAATTGTTTAACATTTGGAGCCTCTATTCTGAATGCGTTTCAATGTCAAAATCAGATGAATATCTCATTGATTTTCTTAATGTGGAACTGGAAACAATTGGAACAAACACCCACTGGAAACAATTTTTTCAGTACTGTCGAGTGATCTTGTTTCGTTGACGTCCATAGAGATAAGAACATCCCATGTTGCCCTTTGATGACTCCGCTGAACCCTCGGCCCCTTCTCGGATTCCCAACAGAAGTCTCCCGCGGTTCTTATCGCTGTTGTCAGACTTTCTCGCGATTTTATTTTTCATTTTTGCTTTCATAAAGGACGAAGCAAGGTCCTTTAGAAATCCCCTTCTGGTCAACCTTTCTCTACTGGATTACTTTGCATAAACATTCAAAGTATCGATTGCAGCGATATTCATGTTGTCAGCTTAGGTCAAAAACTGAAACGCGAGTGGTCGCGTGGATTACTATTGTAATCCAAGCTGTTTCTGGCGCGGATCAATAGTGCAGCAGTTATCACTTGAGTCATATTTTGCTATAATTCGATAGCTGAGACCTTCAACGAAAGGCACTGAAAAGTCTGTGCCAAAAGTTTGTCAACTCTCGCTGTAAACAACGAATGAATACGACTGGATTACAATAGTAATCCACGGGACTACTGAAGGGTTAAAATAGGCGGTTATGCACAACTGTTTAACTAAACACGGGTACTTTTCGCGTAATTGTGGCATGAAGTTAGAATACCGAGTGCACATTTTATCGTGCGCCGAAGATTCGAGACGTATCACTAGAGAAAACGACGCGTGACGGCTCGCTCGTCCAGCGACGCACTGGCTCAACTCCCGTGCTGACACATGGAAATTATTGCTGCTGTTAACGTACCTTAAAGATATCGAAAGTTATGTCCTTTGGCTCGAATGGTATTTTAGCACCTCCGGAACACATTCTGAGTATTTTTTCTCATGAAGCATGGTTTTATTCGAATGAATGCGTCAACATAAAATACGCTATTTGAGTACAAAACCCTCACCTGCCTCATGAAGAACCATTTCAGGACATAAAGATCGGAGTGTGGTGTGCGTTGAGTTCCACAAGAATTATAAGGCCAATTTTTTCAACACCAGCGTTACTGCTGATGTTTACATAAATCAGATATTGACATTATTCTTCCAACAATTAATTGACAACATAGGAAGCGCTATGGTTAGGTTTGTCACGGTTGGGTAACTTCTCTACTGTTCGATCCATGAGCTTTTTAAATTCTATTTATAGTGACGATCGGCTAATTAGTCGTGGATTATGGCCTCCAAGATCACCTTACTTGACCCCTTGTGGTTTTTTCCTTTCGGGGTACTTGAAAGGTCAGGTGTATGCAATAAACCCGAATTCGGAGGAAGGGCTTTTGCGATCTTTAAAGAAATTTCAGCGTTTCTCGAGACTTACTTCAAAGTTTAAATCAGAATGTTTTGGAGGTGGGAAGAATGTATTCGAGCCGAAGGACACCGCTTTCAGCATCTTCCAAAGGGTAATATAAGCGCAGCAATAGTTCCCGTATGGCAGCACGGGAGTGAGTCAGCGCTTCGCTGCTTGAGGGGCCCTCGCCTGCCCGGGCGACGCGGCCCGAATCTTCGCGAACGATAAAATGCACAATCGCACACACCTGGTACAATACATACAATATATTCTTAAAAATACTCTTCTTTTAAATTTTTTACTTTGTTAGAGCAAAGCACACTTAAATAATGGGCGCGTCTCATTTTCGGTTATCTCTGATTTTCAAAAAATACTTAAGTTAGAATAATACAAGAAAGTATGTGCTGTTGTACCAACAACAGTTCACGTATTAATTCGCGCGATTTTCGGAGATTTAAATACAGTCTCGAAGGCGCGCGATACAAAAACGCACAACATAGATGCGATTGTGCCCGAGGAAGACTTATAATCAACGGACCAGACCCTGGCGCCAAATTTAAAATGTGAAATGGATTTTATGTGGTAAAAGGGGGTAAGTCTAGCGAAAGGAGAGTGACATGGAGTACACTGTAGTAGGAGCTCCGAGACAATCTAGTCCGAAATCTCGCATTTGAGCTACGCTGTTAAACACGCACTGGCTGAGGGGGCTGTTGCCACTACATTGAGTCTGGCCGCGAGGTCCTATGGCTTAACTCCCGACTGTGTCAGATTTTTCAATCTAGGTAGAGAGCTATGTCGAATTCAACCGCTACCTACAGATGAACTCTAGCAGCCGGCTGCTTTGATCAGTAGTTTCCCGTGGTTTCTCTGGCCAGTATGAGGTGAATGCGAAAGCAGTACCCTAACAAACAGGCCACGGACCGCGGGCGATCCTTCCTTCCTCTTCTTTATTCTATTCTCACTCCTTTCTTGCACACATTTACACTTATACGCACTACACCTCCACACATGCCGCGAGACGAATTGGGAAATTAAGCTTATCCCGGCAAGGACGATGCCTGCTGGTGGGAGATATCTGGTTAAGCTAAATCCCTAGCCGACGGGTAGGTCGACGGCAGATCTCGCCATGCAATGGGGGGAAATCACTGGACGTAGATCGCTGGAGGGGGAAACCCACAAGCGATGTGTCGACGCCGGGTCCCAGGTTCCGGCGGAGAGGGAATATATCACTACACTTAAGGCATTACTGCTCATAGAAATTGATGTAGTTGTAGACTGAATATAATATCAGCGTTAATTTTTCTGTTTTAGGCATTTCGATGAAAATTCGCCAAGTTTTACTCTAGATTCGATAGTCAGATTGAACTTCCAAGCATATGCCGAACAAATTCGTGAAATCTCGAATGCTGCCACAATGGAAATGCAAATAGAAGAGGTACGTGATAATTTCTTCTCTCTTTGTATCATACTGACTTGCTTTGATTTTATTTGACAGTACTGTTTCCTCTATGTGAGGCACTCGTCAATATACTTTTTCATTGTTAATTGACTGAACAAATCTCTTTCAGGGCATTAAAGCGATTAGACAATTCTGGGACGAAGCAAAGATAGATCTGTCACCTTACAAAGAGTTATACCGCTTGAAAGTCCTGACGAGATCTTCAAGCGCTCGAGGAGCACATGACGTCTCTCGCGGCTATGAAAACTACGCGGTAGAGTCAACTCATGTTACATTAAAACTATTTATTATATTTGGCTTTCTGGAATCAATATTTGCAAAGCAATGATTTTATCCAAATTTCACACGTTTTTATTAGTAATAGTTATTTCTGTGACTAGTGCAGAAAGCTAGACTTCGGCGTACAAGTGAAATCTTGAAATTTGCATTTTCAGAGAAGTACGCCAAAATAACTATCGTGTGTGTTGCGAACATTATTTTGAGTACGAATTTCTGGATATAAGTGACTCAACTTGCCTTAGTTCTTTGTTTACTTTGCTGTACCTATTTGTTGTATATTGCCAGAACATGTCTGCGAAACATGACGAAACGCGTACGCCAAAGTCTAGATTATTGCAAAGTAGCTCTTTCATAATAATTTAAACAGGAATTTTAAGTACTAGTTTCAATGCACGAGTACTGAAAAAAGTAACATTAGTCATGTTTTGGTGAAATGAAAGACAAAGGCAAGGAACAAAAGATTGTGAGAACGTTGCTGCAGGTTCGTGGAACCCTTCATAAAGGAGGTGGACTACTGGGAGCGCACCATCTCTTCCATCGGGGAGACCCTGGAGCTGGCGTTGCTGGTGCAGAGGCTGTGGATGTACCTGGAGGTGAACACAGTGATATATATTTATTAAAGTTCGCTTTGCGCTAATGCTCGGTGGCAAACATGATTACAACTAGATTTACAATTACAAAACTATTACAAATATTTACAAATGGAATTACGATTAGAATTAGAGATTGATATCCTAGTTCTAATTAATTGTTCTAATTAGTTGTAATATCAGCTCTAATTAATTGTAACATCATTGTTTGATTAATGTTTTCAAACATACCAACTGCTAAGGTCATTAGTTCCGTAAGTCTAGTGCATTTATCGCGTGCGGTAGCGGTGTTTGCCCCAGCTAGATGTCGAGATTCGATGCCGACCTACACGTCGGCCTGCAGTGTATTTTCCCCAAACAGGTATCTCCCACCAGTGAAGCATCGCTGCAGCCTGAATCTGGGAACAATAATGCTATTGGACAAGGGTTTCTTCAGTTAGAAAAAAATCCTACACATGGTGAAGGCGCTAGAGGTATTCACAGACGGACGTTTTGAAATAAAAAACAAACTTTCCCGGTATCAGGGGACCCCAAAATATGTATTTGCGTTGAAATCTCGAAATGGATTTTCCGAAGCATTACATAACTTTCTCTATACTACTATATTACTCCGTATACGATAAATAACAATAGCGAGGAGGGGTCGTAGGCTATCATGGATGCACATGGAATGGTACCAGTGAGAGATTGAATAGGGCGTAAGGACCGAAGGGCTGTTGGGGAGCCGAGGAAGTTCTTCATTGTGATTTGTGGGAGCAGCAGTCAAGGCTCTGATAGATGCAACTGGGAAGGTGGTGGAGTAAACTCGAAAAGGTAGCTCTGGTTCAAGAAAAAAAAGATGAACTATATAGTACAAAAACGTCTAGGCCATTTTGTAGCGCCAGCGATTTCAAAACATCTGACTGTGAGGATTAACGCCTAAACCGATCACAGGACTTTCCCCAAGCTGATATTTCGTGATCGATCTGTCCAAACGATTGGCCTAAAATAAAATTACTTGTAGAACATCTTCATCGGAGAGGACATTCGACGGCAGCTCCCGAAGGAGACGGACGAGTTCGACAAAGTGACGGACTGCTGGATGGACGTGACCACGCAGATGAACGACGCGGACAACGCTCTCAACGCGGCCACAATCCCAGGTGCGTCGCTCGAAACCTCCATTAATGGGGTAATGGAATGTACTAATGAATGCCTGTTTTTTAGGCCTCTTCAAACTACTCAATTACTTGAATACGAAATTGGAGGACATCCAGAGAGGTTTGGAAAAATATTTGGAAACAAAGCGACACATTTTCCCTCGTTTCTACTTCATATCGAATGATGATTTACTTGAAATTTTGGCCCAGTCTAAGAGACCTGAATTGGTTCAACCGCATCTTAAGAAATGTTTTGACAATCTGACCAAACTCAAGATACACAAGGTGAGTGTGTAGTTCAATTTTTTTCTTAGAACGAAAGGTTTTTATTACATTTATTACGTATAACTAATCAAATAAGGTACGTAAAACACAAACTTTGTCGTACAATTTTTATTACTTTAGAGTAAATTTCACTGTAATGTTGATATAAATATGTTAATTTATAAAATAATGGTAGAATCAATTGTGCAACATTTGCAATGGCGGAACCATTTCACTTTAAGGCGGTTAATTTCATGTATTGCGTTTGTACACGTTTCAATTGTAAATGTGTTAGGGTGATCATGCGTGCAGGAAACTGAATGTGGAGCTAAGGTGAGACGTGTCAAGCGTAAATAAGCAAAACCAGCAGAGACTTGCGCGTAGGGCGGAGGCAAGGGGGACACGGCCCCCTCCAAAAATTTTGAAAGAGGTCCTGCAGTGTTACGAAATTAAATATTTTTATTCCAGTAAATAGTTCAAACTTGAGTTGTCCCCTTTTATAATCTTTGCAATTTTGAGGAGAAGCTCATACGATCTCGAAGCCTCGAAAAAGGTACAACAATCAATTGATTATCAATCGATCGTATTTATTGTCAATCGAAAATTACAATTTTATTTTCGATTTAGTGCGTTTTATTTATTTACTAGTAGAATGAGCTTGATAGTGATTATACCATTTACAGACCTCAAGTCGAGGGTAAACTGCATTGAGAAAGAAATATCTGGCTTTAATATTGGAGATGTAGGTTAGGTTGGAAAATAAATGTGAACGTTGCGATTTTCTAAATTTCACAGGTTTTAATGAAATTCGTAACTATACCATTATTATAAATGAAATTTCTACAATTGGAGCAAAACAATAGAGGAAAGAAATCACAGCAAACTTCCAGAAATTGTTGAAATTGTCACAGGGCATTAATATAAAGTACCCCCTAAAATATCTTAATAATATCCGGAGTGGCAGAACCAGATATTAGTTCTGTCTTATTTACCAAGTTGACAGACTTATTCATGGCACATAATTACATTCTTTCAAGCATTCTTACTGCGACCAACTAGCCTCTCCTATGATCCACCCACACCTACCGTCCGTCCTATCTGTCAAAGAGAGGTTAGCATTTCCATATCAAACTATAGTTAAATATTTTTGCGAGACGTTTACTACATTTATAAAGTGCGGTCTAACTATAATATGGACTTTATAATTATATATAATCCAATAAAATAATTACTGAATCTGAGAGTTGGCATTCAGAAATTTGGAAACTGCATAATTAAAGAATGAATACATTGGCTGTCTTCTAGTGCAAGTACCCTTATATTCAATTTGAAAATTCTCAAATCCATCAATAGTTACACACAAGAATATGAAATTGCCTTGAAAAAATACATACAATTATTTTAAATACAAAAAATCACTAAAATCATCGCACCCAAAGTATATACACTCTTCAATAACATACACTATTATCCTAGGTCTGATACACCTGAACTTCTGATAATTTTCATAGATTGGTTCTGGGATCCCATTTCTTAAATGTTGAATTTCAAAAACCAAAGTGCTTAAAACACTATGTGACAATTATTCAGTACTTTCCCTGGTTGTACAGATAATGCCAACATGTTACTGATACTGGCCTTCAGTTAATAGGCTGTACCATTCACAAAATTCAACTACAAAATTGAAGGCAGAGATTTTTCCTTGAAATGAAATTTGTTGTCAATAAATAGTTCTTTTAATAAGGTCATGGAGTTTTTTTTAGAAATTTTAGTAGTTTTCGTGCAATAGTGTGTGCAATATTTGCAATTTTAAAAAATTACAAAAACAATATTTTCTCAAAAATGACTCCAAATTTTTTCTTTCCATTTTTGGTACGGTTAGTGCCAAACGAACTCTATACTATGACATAAATGACATATTGCTATATTCTTTTGCTTTCTCAAAAATAATTTTTTTTAACTTGTCTCTCACGTCGATAAAATTTACATTAAATTTCTTTACGTTATTATATTTATGAGTACATGTGCTTTAAATAATGTCAAATATAATTTCTCGAAAACTCAACAGTTTTGTGTAATAAATGAGCTCTAAATTCCGCATTTTCAGAAATGCTCAAACGTTCTTTTCTCAAAAATGGCTCTAAATTTTTTCTTCAAAATTTTCCAATAGATAGTGCTAATATGACGTAAAGTTCATTTTGGTGTATTCATTTATTTTTAAAATTATACAAATATAATATTTTTGAAAAATTTCTCACGCCGTTAATACGGACATTTCCATAGATTTGTATGCATTATTATACTTGTAAGTGGAAGTACTTAAAATGACGTCGTAGGCTTCCGCGGTCAGAGACATGTAAATGATCTTGGCTGTCCAGGTGACGCCGCGTCGAAGGCTGTGTTGTTGTGCACAACAGCCCTGAGGAAGACCACGACAAGATGGTCGAAACGTCGGCAACACAGCCTTCGACGCGGCGTCACCTGGACAGCCAAGATCATTTACTTAAAATGACATCAATTGAACTTTTTCGAAAACTCAATAGATTCCTATGAGAAGAGCTTCAAATTTCGCATTTACAGTAATGCTTATTCTCCATTTTCTTAAAAAGGGCTCCCAATTTTTCAATGAAATTTATATTTAGGACGAGTTTTAACTCTTCTCTGATATTTTTGAAGTAATAATGCGATTGTACTACTAGGAAAGTAAAAAGTTGAGAAAATGTCCAAATATGTACTTTGGGTGACGATAGATGGCAGCTGGCCAGAGAACCTTAAAGCCAGACCACACCAACAAAATTAGAAATCTTTACTATGAGAAAGTCTGTGCCATTCTGTAGCACCACTAGTTGTCATTTACTATCGATATCAGACGCATTTTCGTTGCCCCCCCCTTCACGACTTGTGTACCCCCATATTTTCACGGCAACGTAGACTCCTGTTGAGTCTCCCCTGGACTCCTGGGGGTCCACCTGGACCACTTTGAAAAACACTGATCTAGAATATAATACACAATAATATCGTCACTTACCTCCCTTTTTAGAATATTGCAGTTTCGTCAGGTCACGACGAATAATGGATATGATGCCTCACTCCTCTGCACGCCTCCCTGTGCACGTGCATGTTCAAAGGACGACGGTCAGGCCACCTCAGCGGTCATGTAGAGACTGGCACAGTCGCGCTAAATTCTTAATGGATGCATAACTCTTTTCATTTATTCCGTGCGGGTTGTTACATAGACGTTCGAGATCCTCAGAAACCAAGAGAGATAATGTGGACCGTTGAAACTAGTTCGTTGAACTGTAGGCTAAAGTATCACGTAGGCATGTGATCCGTCACAATACAGGCATCCAGATTATCAGGTACAATAATTGCGTGTGTCTATGTCCTCGGCACATCCACCAATCCTAACAACCTTTGGAATAGAACTAATATGCATTAACCCTGACGTATGTGCTAAACTACAGCTCTAAATGAACTTTCAACATAAATTTGACAAATGGAAATTGAAGATCGCTTGATTGAGATGATTTCAATAATTTACAGCAGCTGGGTTCTTGATCCATCAGGTAAACCTAACCATCTAATTGTAGCACAAATACCCCTTCATAAACAACATTTTCTGGAAGATAGGAAATTCGTGATGAAATTTCAGTATCGGTGATTTTATTTCTCCATTGTCTAAGAGACTGTCTTGCATTCGCAGCCGTCGGCGAGCGCAAAGCCGGAGGGGGAGGGCATGTTCTCAGCGAGGGCGAGTACATCGAGTTCGCGCAGCCGCTGCTGCTGTCGGGCGCCGTCGAGTGGTGGCTGGTGGAACTGGGTGAGCACAGCATGCACTAATTAATTAAGTGAAAACCAAGTGGAAGAACATGTTCTCAACCGAGGGCGAGCACTTGGAGTTCGCGCAGCCGGTGCTGCTGTCGGGCGCCGTCCAGCGGTGGCCGGTGGAACTGGGTGAGCACAGCATGCACTAATTAATTAAGTGGAAACCAAGTGGGAGAACATGTTTTCAGCCGAGGGCGAGTACACTGAGTTTGGCAGCCGCTGCTGCTGGCGGGTGCCGTCGAGTGTTGAACATTACGGTGAACATACCTAATTCTTTGCTAATACATCAATACAAATTCGATAAATTAAGCTGCATTTCATACAGCTGTAACATTTTGAAATTTTAAAGATTTGCTCAAATTACGCTAAACTACTTATGTTTTTTAAATGTATATGACCTATTTTAATGACAATATTTTTAGAACATATTTCACTTAACAAAAAATCTCTCATCAATATTCTTGTTTTGGGATGTTAATATTTTTTATTTTTGTTTGCAGTTCTCGGAAATACAGGAAATTTCGCCGGAAACGGGCTCATCACTAATCTCTTTACCGCTGTATTCTACATTCTGAGGATTAAAAAAAATTAACCCGTTTTTGTGAAAATAACTGTTTAAAACTTGCCTAAACATCACGCAAGAAAAAAGCGAAAACTACTGTTGGTCGAAAGTGACATGACCTTAGTTCAAGATCTTTTTTAACCAAAAGATTTTATTAAAAAATAAATCTCTATCTTCAGTATTTTAGTTGTAGGAAAACCCCGACAAATGTAAACGTTTTGATGAAGTGGTTTAATATTGCCGAGCATTTACATATAATACGAGAAATAATGTGCTGTTTTAGCTCGACTAGTTTACTTTCTCGCCCTTTCCTAATAAGAGTTCTTTTCTGTGTAAATATCGTCTATTTTCTTTGCAGTATTACACACATTCTCTATACTCTAAACTTTCACTCTCCTTTCGCTATCGGAGATGTTGCGGTCCCGAATTTACATCCACCCGCACGCTCTGAGGTGTGAGGTTCTCGGAGTTACTCAGCTCCCGCTTCCCGAACTATCTGATTAATTATTATTAGGAAAAAAAATAATAATAATAATAATAATAATAATAATAATAATATAAAAAACAATTTTATAGTTTACATTGACTAGTTAATCAGTGTTTTTTACGTTCAGCGAGGTGGAGTTCTTAGGCCCTCCTTGAATATATTTCATCATCCGAGCTCTAAAAGCCGATAACTGAAAATTCCCGTTTGAGTGTCCTTTGAAAGTTTTGAGATATTGCCGTTTTAAAGTTTTATATCGCTTTGATAAATGTTCGTTTACATCTCTTTAATTTGAAATGGAGGGCGTAACTGTTCAAAATTAATAATAATTTTAAAATTCAAGGGAGGTAACTATCATTTTCGGAGCGACATTAAACTTTGAGTGGTGACCTTTTGGAAGAAGGCTGCCGATTTGGTCATTCCCACGTGTGAGTGAGGGAATGAAACTAACGCCTGTGGCGTGTTTCAGAGTCCAAAATGCGAGTGACGCTGAGGGACGTGCTGAGAGCGTGCAAAACCGATTTGCGGAAGAAGCTGAACA
Organism: Teleogryllus oceanicus; assembly: GCA_964035755.1. Classification (NCBI taxonomy): domain Eukaryota; kingdom Metazoa; phylum Arthropoda; class Insecta; order Orthoptera; family Gryllidae; genus Teleogryllus; species Teleogryllus oceanicus. The sequence continues at coordinate 21,039,117 of CAXIVR010000007.1, read as the reverse complement.
AGCGCGACTCGTGGATTAAGGAATGGCCGGGGCAGTCCTGCATCACCGCCAGCCAGGTACGTCTCGCCTCGCTCTCAGCCAGGGATCCCCGTGCGGCCCCAGAGCGGCTGCACAGTGAAGGCAAAGTAACTCTTGTTCAGAGCTGTTTTACATTTAGATATTTATTATTTTGGCAGGTACGTATATACTACCTGGTGGCAGGACACTACAATTTACATATTACTTAACAATGTAACTTTTAATTATTTAAAGATATAATAATAATAATAATAATAATAATAATAATAATAATAATAATAATAATAAAAGTGAAAATGGGATACGATCAATCGCTAAAAGAATGAAGTTGCGAATGAACCTTAAGGATCTGGATAAGAGATTGAAAGATGAAGAGGAACGTCTGAAACAGAGAATTTCTGCACTCGGTGCAAGAATTAGGCGTTATGATGAAGCAGCAAAGAGACGCCAACAACAATCAGCCTTCTGCTTTCGACCAGAAGAAATTTTATAGACTACTGCAGAATAACAATGAAGACCATCAAGGGCAATTTCCGAGTAGCAAATCCTGGTTCAGTATTGACTGATATCTGGCTAAACCAAAGCAACACGATGAAGGAGCTTACTGGCTGCAGAAGGAAATAGAAGTTTGTCTGAACATCGACGAGATGCCTCCTTTGAAATTTCCTTGCTGATATCAAAACAGCAGTACAGAGAACACAGAATTGGAAGTCACCAGGTCCGAGATGGTATCCAAAATGTATGGTGGAAATATTTCACAGCCACGCACCCGTGTCTGACACAGCTGTTCAATGATGTTTTGCTAGATCCAACTCTATTCCCAAAGTACTAGTTGACAGGCAGAACGTATATGGTGCCCAAAGCTGGTGATAGATCCCAGCCAAAAATTATCGACCGATCACTTGCTGCTAACACTATATAAAATTATGACTTCTATAATCTCTTCAAGAATGTACAGTCATTTAGTCGACCAGCACATTTTGGCTCCTGAACAGAATGGGTGTCGCAAGGGAAGTATGGGATGCAAGGAATTATTATTGATTGATAGTGTAGCAGTACGGAGCAAGTACGGAAGAACCAGCGCAATCTTTCTGTAGGCTGGATAGATTACAAAAAAGCCCTTTGATTCGGTACCTCACTCATGGCTTTTAAGAGTACTCGAATTGTATAAAATCGATCGAAGACTGATTGTTTTCTGAAGAACTGCATGTCAGAATGGAAAACTCATTTGCAGATTAAGAAGGGAACCTGCTGTTACGTGACGGAAGATATTGCAATTCGTCGTGGAATCTTTCAAGGGGACAGCCTAAGCCGCTATGGTTTTGCATAGCACTCACCCTTTGAGCAGAATGCTCAGACAATCAGGATATGGGTACTTATTGAAGAAAACCTGATGTTCGTATCTCTCACCAGCTCTACATGGATGATCTCAAACTATATGCGTCTAATAAAGATCACTTACAAAACGAGCTCAAACTTGTCAAGAGTTTCAGCGACTGCAGTTTGTTTAGAGTTTGGGATTGAAAAATGCGGTACCCTTCATGTTGTCCGGGGCAAGTCCAAAATGAAGAACAAAATATGCAAATATCTGGTGACACAATTATTAAAAATATCAGCACTGAAGACTCCTACAAATATTTGGGAATGCTGCAATTGCTGGGAATTTTTGATTCAGACGTTAGGAACAAAATTGTACAGAACGTGCTATCGAGAGTAAAAAATCTGCAAAACGTGGATCAATTCAAGAAGCAAAATATCTGCTATTAATACTTGGGCTATTCCCATAGCAACTTACACATTTGGTGTAATAAATGGACAGAAACATCCTTGCAGACTTTCGACAGGAAAATAAGAACTACACTTACAACGCATCGACTGCACCACCTCAGAGTTCAGTGCACAGGCTATACTTACCTCGTGCTAGTGCAGGAAGAGGACTCCTTAACTTGGAGACACTGTGCCGACAGCAAGAAGAAAAGCTGCGTCGGTACTTTCTCTCATCAACTCGTCTGTTCACAAAGCTATCTGTGATCAAGATAGAAAGCTGACCCCATTATGTCTGGCACAACCAAGTAAAGAGTTTGATTACCTGAAGCATCAAGATCGCGTGAATATCTGGCAAAGAAAGGAACTTCATGGTAGATTTTTGCAACTTTAACTTCGGAGAACATTGATAATAAAACCTCAGTGGAGTGGCTTGAACCGGGGCCTCTTCGGTGAGACGGAAGGATTTATTTTCTCCATTCAAGACCAAGTTGTCAAAACCAGAGCTTATAAAAATTCATCATGGGTCAGCAAATTGATAGCCGATGTCGCCTATGTAAATCCACCAACGAGTCAATCCAGCATATTTGCTGTGGATGCCCTGCATTAGCACAAACAGAATACCTTAAGAGACACAACTGCGTCGCCAAAGTAATCCACCAAGCCCTGCCAAAAGATACGACCTCGTAGAGAGTGAACAACCATATTATAAGTGCAAACCTGAGCAAGTAATCAGCAATGATCGAGCTCGAATTCTGTGGATAGTGTAATCTTCACTGACCGAACAGTGGAAGCAAATAGACCGGATATTGTTCTCTTTGATAAAATATCTAAAACATCATGCATCATTGATGTTGCGGTTCCTACAGATGACCGGCTTGTAACAACGGTTGCTGAGAAAAAGGAAATACCAACCCTGGCTGTTGAATTGAAGGACATGTATGGATTGCGCGCTGTGGAAGTGCTTCCAGTAGTGGTCTCAGCGAATGGATTGGTCACCAAGGAATGGAAAGAGATCGCGAAGAAGTTGGAATTGACTGAAAAGCATATACGGACAAGTCAAAAGCCGCATTATTGGGAACAGCAAATATAGTCCGTAAATTCTTAAGTCTGACTTGACTGATATAAAAATCAAAATATATTCTTGTTCCACTTTACGTGCGAACCATTGTTGCCTTGGTGATTTGAGAACCCGGCATCAGTGTATATAAATACAAGAGTCTACACAACTTTTTAACTACACGTCCCTTCTCTTCACTTTCGCTTCACTTCACATTAATAATAATAATAAAATATGCTAAAATAATAGCATTAACTACATTTTATGCTGACCTGCACAGTTATTTTAAACTATTAAATACAAGAGTCTACACACTTTTTAACTACACGTCCCTTCTCTTCACTTTCGCTTCACTTCACATTTGCAATTCACTTCTCTTTCTACTTCTAACCTTAAGGTTTAATAATAGCAATAAAAATAACAATAATAATCAAACAAGAACTGTTATAATAAGCCTAACATACAAATTAACAAAGTTTACAAATATCATTAGTTAATTTATTTTTACATCTTTGAACACCTAGAGGAAAGGGTTCCAAGGCTGTCGCAGGTAACTAATTTGAAAGGTTATTCTCAGTAATTCATACTATTGGTTTCAAAAATGACTTTATTTTCCCATTATTGACAAATCAAGAATGCAATATTCTTATATTACCAAATTTCTCTTTTACGTTAACTGTATAAACAGCAACGCAGTAAAATCTTGTTCGTTTGGTAACGAATATTTGTCTCTGCGATTTTCTCCTGCAGGTTTTCATTGGCATCCCCACACCCTGTCCACCTGTAATCTATAATCATTGATGAGTTCGATAGTCGGCGGGAATATCCGATATAGGAATACAGAACCATTCTCTGTTTATAGAGAGGGCAACTTTGGATTACGTAGTGACAAAAGTCATAAGATACCTCCTATAATTGTAAAGACCTCCTTTTGTCCGGCGAAGTGTAGCAACTTGACGTGGCACAAGTCGTTGAAAGTCACCTGAAGAAATATTGATTTATATCCGTACCCTCTATAGCCGTACATAATTGCGAATGTGTTGCCGGTGCTATATTTTGTGCAACTGACCCCTCGATTATGTCTCATAAATGTTCGATACGATTCGTGTTGGCTGACCTAGGTGGCCAAATCGTTCGCTCGAATTATCCAGAATGTTCTTCAAACCAATAGCAAGCAAATGTGGCCGCAGACACGGCGCATTGTCATTCATAAAAATCCACCGCCAATTGGAAACATAAATCAATGAACGGCTGCAAATAGTCTCCCCAAATACCTAAACAGCCATTTTCTGTCAACGATCGGTTCAGATGGACCAAGAAACTCCCAAGTAGTATTCTATGTACCATCAGCCCGCAGCATTATGGAGACACCATCAGTGTGCACAGTGCCTTGTTGGCAATTTGGGTACTTGGCTTCGTTGGCTTTGCCCCATACTCGATCACTCTCAACACTTACCAAATCAAATCGGGACTCATCTGACCAAGCCACGGCTTTACCGTCGCCTAGGGTTCAAATGGCCATGGTCACGAGCACCGAAGAAGCGCCTTAGGCGATGTTGTGCTGTTAGGAAGGGCACTCGAGTCGATCTTCTGCTGCCACAATCCATTAAAACCACATTTCAACGCACTGGCCTAAACGATACGTTCGTCAAACCTCCCACACTGGTTTTTGTTATTTCACCCCGTGTTATATGTCTGTTAGAACTGAAAACTATGCGCAAACGCTACTGCTCTCGGTCAGTGGAGGTCGAAGGCCACAGCGTTGTCTGTGGTGAGAGGTTATGCCAGAAATAAGGTATTCTCGACACACTTAAAATTGTGAATGTGGGAATAATGAATGCCCTAACGATTTCCGAAATGGAATGTCTCATGCGTCTAGCTCCAACTACCATTCCACGTTCTAAGTCTGTTCATTCCGGTCTTGCGGGCATATTGACGTCAGAAACCTTTTTAGATGAATCGAATACAAATGCAAGCTCTGCCAATTCAATGCCCTTTTACATCTTCTGTGTGCGATACTTCTGTCACTGTATATTTGATTCTTGCTTTCCCGTGACTTTTGTCGCCTCAGTATATCATTATGTCGAAGTAAATAAACAGAGGTTGTCTGGTATCAAATCTATATTTCTTCTTAAGATCTTTTCGAAGTTCTGTGAACTTCGTTTTCCCCACAGCTGCAAGCTCTGACGATGATCGCTACGCGATCGAAAGATCTTAAGAAGAAATATAGATTTGATTCAGACAACCTCTGTTTATTACTTTGAATTAATAAGGTATCTACATCACCAACATTCTAATTAATAATATCATTATGTTTTGTTCCTTGCATTAAAACCCATAAAGGGTTTTGCTTGTATAAAAATAACAGACGGCACTTTTAAGGTTGACGTCACATCATGGGCATTCCAAAACGTAGTGATTGTTTCCTCCCGTTTGTCCAGTTTTATAAGTCTTAAAAACAAACCCCACACACACTACGAGTAGCGCTAATCCTTATTTAGTCTTCTAGTTCGACCCCAAAGTACATCTTGTAATAGTACTAATAATACTAAAACTATTAGTACGGCCTGTGTAGATGAATAAAGTAAAGCAGTTTATGGTGTGCTGTCATCGGTGTTAAGCCAGTCAACAAGTTCCTTTAAATATCGGCCCGGTGGCCGAGATCGCTAAGGCAGTAGTGTCGTAGTGATCTCGGACCGAAGGGCGCAGGTTCAGTCCGCCTCGGCATGGTTTAAATATATTTATTTCAACAGATGGCATTGTAATGGTTCATGATTTCACATAATTCCTTCCATATCTTTCTCCTCATAGTTACCATACCGTTAACAGCAATAGTGGTCGCTAATGACCTAAGATGTTGATGCGACCTGAAATAACCAATTAAAAAAAGTTGCTTTAAATATATTTATTTCAACAGATGGCATTGTAATGGTTCATGATTTCACATAAAATAGTCGAATAAATAATAAATATCTGTAATGTCATGAGGTATGACCTTCCATATCACCTGATGAAACCCATTAGGGATAATTAAGATGAAGTGTACTTAGAAAATCGTCATGCGTAAGAAGAGATCCGGCGCTCTGCTGAGAAGAAAGTCACCGCATGACTTGCTCCGATGGGTAAATGAAAATGTGTTGTGGAAGTGTCAAGAACGCATTCGAGCCGATTGGCACCTTCTGTAGGATGGCTGAAGCGGCCCGCCTCTGAGCTCGAGAGTCAGTACCTGCAGGCAATGCTCTACTCGCCGGACACTTCCCGATGGATTGGCGACCGATACGTTGCCCGTACTGTACAAAGTTTTGCAATAATTTATTGTATGGAATCCAGTTCTTTAAAATGCTACATTTTAATAATAATGGTAATAGCCCTATTGTTTGCTTTAGAACAATAATTTATTTAGGTTATTCTACATGTTGCATTTGAAACCTAATGTCAACATCATTCGCGTTTTTCGAATTGTTTACAATTCAACATCATTCGCAGTTCTTTAACCAGAAGCCTACAAATATCTTTATTTACTTTTTTGTAGAATAAAAATGTTTATTTCCCAAGTTTTCTCCCAGATGTGTTTATATTTTATTCATACTATTCTTTCAAATATTTTCATTATTCAGATTCAATGGACAACTGATTGTATCAGAGCGTTAGCTCACTGCAAGATTCTGGAGACACGTACCCCTTTAAAGAGGGTCCGAAAAAAACAGGTAATTACAGTCATTAAATTTTCTTATTTTGACACCAGTTTAGCTTTAAATTTCATCCGTCTATTTGATGTTTGTGTTATTTCCAGAACGCTATTCTTAGCAAATTCTCTGAAGCAATTCGAGGAAGTTTGACAAAACTAGATAGGCTAAAAGTTGTAGCATTGGTAACTATTGAAATCCATGCTCGCGATGTCGTGGACAAAATGTATAAATCAAGTGAGTAATTAATGAAAAATAATGCTTTGAATTATGTTCTCACCTACATGAATTCAAAACAAATTTCATTATTTTGCAGATTGTAGAGACGTCACAGTCTTTGAATGGCTTTCACAATTACGTTTTTTCTGGGATCGTGATATTGATGACTGTATAATTCGACAGACAAACACTTACTTTACATATGGATATGAATATCTTGGTAATTCTGGCCGTCTTGTAATTACACCTTTAACTGACAGGTAATTGTTTTGATTTCGGGGACGTCTTCCTGCATTTGGGGGGAACTGCCAAACAATAAAACTGACCCAAAAAAGCTGATAATCCCAGGATAGTGTAAAAGACGCTTAAAATAATGGTGCAGGCCTCATTTTCGTTGAAATCCCTGATATTTCGAAGTTTCTAATTTATAGTTTCGACATTCAACGCTTGTCGACTGTGTACAAAACAATTGAAAACCTTGCCATGAGTAATCCCTTCGTGCAAATAAGCGGTGTTGCAACCTTATTTTGGCAATCGGAGCAACATCCTGATGATGAATTATGTGACCTTCTGAGTTCTCAAGGAAGGGACTACAAGTACAGAAAATGTTCACAGTATATAACCCTATACCTTTGGTGTCTAGGCATACGTTGGTAAGTCCATATTTATACTTTGCGCTTACCAACTTATGCTCAGAGACCAAAGATAATTGTTGTTTTATTAAAAAAAAATTAAAAAAAAATGAAAACAGTAAGATATATAATAAATATGTAAAATTAGGTATAATATGTAATATTAAAATAACAAATTATAAAACACACTAACCTAATTCGAAATTACATTTATCGAAAATTTCCGAAACAAATTGTAAAAATAATTCAAACGTTTTAAAAAGCATTTGGAGAGCACAAGTTGATGCACATTTTAAACTTTACAAAATTCCGGTCGGTAATAAAAGCTTTATCTTTCGCTATCCAGAACCATAGTTTAGCAGCCAAACTAGACGCAATGGAAGCTCTCGTACAAGCTGGCAATACCTACAACTAGCAAACAATCACTGCAGCGTGAAGCATTCTCATCGAATTGTTACACGGCGGCGATCGCCAAACTTTTCCTAAATTAAGGTTAAAGGTCGTGAAACGCGACGTCCATAATACATTTCACACCTAAAGGTGAAAATGATGTCAGTCGCGTACTTGCTCATCCCTGAGCTAACTGAAGCACGACTGTAAAAATATCCGACCGCGTTCACCTCAGTCGACAGCACTTAGTATTTATGTAGGAAAAATTATAATTTTTAAAAATATTGTTTCATAAAAATGCAATAAAATTGATAGGTTAAAAATATTTTGTGAAAATAGCAAAATATTAATATAGTACTAAATATGTAAAAATATGTAACGAAAAAAATTGATATTGTGTTAGGATGGCAACGATTTGCCAAAATTTCAATTTTGAGAATGGTAAGTAGAAAGGCAAAAAAATATGTAATGACATAAAAATCCGGTCTCTACATGTCCAAAACGTGTTATGTAAACATTCCTTTCCCGGATGCACTACTCAACAAAGCTTAGAAAATAAGGCGTTGTTTGAAAGTCGGAAGGCCCCCGTGTCTGCGCGTGTAATTTACATTTTTGCGTATGTTATAGGAACATTAATATGAATAGTTTTTTGCAATGTCGACATCACGCACAACCTGTCAGTAAGGCGGGTAGTATCGGGGTCAGGCACGGCATCTCAGGGCGAGGGGTGACAAGGAGCAGGCAGGGCAGGCGCGAGCAGGGAAAAGCAGAGCAGGAGAGAATACGTTTTAGAAAAATGAATTTCTTTCCTGTCTGAATAGATGAATGCTAGCGTACGCGTGCGAGAACTCTCGCACTTGTTCCCCACTCTCTTCCCTATTTTTCCATTTCCATACTAAGTCTGTACTATATCATTTTCTACAAGACTCTCTTATCCTCCGTCACTTGTTCTATATGTCTCCTTGTAATTGATAACAATACAATATACCCTGGCCAGTACAAACTGTTCTTATTTAACGTTATTCCCCAGCAGAGAGGTACACCAGTGAAATATCTAGTAATTAGTTTAATTTCACATACAGCTGTAGATTCTATTGGCTCTGAACAGATGGGGGAGAATTGAGAAACGTCGTATCAGCACAAATGTAATAGAATGTTTGAGAAGAGCATATCATGTAGATTACCGTGTAATGAACGTTTCTTTTAGGGTTTTGGCCTCAAAATTTTGGATTTTAAGGTCCTAAAACGTATAGTTTAGGAGTTATTTAACAATATAGATTCAAAAATACGACAGAGTGATGCGGATAGCATTTGACATGAATATTTAGATGGTTTTTTAAACAAATCCTTTATAATGTTAAAGTCGAAGTGCAATTCGTCACGTCTTCATGAAATACTCTTTCTTTAGATGCCTCATTTGGTTGCGTGTGAGAGCCGCAAAAGGTATGTATACCACTGAAATAATATAGGAGACGATAGTAAATAAATATCCTGACGAGCAAAAGGATTAAACTTCCCGCGTGATTTAATCGTACGGGTTTCCACTAGTATTCCTAAATCCATGTAGCATTTTGTCTTAAACACGTAATCGTTTGCTTGAATTGCATTGCGCTTCGCTGCGGGATTGGCTGACGCGCGCTGTCGCAGGTGCTACATCACGCTGACCACCGCCCTGCACTTGCACCGCGGGGGCAGCCCCAAGGGGCCCGCCGGCACCGGCAAGACCGAGACGGTCAAGGACCTGGGCAAGTCCCTGGGCTGCTACGTCATCGTCCTCAATTGCTCCGAGGGCTTGGACTACAAGAGCATGGGCAGGTGCTTCTCTGGTAGGTATCGATAGCTCTTGGATGTTTTAATAGACTTACTTTCAGTCTACTGATATTTCGATTCATAAAGCTCGGTACAGTTTTCGTGCAGATTGGACGTACAGAAAACGTGTAGTCCAGACTGCGTGTTTTCTATATGAGCATGTTCATAATTCTTCATGTAGAAAACCTTCAGTTCGAATGAAGCGCCTCTAGCGGTAGAATCGTTCACTAACGGTAATCGGACGTTTCGATTTTTTGGTTAGGTGTGTCAAAGTGCGATTGTGTGAAGTGATATATTGTAATAAACTACCTTTTCCCCAATTCCTGCCTTCTTATTTTTATTCTCAACACTCTTCATGGTTAATTAATCCCAAATGAAGATCATAGCCAGAACGCGCACACAGAAATACCACCAATGACAGTACTCGGACGGCCCAATTCAGTTGTTTCTCTTTAGATCGCCAAGCGGTGGCTTGTGGTGATTCGTGCAGAAAACGTATAGATCGTGTATGCGTTTTTGGCTTTTATACTTCTACTTTGGGATCTTGACGTTTCTATGTATGAACTGTATGAGAATCTGCGCGAAAACTGTACCGTGAATGCCGGGCTTAAGACAATGCGTGGCCACTTAAGTACTCCACGGAAACACATTTCACATTCAACTATTAATGAAAAAGTTACGTGAAAAACCAAGATGATCAAAGGCAGCGTTATGACTATGAGCTTGTTTGGAAAAAGTCCCTGAAGGTTCAGCTCCCAATATAACAAATTATACAGTTTCAAGGTTGCGTTCAACGGTTTTTCATGTTCGGTTTACAGTTTAAAGATTTTACCACTCTCAGATTATGTGTTAAACTTAATATTTATTCGCTGCAGTGGATATTTAGTTTAGTTTCTTTGCCTCGAGAAACATAATATATGATTTGTTTATATGATGTGTTTTAATTTAATCTTATCATCCATAAACAAGGTCCTGTAAGCCATTCATAAACCATTCATAAATCCGCAACGTATTCTTACAAATAAATAATTTACACTTGGACACCTACTACTCTTTATTTTTTCCTCGATCATTTATTGTATAATATTTATCTTGGGCTGTATCTAATTGAATAACATATCATTTTTGTTTAGGACTCTCTCAAACTGGAGCTTGGGGATGTTTTGACGAATTCAATCGAATCAACATTGAGGTGCTGTCCGTTGTTGCCCAACAAATAATGTCTATTTTGGGAGCTCTGTCTGTTCATTTAAAAAGATTTGTTTTTGAAGGATCTGAGATCAGTTTAGTGTCAACATGCGGAATTTTCATAACCATGAACCCAGGTTAATGTCTGCTTCTTACATTATTTTTAATATCATTAGTGTCAACTAAAAACATTCACTCGTCAAGAGTTTTTGGTTTTTTAGGATATGCTGGGCGTACTGAGTTACCTGATAATCTAAAAAGTATGTTTCGCCCAATATCTATGATGGTGCCTGACACTGCGTTAATTGCTGAAATTATTTTGTTTGGCGAAGGATTTGGTGATACACGGAATTTGGCAAAGAAAGTAAGTTAAATAAAATTTCCAAATTCCTTATTTCTCATAGGATGACAATCAATGTGCACGTACATGTCAGAAATTTACAGTGGTAGCTGAAATATTAATAATATCCAAACAAATCATTTCAGGTTGACACTTTGTATAATCTAGCCAAGCAGCAATTGAGTAAGCAAGATCATTATGACTTTGGTCTACGTTCGCTGGTTGCTTTGATTAGATACGCTGGCGTGAAAAGGCGTGCACATTCAGACCTTCCTGATGATGAGGTGAGGTCGTAGATGCTGCAATGCTTCTTAAAAGATACTACAGGAAATTGTTGAAGATAACTCTTATGTTTTTCTTATAAATTAAGTGAAAATTTCAATTGAAATGTAAAATATGTAGTGTGTAGTAAAAAAGATAATTAATCAACGGGGCATGCTTATTTGAGGAGTGAATATACTGAGTTCATGGGAAGCGGAGATTATTTATATTATGGGTTTGGTGTTTCATACTCCGTTGAAATCGTTATCATTTTAACTAATGATTTTCAATGATAAATAAATAATTTATATCAAATTATATTTCGATTCTGTTTAACTTCCAATTCTTTGGAAATTGTCTTTTGTGTTTAACTCGCCAGGGGCAGTTTCTGAAGCAATTTTCTGACGTCAGCCATGTCCCATGAAACTGATACAGAACCGAAATTCATCTAATTCCTATTCAGATCCAACGTGAATATCAATGTCTAGAATATTTTTTTATTTCAGTATAAAATTAAGGACTCGAGAAAAAAATAATTACTAATGAGATATAATATGAATAAATCATTCACATTCTCATTTACACATAAGGGTAATCTATAATCCTCGGTTTATTCATTCTGGCATATCAATAGTATTAAAGGTGACAACAACAACAACAACAACAACAACAAAAACAGTGGTAATTTCTCTATCGCAAACTAAGAGTGTTTCAACCGCACGCACTTTTGGCTTTATTTGTAACTTGCAATATTGGAAACTTTGTAGAGTTCAAAGCAAATAATTTGCTAATTTTTATGAGCTTACTTGGCAATATGGGAGAAAAAAAAAAAAATATTTTCAGAAAATATTTTTCAAAATTGTCTTTACCAAGCAAAGATTAGGAGAAAATTATTCGTATTTTCAAAAACATTTTAGATGGCCTTATTTAAAGAGTTTATTAATAAAATTAGCGGTGCTACAGTATAGTACGGACTTTCTGATTCTAATTACTTTCCTAATGTCTGTCTAGATTTTCGAATTCCGCCCCCTTTTTCCCAGCTGCTACGTACCGGCACCTAAAAGACATTTTTTTCCACATTCCTATTTTAGGAAAGTGGAAAGTGGACTTTCCTATTTTAGGAAAGTAAAACGTGCTCTTATATGCAAATTCTCGTTGAAAAGTTTGAGCCCGTTTTGAGAAAATGTTGTTTTAGGGTTTCTGAAAATACGCAAATTTTAGCTTATTTTCACAGAAATCTTTTGAAATTTCGAGAAACTTCTTTCAAAATCATTTGAAGTATTTTTACTCATAATAGTAGTGCTACAGAATGTATGGCACAGACTTTCTCACACTACTTTTTAATCTCTTTAGGAATTAAACTAGCTTTTCGGTATTGCACCCCCTCTTCCTAGCAGCTACCTATCGGCGCCAAAACGACATTCTTTTCACAGGTTTTCAAGTTTTCGGTCTAATAATAATATAATTGATATAATTTAATAATATTCAGAAGACTAAAACATTGTGATATTTGCAAATTTTCGTTGAAAAATTGAAGATTTTTGAATAAATTTCGTTTGGCTTGGTGAAAATGCGACATTTTAAGGTAATTTCACAAAAAGTTTTGATTTTTAGAGAAATTTCATCAGAAATAATTTCAAGAATATTTGTTCCAAAGCATCAATAAATAGAAAAATCCAGTAATGTAAATATTAAACACGTGTGCTGCATTAAAAAACATTTGTATACATACAATAAAAGTGCAAAGAAGTGCAGACGTTTTAAAAAGTTTTGAGACAGATTTTTTTAAAAATTTGACGTTTGTTTCGATATGTTAGAGAATATATAGTAAACTTTGCTTAATGCGGAACCTCAAGGGACCAATTTTTCCGTCTTGTCTTTAGACAAGATTCCACATGATACAATGAAATAAACAGAAGTGATATTTTGCAAGACCACGGTTCATGTTCACATTAGACAAATTTCCGCATTATGCACGTTCAGCATTGAGGAAGTTTTACTTAATTTTTTTGATAGCGATCAATGCATAGTAAGCAATTTTTTTGTGGTATGTGTGTGTGCGTGTGCGTACTACAAATTCTCATAATTTGGAATGACAATAATATCAATGTCGTTATTAGCGAAATGAATAATATTTTGGCAGGTGACACTTCTTGCGATGAAAGACATGAACATCGCCAAGCTCACGGCCGAGGACGTGCCTCTGTTCATGGGGATCATCTCGGACCTGTTCCCCGGCGTCGTCATCCCCCCGATCGAGTACCTGGAGCTGGAGACGGCGGTGAAGAACGCGTTCGTGTCCGCGGGGCTGCAGGGCCTCAAGAGCTGCGTGCTCAAGGTGATCCAGCTGTACGAGACGAAGAACTCGCGCCACTCGGTGATGATCGTGGGGAAGAGGGCTCGGGCAAGAGCGCCACCTGGAAGACGCTGCAGGCCGCGCTCTCCAAGCTGTGCGGCGAGCGCAAGGAGGGCTACCAGATCGTGCGGGTGCGACACACACACGCTTAGCTTCTGTCTGTTTCGTTCTCACAGTTTCTCTCCACCTTTTCCTTGGTATTCCTGCGTCTCGTCTTCTTCTTAGTGCGTAATAGAATGCTGCCTTTGGAAGTCTATTTTTACTCATTCTCTGTACATGATCTATCCATCTTTGTCTATCCTCTAGTCTTCCAGTATTAACTGCTGTTACTTGTAGTTTCCATTATCAGTCTCTTTACTGTGAAGAATCGTCATTAACCGACAATAAACATGTCTACGAATACAATTCAAAAAGAAATATAATACTTAAACAGTTTGTAACAGTCCGTCATGCTCTTGTCGATTGTTCTTTCAATGTACGCGCTACGATCCGAATTGTTCATTCTCATTGGTGGTTGCTGCTCCTACAATGGGTCTCACCCCCCCTTCCTCACTGCCCGCATTTGTACTTGAGTGGCCCGCGCGCGGCAGTGAGGTAACCGCTCTCAGGCCAGCAGCCGCGATGTCCTTCGCCCGCAGGAGTTCATTGCGGTGCACCCAGGGCGCGCACAGAAATACGGTCGTCGGCCAACGCAATTCAATCACTACTTCCTCGGTCAGTCATGTGCAGGCCCACGTCTCTCCGGGTGACGCAGCGTCGAGGGCACTGATACCGACAATTCACCCACCACATCGTGACATTCTTTAAGGCTGAAGTGCGCAAGAATGGGAGTACACATCCGACCAGACTTCCGTGCTGTTCTATTCACCCCTCCCGACGCCACTGCCCGTCTTGACTGATTACCGGATTACCATCAACCATATCCTGCTCCCTGCACTGCTCCCGAGCCCACCGTCCTGGCGCACTCTAGCCCTGAAGACCGCGGTTCGGAAAGTCGGGAAAAAGACTTTAAATGGAATCATTATAATTAGTTACATCAATAATAGGTACATCATTTTTGGGTTATTTGAAAATGGTTTTAGTCTGGTCCAAATATGGGCTACTCCGGAGAGGTAGCTCGTTTTTAGACCTCGCTCACTAGTCTATATTTAGCCTGTATTTGGATCTTCTCCTCTATAGACTCTCATATCAGGACACAATATTCTCAAATGTGGCGGGCGAACAATTTTACAAACAATTCGGACAGGTTCCGTAAATAGTTTTATACAAATATGATTCTGTGCAATAGGGGCTATACTGCTTACAGTAAAGAGTTGGCTCTGACGTCACAAAATAGCCTAAATCATTTTATTCTAAAGAGCTTACCTATCTTCTAAACACTACATCCTTCTTATGTTAATAAAATTACTGTGTCTTTCACTACAATTGATAAATCTTTCATTGTTTCATTCTTATATCCTTCACCTTTTTTAATCACTCTTGTAAATAACAATATATTTTATCATCTTTTCCAGTATTCTGTAACATTAATTAAACAACATTAATTTTATAATTCATCACATTTACTTCCTAATTTAATTTACTTTCATCAAATTACAGAATCAATTCCAAGTCCCATTCACATTTGTTTGTTTCTATCACACATTTGATATTTCATGCTGTTCTTCGGTGTTATCCTTTTCGTAACAAATTGACTCCGAAGTTGTTGTGGTTAGCTTTCATTAATGCTGTAGTTAACTATGGTTAGCCTAGTATTTACGTAGCAACATGTTTTCTGCTTCGCAAGTGTCACCTTCCGATCCGCCTTAGTTTTAATTTTTTAATTGTTTAAAATATTTATGCTGTTCATTGAATCAAATATCTGCATATAATTATCACAAGAACGCTCTAAATGCCGATTAAAGAGTTCTCCGTCTCGGAAGCTCAGATGGTAAGAGTAACTGCGCGTATACCGGGAAAATTCCATTTGAAGCAATTAATCGTTTGTACGCCACAAATGTCACTTAATTGTTTGATTTTATAATTTTTCCTCTGCTTCCAAATTTTATCTCTCCACTTATGAACTTTCGTTTAGTTTTTTATTGTCAATTCTACTCATTATACTAAGATTTTTTGTACCTACAATTTGATCGAAATTATATTATTCATATATAAACAACCTATTTTATGCCATTTACCATAAACTATTATTTCTTGTGTTAAAGGAGTTCCCTATGAATCCAAAGGCAGTGATTTTAGGCGAGCTTTATGGAGAATTCGATTTGAATAGTGGTGAATGGAATGATGGAATTTTATCTTCAATAATGAGAATAACATGTGCAGGTAATATAATTAAATTAATCAAGAAGAAACATTTAAGTAATTCTAAAATGTACAACAATGTATTTTCAATGTTTTTACTCTTGTGGGTCCAGCTTTCCGTTTTTACTCTCCTTTTTCTTCATCCAAGTTGGACGCCTATGATAAGAATGTAGATTTTAATAGTAAAATTTTACGTTAATTTTGGGTTGCATTGTTAAAATTTTCTCCAGAATGACTGCTTTGTTTTTCCTTTTGATATGAATGGTTTGCTTAATAAGTGATAGAAGATTGTTTGCAAGAACGGTTGGACTTTTGGTAATTGAAGATTTGACTTCTCAAAGAGCCACGAGAGGCCCCACACTTCTTGAATTTTATCGATAAATCATGATGTGAACAGTTTAAGAGGTTCTTGTCAGCGATAACAATACCGCAGTGGCAAGATAGAAATTTCACAAATGGTTATTGCCAAAAAGTTTCGTGACAAAAGATGTTTTCGTCTTTTGTTATATTCTGAAAATGTCACTTCAAGTACACAATGGGGTCCTACAAATTGAGAAAATGTGAAAAAGAATGAGTACAGAGAAAATTTGAAATTCTGTTGTCCTATACAATCAATACTAGTTAAGCTATGCTCTTACAAATCAGTAAAAACTTACTTCTTAATGCTTTAAATATTTTATATTTTTCAATCTTGTTTTTATCTGCCAGGTTGAAACTAAGAGTTATTTTTCAGAAATATTTAAACAATAATTATATCAAAATAAGAAGGATACTATTAGTATTCTTTAATTTCATGATTTGGTTTTTCTTCAAAATAAAACTTTTTCTCATTCCTTTTGTTCCTCCAGCCAAATAAACAAATGCTTGAAATTCAATTGGTTATATTTCTAAAAATGTAATTATCTTTGATTTATAGATGAGAGTCCTGATGAAAAATGGATTATATTTGATGGCCCTGTTGATGCGGTGTGGATAGAAAATATGAATAGCGTAATGGATGACAATAAAGTGTTGACTCTAATCAACAGTGAAAGAATTACAATGCCTCCTCAAGTGAGTATGCATACCTTGGCGAAATAGTCTACGTTACTGTGCTTTTTACTGAGTCTCAATGTAATAGGTTTTGAACAAAAATTTGCAGCACTTGATATTTTATGAAGTTCAGCCTGTTTTCTGATGTTTTACTTATTATTTTCCAAAGATTATGCAGAAAAATTAATTAGAAATTAGACAACGCGCCTGAGCAGTGCCTAAACAACCAAAATAAAAGTAAAACTTGCCCAACGATACGCAGAGGGCGGCTAGAAGTCCAGCGACCGCAGCTCAAAACTTAAGGGACCCGAGTTCAAATTCCTACCGGTCCACTTTGAATTTGTTATCGTCAAAATACGTTCGCGACAGATTTTCTCAGGATTCTCCTGTCTATGCTTTCTACCATTGCACCGCTAGCTTTCAGGGAATATCAGATTGGAATCCAACAATGGCATTCCACGCCGTAAGACGGCAGCTGAAGTTCTGTGGATGATAGTCTCATTGTTGGGACATTATTTACCTGTATGAAAAGCAGTTATAATTAAATTTTTGTTACTTGGAATGAATTGTGGTATAAATAGTATTACATAACCATTACTTAAGGGAGGAAGTACGTCTGTTTAGCAACACTAGTTTGTTTTATTAATAAATATTGGATATTCTACATTGACAATTCTAACTTAAAAATTTTGACACTTCCCTTGGGCTTTTTACAGCACTCTTGACCAACGCCAAACTCCTAGTCTAGTGTTACATCTTCATTACATTCTCTGTCCACGGATATAGCTGCGAAAAATGATTTCAATTTTAAACTTTTAAAATGAAATTTAAAATGTTCAAACTCTCCTGTTATTTTCTCACGAAATACTATAACTTTCCCATCAACCTTACGGGTTTAGCATTGGAGTTTCAAACTCAACAGCGTTGTCCGGAGCTCTCTACCCCGCGTCCTTCCTCCTTCACCTCCTTCATTATTATTCTGTTGCTTTTCTAGCAACAAGGTCTCACGTGACTTTTCTACTCTTTTAAGACTCGGCGCGCATGTATTTTAAATTTCTTCTTGGACAGATCCCGCAACTTATCACTTGTTTACTCAGCCCCTGCGCTAAGATTCGAAAGTCCCTTCAGCAATCCTTCTTTTTAAAACATAATCTTTAAACATTAAGGCATTAATGTTTTTAACTATTGAATTGTCTTCATGTATCGCAAATATACTACTAAAATATTTCGTTTATTTATCCATAATACCGACGTATTATGTTCTGAATGTTTTTTCTCTATTTTTATTTTAATCGACGTAGTTGATATCATGGTTCCCTTGTTTCGTTTCAGAATTTATCAATCTTTATTCCATTCACGATGAAGCTGATTTCAATATATCGAAATATGTAGATGATCTCAAGATTTAAAATTTAGGTATCCACGCCCTCCTATTTTTCACTTTCTCGCTTACTACTGACCCAGAAGGCATTGAGTTTTAGGCATTTTCGGCAGAGCCGCAGTTCTTTGGAAAATTACTACCCTGAAAGTAAAACATCCTTAACCAAATACTAATTAATTATTAAATATATTATTTTTGTGTATCTTATAATAAGAGGTTTCCAATAACCAGTTTCGCAATATCAAAAAGTTAAGAAAAACTAGATTTCAAACGTGAAGACAAGTGTGAGACTTTGAGTGTTTTGACTTTACTCTTCCTCCTTACGACGCAAAGAACTGAAATATATAAATTGTCTCTTTGTGTTTTTA
Source organism: Teleogryllus oceanicus (assembly GCA_964035755.1). Taxonomy (NCBI): domain Eukaryota; kingdom Metazoa; phylum Arthropoda; class Insecta; order Orthoptera; family Gryllidae; genus Teleogryllus; species Teleogryllus oceanicus. The sequence goes on along the minus strand of CAXIVR010000007.1, from coordinate 21,020,312 downwards.
TTCGTGAAACTTTTACTTAGCTAAAGAAATATATTGGATAGATGATGAAAATCTCAAAATTAATTAAGTTTTTGAATTCTAAATGGTAACGCAGTTGCATAAGTGTGCCAACGGAACGGCCAAAATTACCGAGGTTACTATCCGTTTGACCGTCTCATCACGTTACCCATTCCAGGTCTGATCAATGAGCCTAAATTATAGGATCATAGTAAGAAGAAAAAAGTGTGTCCAGCAATATCAAGGGATTCCGGAAAGTCTTTATACTCTTGATTAACTCCCAATACTAATAGCATTTGACTTTCGACTCTATTTCAAAGTGAATAACATAGATCCACTTTTAGTTCTACCTAAAATACCATCGCCAGATGAATGCTGCATTTTCAACACTGATATACTCTTTTAGTTATTTGTTAACTACGATAGGGGAGAAGAAATTGAAAGAAAGGATGGTGGGGAGAAGAAATTAAAAGAAACAGAGGTTTTTTGGAGAACGAGGTTAAGAAGTGATTAAAGGGAACGCTCGGTAGAAGTTTCACTATGTGTATTCGATATTTTATGTTCTACCATTTGTGTTAAGTATAATAAGTGTAGAATCATTTACACAAATATATTGTATCATTATGCCATTTCTATTAATGCAGCAGATGTTAATTTTTAATTAGCACCAATTTTCAATGGAATAATCACTTTGAAAAATACGTTTTAAGTAGCCTAGTTGTAATTTAGTTCTACTCTAGGTCTTACAGATATTTTGTTATATTTGTAAAGTAAAATAGAATGTGAGAAGTATTATTGAAAATTACGCAGTTTTCAAAATAATGTTTTGAAATAAAGGACAGTTAACTTCTCATATTGTGGTGAATTATTTTTTCATGCAATGCCATTTCGTGTTTAAGGTGTCACTCTTATTTGAAGTGGAAGACTTGGCCGTAGCGTCTCCTGCCACAGTGTCTCGCTGTGGTATGGTTTATAATGACTTGAAAGACATAGGCTGGCAACCGTATGTAACTTCATGGTATAAAACACTCCCAGTTGAATTGCAACCGCTGGTGCGTAATAATTATTAATACATTTAAAAAATTCTTTGTTAATATTTTAATTAATTTTATATTTAACTTAAAATTTTTAATCCAAATATTTTTTATTGTTTTTTGTTGAGTTTAATGATTATTTTTTAATCCGTTCAGATAAAAGGTCATTTTGAAAATTATGTGGTAGCTTTCTTGGAGTACAAAACGAAAAATTGTGAAGATGCTGTTCCTATCTTGGACATAAATCTTGTGATGGGGCTCTGTAAACTATTATCATGTATATTAGTTCCCACAAATGGAGTGAATGTCCGTGATAAAGAGGGATTACCTGTAATAACCAAGATGTGGTTCTTGTTCTGGTGAGTATTTGCTAATAAATTGTAAGACAGCTGAAATTCAAGTGAAAAAATATGAATTTTATGTTAAAATTTAAAAAAAAAATCATTTCTTTTGTGTTCTTTAGAAGCCAAATTGTATCTTAAGTTAAAATGGAAGCGCGTTGGCGAATGACGAGTTTTGTTGGATAGGCAGGAACGCTACATTTCACTTCCTCTGCTGAATTTTACTTATAGATCGGTAACATGGACCGTTATCCCGTGAATATATTTTGGGTTTTTATCGTAAATTGAACATACACACACAAGATACACAACACTACATATACTATTATTTCACGAAAAACAATGATTTACAAATAAATTAGACATAGACCGTTATTCGGCTTAACGGTTCAATAATACATTTCTGAAAATGTTGCAACAGCACTCACTCGGCTTTGTCTTCGGAAAACTGTAAACGGTATGTAACCGTAAACATTTGTTTCAACGGCTTCTATATTAAACATATTGTTTATTCCAGACTATTTTAAAAATGTAGTCCAAAGTGCTTTTAATACAAGGTGTCTGGACTCACCCGCACCAAAAGGCAGCACCATATGATGCAGTCTGATGAACAAGAATGTTCAAAATGTTTGTGCAAGAGCTTGATCATAACCCCAAAACACAATTTTCTTCCCCAAACACGACTTTTTGAGTAGTTCTCAATCCTGCTGCAAGATGTCGCATAATCACGACCGCATCAAGCAGTTCTGTAGATCAAGCAACTCTAGCGGCAGGACTGAGAATGACTCAAAAAGTAGTGTCGAATTCCATCTTGGAGATACTAGCCTCAGCCGCCTCGTTAGAAAATCCCAAGTATACTAAATAGTGCCCACATTCTTTACCATCCACTGCACGGCACTCCGGCGCAACTCGGCGTGGAGCGGCGTGTTCGGCGGTGGATTGATTGATTTTTTTGTGCTTCCGGGCGCGTCAACGGCTTTGGTCATTAGTCCCGTTAGTGTAGTGCATGTTTTCTTCGCGGGAGATGGCGGTGATCTTCCCCCGCTGGATGGCGGATCCGGCACCGAACTACCGTCGGCTAGTGGGGTTTCCCTAACCAGGATTCTCCCACCATCGGGGCACCGCCCCAGCCGGGACAAGCTCTAAGCTCCCGACCGGTCTCCCGGGATATGTGGCAGTGTAGTGTATGTTAGTGTGTGTATGTGTGAAAGGGGAGAGGATAGGACAAGGAAGAGGAAGGACAGATCGCGCACGGTCCGTGGCCCGTTGGTAGGGTACTGCTCCGGCATTCGCCTGGTGCTGATGGGAGAAACCACGGAAAACTACCGATCAGAGCAGTCGGCCGCTAGAATTCTCCTCCAGGCAGCGACTGAATTCGATCTAGCAGTGTCGAAAATCCTGCCGCCGTCAGAACTCGAACATAGGACCTTCCGGTCAGAGGCGCTGCAGTGACATCAGTTGATGCACTGAGCTACCGCTCCCGGCCGGCGTTGGAGTTGCTCGGTGTTCGCCGAATAACGAATGTGTGGAGTCGCCTTACAGGGTGGGCGAACCCCGAATGTTCGTCATCGCAAATAGCAAGCAACTCATCCACACTACTCGGGATTCGGCGAGCGGTTGCTCGGTGTTCGCCGAATAACGAATGTGGGAGTCGCCTTACATGCACTTTCATAGGGCCGGACACCGCGGTCGAGGTCGGGTGGTGAAATTTACTGTTTCCCAATCTGCTAGAATTAATATTTTATGATTTAAGAAAGTAATATTATGTGGTATTGTCTGTGATACTAATGTGCTCAATGTTATTGAATGCTTTCACTTTGTCATACTCGTAACTTTTACATACATATGAAAGATTTAATTTGTGTAGCGCTCCGGAAATACTGTGAAGCGCAATGTTATGCAAACAACAAACTGGCTGTAGCAGTATCACGAAAAATATAATTTCACGAAAAGATAATGTGTATTAAATTTTTAATGGTATTAAGTACATAATCTGCTTTTGATGTTTGAGATCAACTTGTAAAATATAAATGCCTGTGCTGTTTTCAGCTTGAACTGGACTCTAGGTGGAGTAACAAATGAAGACGGTCGTAAAATTCTGGACAACTACATTCGCACTATTGAAACTGTATTCCCCTTGAAGGATACTGTGTACGAATACATTGTGGATCCCAAATTGAAAATTTTTGTGGCATGGGAGGATAAATTGACTGACATTTGGAAATTAGACAAAGAGTGAGTACATAATTTTTAATTTATCATTGTGTCTTTTTCTTCAGTAATGTAAAGATTTTTATTATATTTGTATAAATATATTTATTAAAACAATTATGTAACACAATAATAATTATGTCTTTAAATCATTACAAGTTTATAAAAATTATACAGTATATAAACATTACAAATAAAAAGTCCTTTTATTATTACAAGTTTTAACAACGAACTTCGTTTCCTGGTCAACATAATCAAAGTCTTCTTATGTGGCTTTTCATCCTGACAACGCAATTCTTGGTACTTGTCCAAATAATATTTACTTTTACGGAGCATGCATTCTCGCTATTGAGCATTTTTGGATTGTTACTTACACCAGATGACCCGATTTCTCACGGACAAAACGATTTCTCACGGACGAATATAAGAATTTTTAGAAACTTAAGTGATTTATAAAAAATAATAACTCCCACAAACCCCTTAAACACCATTTTCACCTTTTTCGACACTTTTTAGAAAATAACGAATACATATTATTTAATGGTATTTTTATCAACAGATTTTCGGCTGAAATAGTACTCACGTTATCCCCAACAATTTTATGACCATCAAACTTTACTTATTTGACTCAAACGGTGTGCCTCTTAGTCATGGTCAATTTTACGTTAAATCCATAGAAATGGACACTTTTCAAATGGTAATATCTCTGTGTGTTTTATCCAAACTACTTTTAATTTTGATAAAATTAAAGCTAGAAATCCAATTTAATGAACTTGCTCAAACAATTTAACTGTTTTACTGCAATCGGCTAAAATTGCAACATTTGCACACATTTGAGCCGCACTGCTTTGTCTGATTTATTATTCTCTGTTAGATTGCATTGAGCATATTTGTGGAGACATGAAACGGGTTTGGTTGATTCTAGACCTTGAAGAGCACTATATTACATTTGAAATCCCACGAGCTACTATTTTTCTCTTCGTTTGGGTGCGTGCCACAGTGCCGATGTCATCGCGCCCGCTGGCCTGCCCCACGCGCCGCCCGGACCCCCGTCCTTACAGTTGTTTACACCCCTTGCGCGTTGTGCTGGGAGAGATTACATTTATTTCATTGCCTAGTTATGTGGGTATTGACCTTATTCATTTAATTACAGATTACCATTTTTCAAACATGTGGTTCCTACGGTTGATACTGCTCGATACAAGTTCCTTGTGTCTTCGCTTCTGTCCTTGCGTTATCCTTGTCTTCTTACTGGTCCTGTTGGAACTGGTTAGTCACATCAAATTATTTGTCATTTGTCATTTTAAAACATGCCCGTTTCACTTTCATTCAAATGTAAACATGTGTCTCATGGAAAATATAGTACGTTTTGAAGAAATGATAAATGGATAGTAAAATTGAGCTTCGTACTGGAAAGTTTCGAACCATTTTAAAGGATTAATATTTAACTAATAGTTAAAAGGTCAAAAGTGTGACGGTAGTGAAGTCCCCTTGCACTTATGAAAGTGTTCATTGCTAATAGTAAATTTCTGTTTGTTTATTTATCGAATACTCTTTCCTGCATCAGCGAAAATTACCCTCTTACACATAAAAAAATGAGTTTATAATTCAAATGTTAAGAGATGAAAGTGTGCTTATTCCTTACGTAGGTCTGTCACCACTGTGACAAATAGCTAAAGTTGTGTGAATTAGAAATATTCTAGGGGAGAGGCTTAAAACATTGCCTTCCCAGTTGCTCCCAACGATTGGCGAGACCAATGCACATCAGAACCAATGCACACAGACCAATGCATCAGGAGCAACACTTCAAAAATCAAGATTTGTTCACATTAAAGTTTCCAAGATAAATGCCTTTTCTTACTAATTCCGTAATACAAACGATTTTTAAGTCAAATAATACTGAATTGCTTAGTGACCTGTGCTGAATTCCTTAGTGAAGGAGCGTCGTTTGTTACTCTTTTCTCTCAAAATAGCTCACGGGTCTAGTTTTCAAGTTTTTTTTGTGACGGTTGTGATTTGTTCCTGTAGTTACAATTTGTTCACTTCGGTACTTTTCTGGCGTACAGTCGTGACTATTGTGGTAATACTCGTGACATTAACGCTTGAGGTTCGATTTGCAGTCGAGAGGGCATTTGAACAATTTACTAGTTTTCTTTTAGTTCAGGTTTGGAGACAAAATGTTTGAAAAAATATATTGCAAGCTAGAAACCGGTTTAATAATTTCGTTTTCAATGGAATCATTATGCAATCGTTTTACTTTATTCCTTTAGGGGTATTTTTATTAGCTTTCCAGGGGGCTTCCGTGACACGAAAATGAAGTACAATAAAAAATGAAAGCTTCATGAAAATACTATTTCGAGCACTGAACATTATTTCTAATGATGAGCCTCAAGATAAGGTACATGGTAATGAGATAAGTCGGAATAAAACTTTGCCCAAATTAGGGTCCAAAATCTGGAAAACGGGCATTTTTAAAATGGTCCTAATACAAAGTAAATAAACCTATACTCAATATTATTATGTGATAATATATTATTGTTTTAACTGAATGCCTTTGTTCATCTTTTTGAATATATCTTTCCTATTTTCCAGGTAAAACGTCTATTATTTCCTCAGTTTTAGGATCTCTGGATTCACTTAGGTACACCACACTGAGTGTCAACATGTCAGCTCAGGTGTGGCACTGATTTCTTTATAGGGTTCATTTAGTAATAGTTGACCAATATCCTTTTCTATTTTAAAACCACTCATATAATTAAACTAATGGAACAATTTTAATTAATAAGTTGAGAACTTACGTAGTGAGAACTTGTATAGGAAAATGACTTTTCTTAATTTGTGACATTTGTGATATTTATTCGTCTAATATTATATGCACGTTATTTCGCAGACAACCGCGGCAAATGTACAGGATATAATTGAAAGTCGTGTCGAGAAACGCACTAAAAGTGTGTTTGTGCCTCCGGGAGGTAAGTAATCTATTCTTTTACGTCTCTTTATTACCACGAAAATAACTGGACGTTACTTGATTCTTTTTATTTATCAAAATTCAATAATTTCTGGTACTTTTATTTAATTTTCAGTCAATTGTAAATAAAAGCTAAAATAATTAAATAACAATAAAATAATTAATAAAATAAAAAATGTTAAACAGCATTATTCGTTGCTTCTTGTAACTCAATACATGAAATTTCTTTCAAAATGTTATTTAAATCCTGAACTTAATTCATAATAAATTGTGCCTCCCTTTTCATTTAATACACACAAGTCACAGGAAAAGAAACTTTTTTCGTTATTATGGAAGTTTGTGTTACAATTCTTCAGGAAAATCTGCTTTTTGATATGTAAAAACCAACACTTCCTTAAAAAATTAGACAAGTTTTTATACGTAAAAAATACTATAGAAAATAATCAACACGCTTTTGCAAAAGAATTATCATAGGTAATACCACGAGTGCTTGGGAAATTATCGATACATCCCCAACTCGCGAAGCGAGAAAGGGATTTTTACGAGAATTTTCTAAAGCACTGGTGGTATTTAATAGGACTATTCTACGAATGAAATTATGTCCAACAGAGTCCGAAAATGCGCTAAATATTGAAAATAACTTAATGCTATGTTAAAATCAAAGAGCATATGTTATAGTACATACGGGGTTTATTGGACATGGATAGTGATGAATGTATACAGCCCCCTAAGGTAGATAAGTCACAATTTGTGATTGGCCAGTAGGGCGGAGCGGTAAGAAAAATCCGATAGAAAAAGCGATACTCACTATTGGATTTTAATTTCATGAGTGCAATAGTCTATGTGAATTCTTTACTATTTTTTCCTAGGCTCATTAGAATCTAACAACCTCACTTAAAGGTAATTCGATCGAAAACTCAGAATATAAAAGTTAAATTTTTCCATGTACATTTGTTTATAAAGTAATCCACAATTGTACTCTGCACTATACTTTTAATCATTGTAGGCAAATAACAGGAACTATTCTCTCCACCGTTCATTTGCAGTTTACGCCGGAAATATATTTAGCATTTACTAACAGCACCAAGGGAAAGGGGCTAAGAGACCCAAAGGTAATTGTATTTTAAATATTTCAATGTTTAAGACTGAAAATCATTGGCATTGTTTATATGGCCTTTTTGTCAAAATATAATGCAATTTATCCAAGTGTTTGTTGGAATTTGAAATTTATACAGGCCTTTGACTTAGGACTATTATCGCGAAAACCTAACATTTACAAACATTTGGAAATATCTGTCTATAAAAGTGGAATACATTGGAATTTACAGAGATACAGTGGCCTTTATTTTAAATAAAATGTAATAGATTTTGTCATTAAGCACATAGTATATGATGCGGGAAAGATCAATCCTTTTTGATTTACAGATCCTAAAATTGAATAATTTTTTGTTTAAATTAATGTACATGTATATTATTAGTCATATCAATTGATTAATTATCAATATCGTCATAACGGCAATAAAATATGAAAATGATCGGTGAGCTCCGTAGCTCCCCTCCCCCTCCGTTGGTAATGCACGAGATCATTTATTCCCTGGAGATGGCGGGGTGAAGAGAAACATACATCTGTATTTCAATGGCACATTACCGAACGACCTATTTCTTGTGTTCGCAGATAAGAAAATGATCACTTTCCTCGACGACCTGAACATGCCGGTGAAGGAAATTTACGGTGCGCAGCCGCCGCTTGAGCTGATTCGACAGTGGATTGGCTACGGCTTCTGGTACGATCGAAAGAAGCAGGTCAGGAAGTACGTGAAGGTAAGTACTTCAATCAATGGGGGTTTATTTACGGTTGATACGCTCGCAAAATTCATTACAGGAAATTGAGAGAAGAAATTCCCGCTTGAGATATGGCATAATATTCTGGGGAAATATATCTTATAGCTCCCAGACTTTTAGATTACAAAAACGAATTGTACGAATAATAACCAACTCAAGTTTCAGCATTTTGCAAGAACCTAGCCACAATGTGAATGATCGGTACCGCATGAGAGGTTGATTGGCACATCTTGTGACGACTTTTAACGACTCTAAAAGTTCGACAGGAAACATTCACGAATAAAAAAGTATCGTAAGGTAGCCTAACGAATGTAGTTTTCATTTGTACAAACAATCTCGTTAAAACGAAACAAGAATTGCGTAAATTAATTAAAAACTACCAAACGTTGCCAACTTGCCCCGGTTTTCTCTTTTATTTTAGAAATTTGGGAAGTGTGCTTAGAATCCATAAATTCTTATTCCCACGGGCAAACTATGAGTAAAGAACTGCACCTGTAATCTCTGAGAAATAAAGTGGTTTTTGGATTCTTCTGTTCAGGAAATGATTCTAATGGCGGCAATGGGTCCTCCTGGCGGAGGCCGTACCGTCATCACAGACAGACTGATGACGTGCTTCAACATCATCAACATTACTTTCCCTAGCGAAGGTCAAATTCTTCGAATTTTTGGAACAATGTTAACGCAGCAGTTGGCGGATTTTGAAAGTGAAGCAAAATATGTCGGGCCAAAAATTACACAAGCTACACTTGATATTTATAATGCTGTTATAGCAAATATGCTACCCACACCTGATAAGATACATTATTTATTTAATCTACGAGATATTTCTAAAGTAAGTTAATTCATAAAGTATAGTTTATGATTTTTGATAAGCAAATGCGACAATATTGAATTCAGCTTATAAATCTGTCTTCTGTAAAAATAATTTTTCATAGATTTTGTATGGACGTTATTTCACCATGTGCTCTACATAATATTTATAGCGCATACTTTATTTTACAGAAATACTGCTTAAATACACCTTACAAATTTCACGAAGTTTTGTTCTTTTAGGTTTTTCAAGGATTGTTACGCAGCAACAATAAACAACAATACACGAAGGAACAAATGCTCAGACTGTGGATTCACGAGTGCTTCCGTGTGTTTTACGATCGCCTGATCAACGCCAAGTAAGTGCGAGGTGCGGGGGAGGACATCGCGCCACTTCCACATTTATTTCATCCATTTACTGCCATCATACTGTAGCGTTTTGCAAGTAATACGTTTTCAAAATTAAAACTCGCGTTCTGAGATACCGCGAATCCGGAAAGGTGGACTGGATTCAAGGCCGTTGTGAATAGTCAAACGCCAAAGGATATACTACTCGCGCAACTTTTCTTGAACGATGACCTTGCTTCCCCCTCCCTTGAGCAATAAACAGTTGAAGGCAAAAGCTGGCAGCGATCATTGATGACAACATTCCAAGCAGTCGAACTTCGTTGGCGCGAAACAGAAGTTAGTCAAAGCTAGATGCTTTCATAGTAAAGAACTTCTGTTCAGGTTTATTATCAATATCTAAAGAAATGGCTGAGGCAGGTCCAGGTCCTCCAAGGAGGTACCTAAAACTCCTATCTAGTGTCCCTGCTGTTGCCTACCCAGAGCGATGACCTGGCCGCACACGTAGCAGGTTGACTTTGATTTTTCTGAGGTTGGCGTTACTGTAAATACTCTTGTGACCATCTTTGTAACTAATACCCCCACTCCGCCCGCATTTCCTCAATCCATCGTTCAAGAAAAGTTGCGCGAGTAGTAGAAAGCCTTTGGCTGTCCGGGATGAGCCGCGTCTCAGTCGATGAAGCTGACGTTTCCGCCATCTTGTTGTGGCCTTCTTTAGAGATTTACTGGTGAGCAGTATGGATCAGCAGCCACAATAAGATAGCCGGGCTCATCCCGGTCAGCCAAGAATCCAATGACTCCGGCCACAGAATCCTACGAATCCATCATGTAGAAAGTCTTATTGATTTATCTGAGTATCTATTTATATAACCGATTGTAAGAAATAATAACATTCACATATACACGTTTATAGAATTTATCCTGAACTAAGTGTTTGTAAGTGTAAGTAAAGGTTTTTTTTCTCCCTTTCAAAAATTCAAAAATTCAAAATTTAAGTAGTATATGACTTAGTGTAGGGATCACAGAATTTTGAAAATGTGCACACAATTCACTTTTCCCCATAGCACGTCATACGCAGTTTTTAACTGTTTTTTTGACGTAAAAATAAATAAATAAAAGTGCAGAGACTTATTTTAAGAAGTTAATTTTTTTATTCAGTATTCTGTTTCGTGTTTGAATTTTTCAGAGATCAAGAATGGTTTATTGGCACATTAAGTACCCAATTAGGGCTGCAGTTCGAGCTAACTTTCAATGGTGTATGCCCTGAAAAAGAATCACCTGTTTTCGTTGATTTTATGAATCCATTTGCGATATATGAGGATATTCAAGAATACCCAAGTTACGGCAACATCTTGAACATCAAATGGGCGAATACAATGAATCTCCTGGCGTCGTTCCCATTGACTTGGTTCTGTTCAAGGATGCTATTCTGCATATCTGCCGAATAGTACGGGTAATATCACAACCGCGTGGGAACATGCTGGTGGTTGGCATGGGTAAGCTGTTTTATTCCAATTTGAATGATTTCCATCCTTTTGGCATGTGTCGCTAATATTTTACTCTCTTAATCGACATAAATGTATACTTCTAATATAGGTGGCAGTGGCAGACAATCTCTGTCACGAATAGCTGGTTATCTTTGCGAGTTCAGAAATTTTAGCATCGAAGTTACCAAATCATATCGTGTCCAAGAATTTAAGGATGATCTAAAAGATTTATACAATAAAGCAGGCGTTGAATTGAGACCTATGGCCTTCATTTTTAGTGACACGCAGGTAAGAGTTTTGATTTATACCTTTTTAGCATAAACATGACTATGTTTCAACCTTTTCAGTTTCTGTCAAAAAGTGGAAAATACTTGTTGCCATAAACTTTTACCTTTCACTTTCTCTTATTCATTGTGCTAGTGCAGCACTAGAAAATCCAGTGCTGCAGAAAATCAATGAGCAAAGTTTGACGTATGTATTGAAGATCTCTTTTTTTAATTAACTGTTTATTCACAACTTGTTCTTTAGATGAACAATTGGTGAATTCTTTATAAATAAAATTTCGGTGAATTATATATAAATAAAAAAATGAGTGAAGAGTTGTCCTTTAACAGCACTTCTCAGATAAAAATGGATTTTTTTAACTTAATCCAGTGATTAACTTAACTACCGTTGCAATTACATAGTCATCTTTGATACTATTTTGCAATTTTACATCTATGGCTGAGGTCTAGTGGGTGGTGTTGTTTCAATCTTCTGATGTCTTCACTATTGTCCAGGATGTTCACTGCAAGATAATTTGGGTGGTTTTCAAGTCTTTTTCCGTATCTTTTGCTATATTCTGTAATGATCTGATGGATAGTTGGAATCTGCAAATCAGAATGTATAATACTGTTAGATGCATACCATGGTGCATTTGTAATGTATCGTAGAACTTTTGATTGAAATCTTTGCAGAATTTCTATATTCGAATGACTAGCTGTTCCCCATAGTTGTATCCCATTAGTTCAAACGGGTTTTTAAAATTGTAAACTAGTAATTTATTACACAGAGACTGTTTTATGTCAATCATCCAATAGAGTTTTTTAAGTTTCAGGTCCATCTCCTTTCGTTTTTTAAGATGCGGGATCTCTGATCGTTATAAAATCGTTTTCTAAATCGTCTGTGCGCTTAACTGACGCTTCAGCGCTCGCGTCAGGGACCGACGCGCGACGTTCCAGAATGGAATTTAAGAAGGGAGTACGACACCGCAGGAAGGAGCACCGGCAGAGCACTGGGCGAGCGAGCCCTGCTTGGGTTCGAATCATCGCGTTGCACGCGCGAGAGAGCGTGAACTGATTGATTAGATTAGATTAGCTTTATTACTAATTCAGCAAATAACTTTGAGAACTTGATGGCTGAATATCTTAACTTATCATTACGGAACATATGCATTTCGATGGTGCAGGTTTGGGAGTGAGGATGTTCATAGATTTTTATCAGCTCCAGCTTCACAAAATATTTAAGTACTTGTCAAAATCAGAAGAGCGTAAAAGACTTAAGAAGCACCTAGATAGTGAACACTTTAGTTCTTTTGTTTGAAGTACATATGTTACTCACTGGTATGGCATAACTTGCTATAATAATAATAATAATAATAATAATAATAATAATAATAATAATAATAATATTTAACCAAATTAAAATGAAGCAACAAATAACAAAATCCACCAATAATAATCCTCGGAGCTGAAAACTATAACCGCCTTATCAATATCAATATACCAAATGTATATGCAATATGCAGAAGGCAGTTATCTTTAAGTGCCGTATTGTTAGAAGCCACCTGAACCTTCAATAAAACAACCGAACACCTGGTCATCATATCTGTGAGTGGTTGGCGTACCTACCAGTAGAATCTGTGAAGAACAAATAATAATAATAATAATAATAATAATAATAATAATAATAATAGTTATGATTACTTTCTCGCCCTTACTTCGTAAATAATAATAATAATAATAGTTATGATTACTTTCTCGCCCTTACTTCGTAAGAAGAGAAAGTAGGTATTGTATTCCTGCTCCGAAAACGGCGAAATTTAACCAGAAAAACTCTTATTGCCGGGGCCTGGTAACCTAAAAGTGGATAAAGTTTGTACCTGTTGATAATTAGTTTTTCTAACATGTTGTGAAGGCAGAATCCATGTTTTGTGGGACATTGATACCGAAAAACTGATTGACCGCAAAACGTCTGCCTGTCCGTTCGTCCATTCGTCTTTCACTATCTTTGGTCCGCTTAAACCGTTCAGCCAATTTAGTCTAAAATTTATATTCTCCGATCGACTTAAATGAACTCGAGGTCCTCAGCGTTTCAAACGGATATTTAGATTTTTGGACGGTAATGTATATGAAGCCTCAACATTTTTCAAATTTTCTCAAAATTGGCTCGAACTATTTTAGTTAACTTTGTCCTCGAATAGTATAAGACCGCTTAAGAGAATGGGGGCAGATATCATTTTGTTGAAATCCCTGATTTTTCAAAAATTGAAAGTATAAAAATAATGCGAGAAAATGTGTGCTATTGTATCACCTAGTTTGTTTTTTTTTAACGCGTCAACTGCTATATCATTTCTCTCGACAGAGTAGGGCATAGGAGTGGGGCACCGGAAGGTGGCGGGTTTCTCACCGCTAGGACGTGATCCTGCCCTGATCTATGTGGGTTGCGGGAGTTACCCCTTCCAGGAATCTCTCTCCAGGCGGGAAACCCCTCCCGCTCTATGCTTCCTTCGGGTCTCTAAGGGTCACTACGGGGTCTCTAAGGGTCTCTACGAGTCTCTACGGGTCTGTAAGCTTCCTATGGGTCTCTAAGGGTCTCTACGGGTCTCTACAGTCTAAGCTCTAAGCTTCCTACGGCTCTCCCGACATGTATATAAAATCTTTGAAATTGCTAATTCGAATTTACGCTCTTCTTTTGGTACAGAACACCGCTTTTGTTATGGATTTATTAAAGATTGCTACAGACGTCGCAACACTCAATGGACACGCCGCGACAGGGGTTTTGAATTGTCGAAACAGTGTTCTTCAAACCTATTGCGCAACAATTGGTAATGTGTTTTGCAAATTATGGCAGAAATGTTTTCATTGGGACAGAAAATGTGGTGATATAATATTACGTAACCGTTACTAATGCGATGAAGTATGTGGTATTTTAGCTTCACTAGTTTCTAAAAACGTCAGTTGAGGTGCATCCATCCCGCACCACGAATCATTTATTTCTGATGCATCAATCGTGCATAGCCTGGAAACGGCGCGTCCTAGAAGTTAACCGCCCAATTTTCTGGACCTCTTACCTGTAGTTATTTCACGGTTGTTTGTGGGGACGCACAGTCTATAACTAGGTTGAAAAATGGAAATCTGTGTTAATCTGTATTCACTTAGAAAAGTGATTTGAGAATGTTCGCAAGAATCCAGCTAGTTAAAGATAAAATATATCATTAAAATATTGTTTTCTCGTTTTCAGGTTACAGAAGAAGCTTTCATGGAAATTATAAATAACATGTTAAGTAGCGGAGAAGTTCCAAACTTGTACAAACCTGAGGAATTTGAGGAAGTAAGTATTTTGTATCTATAAAGTATTGCAAGTTTGTATTTCTAGTAAATCGTGAAAATTGTTTACACTCTGAAATATACTAAATGTGTTTTTTTGAACAGATAAAGAGTAAACTGAGCAATGCTGTGGCAAAGGCTGGTATCATGCAAACATCAGAAGCTGTATTTTCATTTTTCATCGAGCGTGTGAGATCGAATCTACATATTGTTCTCTGTATGAGTCCCATTGGAGAAGCATTCAGGTATTTCGTAATTACCTTTGTATGAAATAATATGGGATTTGTAAACAACAATAATTTGAGAATGATAAAAGGCTTATATTAAGTTCAAAACATATTAAGTATAGATCTAAAAGATTAATTAAATTTAGATAGTGAAAAATATCAGTTTACATGAAATTTATTAAGTTCTATGTTACATACGTAGCATGGGTCACACCAGACTCGTTTTCAAATCGAGTTGTTTGTCATTTTGCCGAGAAACGCCTCATTCCTGCACATCAGCTATAGACAATTTCTCTTGTTCCATAAATCAAATAAGCTTTTGTTGTTAGGGTGAGACAAAAAATTAAGCATAGCGTTTACTGTCACTAGAGAGATACTGTGAATTTGTCGAAATATCATAATACGTGTGAAAGAGCATTTTAAAGATATAAAATGATGTGAAAAACCCTCAAATCTGAATGAGAGACTATTTGACTTTGTTTGAAAACAAGGTAAACTTTATTCTTTATCCAACGAGAGAACGAACTTAAAGTGCTCGCTCGAGGCTCATAGCAAAGTTGCTAGCCTTTCATCACTGAGGTCTGGGCTCGATTCTCATCGATTCCCGTCGAATCTCATGTGAAATTTGTTCTAATAAAACGAGTTGGCTGCTTCACAAGGGCTAGTCCAACCCCTGTGAAATGTCCTAAACCCTACTCCATTCCTAATTATTTCCCATTTTTGGCCGTTGGGTAGTGACGCAGGAGCGCGTAATTGGAGGCGCGTACGCGGAGATTCTACCTGGCGGTCCTGTTGACAACCGACAGACGAGACGAGACTTACATACATATACACTCTCTGCTTACATACGACAGATATTAATGGAGAATTACTCCACGGGGCGAAGAGACGAGTTGCGTCGATTAAGGTTGCTAAAAAAAAAAAAGGCGGGAAGAAAGGAATGTTGAGAAACGCGGAGATTCGACCGGGCGGTCCTCTTGATAACTGACATACGAGGCGAGACAAACATAAAATACGCTACGTTAATGGAGGATTACACAACGCTCGACAAGGGGCGAAGAGCCGCGTTGCGTCGATAAATGATATGATAAAATTAAGGACGCAACAAATTTTTAAAAAAGTGTAAAAACCGGAATGTATTCCTCTACTGAAACGCCTGGGTTGGCGCAACTGAGCTTTTCATCTTAATGGTTGACAACTCTTCGCTTTCTTCGATATCGAAGGTCGATCTCGAAAATATGCACACGTTGCACAATACTCTCCTTTGGGCAAGTGCAGAATGGGCAAGTGATACTGATGTTTGGTTAAGAGTCGTAGATCGACATCGTATCACTCGTACGTATAATACTGCATTCACACTGCACGTTATTTCTAAAACTTACAAACATTATTGTTGAAAAGATACGAAATATTTGAGCTCACAAAACGCGAATCTGTCTTGTCTTTCACACAATGCGCTGATTATTTATTATATTTAGGCTTCAAATTGGTACTGATGGTGCTGTATTCTTCTGTTACTTTAAAATGGTATTAGACGGTTCTTACATGAAAAAAGAGGTGTTCATTCTAAATATGATAGAAATTCGAAAGTCTATACATTGCAAGTTCCATATTATTCTTGTGTAATGAATAAAAAACGTTTAAGCAGTTGTTTCGCTACATGACGATATTTCGCGGACAATTAAGTCGTGGACGGCGATAGGTAAGTTCAGACATGCACTTGGTGAAAATGCACTACACAAGATTCGTTAATCGGCACGTCATGTACACAATCACATACACAAATTACCAACCGATCTTGACACTGCAATGCAAAAATCACATTCATTTACACTCATTATTCTGCACAACTCAAATTGTTTCACTACGCGACAACCACACAAGTTAAGCGGTTTTCAACTGCATCAAAACAACTTCCTCCCTTTGCACGCTTATTCAAGGGCCCCACTTAACCGAAGCAGCACCTATATTCAACGTACACTTACGCGACGTTTACATTTGATTTCCACTGCTAACATTTACTTTAATTTCATGTATCTATATTATATCTCATGTACTTAAACTATTGGAGGAGGAATGTCTATGCGGACTTGTGGCGAATCAGTTACTGCCTTCCCACATGGCGAAGTTCAGGGGGGGGGGCGCTCTTGTGCATCGTATCACACTTCACCCAATGAGCTTCAGACACTAGTTTGCGTCCTAATATTAGCGGGAATTTCAAATGCAGCCAGATACCAAAATTATCACCTCGTAACAAGACATTGAAACAGATTTATGAAGCATTTCTTCTAAATTTGCATCTTGTACACCTCCGTATTAGTTTTGGTTGGTTACAGTTGAAAATTGTCATTTTGTACCACTTTCCAAATGTTTCTCAACATTCTCGCTCTCCATTCAACATGGCGGTCAGCGTCTGGTCTGGCTTTTCAAACGAAGTGCCCCTGCTGTGGCCACGTTTTTGTGACGCAAACTGGTGATGCGCAGAATGAGCGAAAATCGATACACCATGGCAAAGTTTACATTCACTTCGTTCTTTCGTGAATAAAGAACGTACAGAACTAGAAGCAGTAAGTACCTTAACTCTTCGATGCACAAGTTCGGATTTTGCAACTTTCTACTTAAAAGGTCTCAGAGATCCGTTCTAAATAAAATGCTGGTATGGGATTGAAATGAAGAAGTAATGAATGTAATCATTTTATTATTAAATCAAATTGTAGTGTACATAATAAGAAATTTTACATATTTTATTTAAAATTATTTCACAGAATTATATTTTTTTCTGTTCTTGAAAACATTGTTTTTGCGCTAACAGCACCGTGATTTTCTTTGTTTTTTTCGCAGAATGATAAATAGCACAGGCAAAGAAAGTAAGGAAATAAATAAAAAAATATAATAATTTTACCGTGATATTAACATTTGTAAATATTCGTCTTACCTCATCATTTTAGGTGGAGATAATCTCTATAGGATTTCCGGACTTATGTTGCTATGGTACCGAATACTTGAAGAGCATTTAGGGTTCTTTTGTGTTTTAGTAAATTATATTAAATTCAAGCAAAAATACGGGAAAACTTCTATTTATTCAAAAAACTGTTCATGACCATTTCTAAAATCTGATTTTTAGAACGTATTTTAAGACATGTTCAGTATTGTAGTTTTGGAATTATCTATAGAAACTGAATCGAGTTATAAACTATATAGGAACAAGATTTATCCATTTTATCGTTACCAACCCACGTCAATAACAGACCTTCTGTCGAAAACTCGTCTCTTTCCGGAAATATTACAAAATAACTCACCCCCCTCAACCAGCCAACCCTTTGGGTTAAGAATGGACAGTACACAGAATGCTTTTGTTCTGGATGTTTAGAATTCACTATAAACGAATTCTGCTGGCGCAGGACGGCTTCGCCGTTTTTTGGATGTGTTAGGTTAATAATAATAATAATAATAATAATAATAATAATAATAATAAAAATAATCTATAATTTAATGCTTATTTGTAGTGGTCGTAGATTGGGACCAAGGATGTCAGTTCACCAAACCGAATGTTCACCATGTGCCAGTTTGCTATATCTGGTCGACTGTACCTGTTTGTCGCATCTGCTCCGTTTTGGAGTGGCTCGACTACTTGATGCCTTGAATAGCACACGCCAATAACATAAAATTGGCAAATTATAAAAAGCACATTTTTGTGAAGGTATAGTTAAGTTGCATTGATTTTCAGGATTCGTGTTCGACAGTACCCTGGATTAGTCAACTGTACGACTATCGACTGGTTCCACGAATGGCCTGTAGAAGCCTTGTTAGAGGTAGCCGAGAAATACTTGGTCGACATCAATTTTCTTGCTGAAATCAATGAATCTGAAGCAGTAAGTCAATATTTTACTCAATTTCTGTCCATTTATTGCAGATTGTGTTGCATATTCGTGCTGAAAGGAACTGTTTTCGTTTGTATTTACTGGAATAATAGTTATTGTTGAGAGTCGTCATACGTATTGTAGTCCTGCATTGTCTGTGCAGTACCGTAGAGTATGGCTGTCACTTTGAGAAAATAATAGGCTCTAGTTAGGTACAAATACGTACGTTGATCTCAAAAGATTCCTTTAATAACATATTTCCTAAATAACATATTCCTTTAATAATTTCAAAACTGTAACATCTATAGAAAATAAGTGATTTGCAAAAGCATTGTCCAAAGAGCTCATGGGACGACCTTCATTTCAACGTCAGACCATATAATGGAAAAACGTCAATGCACTGAAAGTAATAAGAAGGCAAATAGTATCCACAAGAAGAAACGAACTTGTGATTGGAAAAATTATTAAAATTAAAGTTACGAATAATAATTGAAAACTTTTATTTACGGATTGCCTCATTAAAAGCTGTTAACTATTTCAGAAGATTGTCGTTGTTCTGAATTCAGACCTAAGTATTTTGCGGAGTATCTCTGCGAGTGTTTGTGCCTGAAGCCAAGATGTAGGATTCACAAATAATTCCTTGATTGGTTCAAATTAATTTAAAAAGTGCTTTTTATAAAATTTGGATCTGGTTTAATAAAGTTGCGCAATTAATACGTTTCTGAGAGACGTTAAATATTTGAAATGTGTTAAATGTACAAATGCAATAGAAATATTTCTTATATTTTATTGCGATTATGACTGATATTCTGATTGATATTATTATCATTTGTTATTGTTATTATCATTTTTTGTTATTATTACTGTAGTAGATTTGGTAATGAATTTGATAACATCTGTTTATCAATTTGGTAATGAATCTGATGTCATTGCAGACGACAGCAGAAAGGGAAGGAAGACTTGAATACCAGGATGCTCAGGTGAAGTGATTTTCAATAAATTTCTAATCAATTATTCTTAATAAATTATTAACAGTGGTGAGAGGAAACGTACCAATAATTAAGGGTCAGACACAAAACATTCTATCTAGCGTTGACCCTGTAATTTCTCCTGTTTTGTGCCTCATCTTTCCGACCAATTTGTTTTGCGAGCTACTTTTTTTCACATTTCATACGTTTAAATTATATGTAATTTTATAATTTCGCTACAATTAGTACCCGATTTTCCTTTAAGTATATATTTATTTAATTCACTATTAGGTGTAGTCTATCGAATTCAGTATTAGGTGTAGTCTATCGTAATGGTGTATATTTGGATATGACAGCCGAAAAACACTTCTATACGAAGACTAGCGTAATCAAGCGTAATAAGCGTTATCATTCAACTGCTTCTTCATATTTCAATTGAAGTGAAGTGCAGCATGTTATATTATTGAAAGGAATATAATAGCAAAAGGTCATTTTAAATTTTTACATATGAATTGCCTTTTTAAAAGAGTTCTCTTGATGAGATGTAGCCATTAAATATATTTGCATCTTGTCTTCTCAGCGACTACTTCGAACTTCCGTTGCAAAAATATTTGCTACAGTCCATCATTCTGTATCAGACTGTTCAAATGAGATGCGTAGACAGATGAAAAGGCACAACTATGTAACTCCTGTAAATTACTTGGAGTTGGTGGTGGGATACAAGAGGTAAGTGTGAAAGAGTAGCATCGTTATGCAAGTGAAATGAATTCATTGTACTAATTAACTTTTGTTATGCTTCATAATTCTTTCAGTATGCTCGCAGAAAAAAGGCATTCGGTAAAGTTATCCGCAGACAAACTTCGCAATGGTTTATTTAAAATCGATGAAACAAGAGCAAAAGTACAAGTCATGTCAATAGAATTATTGGATGCCCAAAAGCAAGGTAAAGTTTATAACTGGAAAGACCGGTATTTTAGCGGACAGACAACTTGCTTTCCAAGAGTTTCGTTGTCGTGAAATTTTCCCACGACCATCTTGTAACATCGCGATCTCGGACAGAATGATTCCGGGTTCGAGCCCCGCCTCGGGCATGGGTGTGTTTGTGTATGTCTGTGTGTGTGTCGTTCCTTCATCCGTCAATATCATCATTTCCCTCTTCCATCCCCCCAGGATTAACAAGCCTGGGGAATAAAAATCGGATTGAGCCTAATACTGATGCCTTAGTGAATCTCACGCACTCTGCGAGGTCCGAGACGGTCTATTTGAAAAAGGAAAAAAAAACCTACACGAATCCCTATCGGGCAAACCCTCCTGTTTCAAAACAGGATTATATAACTTTACACATCAGATGAGCTACTTCTGTGACTATCGTTATGTTTTTATAACTAATTTAACTACTAATTTTATTCACTTTATTTTCTTTACTACTATATGAACTTAGTTCACTTTTGTTTATGTTTACCGTTATTTTTACCTAGCTTACATTAAATTTTACTTTAATAAATTCATTTCACACTTATGCTTTTCTCTTTCCACCGTAGTATGTCTTCAGCCACTAGTATCCATTTCTTCTCTTGTCTTTTTTCTGTAGTTCATTGGCCCATCTCATTTGTCTTCCCACATTTCCCTTCATTATGGGCCTTTTAACTCGTCAATTTAATTATATGCTACATAGATTTCTAATTTTTCCTCGTTTTAGACCACCCTGCAACGAAGTAAGGGATCATCAGCACAGTTAAATCTTCGCTCAAACCTTCGCATGATCCCCTAGATGTTCCCTTAGATGATGCCCCAAAATATTCCCTCAAAGGTTCCCCAAATCTATTTCAAAAATGTATTTTTATTAATTATCTCACTCGTCACCACTATTTACCTTAGTAGCATTTTATCCACTTTTAAATTTGTGAAAACAAGTGCTTAAAATGATTTCTTATGAAGTTTCTCAAAATCTCAAACATTTTCTGAGAAAATGAGCTTCAAATTGCACAGGTTCAAAAACTCTCAAACTACGTTTTCTCATATTCTCAATTTTTTCAGTGAAAATTTGCTCATTGCAACAGGAATTACTCGTCTATAATATTCATATTTTAATTCTACTATTAGGGATCGAAAAATTGAGAAAATATGAAAAAGTGTATTTTAGGCGCCAGTAGTAGGTAGCTGGGAATAGAATGATGAAAAACGAGGCTAAATAAATAAAGAAATTAACTAGTACGAGATTTTTTGTGCCATTCTGTGAAAACACTAGTTATATCATTGTTTTAAAAGTGAAAGTAGCTTTACACTCGAACCCAGAAAAGATAGTAAAAAGCTGCACTAAACCAAATGACATATGAGTAATTACATTATAATTCTAACTTAAAAATAATATTTTTGAAAGGTTCTTGACCTCCGCCCACCACCCACACCTCTCTATAGCCAAAAACATGTTTTTTATTTTTTTGTCAACTTAACACTATTTTGATAAAAAAGATGATAAATTAGCAATTTATATGTTCAGAAAAAACATTTTTCACATTTTTCAGGCCCAGATTTAAACAAAAAAATATTTAAAAAAACAAAATTTTTATTGTCTTGAAACACTGAAACAGACTCGAAAAATCTCCAGAGTTCCCTTTAAAACACAAATTGTGATTTTTTCGACTTTTTACGAGAGCTATGCTGCAGTGAAAAAAATAAAAACCATTTTCTCGCCGTTAAATCACATTGACTTTATATACTTTGAAAATGACTGCAATAGATCTGTGCATTGGCTTTAGTGTTTATATACATTTATATATTGTTGTAGTACCCTGTAATATTTTGATTTTTGAATTATATTTACAAATTGTCGTTTTTTAAAGCTTTCTAAAGTTTTTTATATCATACGCTAAGGAAAGAGGATAGTTTTTGGCAGTTTATAAGAAACCATCGACACAAAACCTTGTAAGTGTGATACTGGTGGGTAGAGAATTACACCCCATCCTAAATCGAACAGTTTTCAGAAGAAAAAAATAGAATTTAGCAGATTATGACGTACAAAAAAGTTTTGCAACTTGCATTATAATCGCGAATAACTCGGCTGCAATGTCTCCTTGTCCTTTTAAACTAGGTTTGCGTGTCTCATAGGGACACGACTTTTTTTGAGGACATATAAATTCTGAAAATGTCGTGTTTTGGAGGACGGGTAATTGACAAATGGGGGAAATGATGAGGTACAGTACGAGTACAGGTGAAGGATACTGGGGAAATAAAGGGTTGGATCCGAATTATGTTCTTAGGCAATATTCTACAAAATACGACTTTTATGATCGTCCTTTTTTACGATTTTGCATACTTAGTTATTTCAGGAGCCTCCTATTCGTATCATGAGTGAACAGAAAAGAGAAGACGAAATCAATGTAACATTAAATTGAAGGAAAATACCGAAATGATCTATCACGATAAAATTAAAGGAACTATTATTTTTCTGTCAATTTTTATCTCATAGCTCAGGAATATTGGAATCATTTTCTCGCACGCAAAATTGGAAAGTTTGAATTTTTGGCGTCTTTCTACAACTACAAAATTTAAGACATTTTTAATTCAAATGAAATTTGTTGTCCATAAGTAGTTTCATTAAAGTCATACTATTTATTGGAAATTTTAGTAGTTTTCGTGAATAGTGCGTGCAATATTTGAAATTTGCAATATTTGAAATTAAAAACAAAAACAGATTTCTTCATAAACGGCTCCAAATTTTTTCCTTAAATTTTTGATAGGGTTAGTACCAAACAATCCCTACACGATGAATAATGCCAAATTGCTCTATTCTTTTGTTTATTCAAAAATTACAAAAATGTTTTTTTCAATATCTCACAAGCCGTCGATATTTGATATTCAATCTACTTGTATACATTATTGATTTTGTGAGTGGAAGTTCTTCAAATTACTTAAAATGAAGTTTTTCGAAAACTCAATTGATTCCTGTGAAAAAGTGCTTGAAATTTCGCATTTACAGAAAAGTTAAACGCCATTTTCTTAAAAAGGTTTCCAAATTTTTCAATGAAAATTGGTAATAAGGCGAAGGTTTAGCCCTCTTTAATATTCTTAAAATAATATTTCAGTTCTACTATTTAGAAACCGAAAAGTTCAGGAAATGTCAAAAACATTTACATTTGGGTGGCGATAGATGGCAGCAGGCAAGAAGGAGGGCAAGGCTGTACAGTACCATTCCACGACAAAGAAATTTAGAAAACTTAACTACGAGAATGTCTGTGCCATTCTGTACCACTTCTAGTTTTAAACTATGGCCCAGCAATTTAAAAAATGTTAAAAAATTCACCAATGTTCTGAGATCAAGTTTTAAGATGTTTTCGTGCCCAGGCCGGTGTTCTAAGACACGTTGTTTCTAATCCGCTGTTGCAAATCCGGGTCCAACCTGTACCCCCTTCATTTTACCTCATTTGTCCTTCATCTGTGATCGAATTATTTTCTCATAAACAGCCAAATACTATCAGACTTCTTTAGCGTATGATATACAAAGGATTAGAGAGCTTTTAAAAAACCATTTGGAACTACATCCAAAGTCAAAATATTACTGGGTGTTTCAACAACGTATATAAATGTATAATATATTCTAAAATAAATGCCCAAAACTGTTGCCTCTTTTCAATTTTATTTAAAATCAAGGTAATTTAAAGGCGGGAAATTGGTTGTTTTTTTAACCGCACCAGCTGTTGAAAAATCTAAAAAATCACAACAATTTGGTTTTAAATGGAACTATTGAGATTTTCTGATAGTATGCGTTATGTTTTCATTTTTAATGTTTTTTCATAAGATAAAATAGTGTTAATTGCCCAAAAAATTAAAATTAAAAACACGTTTTTGCTGTAGATGGGTGTGGGTGGTGGGACGGGGGCTAAGAAACCTTTCAAAAATATTATTTTTATGTTAGAATTATAATGAAACGACTCGTAGGTCATTTGGTTTAGAGGAACGTTTTACCACTTTATCCGGTGGTATGCTTTCAATGTTCCCGAGAATCCATGCTACTGAGTGTCAGAATCATAAAAATGTCCAAAAATGAATAATTTCTTCAATTTCTGTATAAAAACTACGAAAAAACTAGTTTTGAGGTTGTAGGGTATCGCCTTCGAGTTATGCTCGATGGTATCGTGTGGTGCCATGTAATGTTTTGGGGTTGAGAGGGCGCCTGATAATTCAACTGTGCCACGATCAGGGAACTTATATGTTTTTAGTCATAATCTCTTTGATGCACAGTAATAAACTTGAAACTGTGATTTCGTATCCTCAAGACTTTTTTGAGAAAACCTTTACTAGGTATTTTATAAAAAAAAAATTCACGAATTCAAAATTATATGAAATTTATGCATTTACGTAAACAAAACCTACTAAAAAATGTTCTTGACATTATTTAAGCATCTAATTTCGAAACATTTAGATTTTGTTCCTACAGCCAATTATTTGTTTCAATTTTTTTACTGATTGTCATGTACTTCTTTAACAGTTGCTGAATTCCAGCAGCAGTGCGATGATGTTCTCGTGAAAATTACACAACAGAAGCACGAGGCTGATGTGACACAGAGAGAAGTAACCGCAAGTAAGATAAAAATTTTAGAAGAAGAAGCGGTATGTAAAAAGCTGGCTGCCGTTGCACAGGCAGATTTGGACCAGGCAATGCCTGCACTTGAAGAAGCCATGCGGGTAATTGGAGAATGATTTTCTTCTTCATTGCTTCCCTCGCATTTTCTTCTTTCATTTTCTTTTACTTGCTTTTCATATTGCTTGTTCATATTCTTTAAATGAATTCATTAAATATTTAGTATTGGCCTCAATTTTACCAATGACGAGTTTAGGTGAATAGAGCGAGATATTCCCTAGTAGATAGAGTTCATATTACAGTTAAAAATATTTATTTGCTTTATAAGTGGGTATTGTGAGACAACAAAATACAGACTCTTACGATGAGTTTTATTTAATTATACGAATTAATTACTAGGAATTTTTGCAATGACTGTGATAACACAGGGTTTTACAAAGAATGGGGGCAGGCCCAATGCTTCAACTCCAACCTGGAGGGCTAGGGAATTTTTCTTCAGGCTTTCCATGCCCTAGGAAGGTTGCCTCTCTACGACTAAAGAGTCCCTCCTCCCCAAAGTGCGAAAAAGAAATAAAGAAAGATAGCAGAGAAGAGTAGAGAAGTAAGGAGATAAAGTAAGAGGAAAGAGAAGACTAGAAAATGAAGGACTCCCTAGCCCTCGAAACCTAATAGCGTCGGGATCGAAACACAAGACATCTAGAGTGATAAACCAGGCTAGTAGACAGCGATGTGGCACAGGTAAGTGGGAGCAATGCCACGCTAGAGACCCCCCTCCTTCTCCGCGCGTGGGACCGGCAATGACCGGCGTCGCCGCGCTGCTCGGCCCACAGCAGATGGCACTGCGATGGGCACAACAATGTCATAGTTGCGTATGTACACAGTACAACACTTCTTTACAAAGCAATATCAAGAAAAGTTGCTGTTCCTTAGCGTAAGACGTAAACAGATGCATTTAATGACGAGCGGTCTCTCACGTGGAGTTTTGCTATCGTAAGACGTCCTCCGTCTAGCAATCAGTGAGTACGAGAATTCAGTCGGTAAACACCGTATGAGACAAGGACACAAGGTGAAATAACACAATTATAATTTGCATTTGTAGTCAAAATCGAAACTGTTTCATTATTTTTGCCCTAGGTATCTAACAAAACCTTAGAGACCTCTCAAAAAGTCAGAGGTGGCAAATAATATTCCAATAAGTAAACTGCTTTATCTTAAAATTCTGCCAAATAAGTAAACTGCTAAATCTATGCTTTAAATTTCTGTGCGCTATTTTACACAATCTTAGCAGACGAATTGCGGCAGGCGCTGGACTCGCTCAACAAGCGGGACATGACGGAGGTGAAGTCGTACGGGCGGCCGCCGCCCAAAGTGGAGATGGTGATGGAGGCGGTGATGATCCTGAAGCAGGCGGACCCCACGTGGGCGGAGGCCAAGCGGCAGCTGGGCCAGACCAACTTCCTCGACCAGGTGCACCTCACCAAATGGCTTCTCCGATATCAGCTAGTCTTCAATATTTATTTATTTCCACGTATATACGTAATAAGATGTATTTACTTTCTCATATACTACGAGTGCAATATACGTATTACTGATGTAGTTATATAGTACTGTAAAAAAAATTATCGCGCAATTTTGACGCAAATACGCGCTTTGGGGCCAAGATAACGAAAGTTTTGTGTTTTTCAAAACGTCTACGTCTTTCCGTACGTCTATGAACACCAGTGCTTAAACCGTTCACAGAATTTTCCACAATACTTATAATTCGAAACGGATCTTTTAATTTTTAAGGAAACATGAAGCCTCTAGGACATTGTAAATATTTTCGAAATGATTCATTTTTTTCTTTAATGTGTTACTTTTGTAACTGTAAATTTTTTTCTGGCTGAAAACACTTTTGTATATTTATTATGTAGTAGTCTAAAAACCTCAACAGTTAGAAATTTTGGAGAAAGTACGCGCTGTTTTAGTTGCATTTGTTGACCATTCATCGTGACTTACGAGGAGAAACTGAAATGGAAAAAATTGTTCCGGTTTTAGAAATTTTTTTTAATTCCAGAAATTCGACAAATTTCAAAATTAGCTGTTTTTTCAAAGATTTTCTCACCTTTTTTAAGGAGCTGATGTTTTACAACAGAATTTGTTTAAAGCAAAATTAGCTATCTCCAATTTTGTAGTTTTGAGATGTTAAATTTTTGTCAATTTCGAAAAAAAGGGAGAGTTACCCGAAAATGGAACGAACACCATATTTATTTCAGTCCCGTACTATAAGTGAGAAGAAAATTTAAAGGAAAAATTTGGAGCGCTCTTTATAAAAAATTGCTAACTTGTCTATGTTTCACGAAAAATTACATGAAAACTACTCATATTTTTGAAAAATTGAACGCGAATGCTCCTCCCTCCCGAAAATGCACTTTTACAATTTACAAAATATTTGGGATTACAACGAACATGAGACCTCCACCATTATCTTAAGCGTCCTATGCGTTATTCAAAGACAAAGTTAAATAAAAACATTGGTGTCCTTTTTGAGCAAATGTTGAAAATGTTGATGAAAATGATGTTTTTGAGGTATTATGGACGGGCAAAGTGTCATAAGTGAGGTATTAAAGTAGTGTCAAAATCTAAATATCCGTTTGAAACTCCCAAAGTCTCGAGTTTGTTCCGATCTATTAGGGAATATCAATTTTGGAGAAAATTGACGATTTGTGTGCTAGCGTTAACCACAGACAAATGTTTTGCTGTCAATCGATTTTTTGGTATCAAGGACACACAAAAGATTGATTCTAGCTTCACTATATATTAGAGATTTTTTTCTATATTTCGCAACTGGATTTATCCACTTTTTTGTCACTCGGGTCCGACAATAAGAATATTTGTGCGGAAAATTCGCCTTTTCCGGCGCACGATTACATAACTTTCTCTTCAAACGAAGTACCTTCGTAGGGACGAGAAAGTAAAAATAGCGTGGGTCTCATTTTTGTTGAAATTCGGGAATTTTTCGAAAATTGTGGAATTCAATTTTTTTCAGCGTCTTCCGTCAACTACAATATTGCATATATTTATTTTTCTTAACAAATTCTGTTGTTCAAAACACATCTTGAAGTATGCTCGTATGCAATTTTGTTCATGACAATAAATACTACGCAATCGTACATAAGATATGCGGCATGTTGGTACGAGTCTAACAAAAATTAAATAATTCATTGCGAGTTTCTCTTAGGAATATTTTGAAAATAATGACTCTATTATTTTTCAGCTTCGAGAATTTGACAAGGATAACATTTCGGAGAAAACTCTAAAGAAGATAGCGGTGTACACCGCAAATCCGGAGTTCGAACCGGAAAAAGTCGGCATCGTTTCCATTGCCGCCAAATCTCTGTGCATTTGGGTCATTGCCATAGAGAAGTACGCGAAAGTGTATCGGTAAGTCCAATTAGCTTGTACAGAAGAACGAACGAAAGGTCCGTCTGAGTTTATCCAGATCGAGAATTCCAATAACCTCTGCAACAACTCTGACCAGAAGTCCCAGGATTCGAGACCCGACGGTAACGTATTTTCCACCCTAGCTATTACCGGGAGCTCAGTGCATCAGCTGATGTCACTGCAGCGCCTCTGATCGGGAAGTCCTAGGTTCGAGTCCTGACGGCGGTAGGATTTTGACATGGCTTTTCAGCTAGGTCGAATTCAGTCGCTGTCTGGAGGAGAATTCTAGCGCCCGGCTCCTCTGATCGGTTGTTTTCCGTGGTTTCTCCGATCTACACCAGGCGAATGCCGGAGCAGTACCCTACCAAACGGGCCACGGACCGCGCGCGATCTGTCCTTCCTCTTCCTTGTCCTATCCTCTCCCCTTAAACACACACACTTACACTCACATACACTACACTACCACATATTCCGGGAGACGGTCAGGAGCTTGAGCTTGTCCCGCCTGGGGCGGTCCCCCGCTCGTGGGAGAGTCCTGGTTAGCGGGAAACCCCACTAGCCGACGGTAGGTCGCCCCCGGATCCCGCCACCCAGCGGGAAAGATCACCGCGTATCCGAGAAAAGCATGCACTACACTAACGGGACTAATGACCAAAGCAGTTGACGCGCCCGGAAACACGAAAAAATCAATCAATCAATCACACTAGCTATTAAACTAGGTCCCCTCCTTTTTCCTTACACATTCTCTTACAATTACGTGGACTTGTCTACCACTCATGCCGAGAGAACAGTCACTCGTTTAGAGCTGTTCCGAGTAGGAACAGTATCTTTCTGGGAGATACACCTAGACGTGGAAATTCCCTGTAATCGCACAAACACGTCAGAAGAAGCGGCCGATTTTCGCCGAAGTTTCGGCTGGCACACGCCGGACAGACAAAAGAAAATCAAACCCTTGGGCCGTCAGCCAAAGTTTTGGGGCGCCGGCGGAAGCAGGAGGAGGATGGAGCATACACTCTCAGAATCTCATCTGACTTGTGCAAATTCTGAGCAGAAACTTACCGGTGGACCGTCATTTTTCTCCTTTTGCTCCTTTCTATGTTTCTCCTTGACTAAAATGTCCAGAGACCACAGTAATTTTAATATACTAATATAACACCGCAATTATGTTGTAACTCAAATTGTAGCACCACTAGCTTAGCAATTCAAAACGTTCAAAGAAATGTCAAGGTGTCAGTAATTGACGCCGACTCTTCTGGTTTCCACCCAGTTACTCATAAAAACAGACAGACATATTCAATGCGTAAAGAGACAGGAAGGCAATTCTTTGGAGAAATGCCTAAAATTCCTTTGTTATATACTGTCAAGGTCACATAAGTAACACTAAGCGGAACAAATTTTTCGAGGTATTTGCCTCTCCAAAATGGTGAAAGGATTCTACAAATATAATATATCAACCTTAACCTCAACCTCAACCAATCTAGAATTTACAACCAAGGTGTAATGAAGGATGCAGTTCACGGGATTGGCAAGAGTATAAACAATTAGTTTGACTACGTTTCCGAATTTTATAATTACATCATCAGAGCTATTGTACAAAAAACAAGAACAAACAACATCAAGGCATGAAGATATCAGTATAAATATACAATACCTATATTTGAGTAACTCCTCGGAGTGTGTGGATGTCCGGTTCTGTCACTGACGGCTAGACCACTTCCCGAGCACCAATCGAAACATACGATCGAACGCGTCTCGGTGTCCTGATGGGGAAATGAACATTTGTTTTCGCATCCGGTCATAAGATTCTACAAATTTCCAAAAACGTGATTTTTCGTGTTTTGGCGCTGTGATCTAAGTGAGTATACCTAGAATTAAACCAACGCCACGTAAATACATTGATGTAGGTGGAGTTGATTAAACTCCAGCACCTCCAGCATCAGCATTTTTCGCTAATACGCATGAGGCGAAAGAGAGAAAGACGTAGACGTAGGAAAGAAGACGTGGACGTAGAAGTAGGAAGAAGACGCAGACGTAGACGAGGAAGAAGCGGAGAAAGGCGCAGGAGAAGCGGCTAAAGAAGACAAAGAAGATTTCTTAGAAGACAAAGAATATGGGAATATAAAAACGAAGAATTTCCTTTCACGAAAAAAAAGAAAAATCACTCAACCGAAGAAAGTTTAAAGCGTCGGCGATTCAACATTAATCTAGTACACAATAATTATGAGAAACAAAACAAAAGTGATATACTGTGATAAGGATAAATTAATCATTACTGATGCAATACTACGTTATGATACATTAATTATATAATTTTAAGTAATGACATAATTATAGCAGTAATTACTCAGTCTTGAGTTGTCTCGTTATGTTGCTTTAATTAATCATTTGCCTGACGGGATACACAAGATTTAGTGACTGTAGCGACGAAGTCCTGACCCTACAATTGAAATTTGTAGTCTGAAACACCGCTTCAATGTCATGGCCAGATTCAGACGTGGTATGGTGATGAACTCCATGTGGAGATGAGTCAAAACCTTGATTTGTTGCTGAGTGACTGTAAAATTTTAGTAAGGTGTCAATATTTTATTTAATTTTGGTTTTTATTCCACAGAACTTACTATTGTATATTGGATATACATACTGATGTCTTCATGACTTTCGTTTGTCGTTGTACAATAGCCGTGATGATGGAATTAAAAGATCCCGAAACGTTTGAAAATTAATTGTTTTAATTGTTTATACTCTGACCGATCCGCTGAATTACACCCCAATAGAGTCAGTTTTTAGTGCGTTAGATTGCCAGTGTGTGTGTGTGTGCGCAGCGTGGTGAAGCCCAAGAAGGACAAGCTAGACGAGGTGACGGCGGCGCTGCGCCTGAAGCAGAAGATGCTGGCGGAGGCAGAGGCGAAGCTCAAGGAGCTGACGGACCTGCTGGCCAAGCTGCAGAAGGAGTACGAAGAGAAGCAGCTGCAGAAGGAGGAGCTGCGCAAGAAGGCGGAGCTGCTCATGGCGAAGCTGGAGCGCGCGCGCGCCCTGGTGGACGGGCTGTCGGGCGAGCGCTCGCGCTGGGAGGCCACCATCCTCTCGCTCGAGGCCGAGTACCGCGGCCTGCCCGGCGACTGCCTCATGGCCACGGCCTTCCTCTCCTACACCGGGCCCTTCCTCACGGTCTACCGGGAGAAGCTCCTCGGCAAGTGGAAGAGCACCGTAAGCATCATAGCTTTCCTAGCAACAGTATTATTGTAGGAATTGCTTGTTTCTTCCTCTCTTACACCGGATCCCTGCCTCACGCTCTACCGGAAGGAGCTCCTCGGCAAGTGGATGACCACCGTTAGCATCATAGCTTTCCTAGCAACAGTATTATTGTAGGAATTGCTTGTTTCTTTCTCTCCTACACCGGATCCCTGCCTCACGCTCTACCGGAAGGAGCTCCTCGGCAAGTGGATGACCACCGTTAGCATCATAGCTTTCCTAGCAACAGTATTATTGTAGGATTGCTGTTTCTTCTCTCTACACCACGCTCTACCGGAAGGAGCTCCTCGGCAAGTGGAGACCACCGTTAGCATCATAGCTTTCCCTGCCTCACGCTCTACCGGAAGGAGCTCCTCGGCAAGTGGATGACCACCGTTAGCATCATAGCTTTCCTAGCAACAGTATTATTGTAGGAATTGCTTGTTTCTTTCTCTCCTACACCGGATCCCTGCCTCACGCTCTACCGGAAGGAGCTCCTCGGCAAGTGGATGACCACCGTTAGCATCATAGCTTTCCTAGCAACAGTATTATTGTAGGAATTGCTTGTTTCTTTCTCTCCTACACCGGATCCCTGCCTCACGCTCTACCGGAAGGAGCTCCTCGGCAAGTGGATGACCACCGTTAGCATCATAGCTTTCCTAGCAACAGTATTATTGTAGGAATTGCTTGTTTCTTCTCTCTACACCGGCCCTCCTCACGCTCTACCGGAAGGAGCTCCTAAGGGAAGGGTAATCGTAGGCCCACGAATGCAGGAATTATTTTTTTTATCCTCTCCTACAACGCACCTCCTCACACTCTACTACGAGAAGATACTCGAGGAATGGAAAATCATTTTCAGCAAATTCCATTTGTTAGCAACATACAATGGCAGGACTTGACTCCTACACTCGCCATTCCGTGCACTTTATATCTCGTACGACATTGAGGCTCGTTCACTGCAATCTCTGCCTCTAGCAGTCGACGTGCCTGGAAATGCGCGTTTGCGCTGCGCAGGTGAACGAGTTCGAGATCCCCGCCTCCGAGGAGTTCTCCGCGGCCAAGTTCCTCTCCGACCAGACGACCATCCGCGAGTGGAACATCCAGGGGCTGCCGTCGGACGACTTCAGCACCGAGAACGGGATCATCGTGACGCGCTGCAGCCGCTGGCCGCTGCTCATCGACCCGCAGTGCCAGGGCATGAAGTGGATCAAGAACATGGAGGCCGACAACGTTTGTACTCGCAGCGCTTGCGCTCTCTTTTTACGTGCGGGGTGACGCGGAATAAATATTGGTAGAGCATGGAAAGGGGTCGAAAACGATAACGTTTTACTTTATCGCTACGGAGAAGAGAGAAAGTTGTGTAATTCTACGCGCAAAAGTAATTTTTAGTAGAAAAACTCTTATTACTGTGCTCTGGAGACGAAAAAGTGGATAAATTCAGTTATTAAATTTTGAAAAAAAAAATCTTCTAACTCATGATTTTGCCAGAATCCAGTTTTGTGGGGTCCTTCTTACTGGAAAATCGATTGAGGACTAAACGTCTGCCCATCTTTCCGTCTGTCTGTCTGTGAACAAACACTATCGGCTAAACTGTTCACGCGATTTTCTCCAAAATTTATATTCCTCAATCGATCTGGCTGTTGTCGCGGCGCCGTGAATTTCAATCCGATATTTTCATTTTGAGGGGTACTGACGGTCACCGGTCCAGGAATCAGTGGTTTCTCGAGTTGTGTAATTGCCATGACTTCACGGTCGTAGTTAAACAATTTGTCGGTTACAGTTTCCATCATTTATTCTGAGACACTGCAGGGTTGCCACCTAGTTGTCGAAAGGGGGATACTTTACACCCGTGGCGTTGCTAAAAAGTCAAAAGGTTGTCCCACAGTAGGCATGAAGGAACGCGGGACATTTATAATAAAATAGGGAAAGATATTTACAAAAACCGGGACGGGTGGCAACCCTACATTCTCCCGCCCGCAGAGTAGACAATGTTATTGTTAAAAACTTGTTAAATTTAAAAATTAAAAATTGTTTCAGGATCTTGCTGTAATTGACTTAGGTCAAGCAGACTTTATGAAAGTTTTAGAACATTCAATTCAGTATGGCAAACCAGTTCTTTTACAAAACATTTTGGAAGCTTTGGATCCATCTTTAACTCCAATTCTTAATAAAGCTGTTGTAAAGCAAGGTAAGAAAACACTATATGCTTAGTTATGCTTTAGTAGTACAATAGCCTTTCTGTATTGTAAGATATAAAAGCGAATATTTCAAAAAGAAGATTGGCTTCAGGGTTTACAGATAATTTGAAATATTGCACATTTTTTAATTTCTACTTCGAGGTACTGCCGACTCTGGGTCCCTGGGATTAACATCCCTGTGATGACCACATGTCGACAAGGTGACACTACCTCGATTTCTGAGCAGGAACGGGACATTATTAGAACAAGGCACGTTGGGATTGATTACAATTTTGTTCTATCCATTATGCTCATTGAGTTTAAATAAAGTTTCGCAGGAAGCAATTCGAGTTCACAGATCATACTTAACCCAATATATCTGCATGCGTTATGCACCTACAGTTGCCTAGGGACATCCTCCGCGGGCCTAGCAAGGGTCCCTCCAATCGCCATCGGCATTACTAAACCCCATGGCATTTCACTGACTGCTGCAGGCAGCCTCCTTCGCTGGCTAATGCATGATATGGGACTCCACTCTAATCAGTGGCATGGTGAGCCAACCCAGTTTCTCTCCTGTACCAGAAAACAGGAAGTCCAAAGGTACTTGACAATTCCCTCTGTAGTTACTGCCCTCTGTGGATGCAGCCACTCCTAAAAATGGAGACACGGAGTTTGCAGTCGCCCGCTGCAGATCAGTCGCTGCGATTAAGTGTTCGAGCCATCTTCCGCCATTTTCATCAATCCTTCTTTCTTCTTCCTTTTATTCTTCTTTTTCTTTTTACATTGGTTATTTTGTACAAATTTGAAACTAGCAAACTTAAGAATTCATACAATTTTACTCATACAATGTAATTCATACAATTTACAAATATTTACAAATACATACACCCCAAATATTACAAAAAAGAAAAATACAGTATTTACACGTATTTACAGACATATACATAGTATTTACCCTCTTTTAGGAGTTTCAAACTTTATTAAATATGGCGGTTGTCCAGGATGACTAATTTTTGTAGTTCATGAAGTACTCTTTTCGGTATTTTCAGTTGTAGCAGTGCTCATTTCAGTTGTTTGGGGATAATCCTGTTGCTGATATGGCGAATGCTAGGATGTTGATGACGTCCTTTTTCCCAGAGACGTTTAATTTCTACGGCTAAGTCCATGTATTTTGTTAACTTTTCTTAATTTTGTTTGTAGATTATGCGTATTGGGTTAAAAATGAATGTATTCCAAAGAATTTTTATTCATTTTCATTGGTGTTGGTTTTAATTTGTAATATGGATTCTCTCAACAAGATGTTCTAGTGACTGCATACATGTCTGTATATGATGGCACAACATTTCATGTCTTTGTATGAAATTTTTTTGGGCAAGGATGGGGCACGGGTTAGATAGTCTGTGTTTTCTATGTGAAGATTGCATTTTCTGCAGAGATCGTATGTTTCTTTCTTTATTATATGTTTACTTAAGCTTCTTGTTTCTGCGGCATAGACTTGTATCGCAATCATAAACCATTCTGTCTCCGGATAGAAGAGTTCTTTGTTAGTTATGTGTTGCTAGCGTCTTTGTCAACATCTTCGCCACTGATGATTCGGCACTGACATGCCAAAGCTTCCCACGGAGTTGCTTGATGTTTTATCTATTTATTGATCTATTATTATTATTATTATTATTATTATTATTATTATGTTTATTCTCAAATTTTTGGTCTCATACAGATACAATATCAAAGCATGGTAACATTGACATTTTTTAAATCTACAAAACAAATTAAGACATTCAAACATATTAACATAAAATATCAGCACAGTTTCCACAAATAATACAATTTCGAAAGCCCACATGTCCCCCCATGAACCTCCTCACTAGTGAGCACATACTTATGGTAACCAATTCTGGAGGCCGATGCTAACAGTCTTCTCCAAGGCTAGGTCTTTCAATGATTTGCTGAGAGTTTTTGGTATAACACCAGTTGCTGACAGAAAAATTGGAACAGTTTTCTCTTCTGAAATACACCATTGCTCTTTTACAGCAAATACTAGTTATCTGTACGTATTTGTCGATTTCAGCCTGGTATGCTGTCATCATGTTGCTGGTACTGACGACAGCAAAATCAATAAACCTAACTTGGCCGATTTGTTCCAGAGAGTAACATCGGGTCTGTTATGATTAATTGTCCTCTCGGTTAGAATACCGCAGCCTCAGTATAACTCATGTGTTTCATTTTCAAGTACAGTAGTTTGAACAATACATATAGTACGGTGTATCAACTTCCTGAGATCGCCTGTATTTTTAAAAGTTTAGAATGGATGATGCGGCTCACTTGATCGTGCCTCAATTTATAGTCAGTGGGAGCCAAAAGATACAGCCTGAGATAATATGCTGAATAGTTTCATGATCCCGATCACACACACGACATTGATCAGTTAGTACTCCTGGATCTTTGATGATATATTTTAATCAGTTCTTTGTGGAATCACCTGATCTTGGATTGCTATTATGAAACCTTTGCTCTCAGGGCGCAAATATCCTATACTCAGTTCGCATTTGTACGACATTTCTTCGTCGACATGCGGATTGACTACTGCAGCAGGATATGCACCGAGGATGGCTTTCTGTTTCAGGACTCTTATCACTTGCTGCAAAGAGGATTGTTGAACTTACATATCTTGTTTGAGATTGAGGATGTGTAATCGTCACCTGCCTTCACAATTATCTTGTGGATTTGAGACTATTCTCTGCAAAGTAATTCCTTATAACTATTATCTATTTGGCATGGGGATTCGTGAACTTTACAATACCCCGCCCTCCCATCTACCGCGACGGTGTGACCCTCTGTATCACACTTTTAGGATGGTGGCAACCGAAGTGTGTTGTTTGAACTTTTACAAGTTTTTCCAATTCCTCTAGATAGGTTGTGGACCATTTAAGAATACCCATAGAGAAGGTGATAATAGGTACAGCATACGTGTTGATGGTAAACGTGAGGTTTCGAATGTTGTGGAAGTTTTCAATACTGCCTTGAGTCGATTCGCAAGCTCAGTTTTCAGCATTGACTTCAGTTGATGTGGAATTATATTTCCTTGTTGTACACCAAAGTGTTTGTAGATCTCATTAGCTTCCAGAGCGGTGATGGTTTCTCCACAAACAGTATCGTATGTGAGTTCTCTAGTGAGTTTACCCTCTGTATTTGTTGTATTTTGCATTTATTAATGCTTAGTTGCATATTTATGTCCCTGGAGAAACCTTCAGTGGCTCTTATCTGAATGTTTAGGCCATGCATCGCACCAGAGTTTGACGTCAACCTTGTGTGCTAAGTGGATTATCTGCAATCTTTCAGTGACTCTCAGTTTGAAGCCTAATTTCAAGTCTTCTAGGAGTGTCGACAAGCGATTCATTGCCAGGCAGAACCAGTAAGAGCTCAGGATAGGGTAAAGGCCTTGGAAGATTTCACACTTTTATTTCCTCAATAAACATTATTTAATTTTTGAAGTGATACGAATAGATGTGTTCCATTTGCCCGTGGTTGATTTGAGAAAAAATCCTATTGTCGAGTTAATACGATACAATGACAGCACATGGAGGAGCCAATCATGCGGAACCATGTCATAGGCCTTTCTAAAATCGATGAAACAGTGCGTTTCTTCTTACATGTTTGAGACATGACCACACTATCGATGATAGTTGTTGTTTATATGCAAGGGAGACCTTACTGAGTCCTTTCTGAGCTTCGGCTAAGATAGAATTTGTTGCAGTGTTGCTCGATAACCATTGAGAAAGAACTTGTGATGATTTTTAAAAGAATTAAGTCAAGTGATTGGTCTATATATCGTAGTATCTGTAGTATCACTGGCTTTAGGCTTCATATATGTGACAAATACACGCAGAGAGTGCGACATTTCTTTGCGATTATTAAGATAGTGGTTTATGAGAATCAGCATTTTCCCATGGAGACAGGTGAATCTTTTGAATGAGTAGTTGTGAAGACCATCTGATCCAGGGCATTTCCAATTTTGAAGTTTCTGTACAACTTCGTGTAGAATATCTTGGGTGATTTGATCGGCTGTCATTTCGATGATCTGTGCATCCACATTCCTGAACTATTTTAGCCTAGGTGCGTTGGCGTTAA
This sequence comes from Teleogryllus oceanicus, assembly GCA_964035755.1. Lineage (NCBI taxonomy): Eukaryota > Metazoa > Arthropoda > Insecta > Orthoptera > Gryllidae > Teleogryllus > Teleogryllus oceanicus. The sequence continues at coordinate 20,982,092 of CAXIVR010000007.1, read as the reverse complement.
AATAACTGTCGGTCGACCATATTTTACTCCAAGTATCTTCAAAGGAAATTTCTCTGGAAATCTGTCAATTTCTGTATTCCGCTCTTTCATCCTTTCATAGAAATCCTTTTGGCTCCTGCGAAATCTGTTGTCTACTTTCCGCTTTAGACTTTTGATGTATCGTCGTATACGTTGGCTATAAACGCTTAGTTGCTACTTTAGAGTATCTATAAGTTTAAGCAGATGTGTGTTACCGGGATTGTTTACGATGTTTCTTCTTAATGAATGTTTGTTTGTTTTTGAGATATATTTTACACAATCGAGGCTGTCATATATCTCCTGTTTGAAAGGCTTCGAATGTAGCGATGATTGATTGGAGGCGTTATATTCTCTTCCGAAGTCGGATTTTCCACAGAGGATCTTTTTGATGTAACTGGGAGTTCCGTGCTGGATGAATTTCAATAATTTTACCCCGTTTGCACCCACAATTGCTACTGACATATAATATTTTACACAATCGAGGCTGTCATAGCTAGTGATGCGAGAGGTCTCATTTACCAAAATTTGTTCGTTTGCTATCTTGCTTAGCATTTTCAGCTTCTTTGAGTAGTGCGGTTTCGGAATTTTTGGTCTACCATTAGGATTCGTTCCTTCATATTGCATATTTGACAGTCGATATTGTGATACGAGATTTGCATATGGTTGGATATTATAAGAAGGCTATTTGTCTGAAAGCGCTTCGCACAGAGACATGCCTGGTCCTGGGGTTTGAATTTGTGTAACTGGTGTTATGGTAGCTTCTGTTCCCTTGTTGATTTAATTTTATAATGTTGCTGACAAAATAACGAACACATACCCGACCATACTCCTTCAGCAATCAGGAAAAGAAGAGTTCAACACTACAGGAGTATGGTAAAGCTTCAGATACTAAAGAGTATTCAATAACACTTTTTAATACATTTTCTTGATTGGATCTGTGTTTCAGGAGGACAGAACTTAATCAAATTGTCTGATAAATTTGTGGAATATAATTTTGATTTTCGCCTATTTATCACAACAAAAATGGGCAATCCACATTATCCACCAGAAATATGTACAAAAACAACTCTTGTAAATTTTGCTGTCAAAGAACAAGGTATGTGAGTACAACAATTATTAAATGCACTATTTTGTGATTATTTCAAATATAGATGAGTTATAATATCAAGTGTGAGATACATCAGGAGATTTGATTATCCTAATTATAAAGTTTGTTTAGAAAAAAGCAAAAACTATTTTCAAGAGTAATTCTTGCTAGCCGGAATTATCCAAATATTTTGGGCTGTGAAAAAACACAGTTATTTTTGGTTTCATTTGTATTTTTAATATACTCCGAACCAACACTATTTCATTAGAAAGAGTTTTGAAGGCTTATCTACGCAATGTAAAGCATCCTTCACTATTTCCTCACGGTTTTTGCATCTTTGGGTTTTCCTAACGTACGTTCTTGTCCAAATAAGTAATTGGAAAACCGACCAATTAAGACTACGCCAGCTTTGAAACTAATGAAGCATGCGTTTGTACATTAATTTCTAGGTCTCATAAAATAATAATTCATTTTATTCCGTTACTTCCAATCCATTTGCGATTATTAACCAAGACACAAATATCGTTCGAAAAACGACTTAGCTCAAACGTAAATTGAACCGCTAGCGTTTCTAACAAATGATTATACGCATGAATTATACGTATGATACGTAATGAATATACGCATACGCGTGTAAATCCATTTCGGCGCCTAAGCAAGCAAAACATTTGGGGGAGGGCGGTCATCAGGGGGCCACATGGGACAAATGTTATACGTACAACATAATATTAGTTTTCATTAATTAATAAAATCTATCACAAATATATTACTTTGTAACTAACACACAATGCAAATTGCATGTGTTCACTTGTGAATCGCTTGTGCATGTCCGCTTTCCTTTTCTCGGTGACCGAAAATAGTTTTTAGACAATCATGAAAACATCTTAGGCTTTCGTTATCCAGAATTATAATATTTTTGTTAAATGACGGGAAACCAAAAATGATTATGTACTGAATATTTGTATGTGCAGTAGCTTCCTCTTAATTAAAGAAATCAAACTAATTCATATTTTAAAAACAACTATTTTATTGGCCTCTATGTATTAAAGTCACTACGTTCGCAACCCAATGTGGTTACATCGTCAGGTATTCTGTAATACAATCAGTTCTATACATTTAATAGTTTTTTGGTCGTAACGTTTAAATTAGGAATAAAATACATACAAAGAAGAATCAAATATGAAATTAAAATTTAAAAAAAAAAGAAAATTGAGAGATATAAAAAAACACTAAACGTCACAATTGGAAATCATAACCTAATAAAACATAATCAAATGAAAAGTGTGGAAGGGGTCTAGAAAGGACATTAGATATGGCGCGCTTTTTCACGTTGTAAAATCTGTGATTTAAGCTCTTTTGTGCTGTAACTGCTTACGCACGTCAGGGTTAAGGTCTAACAGCTCTGTTCCAAAAATGGTAAAGACTGTTAATGGAGGGGAGATACACCCATTTTTATATTAAAAAATTGGGAGTCTGACTGTCCCTTTCAATGAAAGTGTTATCATTCATATGTTAAAATTCTGTCAATTAGAAACTTTAAAGCAGAAACTTGGTTCTTTACAATTAGCTCCTGTGACTTTTTCAGTTTTTCTGCAAACTATTATATTATATCTCTAATGCGTTTATTAAAACTGTATAATTTAGATTTTATGAAATTTTGAAAAAAGTTCAATTTTTTTCGAATCTGTCCTTCACTTCATATTTAAGCCAGATATTTCTTAGTCAATGAAATTTATTCCTCGATTTGATATCTTTATACATGTGTAGTTTTTATTTTTAAAAAATTATTCGTTGAGTAGTTATAGAGTAAAAATCTTTTTGGTAAACAGCGCATTTCCAATAGTTTTCAATATCCCATTTCGTTGTCAAATTCTCTCCTTTAAACCATGTCTCTGCTATTTTGGAAGTGAGCAAATGAAAATATTTGTTGGACCAAGGATGTGCAAAGGAGTTTGTAGAAAATGCCTTGTCTTTCCCAGTCAGCATAATTTTTGCCCGAAATAATGTTTGCCCTTTCCGAGGCCCTTTTTCCGGGGCGGCAATGCGCTCCTGGGTAATATTTGTAAATGCTAGTAGCATTGACATATTATGAAATTAAAAAGTTTTGATCCAATTATTACGAAAGAGTCTCGCTGAATGAACGCGTTTTGCAGGGCTCGAAGCGCAGCTGCTGGGAATTGTTGTGCGGAAAGAGAAGCCGCAGCTGGAGGAGCTCAAGGAGAAACTCGTGCTCAACATGCTGCCGGTCGACGGACTCTGATGGAAATGGAGGACCTGCTCCTAAGGTACGAACTTCACGATCCTTCGGTGTTTTGTGAACACTATTCGCTCCTTGATACTGAAAAAACCGTCCTTCAGTCTGCGGAAAAAACTGCTGCCTAAACAACAAACGATTTCCCCAAATTGAATATTCTACGACCGATCAAGCACAAAGGGTTCTGTGACTTTGAAATAAATATTTTATTTTTTGGGGAGGAACATTAGATGAAGCGCCTAGAACACTGTCAATTTTTTTCTCAAGAAGGCTATAATTTTTACTTTCTCACTACCACATACGCAGTAGAGATAAAGTTAAGTAATGCTGCGCGAAAAAACGGCGAATTTTCCGCAGAGAAAACATATTGCCGGGCCCTGATAACAAAAAAGTAGATAAATCCAGTTGGTAAATTTAGAAAAAAATCCTCTATGACGTGGTGTAGCCAGAATCCATGTTTCGTTGGCACTTAATACCAAAAAATCGAATGACAGCAAAACGTCCGTTCATACCGTTCGTCCGTCTGTCTGTCAGTATGTGAACAACACTTCCGCCTAAACTATTTCTAGGATGTTTCCCAAATAGAAGAAACCCCTGCCGATCTGGCCTGAGTCGTTACTTAGCGATTTTGAAAAATATTCATTAATGTTTGGGAGTATTTTACATGATGCCCCTGGGACATTTCCAACATTTTCTCAAAAATGGCTCAACATTTTTCTTCAAATGTCTTGTAAGAATACAGTAATATACACTTATAAACGTGACATAGGTCCAATTTTCAGTTAACTCTGAATTTTGGATTATTACAAAAGTTAAATTTTTTTCGGGGACTTCCTACAACTACAAAATTGAAGAGAGATTTTTCCTTGACATGAAATTGGTTGCTCATAAGTAGTTCTTTCATTAAGGACATGTAAAGTTTTTAGAAAAGGGAACCCCTAGTTATGAAGGTAAAAAGTTCCCCTAAACCAAATGATATTTGAATGGTTATATTATACTTCTAACATAAAAATAATATTTTTGAAAGGCTTCTTAGCCCCGTCCCACCACCCACACCCGTCTACAGCCAAAAACGTTTTTTTAATTTTATTTTTTCGGCAACTTAACATTATTTTATTTGACTGAAAAATGTGACAAATAAGAAGACAATTTATACTATTAGAAACATTTTTGATATTTTCTCAGACCCCAATTGAAACACAAAAAAAATTGAAAAAATAAAAAAAAGGAAAGGCTTAAAAAATCTCAATTTTTAAAAAATTTTTTAGACTTTGACTACTGGGCGGCAGTAAAAAAATAAAAACCATTTAATTCACTTTGAATAAAATATACTTCGAAAATGACTGCAACAGTTCTGTGCATTTATTTTAGTGTTTATTATACCTTTGTTTACATTGTTGAAGCACACGATTTTGGAACTTAGTTACAAATTATTATTTTTTTAAAATTTTTCTAATCCTTTGCATAAGACTACACTAAGGATACACTTTGCATACACTAAGGAAAGACGATGTTTTTGACAGTTTATGAGGAACTTCGGTCACAAATGAAGGATAAGTGTGGGACATGCGTGGAAGGGGTACAGGTTGAACGCGGATTTCACAGACGTTTTCCTGTCTTAGAACACTGACCCAAGCTCGAAAAAATCTTAATCCTTTATCTCAGAACACTTGTGAACTTTTTCACATTCTTTTAATTGCTGGGTCATAGTTTAAGAAAAAGGCTTTTGTAGTCAAGCACTGGGCTGTCCAATAGAAGAGGTCCCATTCGTGCAAGAGGAAGGTCATAGAATGACGTCTGAAACGTTGCCTAGGACGCGGAAGGTCGCAGAGTCCAAGGACGGGGTATAGTACACATATATTAGTAATAAGATAAAATATAGTAAAATTACTAGAAAATATCACAGTCTTAGAAAAAAATGAAACAAGAGATATTGGTACATATGAAGGTTGTGTGAATTTCATTTTTGTATTAGATAAATTGCATACCTCTCTTATAGGTTACTCTATGAAGCTAAGGGATCGCTACTGGATGATCTTCAGTTGTTGATAACTCTACAGACATCACAGTCGACGGCGGCATCTGTCACACAGCAGCTCAAGGAGGCAGAGACCACTGAAGTGGAGATAGACACAGCGCGAGAGGTCTTTCATGACTTTTCAGGATATGATACGAGGCGGTTAGAACCAAAATGGCCAACCCACCTTAAACGAAACTATGTCAATCCTTTCTACCAAAACACAGAGTGATCCTAATGTAGTTCTAGCTGTATCTATCAATCTATAGCCAGCATACAAGAGTTGCGAGCCTTAGGCAAGATAATCCAATCAGCCGGCGACAAGAGTCTGATATACCACATGACCAACTCTGGATCTAACTGCCTCATTTATATAATCATATTATTATTATTATTATTATTATTATTATTATTATTATTATTATTAGTTATTATTATTAGTTATTCAAATAAGTCTTTAAGTTGTTTGGACCAAACTTTTTAATGCATATAGGACAGAAGTGAAATTAATACGTGAAAGAAAATTTATAAAATTATTCTTAAAATTCAACTAAACCACTTCTGATTTTCTATCTTCTTTTACAGGGTTATGACCTTGTGCAAAGAGAGCTTCCATTCTCTTTTTTGTACTTAATGATATGTCTCTTATTGATCCAATGTATCAGTTTTCATTGGATGTGTACATTGATCTTTTTGTTCTCTCAATTGCAAAGAGTAAAAAGTCAGATGATTTGGAAGAACGTATTGGCCTACTTAATAATCATCATACTTATGCAGTGTACACGTAAGAAAATATATATAAGCAGAATTATTGTGGATTATTATTAGTTATTGTGTTATAGGCATATTTATAAGCTCTTTTCCTATATATAAATTAATTTCATTACAATATTTATTTTCTTGACAACCGTTGGCCCTATAAGTGAGAGTTTTAAGATCTAGAAATAATTTCATGATTCTCAATAAAGTATAAGTGCTTTAGCTAGAGTTTTGTTTCAGGAATACTTGTCGTGGATTATTCGAACGTCACAAAATGCTATTTTCATTTCACATGTGCATTAAAATATTGGAAGGAATGAACAAAGTGAACAAGGCTGAATATAATTTCCTGTTGAAAGGAGGTGTTGTGCTAGATCGAAGTGATCAGATGGACAACCCTTGTACAGGTACATCAAGAGATAATCGTAGATTACGCAGCTAGTTTGTAATGTTGAACTTTTCTGCACGAATTAGAAAATATTACGGAACAAACGGCCTGGAGTCAGTTCGCTAATTCTTATGAGGAGAAAAAGGTTACATTGTAAATAACCAGTATTAGAAAATATTACGGAACAAACGGCATTAGGAGATGAAACGGCATGAGGAGAAAAAGGTTACATTGTAAATAACCAGAATTCTATGTTTTTTATATATTACGTTACGGTTTCACCGACAAACACCTATATGTACTACAATCCCTGCCATGTACTACAGCAAGAAATTGATGATGACTAAGTCATTAAACTTGTGATAAACGATATTGTTGGCAAAGACCACGTATTTTAATTATTTCATTTTAAATGCCAACGAAAATTTACAGATAAATACCAAAACTTTTCTAAATCTAATGTAATTTTTAACCAATTCAGAATATGAGAAAGTCAGAGCTATCTGAAATTCTATTAGTTTCCAACTGTATTGTCTTTACTTATATTTTACAGGCTGGCTTTCAGACACAGCGTGGGATAATATTACTGAGCTCGACAAAATTGCTGGCTTCCATGGCGTGGTAAATACTTTTGAGGAACATCCTGCTGAATGGCGTGAATGGTACATAGACAAACAACCAGAAGATCTTCCTTTAATCGGTATTTCTTTAAATTTCTTGTTTCAGTTTGGTGATAATTTGTTCAGTTTATTTTTAAAAACTCATTGAAAATTTGTTTTCATTTTAAGGTGAATGGGAAGATATCTGCACTGAATTTCAAAAGATGATGTTCGTGCGTTCATTGCGACCAGATCGCATTTCATTTTGTGTGTCATCATTTATTGTGAATAATCTTGGCCAGCCATTTGTGGAACCTCCGGTTTTAGATATAAAAGCTGTCTTTGATGACTCAAGTCCAAAAACGCCACTAATCTTCGTTCTTTCACCAGGAGTAGATCCAACTGGCAGTTTGTTACAGCTAGCAGAAACGTTAGGAATGAGTGATAGATTCCAATCCTTGTCCTTAGGTCAAGGACAAGCTCCAATTGCAACAAAGTGAGTATTTGAAAGATTTGTTGTGTATGAAATATCATAGCTGTTTTCATGTTTTACTCCAAAATTAAAATAGAAGTTCTGCAGAATTCCAATTATCGTAAATTACCCCAACTGAGTTTGGGAAAAAAGAAACAAAAAATATAAAAAAATTAGAGAAATATTTGTAGATATATTAAGAATTTACCTTATCTCTAGGTATTTATTCCAGCCAAATATTCATCCAGAATTTTATATATATATATATATATATATATATAAAAAATATATATATATATAAATATATATATATATAAAATTATATATATTATATATATATATAACATACACAGTTGAATAATAATATACATAACATACACAATACATACTAAGAATATAATAATACACTACATTCTGAGCCCTTTCTGACTAATCCTCTTGCTACAAATATCTGATTCCCAACTTTCTTTCCGACATCTCTCTCAAATATTATCTATCTACCTATAAACTCGCTCTAATTCATTACTTACCTATATTTTGCTATCCTACATATGTTTCCTTTGCGTCTGTAAATCTCCACTTACGTTTATGTACTGGGAATGTCATCCATCTGAATAATTTGAAACCATTTATTAAAATTTGAATTCCTTATTTTTTCGTAATCTTCCAGCAATAATTGATCTTCATGTCTTTGGATCAATTTTTTACTTAAATATATCCCTTCTTCTCTATCCTTTCTCAGTCTCTATGATTTTATCTTTCCCAACAAACTACTTTAATAACCTTAACACCCCCTATCCTAATACTTTTTTAAACTTACATGCCATTTTGTCCATCTCTATTCTCATTTTTTGCCTGTCTCCCATTTTACCATGTAAATAGATGTGCAATAGTGTGTTTCTAGGATCCATCTTAAAAATCTTTCATGTATTGTTTCTAGTTTCCTCCTTTCCTTCCATCCCCAAATTTCTGCCCCCACCTCAAAATAGAACCAACAATACCCATATATCCTCGTACCCTTTCCCTTAATTAAATCCCTGCGCTTTCTCTTAATTATACCCCACAGTGCCATGTGCTTTTCGTAGCCATGTCCCTTCTTAAGCCAAAACCCTAAATACTTATAATCGTTCACTATTTTTAAAATACTACATTTACAAATAATTTTCTCACATTTACTCTTCCTTTTGCCAATTTTAAATTCCAGCAATTTGGTCTTATGCATACTTAATTCAACTTCTCTATCCTCTAGAAAGTTTTATAATCTCTCCATCATCTGATTTTAAGTCCATGGCATTATCAGACAATAATACATCATCAGCGTAAGATAAAGACCAAATTTTTAATTCACCAATCAATAAACCCACCGTCCTGGCCCTTTCTTAACTTCTCTTCCATATATAAATTGAACAGAAGGGGACTCAATGGGCAGCCCTGTCTAACCCCTTTATTTATCGAGAATTTATTGCTAAATTTCGCTTCATCACCCTGCAACTCGTTCCTTTGTATATTTCCTTCAAGCAATTAATGATCACCTCACCAATTCCTAATTTCAACATAATGCTCCAAAGCTTTTTCCTGTTCAGTTTGTCAAAGGCCGCCTTCAGATCAATAAATACAATCCATAGGCTTCTCTGTTTAACTTTTATCACCCTTCCTATAATAAAATTTAATGGTAAATATTGTTCATAACTCCCATACCACTTTTGAATTCTGTTTCATTACTTGGTAATAGTCCTCATCTTCTCTTATTTCATCATCTTTTACTTCTCTCTCCAGTCTGAATCTTTTAATTCTCATCAATTTTTATACAAGGATGACATGAGCGTTATTCATTTATAATTTTGTACCTTATTTCTATTTCTGGCTAACTGGATTAATTACACCTTCTTGCCATTCCTCTGAAATAATTCCTTGCTCAATTATCATATTGAATAAGCTTTCAATAAGTCTTATCCCTTCTTCCTTTGATTAGATCCAGAATTCATTCGAAATCAAATCACAGCCTCATATTTTCTTTTTCCGTAACCTTTTGACAGCATTTATTATTTATTCCTTGCATATTTTTCTCCTGTAGTTCTTTAACTCCACTGTGCTCACTCCATTTTTCATCACTTCCATGTTACCCTGGTCTTATATCTTTCTTAAACCATTTGTACTATTCTTTCACGTCCATTATCCTTTTTCCTCTCTCTTTCCTTAATATTTCCCATTTTCTCTCTCCTAGCTCATTTAATCGTCTATCATCCCTCTCTTTTTATTCTTACAGAACTCTATAAAATACATTTTTATCTTATCGTACCTTATTACATTGTCTTAATTTTCCAGTTTCTCAAGGCCTCTTTTACCTCCATTGTTTTCAACAACTGAATATCTTACCATTTATTCCTACATTCAACTCCATCTCTAATCATATTTTTTTCTTCCAGCCCACAATTTCCTTCTCTGACCAAATTTCTTTCCAAGTCATCTTCTCCTAAACTGAGCAACAAGACTATGCAACTGATTCCCTCCATCTTTTGGCGGCACAGTATGCAGGTGGTGTTTTGTACCTTTTCAAGGATGAGTTCTTGCAATGTGCCCTCGGCGTGATGACTTGACCTTTAATTGCAATTACACTTTCGTTTTCGTCAACAGGTTACGCTTTGCGGATTCGCCAAGAGAGCTTACAAGTTTATTTAATCATTTTCCAGGGTGTTTTTATAATGGTTGTTGAGAGCTTTGCCCCTCCATTTCACTTTGTGGTATAATAAGTGTATTTCACATAGTGGGAGTACAGAGGAAGTTATGCAATGCTGTGTCGATTTCGAGATTTCAACGGAAATATATATTTTTGGGTTCCCTGATACTGAAAAAAGTTTGTTTAAACGTCTGTGTGCCTGTCTATGGTCAACGTTAGCTCCGAAAGAGTTCACAAGATTTAGTGGAAAATAGATATTGACTTAACAATATAAACAAACTCAAGAACCTCTGAGTGTGAAACGAATATTTTGTTTTTTGAGGAGACTTTAGATGAGCCTCTACAAAATTTTCTCAATGGCTCCATTTTTAATTTACTTCTGGGATAGAGTAAAAAATGCTTAAAATCGGGGTAGGTGTCATATTCATTGAAGTCTGAATTTTCGAAAATTGCATAATTAAGGTTTTTGGCGTCTTCATACAATTACAAATTCAAAATAGGCCTATATTTTTTCAATAAAATTTTAACCTAGCCTACTTTTGCGTAAACTAGACAATTTTGAAACAATTAGACGAAAGACACGTTTTGACGTCAACCAATTTCTTGGTATCAAGAACATCCAAAACGTAGATTCTGACTATACATTGAGAAGTAATTTAATGCAGATAGAAACGTTTTTTGCTGCGTTTCATAACTTTCTTTGTACTACATAAGTAAGTAGTTTATTGAGAAAGTAAAAGAGAAATCCATCAAATAAAATGTCAGCTTTTTAATTCACACTGTGGCGGATTCATTATTGCCTTCTTCCAACCTCACGTTGGTGCGCCTATGTGGTGAGTTAATAGCCTATTCCAGCCTCCCGTTGGTGCGCCACTGTGGCGAATTAATTAACAAGCCTATTCACACCTCGCGTTGTGTTGCTAATGTGACAAATTCCATTTATTCCTCTCGTTGGCCTGTCAATCTAACATTCTGAAGATTCTGAAGATTAATGGGGTCGTGGATTTGTGATGGGCCCTGTACAGGGTTCGAAACGTTATACTCGTGCAACGCGTGCGTGGGTCAGCGTCTAACTACCATAAATCACAACACGTCATTGGAAGGGTTTTATCGATAAACACGATTGTGTTCATCTTGATTTATTCTATCATGACTAACTGATTGTCTCGTTCTTAAAACAATGAACACATAACAAAAAATACCCTTCAATGGCATACATAAAAAAATTCGCTTGACATAAAAACAAAGAAAAAACATTCACTCTGCAACTTTACAAAAACAATCTCATTCACATCGAATGCGCATTCTGCAATACCACCTTATTGACTTTTAATTTGTACCAATTTAACATGACTTATCTTGGACAGAAATGCGTTTTTGCAGCAACCAAAATAAATCAATCGAGTCACTTCCCTGTCTGCTGGTTCGGCGTCGCGGCACGCAGCGCAGGTCACGTTCGTCGCCAGCCACCAATTTGCACACCCTCAGTGCGCAATTACCGCAAAGGGTGCACCATATCAGGGATCATTTCACAGCGCGAAGCTTACATATTTCGGGAAAAGCGCGAAATATTCTGCGTAAACGCAACACAAAGTTCCCGCTGAATGTTTAAAATCACGTCGCGTAAATCCACTATGTCCTTTTACAAAACAAAACTTCGCTTGCGCTTCAATATTCAGGCGAGATCGCGTAAAATTCGTGTTATTAAACACGATACAAAATGTCCGCCTACTACTGCTTCAGGCCGCGGTCACAAAAAAACTATTATCCCGCATTGCCACTATTTACTAATTATGCGCCACTATTAGCCAATACATGTGCACGTTTTTTTATAAAGTTCGTGCGCCATTAAGATAAAAATAAACTGGTTTTCAAACTATAAATTCCAAACAGTCATAAAAATTCCGCGTCTAACACGGACCTCCCGTTCACACACTGCTCGAAACTTTCTCTCCTTGGACATTGTTGTCCTCAGCTTATATGGTTTTTTCGCCAACAAAAGCAGATCACCCGCCTAATGCGCCGAACATCATAACGAAAAGTATTTCTTCTTTTCATTTATTAACGTTTACCTGCCTTATCATTGTCTCTATATTATGTCCGAAATTTCTCTGATAATTGTCTATTGTCTTCTTCCCTCTCAGCGCCTTATTTAAATAAAATATTACAATTCGCCGCTCGTCGTCTTATCATGACGTAACGACAATGTGTCTCTTGTTTAATGTCTTTTCTAAATAACAATTTTAACAATTTTGATTTCGCCTCCTAGGCGTCCTCCAAAATTGTGACTACTCTAAAAAATTCTATAATTTTTGCTGTTTTGTTCTGACAAATCTTAACCCGATCCCTTTAGGGTTCTCTTACTATTTATGAAAAACACTATTCGTAATTTGCTTCTTCTCGGCAACCATGGCGTCTAGATGCTCTTTTTTATTAAACTGAGATGCACGATTACTAAAATTCTCGAATTAAGCAAACCCCTGGTCCGATTTTGTTCATTGTTGCTTCAAATGATTCCTAAAATTGTGCTTTATCAAGTGTTTACGTTATGCTTCCCATTCCTCGGCGCATTCATTTAATTTAGAAAAAATGTTCGTGCGCGGCGCTGCCGTCATTTGCCTCTTCGGGTATACATTTTTTTCATTTGTATGGATTTTTTTCATTTAAAGGAAATACTTATTTGGTTGATGATTACAAATCATTACAACACCAATAGAGCCATTGTGTTTTGAGTAATTGAAGGTCAATATGTAACAATGTACCCTTATAGCTGCCTGTGGGAGTGATGATGGTAGCAATGGATGGAGATGGTAGTGTGCACGGAGCGGGGGGAGGCGAACAGGGTAAGGCGAACAGAACAGGGCATGCGGATGAGAGCGCATTCATCTTGTTATACTCCCATTTATTTAACGTGGCGCCTCAAGGCCACGAGCTGATGGAGAGGGGACACTTCATCCAATCGGGAGCTTCGTTACGATTTGTATTTTTAGTATTGGAAGACCGATTTGATGACAATGTACCCGTTTCCTTCCAGCTCGTGCCACGTTAAATAAATCTAAGTGTAGAAATAAATATGTTCTTGATACCTTGTCTCAACTTCGAAGCTTCAGATGTTCTGTCCTCTTGAAAATAGGAACGTGTTCTCTAGAAAACATAAATGGGTTCTGCAAAATTTTGCAATGTCCCGACGTAATTACCTTCAATTAATTAATTAATAATTATTATTTTATTGTACTTATTGTTCCATATTACTTAAACAGTTATTCATGTGTGATCTAGTGGCACTTTTTGTAGTCTCTACATAGAAAAAATCTGGATGGGTATGACTCCTGTCCACAACAGGCACAGTATTCAAAGATCACGTTTGGAATATTACATTTCATGGATTAAAGTTCGGATTTTCAAAGTCCGATATCTTTACTAATTGTCTGATCCTTATACAAACGTTAAAATTTCTGCATTTCTGAACCAGCCCCAAAACACTAATTCAGATAATTGGAATTCTGCAAGAACCGTCTCCTAAACTATTGCCCTGAACCATATCTTCAGATTCATGAATGCTTACTCTTGCATAATTGTACTATTTATGTGTGGAATGAGCTGCGAGTTTGCATGAGGTTGAGGTCATGTGGACTGTGAGGACATTTACAATTCGTATATTTTATGCCTTCTAAGTACTTCTACCTTTACAAAATTGAAACAATTTTTCTTTCTTTATGTGATAAAATATTATAGCATATTCAATTATATAGCATGAAAGATAGGTACTGTTCTGTACTCTTAGACTCAGTGCTTCATCCCTGCTCACATTACATAAAATTTGAAAATAAGGAAACTTTAAAGCAAATGTTTGAAAGGAAACATTACTACTAAAACATCAAGATGGAGGAAGAAATAAGAAAAAAATATGAGAGGTCAAATACAAAGATTCCCAAATAAGCTGGTAAAGCTCTACTGTTACAGTACTTCCTAAAAACCTAATACAAAAAATGTACCGAATACTGAACAAAAATGCAGTGTCTAATGTCAAAGTTTTTTTTACGAATTATCAATTGAAAAATACACAGGAAATAAGAAAAAAGTATTACATCACTCGGTTTGTATGTAGGAAAAGCTGCTACATTGATATAATAATAGTAGCATGGGAACGACGCCACCAATGCTCTTGGAAGAGCTTGATTTTCTCAGAGAAATGGGATCGTTCGGGTGTGAGAGGGCTCTATCCAGACCACACAAATCGGATGAACAATGATGGTATATTCTTTAACCATTTAAAAATGAAACACCAAATATGCATCATTTTACAAAATGTTCATGTCATACCACTTCCACTATAAAAAAAAAAGTCAGTTGAGCTGTTCTAATTAGTCTTTCAAATAGAATTTCATACTCCATGCATGGCTACCACACCTACTCTTAGAAAATGTTACTGATTAAAAATTAACTTCTTTGGCAGTAATTTCACACACAAATTAGTTATCGTTACACATTCATTAATATGTGATAAACAATTATAATGCATATAAAATGAAAAAGGAATGGATTCTAATACATTTATCTCAATGTTACTGATCACCATACTTTTAATAACATAAAACTTCTAATGAATAAATAAAGTACCATTTAAAAGGAAAATTTACACCAATTCACTTCAGAACAACACTTCTACTGTTCTGCTCTGTTGCATGAAATTCTATCACTCTTTACGTTATACGTCGATTTATTTATCGTGGCGCCTCAAGGCTACAAGCTGGACGAAGAGGGGACACTGTCATCCAGGCGCAACGATAAATAACTCGACGTATAACGTAAAGAGTGATAGAATTTCGTCCAGCTTGTGGACTTGAGGCGACTCGTTAAATAAACAGAAGTATACATAATTTCTTTTAAAACACGTAATTTTCTGTTGATGGCATTTCAGTAGACTTTGCTATAAAAATTCACGTGACCTCTCTGAGGTTCAGTTAGTAAATTGTGCGCTCGATACCTTGCACGATGCTTCAGCTCTTTCGGCTCGTGGTGTCGCCGTGTAACCTTGGCCGGGATCCTCTTGCCGCGCCGCCGCTCAGGGTAGCAGCGCTCCGCTCTGTTGATTGATTGATTGATTTTTTTCGTGTTTCCGGTCGCGTCAACTGCATCGGCCATTAGTCCCGTTAGTGTAGTACATGTTTTTTCGCGGGAGATGGCGGTGATCTTCCCCCGCTGGATGGCCAGATCCGGCGCCGACCTACCGTCGGCTAGTGGGGTTTCCCCCTAACCAGGACTCTCCCACCAGCGGAGCACCGCCCCAGCCGGGACAAGCTCTAAGCTCCCGACCGGTCTCCCGAAATATGTGATTGTGTAATGCATGCTAGTGTAAGTGTGTGTGTAAGGCGAGAGGATAGGACAAGGAAGGGAAGGACAGATGCGGCGCCGTGGCCCGTTTGGTAAGGTAGTGCTCCGGCATTCGCCTGGTGTAGATTGGAGAAACCACGGAAAACTACCGATCAGAGCAACCATCCGCTAGAATTCTCCTCCAGACAGCGACTGAATTCGACCTAGCTGAAAAGCTAGTGTCGAAAATCCTGCCGCCGTGGGGAGTGGGAACCTAGGACCTCCCGGCCAGAGGCGCTGCAGTGACATCAGTTGATGCCCTGAGCTACCGCTCTCGGTTCCGCTCTGTTGATCTTGTCGCGCAGGCAGATCGTTGGCGTCGCCGCTAGCGACCCTCAAATTCTCCGGTCGCGTGGCGTCCACGCCGACTCGAACTCCCACGCTCCTTCTGCCGTGCCTTCCGGCATCGCACCACGGGCCCGTGCCTTTATGCTTCGTGTCCCACGAGTGAAAGCACGCTTGCATAGTTCATTTTCCACACGTCTCCGACCCAAGCTCTCAACCTCAACTGAATTGTGCACGAAATCGCCTCATCATTGGACTGTCTGATTTCTGAGCATTCACTTCAGTTTCTCGCACCACCTTTACTATGCAACATAAATTAATGTTTACGCCAGTATCGCTCCCTCGCACTATAGGAACGTTCAGCAGACACCGGTTACCTGATTACGAAAATCATGAATTACAGTCACGATTCAATTGATTCTTGAAGTTTTACTGTTTCTCCCTCCTGGGATGTTGAAGATTATAGAGTTTGTGAACCCTCGAACGTTAAAGCATTGTCGATCTTCTGCGCATTCGCAGTTTGTTTCGCGCCACTTTTGAGCATCTGCCCATGTGCAGTAGATCGATATTCGATCCGCTAAGACGGGCACAAACTCTGTATTGTCACCGATACAAACGCAATGCTTCCGTCTCACCTCTTATCTACAGAAATCGCGATCTGAAAACCACGAGCAATATTCACGTCCACGCAGTCTATCCACCTCGACGTTTCAAACCAGAAGCCCCTCCTTTCACGGCCTCGTCGATCGTCCCGAACCCTTCGGTGGAGGGAACCTGCGACCTCTTCTTCCATCGCAAGTTCGGCCACTAGTCATGGGAGCTCTTCCCGACTGCCTTTTCAGTGCTTGATGGGCTCTGCATTTCGCTGACTCTGCCGTACTCGGTGGGCGTTTGGCCACTTGAATATTGTGGGAATTCTGATGCGGTGTTGTTGGCATAATTACATAAAGAAATAACAGAATCTCCGTCAACTTATTAAAAATATTATTATTATATTAATAAAAGTGCCGACCTGGATGGCCGAGGTGGCTAAGAGCGAGTACCGACTCAGCGCTTCGGTCCGAAGGGTCGCGGGTTCGAGTCCCGCCTTGGGCATGGTTGTTTGTCCCTTGTCTTTGTATGTATGTGTTGTCACGGAGGGCCTCGCGTTCTGCTGAACCCAGATCAGAGGAGCTCGCAAGTGTGTTGGTGTCTAGTGTATGGTCGTATATGCGTCCCATCGGAACGCAAAGGGTAACCGGCTGTCGGCTGGATAAAAACCCTAGAAAGAAGAAGATATTAATAAAAGTATTTCAGAATTAATAGAAGTCTAAATTAAGAATGTTTAATACTTGAATGTAAAGATCACCAGTATCTACATGAAACTTCATTCATGAAAATTCATTTACAGTATCTCAAAAACACTCTTACAAAACATGCGATGACTTGGGCTAGACACTTGAACTTCTATCGATCCCATTTTCTATAACCCCAAATTGCAAGTTTAGCGGAGCATATTATATTAATGTAACATTTTATATTTTATAATTTTGTATTATCAAAAACATTACGGGGTCATATAAAATTGTCCTGAGGAAATCATAAGAAAACGTTTCAGAAACGTTTGGTAGGCAACATGAAGATGGGTGTCAGTTTGCCTTTGCTTTTCTTACCTACCTAAGAGTGTTGAAGCACCCTACTTTTTCAGCATTAAGGCTATTAATCCAGGTAGACTATTTGACTAAATGGATCTAGATTTGAAAAGAAATTCTGTAAAAGACAAAGAGTCAAAGAGAGTTCGGCAATAGTGCACAGTGTCCTACATAAGAAGTAGAAGAAATAAAAATTGCAAAAATTATGTGTCGTAACAAAACATAAAGTTTCATGATGTACACCTGAATTATTGATAATAGAATTTCCTCCTGTATGAATTGAATAAGGGACATTCTGAAATTAGTACCTAGTTATTACAACATTTTTTCACATACAATCAAATTTCTTTTTACCATGAAATTTCATACTACTATTGAAAAATAGTTCCTTATTAAACCTCAAAAAACTGTTGAAGATGGAATAACAGTTTGAAAATGATTCATCAGCAAAAACATTACACATTGTTATGACATAATATATTACATTCACACGAAACTATTTTTTACAGACTCATTAAACGTGGAGCAAAAGAAGGATTCTGGATTTTCCTGGCAAATTGTCATCTGTCGCTTAGTTGGATGCCGCGATTAGACAAAATTGTAGAAATAATAGGTAGCAGCAAAATAAACCCAACTTTTAGGTAATTATTACTTGTTTATTAATAATTTTTACCATTCATCAAATTGAAAATCAATTAATTTAAAATATTATGTAATTGAAAACCAATCAAATCATGATGCATAAATTAAATATATTAATTTTTTTTCTAAACTGTTATTTATTTAGATAGGACAACATAAATAAATTTACAAAAATTAATTACATCTTATTTTATCTTTTTCGTAAGAAAATTTCATAATACATTGTTACCATCATTCACAGTGTAGATGAATATCATTATTTAAGATGTCAGTTTCGAGACGTGAGTAGTTATTTGTGATGCGTGACTGTTGACAGGTTGTGGTTGAGTTCCAGCCCTCACCCGGACTTCCCTATCTCCATTCTGCAAGCAGGGATCAAAATGACTACAGAACCTCCAAAGGTCTTTCAAATAAAAAGAATAATTGTTAAGGATATGTTGTGAGCAATCCACTGAAACAGTTTTTAATTTGAATGTTTTAATGTAATTTGTTGCAGGGTTTGAAAGCCAATTTGAAGCGCTTGTATCAATTGATCACAGATGATCGATTCACTGCATGTCAGCAACATGTAAAATATTCTCGTTTATTATTCTCTCTCTGCTTCTTTCATGCCATCCTTTTGGAAAGAAAAAAATTTTTAGAATTAGGGTGGAATGTGGTGTATAGTTTTAACGATTCTGATTTTGAGGTAATAATAATTATATTAATAACATACTTCGTGGTTAATTGTATATTCTCCCTATTAGTCTATAACTTTTCATTTAATTGAAAAAATTGTAATTATATCGATCAAACACTATGTGGATACTCATAGAAAACTTTGTGGATTAATTAACCTCTTTATATAAAAGCAAGTATTATATAAAAATTAAGACCTTAAGCAACACCCCTCTTATAATTTAACATTATATGTATAAAAACAGTTGTTTTGTAAATGTTTCATCAATCAAAAATTACTTCTTTCAACTTCTTTGTAAAATCAGGTTTCAGAAAATCTCCTAACAATTTATTTGGATGAGTATGAACAAACCCCGTGGGATGCACTGAAATATCTCATAGCTGGTATCAATTATGGTGGACATGTAACTGATGACTGGGATCGGAGACTTTTACTTACTTATATAAATCAATACTTTTCAGAGCAAGTGCTGACTACATTTATGTACAGGTACAAACATGAATTGTTTTGTGGTGTTCTTGTTAATACAAACTTATTTTAACATTCTTTACTTTTTAGTAGAGGTATGGGGAAATTTGTACCTTGGACCCCTAATTGAGAAACTAAGAAAAAAATCCACCATCATTTCTTTACTTTTTCGTATACTTATGCATGCGAGGATTGGTGGTAGTGGCAAGGCGAATTTGATGTTAAGCATTTCCTGATCCACGCTGTACAAATTTCAAAATTTTGATAAATGTTATTCAAAACATGATGTAGAGTTCAGTTTGTTATTTATTTTATATTCTTATGCTGATATTTGTCTCATAAAACAGGATCTATTCATATTCATTAAAAATAATAAAACAACAAAAATGAATCAAACATTTGTCATACAGGCTTTCAACTCTGCCAATATATCACATCCCACCTGATGGTGATTTGGATTTGTACATAGACCATATTGCAATGTTGCCAAATGTTGATCCCCCAGAAGCATTTGGTCAGCATTCTAATGCCGATATTACATCTCTAATATCGGAAACAAAGAATCTATTTGAAACATTAATGTCAATGCAATCTGACATGGGGGCTGCACAAGGAGAAAGCATGGAGCAGAAAGTAAGTATTTATGTTATAATTCGATTTTTGTTGATGATGTCATTATTACTACTACTATTATTATTATTATTATTATTATTATTATTATTATTATTATTATTATTATTATGGCTTGTAAATTGCAAATGTGTATGCTTTTCAAGTGAAAGATAAAATGCATTCATTTGAGCTCAGTTGCTTACTGTGAAAAATATTCCTAACCATTTTTTTCAACTTTGAGATTAGTGATGGTTCCTAATGGCCAGTATATAATTTATTTAATATTTATATTTTTTCTACAAAATATCTTACTTTGCATCAAACACTAAAGCTGTAATGAGCAATGCCCTGTGCATCACAATATTAAAATGCATAACTGTTCATAGGTATGATGTGTGTATACTTGAATTCTTAATGTTGTACGTATTATTTTTTGCTTTATAATATTATTGAATAATATTAATTATTATTCAATAATATTATCTTATACATCTTTGTTCATAAGATGACAAAATATTTAAAACTTTCAGGTTTTTCAATTGTCAGTTGATGTCCTTGAAAAAATTCCCAAACCGATTGATTATGATCATACGGATAAATTAATAGGTCCTGTGAAAACGCCTTTGGACGTTGTACTTCTTCAGGAGGTAAATACATCTTATAAAATTAATGTTTCCTTAATCTCGGAGAAAATATGTCAAGGATAATTATTTTATTATTACCTTTAATATCGTAGAGATAAAATATCATCAAGGTAATGAAAGTAGAGGCTGTAATAACAGGAATGCACCAACTCATTTTATATGGTACAAAAATATATAGTGTCTTTCTTGCAACTCGTCTTTTAGAAATGTTTGTACTTTACGCCTAATTGGAGTAATCCTCCATTAAGTTTTTGTCTTATTTGTTACGTCGCAGGCATTCAGTGCCTTTTACCCCTTCGGTCCTAGTGTCTCGGCGCCGTTAGTAGTAACTGGGCTTCCCGGACAGTTACCCGTTCAGGAAACTGTGGTGTGTCGTGTTGCTTAAATTCCGTGACTACACAGAGGGTAGTTAAGCAATTTGGCTAACCACGCCGGCAGATGGGGAACAACATCCATAAAAAACACCGACAGGGTTATGACACTGCAAAAAGGCACTCTTCAATGTTTAATTCGTCTAAATAGTGATTAATTGTGTAAATATTTCTAAAAAAATAATTATGGACAATGGATGGCATAATTCTAGAAAGGAAAAGCAATACTACTCTATACTTTACACATAAAAGGAAATTATCATTATAAAGCCCATGGGCTTGTAACCACTGTATGTACTCTGCAAGATTCTCAACGAAACACAAGTCCTTTCGAAATACCTTATTGCTATTGATTAGACTGTCAACATACGTTCAGAAATTAAAACTAAGGGTTTTAGAACATCACTCCAAAATTCCCAGGCAGATATCGTCGACCGGTAGTACATTCGGCTGTGCACTTTGAATCTTTGGCCCTTCTGCCGACGCAACCCGCTTGACGTTAAGCGTGTAGCACGCGTCGCGTTGCAGCTACCCCTGCGACTACAATTCACGTTGATTTTAGTTGAAAATGCAGGATTAAAGGAGATAAAACAGCAGGAAGAAAAAATCATCAAATTTGTAAAATGGTACCACAACCGTTTACTTTACCGTACATAAGAAGAAAAATTTAAAGAAAAATTGGAACCGTTTTCGAGAGAATAATTGTTTAAAATTTGAATATGGACATATGTTTCACGCATAATTACGCGAAAAATAACCATACTTTTGAAAAATTCAACCTAACCTTATTTGAAGATACACTTTACAATTCCAATCCCATACTACTATTTTAACAATCCAAAGCTATCAAACTAATTATAAATTTCCGCCTCACTATCATTTCGATAATACCCCAGCCTATACTGAAAATCCGTTCAGACATCACCAACCGCTTACGTGTGTACGCTTCAAAATCTTTTCAGAGAGAGTGTTTCTCTTACATTTTCCAGAATTTCATGTCCTCTCCACACCTTTTTCATGTAATGTGCTCGGGGCCGTGTCCATCTGCACAGCGCTGACACCAAGCATGGAATATTAAACTTAGTTGATCGGTTGTTCTAACAACGCGTATTCTTTGACTTCCGATTTTGCGAACAACGTTATTATTACTAATGCCGGGTGCTGATTTTATCATTCAAACTAAACTCGGGGTACCCACTCTATCTAGAAGTCGAAGAAAGATCGGGAGATAGAGAGTATGGAAAAAGAAGAAGAAAAATACCATAAAGCAAAAGAAGAAGAAAACGGTGAATATAAGAAGGAGAAAGAAAACAAAGGGTGTTAAAGAAAAAAAAAAAAGAAACAAAAGAAAAAAGGAGAAAGGGAAGAAACGAAGAAGGAAAAGAAAAAAGAGGTAGTAAAGAATGAAAAGGAGTAGAAAGAGAAGTAAAAAATGAAAAGAGAGAAGACGTAGAAGAAAAGGAAAGATATATCTGTTGACTTAACTCAACATTGTATGCTCTAAATTCACGTAATAAATCATGAATTCTGTAGAGTACTTTTCTCGCTTAAGACGCCCCAGTACAGAGGGACCCTGAGAGATAAACCTACCATGTAAATAGAGATGGGATAAGTGGACATAATTGAAAATATATGTACAGTCTGCGATTTTAGAATTTCAAAAGACATACGTGGATAGTACATACGTGGTAAAAGATTTAGAAGTTCATATTAAAAACGATATATTTGTAACATGATACATTAAGAAAAAGAATTATTTGAAATATTTTCATATCTATGACGGTCCAATACTACATAATTACAACTTCTATATTATTAATAAAAATTATAAATTATTGTAAAACTATTTTAAAGATTAATAGTCTCAACTGATTTGGTAATTATTGTTTTCAATGATATCCAAATTGTGTGTATTTAATATGTTGCAGATCACACGTTACAACAGATTATTGACCAGTATGGCCCAATCTCTTCTTGATTTGCAAAAGGGTATTCAAGGCCTGGTGGTGATGTCCTCTCAACTTGAAGATATATTCACTTGCTTTTTTGATGGTCGAGTTCCTGAAGAGTGGCTCAAAGGTCAGCAATTTCAGAGAATGTAGGGCAACCAGCTATTTCTATGTCGGGCCAAACGGGCGCTCCGGCAATTCTTACACATGGTTGGCCACTCTGACGGGTCAAAGGAAAACTATATGAATGAGAAAAGTATTATCAATATTCAATTCAAATGGCAAAGTATAAATTTTAAGTAAAAAGTTCCTCTCTGAATAACAAAGTTGCCGATCCAAGTGTTTCTTACTTGGCCACTTTACGACTCTCTTGACTTCAAACTTTTTAAGTTATGTAACGTAATTATAATTTGATAAATCATATCATATGACTGAAGCCTATAGTATGTTTTGGAACATTGAATCTATGTATCTCAATGACTTTGACGCCATTCGTTTATTTATATATATATATATATATATATATATATATATATATATATATATATATAGAGAGAGAGAGAGAGAGAGAGAGAGAGAGAGAGAGAGAGAGACCAACAGTCCGAGTTGACAGTCATCCAGGCAGACAGCCGTTTTGAAGAAAATAATCACCTCCGATATCACGGAACTCCAAAACATGTATTTCCGTTAAAATCTCGACATCTATTTTCCGCAGCGATATATAGATTTCTCTATACTATGTATACAGGTGGGTCATTTGGACGGATCTAATGGTCAAATGGAAACATTCGTTTGAAATTCGCAGAGCTCCAATTCGAGCCAAATAGATCAGGAAATACTCATTTTCCAAACAGTTTTATTGAAGGTTTTAGGCGCTAGTGATTGAATTATCTGAAAAAATATGGAGAAATGTGATGAAATGTATGACTTTTTAAGAAATAAATGCCTTTTGTACTATTAGTGAAGTCTGTAGTAACAAATACTATAATACCTGAACTTAAAATAAACTATCTAGAATATTCTGAATATCTTTTTCATTGTGTTGGAAGTGTGGTTTTGCTAGTTTTAGATGTAGGCATATGAATAAGAAATATTTTATGTACTACATTTGTTTTAATGAAATTCAATTCTTTGTTGCAGCATATCCATCACTGAAACTCCTGGGTTCGTGGACTCGAGATATGGTGAGCAGGGTGGAACATTTTGCTCAGTGGGCATCGACTACTCATCCTCCGATTCTGTTTTGGCTGTCGGCTTACACTTTCCCTACAGGATTTCTCACTGCAGTTTTGCAGGTCAGATTTCAGTCATCATTTCTCAAAATGATTCTTTTAAGTCATTTACAAAATAACTTAGATTTTCAGCCCTTAGAACTGAACTCGCATCCGTTTGCCTTGACGTGAATGACTTCACACTTCAGAATTCATGATTTATTACGTGAATTCAGAGCATATAATATTGGGTTAAGTCAACAGATACATCTTTCTTTTTCTTCTTCGCCTTCTCTCTTTTCTTTTACAGCCTTGGTAGCGCAGAGGCAGCGCGTAAATCTCTTATTCTTCGTCTTTTCTTTTTTTACTTCTTTTCGTACTCCTTTCTTCTTCTTTACTACCTCTTTTTTTCTTACTTCGTTTCTTTTTCCTCTGGTTTTCCTCTTGTTTCTTTTCTTTCTTCTTTGTGTGTCTTCTTATCTTATTTTTCTTCTCATCTTTAACATCCTTATTTTCTTTCTCCTTCTCTTCCTTCCTCTATTTACATATTCTCTCATCTCCCAATCTTTCTTCGACTTCTAAATAGACTATCTAGGTAGTGTGATAAACCAAGAACCCCGGGTTTAGTTTGAATGATAACATCAGCACTCACCGTTAGTAATAATAGCGTTGTTTGCAAAATCGGAAGTCAAAGAATACGCGTTGTTAGAATAACCGATCAACTAAGTTTAATATTCCATGTTTGGTGTCATAGCGCCATGCAGATGGACACGGCCGAACACATTACATGAATAAGGTGTGAAGAGGGCATTGAATGCCGTGAGCTTTCACTCTTCAACCTGATAGCAATTACAGTATCATCCTTTTACAGCAGTGAATTAAGTAGCCAGTACGAACATTCCTAAATGCACAACTGGTGCCGCTGTGACGTGAGGAATTTTATTTAAAAGAATTCTATGTTGGTAAAGGGAATTTTAAGATAGCTTTAGGAAAGAGTGATATTCCAGGGTGTTGTAATTAACGTATACTTTTAAATGTTCGTGCATAGAAAAGAGTTTGTGAAATAAATTCCATGCAGGGTAGTGTAGTGCATGTCATATCTTGGAATGTGGTGGTATTCCTCCTCCACTCGGACGTGAGATCCGTCACCGACCTACACGTCGGTTTGCAATACCCTCCTCGGCGGGTCATGCTGTAGATGCGTTTGGCTTCTAACGGCCGATTTCATCACCATTACTTAAAAATTTTAAGCCTCTTCAATAGTCTTTACAGTCTCCTAAGTCTACCTTAAATTCTTACGACGAACTTAAATTTTAAATACTGGTGGTGAACCCGGTCGTTCTTGCAGCCAGTTGCCTCCGATCGAGCGCTGAGAGCCGTGGGCAGTCGCTCACTTCAATCCACGCGCAAATTCTGCCGTTCATGCAGTTGGGAAAGGGCTTCTTGGCAGTGTTTGCTCTATAAAACATGTCGCTCGTTGGGTTCATGGGCAGCGTACTCGCCTTCTCCGAGGTGGTGCCACGTTCGATTCCAGATCGGTGCAAAAATGTTAGCAAAGACATAAATAGGTGCGATGATGAGTAGGGAGAGGATTTATAATACCCTAAAGAATTTGAAATACACTTTTAAAAATATGCATTTATGACCCGAACATTTTAAAATATGTACTTTAATATGCAATTAAAATTAACAATATTTCATTTCCTCTATAAAAATGTCTTGATACAATTCAGAAGAGGCATGCTTGGAATGAAAAGATATACTTTTGTTCAAACGTAATATAACCTATCTTACTGCGCGGAAGATATAATTGAAGTAAATATGATCCTTAGTAAAGTACATTCTTGCTGCACCTTAGATGTACATTCCTGTTGCGTGTTTTCCTCTAGGATGAGTACGTGCATTACTCTGCGGAACTGGTATGTAATATGATTTCCTCGGTCATTATGTTTATTCAAACATCATATAAAATAAAGTAATTGCGCGAAACGTCATATGTCAGTTACTTTTTAAGTATGCTATTGTCTTATGAGATTTTACATAAACATTTAATTCATATTTGCTTGACAAAGTCATATAATAATATTAATTTCTTGATTATTAATAAATGTGTAGAATATTCACGCGCCCTTTTCAAATTATTGTCCCCATTGCAATAAAGTTATGTGTAGTACATTGTTTTCAGTAGCTCCTATTTCTAAGTACATTTTTTTCAATATCCCGTATTTCTATTTTCATTCTAAAGCAATGGAGGGAACCCCTGTAAAATTACATCCATAAATGCTTTAAGATTTATCCTGTAACAATTAAATTACACTTCCATTGCAGAATAATGAAAATTTTAAAATGTTTATTCATATTACAAATTAAAGGGGAAAAGCTTTGTAATTTTAATCTTTCATTTTTCAAAATAGAAAAGAAATATTAATAAAAGATCACTTTTCTTCTTCTAAATTACCTTTACATTTGAGATGAGTAATCCTCTTTTATTTTATATCTATTTCTTTGTGCTCATTACATGCATTTTACTTCGACAAAGAAACATTCATAACTTCTGAATCTGTGTTCCAGACTTCAGCAAGGAAAAATGAAATATCAATTGATTTACTTTCGTGGGAATTTAAAATATTTGCCCTTGATGAAAGACAAATATTGGAGAGGCCGGATGTAAGTATTTGGTGAATTAACATTATTTAGACTTCTTTAAATTTGCGAAAAGTATGTTTACAATGTATTTGAATATTAGATAAAATACCCTGAAAGTTTGGCTACGATCATTCCAAGAAAGTACTATTCAAATAAATAACTGAAACAAGTTAGGAATGATTATTCATGTATCAAAAGAATAATGTACTAAAACTAATATTAAGTTGAACACCTATTCTGAACACATCTTTCTTTTAAACACTTTGATACACATAGAATCAGATACAAATTTTCTTTTATCAACAACAATAGAACGAATTTATAAATACAAATGAACAAACTTTCAGTTTCAGTTTAGTGCAAAAAAATGTGTAAAAGATTAAATGAAGAACGATATGATTAGAATTTGAATTATTTCACTCATTACGGATCAACAATAATTCTAGAGTAGTTAGTCATTCAAGTGAAAATAGATAACAGTTGTATTGAAAATATTTTAAAAAAAGATCAAATGAATTCTAATATGAAAAGAAATTTAAATGTAGCACAAACAAGTTGCTTGTTTAATCAGATTTAAAAGAGATTAATGATATTTAGTTAGGAATTTTCCTACTAATTCTCATGTATAATAACATGTAAATGTGACGTACATAGTACAATATGTATTACCAATGTATAAATATGGTGTGTTATGAATCTAAAAAATATATTTGTGTGTATTTGGATCGGATAAATAATGGGAAATTTGTATTTTTTGAATATTTTTCAATTTTTAATAGTGCCAAAGGGTGTTAAAGTGAAAAGAATATTTGTATAATTGTAAACTAGGATCTTGCAGTTGTATCAATGCATCTGTTTTCCCGAAATACCACGAGCACACAAGTATGAAACATATCTGATAAATGTGACATTTGTTAAAATTACAAATGATAAATATTGTAATAAAAACAATTTTATAGTGCAACATAGTTAATGAAATGTTCTGTGATTCAAGTGTTCAACCTACACAGATTGTATTGTATATACAATTCAGATGAAATGAACTACGACATGACAGTTTTATCATTAAAAAGTGAAGATGAATGTTAGGATAGAAAATATTTATATTTGCAAAATTGTCCTTGTGTAATATCTACAAGTATTTTTAGAATTTCATTTATCTGAAAGTGCATTTTTCAAATAATATTTATAATCATATTTGAACTGAATATTTTATTTTGTGCAGGAAGGCATATTCGTTCGTGGGACTTTTCTTGAAGGAGCAGGTTGGGATAGGAAGTTGATGATCTTAACCGAACCACAACCTATGCAACTAGTATGTACCATGCCTGTAATACATTTCAAGCCTGTGGAAAATTTGAAGAAGAAAACTAGAGGTAAATTCTCAATTTTTAGGTACTTCATTAATAACAGCAATGTGCATTGAACTTTTAAAGACTTTTATGAAATTTATCAGTTCTATGAACATTTATGTCTTTATACTAAATATCATTATAAAGTTATGGACATTGTAAAAACATTAAAGCAAGATTTCTCAGTTTTGTAGAACTTCGTATCTTTCCAGATCCGACATTAAACCTAATTTCTTGTTGATTTTAAAATAAAATTACTGCTATATTACGATTGAGAATAAAATGCTAATTTTTTAAAATTAAATGTCACTTCAAAAGTTATGTAGTATCAAAATAATTGCATTTTCTTTTCTTTTGGACAGGTATTTATGTTAGTCCATGCTACTATTATCCTATACGATCAGGCTCTGGAAGTAGACCTTCATATGTTGTGGCAGTGGATTTGAAGTGTGGAAATGAAAAACCAGATCACTGGATAAAACGTGGAACAG
Source organism: Teleogryllus oceanicus (assembly GCA_964035755.1). Lineage (NCBI taxonomy): Eukaryota > Metazoa > Arthropoda > Insecta > Orthoptera > Gryllidae > Teleogryllus > Teleogryllus oceanicus. The sequence continues at coordinate 20,953,467 of CAXIVR010000007.1, read as the reverse complement.
CTTTACTTTTAAGTTTAGCAAGTTGATTTTAATTGAAAAAAAAATTCAAATAAATTGTAAAATTATAAATATTTTTGTTTTTGTTGTTTAAGGAAATTATGTGTGTATTTGATATTGAATGATAATTGCTTTCAAAATTTTGTACAATTATTCTAGAAAAATAAAGTTTAAACAATAGTACACTTAATAATTTATAGTTTAATGCTGAACATGTAATAATAATAATACTAATAATAATAGTAATACTACTACTACTACTAATAATAATAATTCTTATTATTATTACTTAAAAAGAGCATACGCTAGGTGGCAGTTAACCAATAGAGAAAGTCCCAAAAATGCATTGTATTTAAGTTTGTATAAGAAACAATGCATATAAGAAAAAATACGAACAAGCAATCAGTAAATATGCGAATAGTTTGATGCAAAGATCAATGCACTCGATACCATTTACAAAGAAAACCTCCTCAAGAATTATAAAGGAGGCGTTAGGTGTCCCTGATTGATAGGTGAGTCAACATGGACTGCTGTTTCATAGATGACGTACTTCTATGCGCGGAGAGATGCCTTGTCAGGGGCTACATTCTATATATGTAGTATGTAGCTTCGTTTCAAGAAATTTCCCACATATTCATTGGCGACAATTTATTATATTCGCCCCTTTATACATTGCAAATTTGTGATATTTATTACCAGACACCTGTGGAACACTTATGATGAATTTCGTAACAGATCAATGCCAATAAAAGAACGAAAATTGTGAAATATCTCTATTAAATGGAAAATGATTAATTATAATTATTTCACATTACCTTGGCACGTGGGTCACATGCTAAGACATAAAATAAGAATTTGACATGCAACTTTGTAAACGATAAGAGGTTATTCACATTGTGCAAATATTAATTTATATTTGCCATCCTTATTCTATTTTGCGTTATATCTTTTTGTGCTATTTTTGCGTGTACTCATTAATAAATGAGTTGTACTACTAAAAGGAGTGAGCCCAGTTTCATAACCCACAACCTCAAACTGAGTTTCCCCAAAAAGTTTTACCTTTGATTAATATCTGAATAAAATTTTATTATACTTTTCTTAATGCTTGGTCCAAGGGGGTGTGTTGATTTACAGTATAATAACCCTCTTCTTTTCAATAGAAACGTCATGTGATTGTGATTACATGTTTTCGATTTCTATGATAAAAGAGAACTAGTAGTGCTACATCACGTTATCATCAAAATGTCACTGCCAAACTTGCAAACTTTTCATTTGGCTACACTATTCCCTTTAACTGGAGGCATGGCACCATAAACTTTCTTCCTTCTTAAAACCACGAAATTGACCAACTGAGTAGACAACAGATCTTTGACTCACGTTGGGAATTAGTTTGTTATTCTCAGAAGCATGGCGCAATCTCAATTTACGGACTTGTGCGAAAGACTATGATTGGCACAGATTTCCCTTATTATCTGATTTCGTCTGTATTGTTGCCAAAGTATTCACTCCAATACCACAAATTCTTCAGTAACGATAAATTATCAAAATTATAATATTTTATATATATATATATATATATTTTATATATATTATATATATATTTATATATATTATATATATTTTATATATATATTATATATATATTATATATATATAATATTTATATATATTATATATATATTTTATATATATTTTATATATATTATATATATATTATATATATTTTATATATATATATATATTTTATATATATTATATATATATTTTATATATATTATATATATATTATATATATATTATATATATTTTATATATATATATATATATATATATATATATTATAACACGCCCACCTACTACCTTGCAGCCGGTGGCGATGAAGCGTGAAACTATGAATGCTCGTGAAGCGAGCTTTGAATTCTCAGGAAGCAGGCTCTTTCGGGTATGAGAAAGGTCTGAACCCTTGACACAATGAATTATATAAAATTCTGGTAAAATGAGCATATATTCAGTAAAACAAATTACACAGTGGCACAAATATACAATAAGTATGTACTTTACGTAGATGGTCACTGCAAAGAAAACAAACAAAAAGAACAGAAATAACATAACCATAAGAGAATGTATAGGCGTCACCTTGACTGCCTGATTACTTCAATACGCACTATTTACAATACTTTTGCTTTGACCTCCTTCTCAATTATTTCGTGTACCTCATTTAACTGTGGTTAATCTAAAGTTTTCTCCGTGCACGGCCCTTTAAGTGATTCTCTACAATTATTCTATTATAGACTTCACAGAGGTCAGCCTTGAGCTACGCATTTATTACAATGCTGTTAACTCTAACACAAGAATAAACGTGACACACACGTTACTAAATCGTACCCTTTTCAAAATTACAGCAACTGATTATCCCCGATATCATACAATGGACACAATACTTTTTTCAATAAGATTACTTTACATTACATGAACAATTATAATTTACTTTAGAAAAGTTGTACAAGGTATGGCATTCAACGAATTTACTGGTGCGTACAGCGAATGAAATCAAAACTGCCGCTCATACGTTCGAAATATTTCCCCAGTAACTATTTGTAACTTTCACCTATTTTAGGACGCTACGCCTGGTGTTTAACGCTACACAGTTTCCCAACAAATTGTCGCATAGAAGTTGCCAGTTCTTTACCTCGACATTTCCTTCCCGCTCGCCGTCGTCAGTTAACCTTGGGGGTTCGGTCGCTCGCAGTCCTCGCCACGTCACTTGACTGGTTCGATGCCCCCACGGTCACCACTTCTTTCGCTCGATCTCCGGATGCCGCCACACGTCCAAATTCCAAACCTTTCTCTCGTCCTCGGGCTCGTACCATCCACGTATGTGGTCCAAGTCCTTCTCGCCTACGCTTGAGTGTTGAGTCGTCCTTCTGCCGGCTGCCGCGTACCGTTGCTCGCGCTTCCAGTTTTAATTAACTAACGTGCTTGAATTGACTACTTCTAGCACTCGGCCGACATACCACACTTTGAGCGTGCGTGGTCGTGGCGTACAAAATTAAATACTGGATTTCGTTCAGAGTCCTTCTGCGCGAATTTACTTCGATGATGAAACTATTTCAAGTTCGAGCAGTCACAACGCTTGCTTACTCGCGTAATGTTAGTGCAAATGCTGTACATGCACTTTGCTTCTGAATTCTATCACTTATCACCGCGTTTCTTAAATCAGCTTTACTAAAGCAAGTACAATTATACTCCTGCACTAACCGATTACTACCGCTGAAGAATTTAGAAATCTATCAGTTTTTCCCCGGGAAAATTTCTGGAGGGGTGAATTTTCTCCTCCTTCGCGCCCTCTCGAGAAAATATTATCCGCTAACTTTGGACATAGGAGTGCGAAAACCTGCGGGTAGATGTCGCCTTCTCGGACCATCGCTCCGCCGCGTACCCTATTTCTTAGTTCTCTGGTTTTTTCTAGTGACTTATGGTGGCGTTACGGGTTCGTATAACCCCGTGACGTCACAATATATATATATATATATATATATATATATATATACACACACATACGCCCAGGCCCATATGTGGGAGGCTGTAAGGCGCTTTCGTACCGGGCCGCGTGTTTGAAAACCGCGCGCCTAGAGAAAATGTTCCGTGAGATCATGAGTTCAGATAAGGGGCGTTCAGGAGGAGAGGCAGGAAGAGAGAACAAAATAGGTTAGACGTGCGCGAGACGGCGAAGTGTGTGGGGGTAATGGCGAGACTGCACGGAGCGACGCGATGTACGAGTACCCACAACTTGTAACACAACGAATGCGCAAAGCAGAGAGGGAACAAGAGAGAGAGGGACCAAGAGAGTTAGAAAACAAGAGAGAGACAGACGGAGCAAGAGTGTGAGAGGGAACAAAAGAGAAAGGAAAAGACCGAAGGGTAAGAGAGGAGGAGAGAGCAGAACAATGTCTACAGGGATCTGCTAGTACAATCTTTAAAAAGTTCAGGCACAAACTGGTGCAATAAACGCAAGATCTGCCCACAATGAATGGCATTTGCTCTCATATTTATGAAGAACATTTTTCGGTTTGGCAAATATTTAAACACATTAAAATTCTAAGAAAATGTGCTTAAGAACAAAAAGGAATAAAATAAGAATAACTTAAATAAAACGGAAATGCATTAACATAAACTACATTTATTGTAATACACACTACTATTAGTTTGCTATATAAAATCATTGAATTTCTGTTCGATGTAGAGGTGGATCCAGCCGATCATTGAGGGTGGGTGAGGCATCGTAGATTTTTGTCAAATAATAAACATATTTTTTATTATGTGTATTATTTATGTATTGTAGATATGATTCTGTACACTATAATTTATTGAATAACTACATAATTCGAACATAAATATTTAAATCAATTTTGCTAAATAAAGGAAGGTAAACAAAAACTAGGCCTTTTTGCGGGGGGGGGAGGTCATGCTCTCCCCCCAGTGTTTCGAATAGCCGTGTTGTGGATACATGTACTTAGAACTCATAATAAAACTAGAGATGCTACAGAATGGCACATACTTTCTCGTAACATTTTTTTCTAATTTCCTTGACGTGGACTGGCTTTAAGATCTTGCTCCATTCTCTGTCCAGCTGCTATCTATCGTCGTCCAAAGTACATTTTTTGGATATTTTATCAGCTTTCCGGATTCTTAACAGTAGACGGAAATATTACTTCAATAATATTACAGAAGAGTAAAACCTCTTCCTAAATAGAAATTTTCACTGAAAAATTTGAGACCGTTTTTAAGAAAATGGCGATTACTGGAAATGCGAAATTTGAAGCTGTTTTTCGCAGGAATCTATTGAGAATTTGAAAAAACTTCAATTAAAGTAATTTGAAGCACATCCACACAAAAGCAGTAATGTATACAAATCAATGGCAATGTGCATAATAATGGCGCTAGACATATGTTAAAAAATTTACATTTGTGTAATTTTTGAAAAAACAAAAGAATACACCAAAATGAACTTTACATTATATTAAACAAAGCCATTACCACTATCCGTTGGAAAAGTTTGAAGAAAAAATTTGCAGAATTTTTGTGATAATGGCCTTGAGCGTTTCTGAAAATTCGAAAATTTGAGTTCAATGTAACAGAAAACTGTTGATTTTCAAGAAACTTTAAATGACATTATTTAAAGCCCATGCGCCACTCATCAGTACAATAACGTGAAGAAAGTTGTGTAATAAATATAATTTGGAGAGTGGTGGACGTTTTCAAGAGTTTAACCTGTTAGTTATGTCTGTTACAGTGTTTAGATCATGGAGATATGAATATATTCAATATTATATATTCAATTTATGTTCAATATATATTATATAAACGATATATGAATGTATTCAATATATAATATATTCATAGCTCCATGGTTTAGATTGTTGCCATAAGTGCTCGCCACGAGCACCTTCATCTGTTTATTGTACCATGGAGGGGGAGGATAGGCAATCGGTCAAGAAAAAACGCACGGGTATTACCTCTCTTGTCTTCATTTGCAGTCAGACAACGTAGAAGGCACGGCATAGCACCCCGTGTACTAAAAGGGAGGTAATGCTTTGAATATTCTTTCGCCTAATATTTGAATTATTGTAATATTACAAATGCATTGGTGTTTCCGGAGAACAGAAAAGTGTCTCACAGTATTGTAATATTTTTTCAACCGATCGATTGATGTTTACCAGGTAATAAAATTTTTCTTTCAGGTTCATTGATTCATCAATAATATCTCTTTACATATTTTGCAATGTTTGCAGTATTGATTCTTGAAAATACTGGTGCTAAATTCCCTCTGGCACAAGAAAATAATACCAACAAGGAATGAAAATGATCAAATTATTAATGATCTTGATCCCATTTTTAAACATGACCCCGTTAACATTAGCCTGTGAGTATATGCTTTATTTAAAATCAAAGTTTTAGCCAGAATCACGTATACTTTCTCGACGCATTCCTCTTCTGAAGTGCGACCCCTATATTCGAAATTGCTTGCATATATTATGAAGAAGCGAATAGTAAGGAACTAACGTAACCTGAATCACCCGAAAGAAATCTACATTTCTCACCTTGAAGTGCTATAACAGCACATGCAGCATTTATTTGTATCTATTGCATAAAATTATAATATTGTAACTTTTATCTTACTACTCATTACTTCAGCCATCTATTGCAACACTCTCAAAAAGTCTTTAAAGAAAAAAATAAGAGTGGTTTCTGAGGATATGTATTTTTATAATTCGCATTTACTTTAAGAAGAAATGATCGAATACTACTCATTTTTTCAAAAAAAAAAAAATGTACACGACTTTCCTAAAAGATCTAAATATTTTGAAGATATCCTTTCAGACAAAACCCTCTATCTTCATTTTAATTTGCAATGTTAGCTTTTGGCCACTTTCGAAGATAGAGTTCGCCGAAAATGAGTCTACCACTATTTTTTACCGTTCCTTCGTAAATACGAAGTTGTTTTTTTTCAGTGGACAAAACAAGTGACGCTTTCAGGAATGGCGCAGGTTTCATTTTCGATGAACAGTCTCAATTTCCGAAAATCGCAAATTTAGAAACGATGCGAGAAAGTATATGCTGTTGTAGCACCACTAGTTTTATTCAAATGTCTTCAATGTATGGGAACAACAATAATCGAAAAAATGGGAATGGAGCGCCAATATCCATAGCGAATGAACTATCCTGAAATTAAAATTAATTTAAATATTTTTCTTATTGTTATTGATCCCATATATTGAAGACATTAAGAATTATCAGAGCCCATTAGTTAAAGATTTGAAATCAAAACATTTCGTGAATTATTCCTCGTCATCATGTGCTATTCTGAAATAGCAAAAAATCGATTGAGAGATTGGAAGGATTACTAAGAAGAAAGCGATCACAAGGGAGTAGGATGTGATATGACAATAAGAAGTTATAATAATAAATTAAAATGCTTTTGAAATAGTCTCTGTGCGTGTGCTAGCTGGCGTGTCTTTTCACTAATGCTTTGTAAAACTCGCACAGTTCCGCAGTCGCGGCCACTATTCTGCTTCGTCCTAAATTTTCACAGTTCTTACAACAGTCTACTTAAGTCAGTGTTCTACTTAAATCACGTAGCCTCGTTACTATATCACTTCTCCCACTTCCTAACGTCTCAAGAACTACTACGGCTTCTCTCCAACAACTACCCCGCTATCTTACTCGACTTCTCACCTCGGCGCCTCACACAAGAAGGGCTCTTTTTCTCGCTGCTCCTCGCGTCGTTTAAATTGTGACGTGACGTCACGGTACAACCCTGCCGCGCTGCCTATAATGCGGAAGTACATCGCCGCCGCGCTTCAGGCCGCAACTAATAGGTAGCGCCTTTTGTGTGTTTGTGTGTGTGTGTGTATATATATATATATATATATATATATATATATATATATATATATATATATATATAACAAACATTATAGTCGGCATTTTGGCATTAGTCAAAACAAAACATGGATGTTGATAATCGAATTTCAGGATTTATGTATGATCGAAGCTGAATTCTAAATAAATAGAACAAAGTTGGGTTAGTTATACCATTCATAACTCAAGAACGGTTGGACCAGTTTTATTTATCCCTGATTTTTTTGATTTATCTCCGCCCCGAATAGCAGAATACCTATTAAAATATCGGGAAAATTTACGAACACAAATTATCATGCGCTAGAACAAAAATAAATATTCATGTCAAATGACAACCACAACACTTGGCTTTTGAATCTATATTGTTAAATAACTCTTAAACGAAGCGTTATAAGGCATTAAAAATCAAAATATGGAGAGCGGAGACCTCAAAGAAACGTTCAGGTTGTCTTCGCCTCAATTACATGAAAAAACGTTTATAAAGTAATTTTGATGGGAAACTCCTCGTTATCGCATTTTGTTGTTTTCTAATAGAACGTTAAAAAGGTCGTGCTTTTAGACGTAACACATATAACACTGGACGTAGAAATCATATTCATCAGGTGACAGTATCAACAGCTCATTACAAAAAATTCACATACAATACCACATTATTTTACAACACTTTGCCAGATGACATTAAACGATTAAATGCTTTAGAAAAGTTTAAATCCCAAGTCATATCGTTTCTGCTGCATAACTGTTTCTATGCAATTAGAGACTATACTGAGCATCACAAGAAAAGTAACATTAATTTTAACAGAGATACATAATGCATTATTTAACATTTGAACTGTATAAATGTGTATAAACAACCTGTAACAAGTATTGTATCGCAGCCTCCAGGTCAATGACCCCCATCTCGATCAAGTTTTCGTCCAGTTTCCCTGATTCATTGCGCAAATGCTGAGATGGCCCCTTGTTTTGCTTCTGGACATAAATGTAACTTCATTATCTGTGCACGTCTTCTAGAATTCAGTGGGAAATACAATTTTTTTTTCCCCTTTAATTTTTTGACGTAAAATAAATAAATAAATAAAAGTGAGTTGAGGGTCTGAGTATAGTTCTTCAGACTGTTGATGATGAAACTAGTGACGCTGTTTCATCCGTACTTTCTCGACTATTTGTAACTTCTGAAATATTGATAATTCAAAGAGTTCTCCAAAAATGAGACCTCACCATATTTAAAAAAATGCGTAGCCTTTCTTTAAAATAATATATTTTTTGTCAATATTTCAGAAAAATTAGGGGAAAATACACATTTTTATAAAACACTTGTCATGATCTAATTAAATGTTTAGAAAACAGACGTCATAAAAAATCACTTTTTAAATATTGTAGACGTAGGACACCGAAAAAACTGAACTTTTGGAAATTTTAAAATTCAGAGAGTTCAACGAAGATGGAATCTTTACACTTTTTAAGTGTTATTTCTTGTATCAAAGAAAGAAATGCAGTCTAAAAATTTTTGAGCATTTTTTGAGAAAATTAAAAAATACGGTCAAGGCTTCACGTATAGTACTTTCAAAAATCAAAATATTTGTTTGAAATTCCCATGGAATCGAGTTCGGACAAAATCTGAATGGTTTAGAGGCTGGCGTTGATAATTAACAGACAGACGTTTAGTCTGACAACAGGCAGACATGTAGACAGACATTTTGTTTTAAACCAATTTTTCAATTAGGGGCCCACAAAATGTACAATTGACTACCCAATGTGTTAGAAAAAGTTATTTTCTACATTTAGGAATAATTTTTATCCATTTTTTCTATATGAGTTTTTGTGAGAAAAAATGGTATTCTTATATGTAGAAAATTACTTTATTTAACACGTTTTGTGTTCACATGTCTATTTGTCTGTCCGTGATAAACACTAGCGCCGTTTAGACGATTTTCTCGAAACTGATATTCCTAGATCAATTTGACCGAACTAATGGTCCTACAAATTTAAAACGGATATTTTGATTTTTTCGGGGTTCTTTATAAGATGCCTTAATAACACTTTCCAAATTTACTAAAAATTGGTTCAATTTTTGGATTAAATTATTTTATCGGGTACAACAAAGAACTCTTAATAAGGCACAATTTCCTTTTTCGTTGAACTCCCTTGTTCAAATTCAAAAATAGCATGTTGGAGTTGGAAAAACATACGAAGCCATGCAACACCGATGCAAAAGATCCATCCATAAAGGCGGCACGCTTATTCCCCAGCAACTTAACTTGGTGAATAAGTAGTTCCCAGACTTCGGCACCTAAGTACTTAAGAAATGTTAACGGCATCAATTATTACAAGCATTAAGAATAGGCTCAGATATCACATCATTTACTGAGATTTCTAATTCCGAATGGATACAACGGTGCCAGGGATCCCCCGTGGCTGATTTTTAGAACATGGAGAATGTTTTTTCCTGGCTCTCTGACTTTTAATTACTCACACGACTATCATAAGCGAAGACTGGTGAAGAATCTGACTGCCTCAGAGGGCAACATTTACACCAAATCACTTGGAACTGTTCGTTCGGTATTTCCACCATTCAGCAAACGGCTTGAAAGAGACACTGCATATTCCTAGAATCATTGGCGTTGCATAACTACTTGGAAATCGCATAGCGTCGCGGCCTAGCTGATTGCCGCTTATATCTGCCTGCCAAGTGACAAAAATGTTTACCGTCTGTTTTGCGTTTAAACTTCATTGGCCCAGAATTTTCTTGTTAATCGCGCAATTTTGGGAGGAATAAAATCCTATCTCGTAAATATTAAATTGGTAGAACGAGAGATAATAATATTAACACTACAGGCTTGAAGACAAATTTTAAAAATGCAAAATGCATGAATGGTAACATAATTTCCGAAAATTGTCAAATTTGAATGTTATTGGATTACAATATACTTTACACGATAATTTTTGAAGTACAATATTGATGATATAATTTAAAAAAATAAAATCCCTTCTTCAAATATAAATGTAATAAGGTCATGAATTGATTGATTGATTGCTTTTTTCGTGTTTCCGGGCGCGTGAACTGCTTTGGTCATTAGTCTCGTAAGTGTAGTGCATGTTTTTTCTCGGGAGATGGCGGTGATCTTACCCCGCTAGATGGCGAGATCCGGGGGCGACCTACCATCGGCTAGTTTGGTTTCTCCCAAATCAGGACTCTCCCACCAGCGGGATACTGCCCAGCCGGGACCAGCTCTAAGTTCCCGACCGGTCTCCCGGAATATGTGGTAGTGTAGTGCATGTTCGTGAAAGTGTGTGTTTGCAGGGGGAGAGGATAAGACAAAGACGAGGAAGGACAGATTGCGCGCGGTCCGTGGCCCGTTTGGTAGGGTACTGCTCCGGCATTCGCCTGGTGTTGATCGGAGAAACCACGGAAAACTACCGATAAGAGCAGCCAGCCAATAGAATTCTCCTCCAGATAGAGACTGACCAAAAAATTTGCGTCGAAATTCCTGCCGCCGTCAGGACTTGAACCTAGAACCTCCCGTTGAGATGCGCTGCAGAATAAGAACATGCAGATTGTTTTTGAATTTAAGTGTATTTTTCGCGTAATTTTAAGAGAAAGATAATCTATTAAAATTGCTTACTACACTGCGACTTAGGAGACTAGTAACCATAGCAGTTAAAGCAACACCTGGGAACGAAGGGGATGGTTGTGAGCGCAGGCTCCCCTGAGACCCTGCGGAAGATCCACTGGCCCACGTGGGAGGAGTTCCTGGTGTACATGTACCTGAAGCCTCCGCCGCAGTGCCACGGAGACGAAGAGGACTCGTCCTGGCCGCACGTGCACTGCGAGTGCGAGGACGGCATGTGGAAGTGCACGCGGCCTGAGGTCTGGCCGCCCGTTCCTGCAACTGCGTCCCCACCCGCCCGCACCCGCGCCCCCACCCCCGCGCGCACCCCCGGCCCCGCCCCCCCACTCGCCCGCACCCCCGCAACCCCACCTCCCCACGCCCCCGTCTCCGCCCTCGCCGCCTCCCGCGCCCCCGGCCCCGCCCCACACCCGAACCCCCACCCGCCCGCGCCCTGCGCACCCCACCTCCCACGCCCCGCTCCGCCCCACCCCGACACCACACCCGAACCCCACCCACCTGGCGACCGCCCGCGCCTCGCAACCGCCCTCCCAACGCCCCGGCTCGCCCCACACCCGCCTTCGCCACCCCCGCGGCCCCGGCCCCGCCCCACACCCGAACCCCCACCCACCCTGGCCACCGCCGCGCGCCCCGCAACCGCCCCTCCCAACGCCCCGGCTCCGCCCCCACACCCACACCCGCGCCCGCGCCCGTCCCCACACGATAGAAATAAACGCAATGAAGCTCGATTTTCGTAGGAGGTTTGTCCAACAAAGCAAACAAGTCATTCAAAGAATTTAGTAATACGCTATTCTTGTGGCAGCGTTCATTGAAGAAACATTGTCATTATAATTAAAAATAGATTTGGAGAGTATATAATTGGGCTTAGCGCAAAGCTCAAAATGCCATAAGAATAATAATGTGAATAGTAATGAAAAACTTTAAAATTGTTAATTGTATAAAATTGAAAAAATACCTTTAAGTTCAAATGCACTGTTTTTTTTTTAAATAAGAATTGGACTATTATTAAAGAACACAAATTATTTTTCCAAACCGTTTTCCTAGCTGCTCCTAAACACGAAAAGCTTTTTCTCAAAATGGTGTTTCTGTGCAATTTGGCTTAACCTGAAGCCCTACGAACTTACGTATTTTGGTAATTTTTATAAAGGTCACGCTGAGTTTTGTAATCTTACCAGAACTTCCAAATTTTAACATTTCCTTTGAATAGAACAAACTGCTGTTAACGGTGCTCTTGTATCGCAGAAGCAATATGTTGTTTATGCTTTATTCGCTTTTTCCAATGATATGACATAAAACATGATTTCGTATAGAATTAGATAAAATGATGATAATTTTTCAAAAGGTGTTAAACGACATCTTATCACAAAAGGATTGAATTTTCATGTTTCAATTTTTGTTCGATTAAAACTGTTACATCGACTTGTATAATACAATTAATATTTTCATTAAAACAAAATTTTCTCAAACGGTACCCTCTCTTTCTTAATATATTCACGTGAAAATAAGTTTTTTCTCAATAGTATATGCCTAATTTTGAATGAGATATTAAAAGTTAATTTAATTTCAAAAAGATATTTTAACGTCGTGGATTGCACAAATCACAGACATGATGGCGTCGGTATATATTCAGTTTATTTACATATACACATGTGGGCAATTTACTACCGGAGCATTCGCTCCCCTTTAGCATCTGCTAACTACCAACCACAGTGTTTGGTAAAGACTTGACGAAAAAATCTTAGTTTCAGGGAAACATAAATTGCAATGTTGAGAATTGTTTTGGAATGATACTTCAAACTAGCTGAATGTGGCGTCACCGACGCTTTAATCTTTCTTCGGTTGTTTGACTTTTCTTCTCGTTTTTTTCTTTCTTCGGTGCAGAGTTCTCTTTGTTCAGTTTATGGTACTAGTTCCATTTTAGGAACAACTGCCCAAAACGGGACTAGCACCATTTTTTTCCGTACCTTATTACCAAGAAAAATTAAAGAAAATATTTGGAGCGGTTAAAAAAAAAGGCCCAAAATTACACGAAAAATATTTCGCCCAAAATTACACGAAAATTGAACGGAAACTACTAGAATTTTTGAAAAATGGAACATTAACTTATTTAAAGATCCGACTCTTTCAATCCCAAATTATTTATTATGATGAAATAAAATATTTAAGACATACAATTGGTGAAGGGAAACATAAAAAAAACATAAACAAAACCTTTTAACATTTTTAGAACATTAGTTTATTTTTTATTAAATATTGCCATAAGGCTACAGTGGGCGCATATGGAACTTAATATATTACATTATTCCAGAAATAAATTCAGAAAAACTAGCCTTTTATGCTACATCAAGTATAAAAGCAGTTCTTTGGGTTTGTAATGTATATCCTCACACAACATTTTAAACATAGGATTTTTTCTTTCGATTTTTTTTTTTTCATTTTCCTTATCGAAATTAATGTAAACATGATCAACCTTTGAATTTATTTATATTAATTTAATCTGAAGAATGGTGTACCCTTCTTAATTTTTTAAACATAAGGTTTCCTTTGATTATGTAGTTTGTTATTGTCCATTTTGAGAATTCCATTACTTTCTTTCCGAATTTGTAGAGAATTCAACACTAGTCTAGTAAAGTCTAGTAAAGACAGCTCTACTATCTTACCCGGAAAACAGACAGATCACTAATGTGTTTCTCGTAGCTACATAAAAAAAGTTATTGGGTATATTTGTCATTTATACATTTATTCAAGCCTCAATTATAATAAAAAATATTTTGCTTCAAATTAGGTTTGTATCAATTTGTAAACTCAGTTATAATAAATATGAATAAATCTCCATTTGTAGGTTATGTATGCTCTATGTGACCATATGGCAACAACTCATTTCTCATTCACATATCTCCAAAGCTTTTACATAAATATTGCGATAATCCGTACTGTAAACAAACTTTATTCTTCAAAACGAAAGATACATTTATCTCAGAAATTCCATCGCTGAGAAATTCAACAAAAAATTAGGCACTGCAATGTCATGAATAACATTTGAATGCGCACGGTGCGCATTCAACCTTGGTGCGCATTCCTTGGTGCGCATTCAACAAAAAATTAGGCACATTGCAGTGCCTAATTTTTTGTTGAATTTTTCAGCGATGGAATTTCTGAGATAAGTATTCCGTTTTGAAGAATAAAGTTTGTTTACAGTATATAATGTATATATGTAATATATACATTATACAAATATATATATATATATATATATATATATATATATATATATATATTTGTTCTATGTTTCTTGTGCGCTTTGTTATATATATATATATATATATATATATAATATATATATATATATATATATATCCAGATTGCCACGAACAGAGAGGACTAGGCTACGCGGCGGAGCGATGGCTGGTAAACGCGCCATCTGCCCTCAGCTTTTCGAACTATGATGCCCGAACTAGTGAATAATATTTTTCTGAGAGGTCACGAAAGGAGGAGAATATTCACCCCTCCAAAATTTCCCCAGGAGCGAGTACCATAACAATCGCGGCGCGCCTCGGAGGAACTCTCTTGGATTGCAGCAGCGACGGCGACTAGACTGGGCTCTCTTTGACTGCAGAAGCGATGGCGACTACACTGAGCTCTCTTCGATTGCAGCAGCGACGGCGATTGTAACTTGATAGCATAGGAATTTATTTTAACTTGGTAGTTAAAAGTTAGCTTGAGAAGCGTATCTTCGAAAGTGAGGTAATTAAGAAATGGAGTGCACAAGCATTCGTCGCATTTACAATATTTGAGAGAGCAAGCGAAGTGACTGACGCCGAAATAATTTCAAATTTGTAAAATTCGCGCAGAAGGACATTAACTAAATCCACCATCTCATATTGCACGCTGAGACCACACATGCCTAAAGTGTGGTAGGTTGGCCGAGCATTTAAGCATAACTTCAGCAACATTAATAATTTCGAGGCTGGAAGCGCGAACAAACTTGTACGAGGCGCAGAAGAAGAAGGACGACCCCAGGAAGAGCGAAGCGTAAGTGAGAAAGATTTGGACCGGAACGAAAATCGTGCGAATCCTGAACGGGAGAAGGGTGTGGAAATTGGAGGCTTGGCGGAGTTCGAGCGAAGGAAACGGCTATCGTCGTGGGACAGCAAGCGAAGACGAGTGGCAACGCGGGGCGAGCGGCAGAAAATCCCCAAGGTTACCTACAGGCGAGCGACGCGGATCTGTTGAGGTAAAGGAACTGGCTACGTTTATGCGGCGATCAGTTGGGGAAAGAGGATAGTGGTAAATACACGACAATTAGTGTTAAAAGTGGGTGAAAAGCCTAGAATAGGTGGGAGAAGTATTTCGAACTATGTGAGTGGCAGGTTTAAGTTCATTTACTGCACGTGTCATTAAATTCATTCAAAGAGGCCATACCTTGTACAATTTTATATAAATAATTCATGATTTTCATATGTTGTACAGTTGATATTATCTGGAAAGGTCAGTTTGTTGTATTGTGTTAAATGTAATTGCTTTTTGTGATATGTAAAAGGGTCGGATTTAAGTAACGTGAATGCTACGTTTTATTCAGTGTTATAGTGAGTGCGAAGCCCAAGGCTAGCACCTGTGAACGGGATTCCTTGAAACAAGCGTGAAATTCATTTTAAAAGCCGTGCACGGAAAACTAGAGGCTAAAAGAGTAAAATAATTTGGTAGTGGAAAAACTCAGAAAGGAGTGAGCAAATTGTGAATTGTAGTTGGTGAAAGTGTGTTCAGGCAGTTGAGGTGACGCCAATTTTTTTGTTTTGTCTTGTTTTATCTTTTTTCAGTGACCAGCTACTTAAAGTGCATTATCCTGTTATGAAATTGCGTCTCTGTAAATTTTTTCATTGAATATATGTTCATTTTATTCCTATTTTATCTGATTTATTGTGTCAATGTTTCAGACCTTTCTCATACCCAAAAGATCCTGCATTCATTCTATCACGCCTTCACCACGTGTGGAAGGTAGTAGGTGGGCGTGTTAGAATATATATATATTGTGGCGGCACGTTTGTATGTCGGACAATTCTATATGTCTTCTCCACGTCCTGATCCCACACAACAAATGGAAGTGAATCGGTTGGTGAAGGAAACCCCGAAGCCGAACATACGCACTCGTTAGAAGAATTTCAAGCATCCTCGCCACTCACTATTATTCGAAGGTACCGTGAATCAAATGGCGCGCCCGCCAGGGGTTCGCGCAAACGCCTAGCTGACCCTGCCGACGACGTTAACTTTAAAAATTCAACAAAGACTTAAAGGTTCGTTTCAGTAACCCCAAATAATGACGTTTTGGCGGGGAAAATCATTCTTCGTCCGACAGTGGTGGCATGAGGTAGTTAGAGCTCTGCTGTGCAACCCTCACAGATCTGTTGCGACAAAACCGTTACATCGCAGTTCGCCACTCCACTTAACGGAGTGGCGGGGAGTCACACGTCGCATCGTGACAATATTGACTTATGAACTAATGGATTATAAACTAGTAAAATAGTGAACCAGTGCTACTGATAAATAGTTCTTTGAAATAACTTCGGTGAAGTGCGACTACGTGCAAATCAGTGTAGTGAATTGCATGCAGCTCTGACCCTCCAACAAGGGAAGTCGCAAGTGCTGCATTGCTTGTTCGTAATAGTAGTGAGAACCACCCAGCAACAATGGAAAGTCTCATCCGAGATAATTTAACTCTTTTCACCGAAGACAAAATGGAGGTGACGTTAGAGAACATCTGTTAACATATTGTAACGTATTGTACGCTCCACTCACAATGGCGCGGCGCCAAGGGATTAGACGCCAGGGGCCAGGCAGGATGTGAGAACAATGCGGTATTGGGAGAATTCCGAGAGCTAGGGAAAGGGATGCCCAAAATGCGGGACGGCGCATTTGCCGCGTGCAAAATTCTTAGAATCCAGGGCAATGGATGCCCAAAATGCCTGGCAACGCGTCTAGCGCGGGCCGTGTGAAAAACCCAGTGACGTTTCAGGTCACGTGGGTGGGAGCTATATAAGAGCGAACGCAGAGCGCGGGGGTGGGGTTTTGTCGAGCTGAGTGGAACCCTCGTGCGAACGCACAAAACTTGCGCCCAGGGCGGTGCGGAGCCGAGCGAGGCTCGTACGGCAACCCATGTGTTGGGACACCGGTGTGGATATGTCCACGGGTGATATAAATCGCCGGAGCCGCGTGCTGTGTGCATAAGGCTCGCTGAGGAGTGGCGCGGGCCACGAGTCAGATTACATTTTTAAGGATCGCTCCTGCGATCAGGGGAGTAAACGTCTACCAAGAGCTAAGAGTAACTTAAATATTTATTGTACATATTGTGAATAAATCTGTACATATTTATCATTGAAGATCGTGTCTGTGTTATTGTGTATTCCCACGACGTCACAATATACCCCCGGCGCTGATGGCAAGGAACCGTATCATCTCAGCCAACCCTCAACCGTTCAGCTACCCGAAAAAGACTCCACAGACTCCAGAAAAAGGTCAGAGACAGACAGTGATTTAGAGCGACAATTCAAAAAATGTATTACCAATCACGATAGTTACAGTGCTTCAAATACAAAATCTGACTCTGTATTAATTAATGTTCCAGTCAAAAATTGGTTTGGACCTCTTAAGTGATAATATATTGATAAGCAGGCAACTGAAAATAGATTCGCTCAAATTAACGACCTTCCTAGTGATCAAAGTGAAACCCCCAGTAAAATATCACCAATCACAATAGCAGACATCACCAGTTACAATGCATTCGTCAAAAAACTAAAAATTAAGGTCACATCAAACTTCATTGCAGATCAAAAGAACAATAAAATAAAAATAAGTGCAAACTCATCTACAGACTTTCGAAACGTAATGAGGTATTTAATTCACACTCATCGTAGTTTTTACTCCTTCAAAGACCCGTTGAATAAAAATATATCTGTAGTGTTCAAGAACGTCAACCAATCAATTACTGACCAAGAAATATATAAAAACCTAAAACAACGCTTTCCTTCGCTGATAAAAATCACCAGACTTCACAAAGACAATATACCTATCCCAGTAGTTGCACCTGTTTTTTCTAGGACAAGAACCAGTAGACAATATTCTAGCCATTAAGCCAATTTTTTAACCATAGAAAGCAAGGGAAAAATCCCAAGGTCCCATTCCATGCCAGCGGTGTCTGGATTATGACCATACAAAGAATAATTGCAACCACTCAATTAGCTACGCTTTTTGCTCGGGTAATCACTACTTGTTATTTTGTCCTAATTGTGATCAAGTACCGAAATGTCGTAACTGCAATGGCAGCCACAAGGCATATAATCGAGACTCCCGTTGCCCCCTACCTAAAAGAATATATTGAAAAAAGAAACTGTCAACCAAAACAACCCCATATTAGAATCCAAAGTTCATCCCAGCAATCCTTTCCACTACCAACTAACTCAGATTTCCCTTCCCTTCTCTTCTCTTCAAGAGCAGCATTATGCAAGAGCAGATCTATTTATTAAAAATGAAGAGTGAAAACGAACTGCACGAGATTTTTAAAAAATGGAAAACAGTTAAAAAATAAGGAGTTGAAAGAGGAAATGTTGAAGGAGTTAAAAACATAAAAAATAAAAGGTTGTCTTCTCAATTATTGTTTTTATTTGTAAACAAGTTACTCTACTTCACTGAAAGTGTCTATAAAACAGCTTCGCGCAAGTAACCCTGGCCCTTGGTTTCCAGCATAAACTTTATAATTCTGCTCTTCTACTTCTTCTTCCTCTTCAGGCTTCAGACTACAACAACAACAACAACAACAACAATAAAAATAATAATAATAATAATAATAATAAAATAATAATAATAATAATAATAATAATAATAATGGGTTGATGTAATGTGACGTGACGATACCGAATATCTTATATTTAAATAAATTGAATTTCCTTCAGAAATCTGCGTCGTGGAACGTGCGTTTGTGCCGATCCGGAGCGGGGGCAATTCGTTCCGCGCAGCTGCGATTTCTGAGTGCGCGCGCAACGGTGGCGCCCCAACGGAGGTTTGTTTAGCGAACGCACCCTTCCGGGTTATTTACATGCAGTGCAAGCGACAGCGCCGATTACGGAATTTTCCACTCAAATTAACTGAAAAGTTCTGAGTGTTTGAGGAGAATTTCGTACGACGCAGGGACCTTCGGCCAATCGCACAATCTTTCGCAAAATTTTGAAGAACCTTCTAGAACATTTGGGTGAATGGAGGGGAAGACAGATCTTTTGAATTAATGTTTAATTTCAATTTTTTCTTGTTGCAATCTTAATTTTTAATATTTTTATTGTGTTGAATTGTTATATTAATATTGAGGGCTAGGGAAGGGAAAATAATACCGTTGAGCTCATGCGCAGTATTTGCAATATTTTTTCATAATTTGGGTATTTCTAATTTTTTAAAATTAAATTTTACGTTCTCTGAGAACAATTTTTTCTCATTTCGTAAAGTAGCAACGTCAATCCACTGCCCCTATTTCAGGCTCTCACCACTTCCTGAGCTAGCCGGCACCTTGACTCAGGTAAGAGGAGGGATATTTATGTCGCTACTGGCTTACCCAAGGTGCGGGGGCACAGACGGCGTCGCAGTACATACATGGAAATATATTTTAATTTTTTGAGTTCTGTATGAGGAAATCTCATGAAGCACCTCCTAGATGATGTGGTAATTGTCAAAAGGAAGTTACAATTCGGAGATTTTTTTCAATTGTTTGTGAACAGTTATTTTTTATTATATATTTTTTGCTTTGTCGCTTTACGAAGTACTTCGTAATAAGAGAAAGGTATGTAATCGTGGGCCGGAAAACGGCGAATTTTCGCCTCAAAAACTCTTTTTGCCGGGCTCTGGTAATGAAAAAGTGGATAAATCGTGTTGTTATATTTAGAAAAAGAATCCTCTGACACGTGGTGTAGCCAGAATCCATGTTTTGTTCTTGATATAGAAAAACTGATTGACGTCTAAACGCCCGTCTGTCTCTGTCTGTCCGTCCGTCTGTTCGTCCGAGGTCAACGCTAGCGCCTAAACCGTTCAGTCAATGTTCTTCAAAATTGATATTCCTCAATTGATCTGAATGAACTCGTAGCTTTGGGATGTTGAAACGGATATTTTGATTTTTGAGGGTACTTCACGTGAAGGCTCAAAAGTATTTTTAAAATGTTCTCAAAAGCCGGCTGGAAATTTTTTATCAAACTTTGTCCTTCGATAGCGCAAAGAACGCTTAAGAGAATGGTGGTAGTCTTATTTTCGTTGAGATCACAGATTTTTTGAAAATTGAAAAAGTGAAATAGGGATCTTTTCTACCAATGCATTATGGCCCTTAATTAGAATATGGGCGCCAGGAAAAGATTGCGTTAATTAAATTATTAAGATTAATCTTCAACTGCTATTTCCATTAAATTAATTTCCGGATAACTGGGTCGACGGGTCTTATAAGAAATAATCGCTATTGACTGCTAATAGCCGATTATTCGATCTGCCATCTGTACAGAATGGCCGAGGAATCTGAAAAGCAAATATACATTTCTAGCTACTCATTTGCTGGAATTGGCTGAATGAAAATCATCTTTGCTATTCACAGAAACTTGTAAGTTTATTCAATTTCCATTGCTAACAATAAGAAATTTTCGGTCACGACCAGTCTCAAACCTTCAACACCCGTCTTCGCGTGCTCTTGACCGATGTTGCCGCGTAGAACTATTTTCAATCTTTCCCGGTGTCGAAGGCTCCAGATCTAAATACCATCTTTTCTTCCATTCTGGCACAAGTGTATTCAAGTCACTGATGCTCACCGCCTCATAAGTTGATAAGACTTAATTAATTTTCCTTTTAAAAGTTCCCAGTTCTTTCTACGCGTATAAATAAAATATTAAAATTCAGCAAACTATCTGCATTAAATACTCCCAGTCCTGTTGCCGACAAATTCACCTAAGTTCACAATTCTAGCTGCTCCACTCGAAATATTTCCAAGTTCCAATTTCCGCACCTTCCATCAATATTCTATGTTCGACAATCATACGTCCAAAGTAAATGTTCACAGTTCCCAAACTCCCAACAGAAATAATCACTATTACCTATTGATAACCCAGAGGCGAGGAATCTGAAAACAAATATTTTATCTAGCTACTTATTAGCTCGAATTGGCCAATGAAAATCGTTGTTTTTTTCTTTCAAAAAGAAACTTAGGATTTATTGCTTATTGCAATGTAAAAATTTTAAATGGAAATTTACAACAGAAGGACTGTCCTTTAGTCATGACCTTGTTCGAACCTTTATACTGCACTATACTTCGCACGCTCGTGATCGACGTCGCCGCGAAGGACCATCTTCTCCCAGGTGATGTGGATTTCAGAGTCGAAGTACCGCGTTCTTCTGTCCTGTTCTTCCACGCAAACGTTGCCGTGCCACTGACCCGCACTACTTCAAATATTCGTAGTTCTAGTTCAATTAAACTTGCCAAAATAATACCCAGTTCTTTACGATTATACAGCGGAAATGTTTTAAAGTTCCACAAATTAATTACTTGTCCAGAATATTTCCGAGTCCTGTCATATACGACTTCTCACAAGTTCTAATTTCCGCGTGTTGTAAAAATAATTAAGTCCAAACTATGCGTGAACGTTCGAAATTCCATCAGTTCAATAATTAGTAGAGCTCCCTTGCAAAAAATAACATGTTATACTTTTAACACACTGTAAATTATTCAGAGTCCAACGTTCATTAATCTCATGAAAAATTACAAGTTCAAATTACACAAATTATCTACCGCGAGCGACCCGCACAGCGTCACGACATATGACCGAATGTGATTTTTGTTATTACTGCTCACCCCTCCAGACCCCGCCTTCCCTTTTCCACTGTTTTGTCTCAAAAAATCAGACATTCTTCCGCAGTCGTAGAATATTGTTGCTCTCTCCAACCAATCCCCAAATCGTTTTCAAATCTGACTAGCCACGGCGTCACTTTCATTGCCAGATGAATATTTATTTTTCTTCTTGACAACAACTTGGGCGCCGTTGCTAAGGCGCCATATTCCTATTTAATGACCCTAGCATTTCCACGCATTTACGACAAATAACCTGTAATAAAAATGGCTCACATATTGTTATGTCACACTATATATATATATATATATATATATATATATATATATATTGTGACGTCACGGGATTATACAAACCCGTAACGCCACCATAAGCCACGAGAAAAGACCAGAACACAGAAATAGGGTACGCGGCGGAGCGATGGTCCGAGAAAGCGACATCTACCTGCACTCCGATGTCCGAAGTTACGGGTAATATTTTCCCCAGGCGGAGTCACATAAATACCGCGACGCGCTTCGGGAGAACTCTCTTTCGATTTCGACAGCGACGGCGACTCAACCTAATTCTTCGGCGATAGTCAGTGTTTAGAGCAGAAGTATATTTTAACGCTAGTTAAAACTGATTGGAGAAACGCGTGATAGAATTCAGAAGTGAAGGGCATGTACAGTGTTAGCACTAACATTACGCGAGAAAGCAAGCGATGTGATTGCTTGAATCTGAAATAGTTTCATACTTGAAATAAATTCGGGCAGAAGGACTTTAAACGAAATCCAGCATTTAACTTTGTACGCCACAACCACGCACGCTCAAAGTGTGGTATGTCGGCCGAGTGCTAGAAGTACCCAATTCAATAACGTTAGTTATTCAAAGCTGGAAGCGCGAACAACGGGTACGCGGCACGCACAAGAAGAAGGACGACTCCAGTGAAGACCCAAGCGTAGGCGAGAAGGACTTGGACCAAATACGTGGATGATACGAACCCGAGATCGAGAGAAGGGTCTGGAATTTGGACGAGTGGCGGGATCCGGAGATCGGGAGAAGGAAGTGGTATAACCGTGGAACATCGAACCAGTCAAGGGGCGCGGCGAGGACTGCGAGCGACCGAAAACCCCAAGGTTAACTGATGGCGAGCGGGAAGGAGATGTCGAGGTAACGAACTGGCAACTTCTATGCGGCAATCTGTTGGGAAATCGTGTAGCTTTAAAATACCAGGCGAAGCGTCCTAAAAAAATAGGTGAAAGTTCCAAAGAAGAAACTGGGAGAAATATTCCGAACGTATGAGCGGCAGTTTAGATTTCATTCGCTGTACGCACTAGTAAATTCGTTCGAATGCCATACCTTGTACAGTTTTCATAGAGTGAATTATGATTTTTCATGTAGTGTAAAAGTGATCTTATTTGAAAGACATGCTTTCATTGTATTATGTCAGGGGATAATTAGTTGTTATAATTTGTAAAAGGTCCAATTTAAGTAACGTGTGTCACGTTTGTTCTTGTGTTTGAGTTCACAGCATTGTAGTAAATGTGCAGCTTAAGGCTGACACCTGTGAACAGTCTATGGTAGAATAATTGTAGAGAATCATTTAAAGGGCCGTGCACGGAGAACACTTAAGAATAGCAAGAGTTGAATGAGGTACATGAAAATAATTCAGAAAGAGGTAGAAGCAAAAGAATTGTGAATAGTAACTACTGAAGTATTCAGGCAGTCCAGGTGACGCCTATACATTCGGTGGTTGTGTTCTTTTTTTTTCTGTTTTCTTTGCAGTGACCATCTACGCAAAGTGCATACTTTATTGTATATCTGTGCCACTGTGTATTTTTTTCACTGAATATATGCTCATTTTACCAGAATGTTACCTAATTCATTGTGTCAAGGGTTCAGACGTTTCTCATACCCGAAAGATCCTGCTTTCTGAGAATTCAAAGCTCGCTTCACGAGCATTCATTCTTTCACGCTCTATCGCCACCGGCTGAAAGGTAGTAGGTGGGCGTGTTGGTATATATATATATATTATATATATATATGGGGGGGTGTATAGTCATCGCCGCGGGCGACGGCCCGGCAGTAGCTCAGTCGGCAGGTGACACAAATTCTATTCTAACCAATGGATGGTGGAAGGAAGTTGACAGGGGGCTGTTTCTTGAAGTTACACGACATTTAAATGTTCAATACTAATTTTCATTTATTTCTGACTGGTGTCAGAGAAGTTACATTCGAAAGGAGACAAATTAATAATTGAATCCTACCTAATTAGCTCGTTAGAATAAATTTAAATGTTTAAATTTCAAAATTTAGAAACTACAGTTAAAAAGAAATTGAAAATTACTGATGAGTTAATTCTTAAGGCTAATGACAAATACGCCAGGGCGCGGCAACGCTAATATGCTAATGTCCTCGTTGCGTTTGAAGAGCGTAGAATAGAACTCAATAGCGTGAGTTTTGCCCGTTAGGCGACTTATATGATGAAGAGTTATTTCGATGAACTCTTTATCAGTAGCACTTGCATGGTTCACTATTTTACTAGTTTACAATCCATTAGTTCATAAGTCAATATTGTCGCGATGCGATGTGTGACTCCCCGCCACTCCGTTGAGTGGAGTGGCGAACTGCGAGGTAACGGTTTTATCGCATCAGATCTGGCGGGTCGCTAGCAGAGCTCTAACTACCTCATGCCACCACTGTCGGACGAAGAATGATTTTCCCCGCCATAACGTCATTATTTGGGGTTACTGAAACGAACCTTTTGGTCTTTTTTGAATTTTTAAAGTTAACGTCGTCGGCAGGGTCAGCTAGGCGTTTGCGCGAACCCCTGGCGGGCGCGCCATTTGATTACGTACCTTCGAATAATAGTGAGTGGCGAGATGCTTGAAATTCTTCTAACGAGTGCGTATTTCGGCTTCGGGGTTTCCTTCCAACCGATTCACTTCCATTTGTTGTGTGGGATCAGGACGTGGAGAAAACATATAGAATTGACCGACAAACGGCAATTCAAAGAATCCGGCGTTGCCGTTTATCACCACCACAAGGCTTCTGAAATGCTCTGGTGGAGGACTGGGCCTGTCGGATATTCGGCGTTAATGGTTTTAGAGCGAAGATGCACTTCACGAACACTGAACACAATCAATAACCACAGCATTAGTGAACGACACTTCACCATATAGACCAACTTCGTGACGTCACAGAGACCTGCTCTCTTGCCCCGAACCGAGTCGCGGAGCAAAGCAATTGCCTTGCGCGGCGGCGGGTGCACAGTGTTCCAAAGATGGGACGGAAGCGGAGGAGGGGGGGGAAAGGTTTGCTTGGAAAATCGATAATTACGTTTTTTAAATGGAATTATTATTTAAATGTTTATGATTCAATAACAAAAAATTAAAAAATTATTACATAACTCAAAGCAATATCCGACTCTTTATCATAAACAGTACTGTAATTCCACTTCCATTCCAACAACAGTTTTAACATTTAACACAATAATATTTTATTCAATGGTATATAATAGAACGACTTATTTCTAAAACATTAATTAATGTTAACAAATAGATAAAAAATGGGGACCCGGTAGGGGTTACGTGAGACAATTTGGAACCCAGGCTTGATGATTTTCGATGTTTTGTTGGAGAATGTTTTAACCCTTCGTGATTTTCAGTGTCTTTTCCATAATCTTCAATCTGGAAATTGTTTTACTCATCCTACGTTTGCGGGCAACGTCAATTTTCAATATTTATTCTTATCCCTCAGATTTCTCTGGGTTGCAAAGCTACGTAATGCGTCTGTAGGTTGGACTGTTTAACTTACTGCAGTTCTTTCGAACACACCCTTCGCCATTGTTCCATTATCTACAAAAGGAAACTTTCTTCCTATGCCAAATGAAAATTCTTCTTCTTCTTTCTAGGGTTTTTTATCCAGCCGACAGCTGGGTACCCTTTACGTCCCGATGGGACGCATATTCGACCATACACTAGACACCAACACACTTGCGGGCTCCTCTGATCTGTGGTCAGCAGAACGCGAGGCCCTCCGCGACAACACATACATACAAAGAGAAGGGACAAACAACCATGTCCAAGGCGGGACTCGAACCCGCGACCCTTCGGACCGAAGCGCTGAGTCGGTACTCGCTCTTAGCCACCTCGGCCATCCAGGTCGGCGGGAAACCTTTCTTCCTATGCCAAAAGAAAATTAATGCTTGTAAATGGCTTCCCACTTCTATTGCCTGAAACACCGGCAAAGGCCCACTGCTAAGGTTTTCGTCACCGGCGACCGCGGTCTGCCCTCCCCCCCCTTTGCACGCATTGCTTCTCCGGGCGGCCGCTCGCGGAGGGGAAGCCGGCTCTGACGTCATTTCTCCTCCAGTTGGCAAACGCACGCTGACATAGATGAACACAATACACCGAGGTCTGCGCCGATACTGCAGGTTTCCAGCGCACAGCAATAACCTTTCGCCAGCTTTTGCACTGGCCAGCGAACTGCTCTGCTCCGCGGTCGCAACGACAAAATGTACACGAAACTGGGGAGAAATATTACTTCCCAAGAAAAGTTGCCAATGTAAACACTCAGCAAAAAATATTTCTTATGTTCGCAACATTTTTTGGTAGATATTTCGGGCGTAATGTAAACTTGTGTGTTACCGATTTCGCAAAGATATTGCTGGTTTTTGCTGATAGCAAGATTAAATTCTCTTTGAAGCCAGATGTTGCCACAGGAATCAAACGGTAATATGATCACTTGCTCAGAAGGCATTAAGGTTTTCACACAGACATATGTTCAAACAATTTGCCGATTAAATTTTTAATGATTCAATTTTCCAGACAATTTAAGTCCTGATCATTAATTTTTAGGTTTAAAAATTAATTTTAAAATAGGATAGTCATTGAATTAATGTGAATCTAATTGGATGTGAAGTCCACGGAAACGTTTGATTTAAAAAATCAGAATGTCACTGAAAAAAGTGTAAAAATATTTTTGCATACAACAAACTTACATTCTTGCATCATTTTAAATTTACAATTTTTTAATGACATTTCAACAAAATGAGACCTGCGCCGTATTTTTAAACATCCCATGCGTCTTTTCTATCCGAGGAAAACACTTGAAGCAGTTTCTGAGAAAACATTTCTTTTATAATTTGCATTAACTTCAAGCAGAAATTACGTGAAAACTACTCGTTAAAAAAAAATTGCTCATGTTTTTTAAAAATCAATTTTTTGGACAGTTTTTATTTAAGACAAAAATATCTGTATTCAATTTTGTAGTTTTGAAATGTTTACTTTATGCAATTATTGAACATAAAGAGAGTTTGCCGAATATGGAAACCATCACCAATTTTTATACCGTTCTTTATAACATAATAGGAGAAAATTTAAAGAAAACAATTGGAGCCATTTTACGAATGTTGAAATATTGTGCATATTTTACAGAAAATTACATAAAAACTACTCATATTTTCAAAAATATTTACATGATCTCATTTCAAAATATATCTCTAAATAAATAAACATTGCCATTATCAAAAAACAAACGATTTAATCGAAAATGCGATCAGTACAATTCTTTTAATCGTCTTTTACGCTGTCTGAGATCAAAGTTTAATCCAAAACTTATTGGAGATAATTTTACATTCGTGTAATTTTTGAAACATTAAAAGAATACACCAAAATTAACTTTACGTCATATTTAACAGTGCAATTAGCATTATTGTTGAAAAAGTTTGAAGGAAAAATTGGGAGCCATTTTTAAAAAAATGGCATTTGAGGTTTCTGAAAATGCAGAATTTTTAGTTCATTTTCACAGAAAATTGTTGTCTTCGAGAAACTTTATATGACGTAGAGCAATATGGCGTTCATGTCATCTTATACGGTTCATTTAGCGCTATCCCTACCAAAACTTTAAAGAGAAAACCATTTTCGTGGATATATTGCTTTTGTTATTTTTTAATATTGCGCACATTACAGCAATATTGGGCAAAAACTACAAAAGTTTCAAAAATTGTGCGTGACCTTAAATTATGGAAAGGAAAATTATATAAAAAGAACGACTTATGGAAAACAAATTTCATTTGAAGCAAATATCTCTATTTTTACAAAAATTTCTATTTAAGACGCCGAAAACATTCAAACTTCAAATTTTTGAGTTAACACTGAAAATCGGACCTATGCCACCTTGATATGTGCATTTTACTCTACTCTTACAAGGAATTTCAGGAAAAAATTTGGAGTCGTTTTTGAGAACATTTTAAAAATGTTCAGGGGAAAGGGGAAAGTACCCCCAAATTAAAAGATTTTTTTTTCGAAATCAGAAAGCTTTGATTAGAGGCCTGATCGACCAGAAGTTTCAATTAGGAAAAAATCCTAGGTATGGTTTGTGCGCCAGTGGTGTTCACAGACGGACAGACGTTATAGCGTGAATTGACTTTACGGTATCAAGGACCCACAAAACAGGGATTCTGGCTACACCACGTGTTAGAGGATTTTCCTTTAATTTAGTAACTGTATTATCTTCTTGTTCGTTATCAGGGCCCGTCAATGAATTTGGTTCTGCCAAAAATCCACTGTTTTTTCGCGCAACATTGCATAACTTTCTCTATACTACGTATATTATTCCGTATACATACGTATACGAGAAAATAAAAGTAGTGCTGCAGAGTGGCACACTTTCTCGTAGTAAAATTTTCTAATTTCCTTGGTGTAGTCAAGCTGCACAGTCTTGGCCCCATCTTCTCCTTCGTTCAGTCTTGCCCTCATCCCCTCACTCCATCGCCACTCTAAATACATTTTTTTAAAAATTTCTCAATTTTTTGGTTTTCTAATGTGAGATTCGAAATATTACTTCAAAAATATTAAAGAAGAGTAAAACCTCGTCCTGTATGGAAATTTACGTTGAAAAATTTGGAGCCGTTTTTAAGAAAAAATTGTTTATGCTTAATTGTAAATTCGAAATTTTAAGCTCAGAGATAGAGAAAGACAGAGTCAGAGACAGAGAGAGAGGAGTGAGAGAGAGAGAGAGAGAGAGAGAGAGAGAGAGAGAGAGAGAGAGAAATAGAGTCTCTGAGTAGGCGCGTGCGTGTACGCGAGTAAGCGTGCGTGTGCTTATTTTTATTTTATTAATAAGCGTTTCTAAAAATGATTAACGAAAGGAAATTATTTTCTCTGTGAGGATGGTGAGAGGGACATTATTCTTGTCTTTCTATTAAAATGCCGGTATAACCTTTATGGACACCCATACCGGTATAGACGTCCTATAAATGTATTTTATCGGTATAAAAGAACAAATATAGTTGTTAGAGTTATGGAAAAATGCCGATATTTTACCGGTTTTCAAAATCTTTGGAAATAATTATTTTCAATATTAGAGTTGTAGAGAGACACCGAGAAACATTCTGAAGTTTTGAAATTTTTGAAATAGCAGAGACTTCAATGGAAATTAAACCTAACCATTTTTGCGTCATTTCGCTATCCTAAGAATTTTAATTTAAAAATTGGAGAATTTTAAATGAAAATATTGTTGATTTTCATGTGAATTACCCCCAAAATCAAAATATCCATTTGAAAATGACAAGTCTCGAGTTCGACCAAATCGGTGAAATCGGGAATAATATTAAATTCGGAGAAAATAGTTGGAATGTTGTTAGCGCTAACGCTGACCACAATGTGATTTAAATTGCGAATTTTCAGAAATGCTCAAATGACATTTTTTTAATAACTGCTGCAACTTTTTCAATGAAAATGTTAATAAATAACTAGCGTATACTCTTCTGTAGTATTCTTAGTCATATTTCAGTTCTATTATTAGGGATCTGAAAAATTGAGAAATCGTGGAGAATTGTTATTTACGTGCCAACAGATGACACCTGAGAAGAGGTTCGGATATAGTACAGAAACAAACAATTGACTTAATTTTGTATGTCCCTGTTGAGTTTATTACTTCCCTAATATCTACAGAAAATAATTATTTATAGAAAATCGTCATCACAATCTTTTGTGAATTGATGGGATTTACGGCAGCTTTTACTTCGACATCGTTGTGCGGTATATGTTCTGACACATTTTCTTTCGCAACATTGCGTATAACAGGATGAAATCAGAATTTTGATCAACTCCTCAACTTCTTTAAGAGGGTAGTGTTTGATTCATGTGTATTGGTGTGAGGAATGACATTCATTTCCTTCACCCTTCTTTATGGAATCTTAGAAGATCCCCCACAACATGAGGATCCGCAGGTTTACACTCATCGCAAAACGCTGCTGTCAGTGGATCACGAGCGATTCTCTGCAAACTTACGGATGGTAGAAATCTTAATCGAAACCAATTATTTCTTTTTCACGGTCGGCCTTACACTGACCGAGATAAGAATGTTCCACAGTGCCCTCTCTTGCACCAAGACTGCCGCACGGCGTATCCAGTAGGTCCTGCTAGGCGTGCGTTCGTTTGCATGGCGGCCCGGCGACAACCTACTAACTTGTACTCACTGCGGTGTACTACCTCAATAAATGTTTATCCTTCGAATGTAAGTTGTAATATTTAGTCTGTAGAACCAATGATGTCAATTTTGTGCCTCTGACAGGGAGGTTCTAAAGTTCAAATCCTGACAGTAGTAGGATTTTCGACACTAGCTAGATAGCTAGGTGCATTCAGGCCCTGTGGGGAGAATTCTAGGAGCCAGCTACTACGATCGGTAGTTTTCTTCGATCAACACCAGGAGAATGCTGGAGCAGTGCACTAAGAAACCGGCCTCATATCGCGCGCGATCTTTCCTTCCTCCTTATCCTATCCTCGTCCCTTACTTTCACACACTTACTTGCACTATACTGCCATTCATGTCGGGAGACCATGAGTCTTAGAGCTTGGTCTGTCAAGGATAGTGTCCCGCTGGAGCAAGGTACCTGGTTGGGGATACTCCGATGTGTTGGTCGGCGCCGGATTTCGCCATCGAGCAGGGAGATAACCGCTACCTACCGAGATAAAAACACTTGTGAGGCTAATGACCGTAATTGACTCTCTGAAACACATTGTATTAATGTGTCAAGGAATCTACCTGCAAGGCAACAATTATCACAATACGCCTTGTTCTTTCCGCTGCAACTTTTTTATGATGATAAGTGAACGTAGTAGAAATGGAGACGTGCTGCACCGGAAATGAAAAGGTAAGGCACCATGAAAGTACTGCTTTCCGTACCCAAAAGTTTATGCAAATATTGCAATCATTAAATTTTTCCAATCGCCAGTCATTTTTCCTTTTTGGTATACACACGAGGATGCATTTCGTCCGCATTGCATTGATGTCGAGCTTGGATCATTGTAGATATTAGGGAAGTGAATAAGATACGGTGATCGTTGTAATAAATGTATGGTCTGTCCTTTTCCAAACTGGACTGGATGGTCTTTCCTTTTCCTGGACCTTTCTCAAGCATGGCTGCAGTGGTGTCGCAGCCGTTTACTCCATGGAGGAATGTGTCTGATTCCTTGCAGTTGAGGACGAGTGCGGAGTTGCGTGTATCTTTCAAACTGTGAAACTTAGTCCTGACTTTGCCCTTCCATATGCATGAGAATTACTTTCGTTTTGGAGCAAGAGCTATGCGTAATACAAGACGATCAACAACTTGACCGACAATAACAAATTGTCTATATGATCGATTGCTTTTCCAACAACGTCAATCTCTGCTTCAACTTTCGCAATACTTGTTTCAATGCTGGCACTCTCCAAGTTTTGTGCTCACTGTAAGACAAAACATTGTTTCTTAGGTTAACTAGAAAGATAATCATAGGCAATACCATGAGTGATTTGGAAATTGTCGATAAATCCCCGACTCGCAAAGCGAGGAGGGGATTTATCCGAGAATTTCCAAAGTACGAGTTGTATTTAATAGGACTATTCAATGAATTAAATTATGTCAAAGAGTTCCAAAATGCGGCAAATATTGAAAACAACTGAAAGCTACGTTAAAATCAAAGAGGTTATATTATAGCACATACGCAGTTTATTGGACATCGTCATAGCGATCGATGTATACAGCCTCCTAAAGTGGATGAGTCAGTGTTTATGACTGGCCAGTAAGGAAAAGAAAATTTAAAAAAAGTTTGAGATACACCACTTTGATTAGGACTTTGTATGTAAGTTAAACACTACTGGTTTTAATTTCACGAATGGAGTAGTCACTAAAAATGTCCGTGACGTGCGCTCAGCAATCGTTTTTGACGTTCAATTTTTTTTTGCGCAGAGAACTTTTAGAATATCCTTCAAGTTCAGCAACATTAGCCTTATAAGGTCTCTGAATGTAGGAATTGATGTTTGCATAAATTTGATCAAATGTTTCATGTTTGTGCAGAGATGAAAAGTTTTGTGGATAAAAACATCTACAACAAAAACTTCGTTATTGTCAGTGTTTTTCAAGTACTTGATAAACCGACTGTTCACAGATAATGTTAGCTTTTATAGTGACTCCAATGCGTCACGACTACAAAAGGTACATTTGCCAAAGCCTATGCGATATGTATTTTAAATCGTTTGCTGAATGAATATTGAATGATTAAGGAGAACTTCTTTCAGATGCATATGGATTCGTTGCTTCTAAGGAAGATAACGGCTACGCAGTTATTGAATGAGCCCTTCAAACAATAGGAATTCACTTTTTATCTTTTTTTCTTTTTTTTAATTTGCTGCGTCTCGTTTGACGCAACGCGTCTCCAAGCCCTTGGGGCGTTGAGCGCTTTGCGCTTCAGGAGTAATCCTCCCATTACTAACAACGCTGGAGTAATCCTCCGTTAATACTGTCGCGTCTCGTCGCAGTCGGTTGTCAAGAGGACCGCCAGGTAGCATCTCCGCGTACGCGCTCTCCTACCGCGCTCCTGCGTCACTACCCAGCGGCCAGAATTAGGAAGGAATAAGGATAGGGTAGGGTTTAGGACACTTCACAGGGTTGGACTAGCCCTTGTGAAGCAGCAGAACGAGTTTTGTTGAAACAAATTTCACATGAGATTCGACGGGAATCGAACCCGGATCTCAGTGGTGAAAGGCTTGCGACTTTGCAATGAGCCACGAGTACAGCTTTAAAACGTATCCCTGGAGTTTAAGTGTAGCTAAGATAATACGCATGCCAACCAGCACTATTGTGGTTGTCGAAACTGTCATTGAAGGTGATACAACTCAATTGTATCAGAGATCATTGTGCACGATTCACCATATGATCTAATACATTTTCAATTGATTTAACAAAAGATATTGAAAACGATTTTCTACGAATAATTACTTCCGTAGATTTTCGGGTAAAAGGTATAGTCAAACAAGGGGATGAGAAATGCCCCTTAACCAAATCGATAATCGCAATGCTCATATAAAAGAGAATAAAAATTCCCGTAGATTCACAAAAAACCAGCCTCCTAGGGCAATCCATTGCAGAGATACAAGAAACGTGATTTTCAGGTTTTTTATTTCTCCGCTTCTATTGCATGTATCAGACTGAAAAAAATACAGAGACGGGGAAAATAGTTCAATTTGAAAGTACATTCGTCAACGAATTTTAACACCAAATTCACAAAGAAAACAATTTTGAAATTTATTTTCGACGTAATAACGTTAGAGTAGTGTCTCAGTTTTTCCCCTAGAATGTGTCTTTATAACATTCTATTACATATATTTTTTCAAATTTATAAATAATGTGGACCATAGTGAAAAAATTCGCACCAAAATGTGATTGGAAAAACCGATTTAAAGGTATTTAAACATTTATTCACGGCATATGAACTCAATATTATTGGTGTTACATCGATTAAGAACCAAATTGAATCCCAATTTGAAGAAAACCAATTTCAATATCCTTGGTGGAAAGAGACCGACTTCCGTCAATGAGCTTCAGGCACTGGTTTACGTCATAATATTAGCAGGGATTGTATATGCCAAAATTATCACAAGTCATTGAAACAGATACAGAGAAGCACTTTTTTAATACATCTTTTATTACCCTTCATCGTGTTATTTTTGGTTGGTTACCGTTGAAAATTGTCACTTTATTACACAAAATGTTTCACAACACTTCTTGCTTTATCCAAAATGGCGGCCGTCGTCTGGTCTCGCTTTCTAAAGAAGCGGTCACATGATTCGCGACGGAAACTGGTACTGCGCGGTACGAGCAAAAATCGGTGCACCGGAAGAGCCCACCCATCTCTTTCCACCATGGGAATATCGGGAGTGAAACGATATTGTTAACGTGCGAACGGAAGTGGAACCCTGGGATGCTGCTTCCACAGAGCTGCGATCACTTATTATTTGGCACACGCTCGTTACTTGGCAAAATTTGTTAAATAGAAATTTTGAAAAAACAGAAATTTTGAGTAGACGTTTTATAAACGAACGCGTGATCTCATTATTGAAGAAGACAGTGACAATGATTAATTGCCTATGATTGTCTAATTGGTAATGATTCATAAATTTACAACTGAGTAATTTGATTTTAATATAAACATAAATATTAATATACCTAAAACGAGTAATTTGATTTATTTACAAACAATTTGATTTATATTAGAAACAAATCTAAAAACAAAAGGGGTTTGAGAAGTTTCTTTCGATAATATAAATACTTTCCACATAAAACAAACATTTGTCAGCAAACAGTGTAAAATCATCCTGGTAAGTGAGACCTTTTAATTAATTTTAATATAAATTGTTTAAACATTGGTGAATTTTTTTTCACTACAACCGGAGTCGATTGTACGGAGTTAACAGATGCTGTGGAAAAGTAATGTTTTTAGTTGGAGATTTAAGAGACGTGTTATGTGACTAACCGAGATCTCTAGTCCGAAATCTTCCATTCACATGATTTGATATTTCCTAATCATTTTCATTTGGAACAAAGACAAATAATGTCAATCAAAGATAATTTCCTAATTTATTGCACTTACTAGTAAATATAACATTACAATATAATCATCATAATAGCAATAGCTTTAAATATCGTAGCAATGATCCGGTTTTGTTTTGCGTGACGTCAATTTAAAGTTCTCCTACAAGAAATAAGTCATCAGACTGAGGGAGAGGAGGAAAGGTAATTGTGAAGTAGAAGTAAAAATGTCATTGATAGAAAGGGAAATAGAGCGGAATGAGTAGGGACATTAAGATGGAAATGTGGAATGTGTCATTATTAAGAAATAATATTAGGGTATTTTGGAAATACTGAATGAAAGGTTATAGAATTAGTGGAATATGAATTGAATAGGAGAGAGAAATGGTTAGAATGGTAATCGAAGATACAATTTCTAACAGGAAATGTATGAGAGAAATAGCAAATGGGGTAATTATTAGTGGGATGAAGAATCATATTGAGGAGGAAGAAGGGATTGGAGGTGATGAGGAAATGGAAAAGTTGGTTAGACTGAATGGAGACATATGGGTGATTTGGACTCTACAAATTTGTAACAAGCAAAATAATATTAAGGAGTAGATGAGAAAGAGGTAGGGAAAGCAATAAGATTTGAAGGAAATTTTAATCAAAATGAATCAGCTCAAAGGGTTCTCTTAGACTTGATAATCTTTTACACGCAATAATGAGACGGCATGGGACAACCGGTTCTACTTCCCCTTCGAAAGGCGGCCGAAAAATTATTTTGCATTTAAAAGTCCACGGCTGCGACCGAATTTGAAATTGGGGATAACAGTCCGACACGCTCATCGTTATATCATCGAAACTGAAAAATATATTACGTCTTTTCAGAATATTTCGTTAATATAATAATTTTATTATTTATTTATTTTATCAAGAGGTCCCGGAATACCCTATCCCAATAAATGTTCAATTGGGTAATGTTAAAGAAACATTTACTCAGAAACCGCTTATCTTAGGGAGTTCAAATTTTTGCTAGTGTAACATACGCATCTTTTGTAAACCCTCAATACAGTTTTTGAAATAATAAATTATTTTATGAGATATAATGTTTCTGTGTATGGTTCATTTTCCCCCTGAACAACAAGGCATTTTGTTGAATAAAACCAAACCGACGCCAAATTTTAGCTGAATTTAAAGCTTTTTATTCAGCGTATGCATACTTTATGTAAATAAATACTGCATATTTCAGCTTCCTATCAAATTACAAGCTGAAAACACGTTCCTTCTATATTAAAATAGTGACACTACAACAGCACATACTTTCTACCTTGTATTTTCGGACAAAATTACGTAGAAAGTACTCAAATTTTAAAAAAATTGTACTTGACCTTATTTAAAAATCTATCTTTACAAACAGATTTCATTAAGAGAAAAACATCTATCTTTAATATTTTAGTTGCAAGAAGACTCCGAAAAGATGTACACATTTGTAATTTTTGTAAATCAGGGTTTTCAACGAACAGGAGGCCTGCACCATTCTCTTAAACTCCTTCATACTATCCCACAACAAAATTACTAAAAAACGATGAAGCAATTTTTTTTAAACTTAGAAAATGTCCCAGGGGCTTCACGTAAAGTACCTCCCAAAACTCTAACATCGGTTTCAAATGCCATCACATATCAGTCACATCGATTGGGGAATATCAATTTTATATAAAAGCGGCTGAACGGTTTATGCCGCTTGCGTTATCACAGACGGATGGACGGACAGTCAGACGTTTTGTTCAAGGTCGGCATCAAGGACACACAAAAGATGGATTCTAGTTACACCACGTATTACAGGATTTGTTTCTAAATTTTGCAACTGGATTTAAGCGCTTTTTGCATTACCAGGACCCTGTAATAAGAATTTTTCTGCCGAAACTTTGCCGTTTTCGCGCAGCATTACGTATCTTGCTCTCTACTCCGTACCGAGAAAGTAAAAACAGATTTACGGGAAACAGAGTTCAAACTTAAGACGTCAAAAGAGATCTGCACCATACCTTACAATTAGCTTAATACATTTTACAATTAGCTTCAAGTCAGACGTTGCGCAATTTTTACATAATACATTATCAGACAAAATAGATAAAAATAGGTATATCAATAAGTTCAAAATGTTCACGGCCCTTATCAAATTTACTGTATTGATCATCTCCAAATACTATTTTTTCTGACAAACATCCTTGTGAGACCGCACAACAGTGAAGGAAACAAATAAATAAAAATATTTATAGTGAACGTATCGGCATGATTAAAAAACATTACAAACAAAAAAGTCTAAAGATTCAAAAACGCAAATTAAAAAATTCGAAATTTTGAACCCATAACTCATTCCGGGTCCCCTTAAATGTAATCCGAATGTTGGGTAAATGTGTACTTGAACTGCAGCGCTTGCCACGCCATCTTCTTGTCACTTGCGAAATAGTTGCTCCTCTAATTCAATACAGAAGTTGCTCATAGCGCCCCGAAAATGAGAAGTTAATGTCGGAGAACGCAGCTTAGAGCATTCGTGATAAACGTGAGTACGTGTGATGTGTAAAGGGTGAACCAAGTTCACAGCGTGAGCAGGTAGGCGAGCGTGGGGTCCCACGCCTTGGCGCCGCCGTGGCCGTCGTAGGGCGAGGCGGGGCGCGGCCCCACCGCCTCCAGCGCCGCCAGCACCTCGCGCCGGTGCGGCACGCCCCCCTGCCACACGTCGCGGAACAGCCCGCGCACCAGGAAGCGCTCGCTCAGCCCCTGCGCATGCGCACAAACGCACACACCAATATATATATATATATATATATATATATATATATATATCGGTTTTAGAAAAATATAGGAAATTAGTCAATAGGTGAAAACGTATAGTGAAATGAAGTGAAGTGAAAGGTGCGATTATGCGTAGTCTACAGTAAAAGTATTGAACAATTAATATTTAGATAAAGTTATATGCAGTGCAGTGAAGTGAAGTGAAGTGTTTTCATTTGAAGTGATGTGTGGTTCCTTCGTCTATATATACATGCGTATATGTTTGTATGTATGTATATTTGGGTAATATGTAAGTTTATTCATTTGTATGTTAGTGTATATGCATTTTAATGTTTAGTATAGTAATATGTAAGTTTATTAATTTATATGTTAGTGTATATGCATTTTAATGTTTAGTATAGTAATATGTAGGTTTATTCATTTATATGTTAGTGTATATGCATTTTAATGTTTAGTAAAGGAATGTAAATGCCATCAGCATATATAGGAAATGACAAAGTCAATTTCTTTGTTTATATTTATTTTTGTATATTATTTTATTTGTAATTGTAATTTTGCATTCTGCCACGGGCATCATCTGCCCAATTGTAGAATAAATTTCTATCTATCTATCTATACACACACACACACACACACACACACACACACACACACATATATATATATATATATATATATATATATATATATATATATATACATACAGAGTGTCCAAGGAGGAAACATCTGAAATAAGCTCTTAAGACAATTTTAAGCATATTTTGTCTAATAAACTCCTTCGATATTTCAAATGGCCGAGCCGCAATAAGCACTCAAAAGTTGGTTTGAAAAAATACTTTTTATGCAAATATTTGCTGTTTAGAAATATATAAACACATCAGAAACTTGTAAATTGTTTATTATTAACAAAAGAAGTGAATATTTTTGTTCACAAAGAAAAACTAACACAGAAATACAGTCAATTGAACTGTGTAAATTGGATGCTTGTTTCAGTGTTAATTTTTCCTATATGAACCAAGTTTCGTTGTTTGCTCCTAAACATATATATTAGAGAGAGTAGAGAGTACTGATTAATTAATGATTCCTGGCGCGTCAACAGAAAATCATTATTCCCGCAAGAGTAGTGAATGTTTTCCCTCGCGAGGTGGCAGTGAGTTTCTTCCGCTGGATGCTGAGATCCGCCTTCGAGTTACGTCGGCTAGCGGGGTTTTCCCTAATCACGTATCTCGCACCACCGGGGCACCATCCCTGGCGGGACAAGCTCTAATTTCTGACTGGTCTCCTGGCATACGTTGTAGTGTAGTGCATGTAAGCGTAAGTATCTGTGTAAGTAAGGGGTGAGTACAGGGCATGGAAAAGAAAGGAAAGATCGCCTGCATGTATGAGTTATTCATGCCATAAACGGCAAATATGTTTTAATCTGTGCCATGAAATGAATTTTATGAACGATTTCTTGTAACGTAAATAGTAGTTTATGCAATTAGTTTATATGTTAAACTTATTGCATGAGTCCTGTTTTGAAAACGAGCGACGTTAGGAACGAGTTTTCAAATTTGTCCGAATGTAATAAAGCAACCGTATACAAACGAGATACAATGCTATTTTTTTGTATAACAGCATTGTAAATTTTTAAGAGAATCAAACTAATTTTGCGAAACAACTTCTTGTGACGTCTCGGGTATTTGACGTCTGTACGAGAAAACGAATTGATGACCAATCATTCGTGCCGTAAAATCTAATACGTCATCATTGTGCTGTAAAGGCCCGTTTGTGAACGATTGCTTGCAACAGAAAAGGTCCTTTATAATGCTGGAATACAAAAACAGTCGTTTATAATTCTGGAATACAAAAAGAGTCGTTTATAATGCTGGAATACAAAAAGAGTCGTTTGTAATGCTGGAATACAAAAAGTAGTTGTATAAATGTGGGATGTGTAGGCACCTGCGTTTATAATGATGGAATACAAAAGAGTCGTTTATAATGCTGGAATGCAAAAGAGTCTGTATAATGCTGGAATGCAAAAGAGTCGTTTATAATGATGGAATGCAAAAGAGTCGTTTATAATGATGGAACACAAAAGAGTCGTTTATAATGATGGAATGCAAAAGAGTCGTTTATAATGCTGGAATACAAAAAGTATTGTATAAATGTGGGATGTGTAGGCACCTGCGCGTGGGCGTTGGCGTGGGCGTGGGCGTGGCCGCGGGCGCGGCGGGCGGCGGTGTCGGTGTCGGAGGCGGGCGCGGAGTGCGTGGCGCCGCGCCGCTTCACCCTGCGCACACACGCACTGCGTCACTTCACAGCACAACATCACATGGCCCCTACATCATGCAAGTCTCCAAGCAAGGCCACTTTTCCTTCTCCCCCACGTCGTTCGTGAGCTAGCCTATGCGTTTACGAAATCAATCCAATGATAGTGATGATTCGTAAAGTTAAAATTAAATTTTTAAGCAGGCAGTAGTAAACGTGGTTCTTTCAGGGCATATAAAGTGTTTAATAGTTGAATTTTTAGCACTAGTGCTAAAAGTGAGACGATATTCAAGTGTTCAAATTGATCTTGAATGCAACAAAAATGATTTCTTTCTTACAGCATCAGCTATTGCTAACTTTAATGTATCATTGAGTGGTCAGTATATATGAATTAAAATTAAAGGAAAGTCAGCAAGGCTGTGTAAAAGAAGCCTTACACGTGGTGAAATTGTAAAGCGTAAGACGTGGTGAAATTTATTTATTTTGCTCATAGGATTGCGCCACTCGGCCTGCCGGTCTCGTGTCACGTTTCCTTCTCGCAAAACAAAAGAACACTTTTATTTACTCGTATTATAAATAACTGTTTTATCATTCTTCGGGTCATGTGTTGTTTTATAGCTGTTAGCATACCTAGAAATGTTTTCAGTGTTATTACTGCCGACGCCAAAAGTTAAAAATCGAAGCGGAGTCGAGATTTTTAATTTGGACGAGGCAGTTATAACACTGTAACGTTTCGTGGCATGTTCAGCATTTTATCGGTCAACATACAATCTCACGAATTATGGAAAAATGTACATTACTGCGATAGGAAATACATGAATTCTGTTGCTGCGGTACGTTAGTACAATATTGTGGGGTGTTGCTTGCGATATATCTATATAAAGAAATGTTCGTGTACCGTAGTTCGAGAAAGATGGATGCAAATAATTCTCCTGAACGTAAAGAAACGACGTTCGATTAGGAAGTTGGCGCGTTCACTTCCAGTGGCGACACCTTCACATCGTCAGTAAATACGATTACGGGAGTAGTTTCATTCGATGGAATGCATGAAAAATGAGGTTAATTTACCTAATATACATTTTTCTAATTGTACTATTACTAATATTACAATTAATAATAATTATTCCCCAAACCAATGTAAATTACTTCTGAATTGTCTGACTCTGATTTGTTTTGTACATCGCCATGACTTTTCCTTAACAAAACATTTGATTTGCGCTGAATCGATCGTTGTTTACGTCGCTAAGGATATTAAATTCCTTAACATGCAGGTAGGTTCCAGTTCACTTAACGGATCTGCAGGGTCGCAGGGGTTGCAGACGCAGTACCTGGCGTGGCTGCGGTGGCGGCCGCCCTCGCTGCCCGTGTCGTCGGTGGAGGTGGTGTCGAGGTCGGTGCGCGCGCGGCTGCGAGCGCCCCCGCGCCGCCGCCCCCACTGCGCGAGCGGCCCCGCCCCCGCCCCCGCCTCGCCACACTGCTCCAGCGCCTGCGGATTTTGCAAGAGGGAAATGTGTTTCGGCGTCTTCCTACTTCCTCAAGATACACATATTGTCCTGAATGAAATCTGTTTTGTTACGATAGATCATTAAGTAGGTTCTGTACAATTTTTCGAAAATATGAATAGTTTTCGCGAAATTTGCATGTAATGTAGGTAATTCTTAATTTTTTAAACATCTTTTTCTTTAAAAAAACGCTCAATTAAAAAAATTCACATCCTACGTAACGAAAGACAGTAACACATTACCACAAACTCTCTGTATTTTAGAGAATTGCAAAATGTTAACCTTTCAAAATTACAAAATTCAGGAAAGTGACTTTCGCTTCAAACAAAATCTGTTTAAAAAATCAAGTCTTTTAAAAAGGTCTTGTACATATTTTTTTTTTAAAAAAAGAGTAGTTTTTGCGTAATTTGTGCTTGTTATTTATGCAATTTATAAAAAGACCATTTTCTCAAAAACCTCTCCAAATCTTTCCTTTCATTTTTCTTTCACGGGTAGAAGAAGGAACACAAGTCGCAGGTCTAATTTTCATTGAACTCTCTGAATTTTTGAAAATTTGAAATAATGCGAGAAACTACATATGTGCTTTTGTAGCACCACTGGTTGCTAGTAGGCGTTTGTCGGGGAGGGGGCTACCTGGAAGAAGAGCTTGGCGTTCTCGAAGCGCGACCGCGCCCCTCTGCAGGCGCGCGGCGGCCCTGGGCGCGGGCGACGGCGCGGGCGGGACGCGGGCGGGGGCGGAAGCGCGGGCCAGGCCCTCCTCGGCAGCGCTCTCGCCGCCGCCGTCCTCCACGATGGACCACGACTGGTCCGTGCTGTCGTCTGCGGTCACACGCACCACACAAATGCAATTCCTTTATCTCATTTCTCTTGTATTTATTTCATTTATCCATAAAATCAAACCCGTCTGAAAACATAATAGACATAATCGTTGTTAACCCTAAAGGAGATGCGCGAGCGATACTCACGTGGGCGCACATCGAACTGAGTACGCCATTTCATTTGCTAGATGAGCAACTAAAATAAAACTAAACGTATTATAACGAATTTTGCGTCATCTGACGTCGCTACCACGAACTACCTGTATGCGCGGATTGCGACATCTGCTGGGCCCTCGAATCAGATAGTCCCAGAGTGTTCGCGGCGCTTATCGCAAAGTCCAGAAAATTCTCGACGGCGCCCGCCGAGTATAGTAAATACGCGGCGGCCGGCGACCGCGAGTTGTGACGTGAGTGCATCGCGGTAAATAGCAATGCAATGATTGTGCTCAGTGACGTGAATCGTGGCCAACGCCGTGAACTATGGTCAGTGCAGTGGACTGTGGCCAATGCATCGAACGGTGGTCAGTACTTAGGTCAGTACGACAGTGCAAAAGAAGTGAACAGTGTAAATAAATAATCAAGAAAAGTGTAGTGTAAATAAATAAACATGAGAAGTGTTGTGTAAATAAATAATTAAGAGAAGTGTGCCGTACAAAGAAATAATCAAGTGAAGACTCTGTACATAAATCAAGTGTTTTCAGTGATGGCGTTAAGAAACAAAATTAACGTTTTTGTTAAAAATAATATTTGTTTTAATTCACCAAATAGATTCGTAATAGTATTTATTACACCAAAATATTTTATTCAAACATTTTCACATTACAAAATTATTTTTAACCAAGTAAACAAAAATGTAGGCAAAATCGGTTGATAAGTTTACTAGATTTCAGCCTCCCAGAAAGTCTTTTTTGCATATGTTGGGCTTATACGTGTATAAAACGATTTCATCTAAAATGTCTATGAAAGTGATGAATGCAGAGAGTTCGTTTTTCACAGTATTAGTCACTTATTTTTATGTGAAAATTTAAAAAGATTTTAGAAAAGTATTCTCCGCTGTTTTCAGATAACACATTGCTATCGCTAACGCTATCACTATTGTATCGTGATGTGCCTATGTCTTCTTCAGATTTACTGTCGTGATCGGACATTTGTACATTTTCCGACTAATTATCTGACGAGTCGTCATCGATCTGTTCTTCTAAATGTAATTCCATCCTAAACTTTGTATATAGAAGAGCGCTACACGTACTTTCTATTGTAAAAATGAAAAAAAAATTACTTACTTACACAACTAGGAGCACGGCGTGCAGAGTACGCCTAGATGCACGGAATTGACACTGACTCCCAATCGGCAGAGCAACAACTGGCGATAGAGTATTAGGTGTCGGCATTTCCGGCTTATCCCAAATTACAGGAAAGAGAAGCTCAAAAATGTAGCGTGGCGTACTCTGTAAGCCGCGCACCTACTTAAGGGTTAAAAGCGTAAATTTGTGATGAAATTTTTGCTTTAAATAAACATTCTGTCTGAAACCTGCAGATTTGTAGTGAGTTTCCCATTAGCTCACAAGTTTTGGTTGAAGATCCTTTTCTTTAAATTTGTTGTAAAAATAGAGTGAAATGCACTTATAAAAGTGGCATAAGTCCAATTTCAGGGTTCAATCTGAA
Organism: Teleogryllus oceanicus; assembly: GCA_964035755.1. Classification (NCBI taxonomy): domain Eukaryota; kingdom Metazoa; phylum Arthropoda; class Insecta; order Orthoptera; family Gryllidae; genus Teleogryllus; species Teleogryllus oceanicus. Next base: position 20,909,721 of record CAXIVR010000007.1, on the reverse strand, counting down.
TTTTCGAAAATTTTCAATCTTACAAATTATTTCGGCGTCTTCCTACAACTACAAAACTGAAAATATAGATTCTTCCATCAAATGAAATTTGTTTTCCATAATTAGTTCTTTCATTATAGGCCATGTACATTTTTAAAAAATATAGTAGTATTCCACATTATTCGTGGAATATGTCAATATTAAAATTTATCAGAAAGAAGAGTTTCTCAAAAACTGCTCCAATTTTTTTTAAGCTTTAGGTAGAGATAGTGCTAAATATACTGTGTAAGACAACAACGCCATTTTCTGTATTCTTTTGTTTTTTCAAAAACTACACAAATGTTCTTTACTTGTATCTCACGTCGTTAATATTTAGTGACAATTTGTTCACATTATTAAATTTATGAGTAGAGGTGCTTCAAATTGAAATGAAGTTTATCGAAAACTCAAAAGTTTTCTGTGAAAAATAACTTCAAATTTCGCACTTACAGTAATGCTTAAAAGACATTTTCTTAAAAACGGCTCCCACCTTTTTCGAAAAAAAATTCCATATGGGACGAGGTATTACTCTTTTAGAATATTCTTAAAGTAATATTTGGATTCTACCATTAGGAAACCGAAAACTTGAGAAAATTTCAAGATTTGTGTACTTTGGGCGGCGGTAGATGGCAACTGGCATGATGATGGGGCAAGGCTGTAAAACTAGCCCAGAAAACTAACTAGTACGAGAAAGAGTACTACGTATATACGGAATAATATATGCAGTATAGAGAATGTTATGTAATGCTGCGACAAAGAACAGCAGTTTTTCGAGAAAAAACTCGTATTGTAGGGCCTTCATACAGGAAAAGTGGATAAATTTGTGCCAATACGAAGTAGATTACTTCCCCCCTCTAACACATTCTTTTAGATATCCGAAAACGTGAATAAATGTGAAAATGCGCCAATATATGAGATGAGAGTGGGGCAAAACTGAGTAAATAGCTCAGACTCAAGAGATAAGGAAACAAACTAGTACGAGAAAGTCTGTGCCAGTGGCGGCCGGTACAGAATTCTATTGATGATGGTGCAACATCGTTAACAAATCATCGATGATAACAATTATCGATGTTCAAAATTAAAACATCGATGCCAATAAAACATCGATCAAAACGCATCGATGCTTTTAAACATCGAAGCGAAGGTTTAAATCTGGTTTACTAATCTCTTAAATGAATTTTGATTTTACAATGACCGCGTTTATTAATTTATAATGAAGATTAAACTGAAAACAAAGTAATAATATGAACAATGCCGACCCTAAAATCTGAGTAATCTCACGAGGTCACAGCTTCGTGAGTTCGCTGAAGAAAATTACGGGAAGAAGAGGAGAAGCCTTACGCCGCCTCTCCATGCGCGAAACACAAGGAAAGACGCACGAAATACCAGAACATGTGGTCATCCTAAGCGAGAGATAGTCTGCTCGATGAAGATAGAGCATTAGTGCACTCAATGAAACAGAACATCAACCAGAAGAGTCGCATGCAAACCAACACAGCGTTCTTTATACAGCGTTAAATGGGCTGAGATGGTGCCAATCCGTAAGTGGCTCAGCGGTTTAGAAAGAGGCCGGTAGATAGCTCTCCACCCTGGGCGTTTGAAAAGATTTATTTCTTTTACGGCAAAAACAGTTAAAAACTGTGTGTGACGTGCTACTGGGAGAAGTGAATTCTGTGCACGTTTTCATTATTTACAGAGCATCGAAAAACTAAACGCTCGTGCAAGTGAAGTACTCTAAAGAAAAATATTTTGAAGAGATGATATTTTAAACATATTTTCGTGGTGAAAATTTCCTTTTCCTCCCTTTGTTTGGGTGGTGCCATGCACAGTGGCACTACCCTATAACCCGCCATTGGGTCGGTCGGCCGCTGGTCGTTGCCATTGTGTTGCACCACTAGCTAAATTATGCATACACTCAGTCGTGAGGACAAGATACGTGCGGTTGCACTCACCCAAGCTGCGTGTGGAGGCCGCGTCGAGGTCCGATTCGGAGCTGCCAGTCACCTCCTCGATGGGCACGCGGCGAGCGCGGTACCACATCTCCTCGGCCGCCACAGCATGCACGCGGCGCCACCGTCGCTCCCCCTCCCCCTCCGCCACCCTTTCTTCTTCCCTCTGCAACGCCGTCTGCAACACAGAGCCTAACGTCATTGCACTTAACACTCTCTCGGCGGTACGCTTTGCGCCGATAAACCGAGACCGTAAAACCACATTCTGTACGTGGGTGAATATATGTACTCGTAACAATGTACAAGTTTTATGAAAGGATCAATAATTCGTTTATTTAATCCATGAAGGGAATATTATTTAGTTTTGAATTGGGGAAAAGAACTTGGTCAACGGTTTTGTCTCACCAGTACAATACATGTACTTAATACAGTTTTTATCTGGTTTTCAAATAAGTTTTCGAAATTTCAATCACCTACGAACTCTAAATGTAATACTAAGTATATTAGTATTCATCAAAACTTGGTATCTGGGTCAAAAGCAGTTTGTTTTCAAAGCTGCGAAACGATTAGTGACCTAAGGAAATCATCGTGAAAACGTTAACTTGACCTTCGTGGTGCAACAAAATCTTACCTTTTCTGAATAACTGACGGGCACATGGTCTACGTGAGTCCATACATCGGTAACCGGAATCGAAAATGAAGAACTGTGTGTTGTGACAGTGAGTGAAGATTGTATTTCAGGCGTTTTGACGGGAGGGGCGCCTGGATGTAAGACATTCGTTCTCTCCAGCTGGCTAGGGTAGTTGACCAATTCTTGAGATATTTTCGAGCTTTCTGCAGTGACTTCACTGCCTCCCACTTGCAGGAGAGGCGGTTGTTCATCTATGAAGATCTCATCCGTAACCACAACTGCTGTTTCTGACGCAAGACAAGCGAGATCGCCACAAGATTGACCTTTGGAATGTTGGTCCCAGAATTTCCGCCATTCTGTTACGTTCGCAGATACTCGTCTCGGAGGTACTGTTTTAAAGTAGTACTCAGGTCTCCGTTTCTCCGGAGATTTCGATAGCGCCTCGAAACTCTGTTTGCGACTAGTTACCAGATTTGATTTCGACTTGAGAGTTATCGGTAATTTCGGTTCATTTTGGAAAGAAATCGCATCCTTTGCAAAATCAGTTCTATTTGTCTCCTCCTTTTCACGAGATTGGGAGTCGCATATTAAAAGTTCTCTATCAATGAATGATTCCTCGTCATCTCTTCTGTGTTGCTTTAATATACTCTTTCTCTTCTTCACTGGTCTGTATTTTAGACATTCCTTCCCCAGTTTGTTCGCCTCGACGACGTTCTCGAAGGCCTGACGCCACTTGCTGACGATGCCTGGGATTCGAATGGACGGATGCAGTCGACGGCGCTGGGGAGAATTCGGAGGACCCATCGAAGAACTTCTCTTGGTGCAGCCTTTAAGACTTATCCCCTTGCACTCCTCTTTCCGTTTCAAAGCAGTTGCTTTCTGGTCCCAGAACTGCTTCCACTGCGAAACCCGTATTACGGGTGAAACGGTCTCTGGTGAGGATTCGCAAGGCCATTCAGCAACTAAAAAACTCTGTTTTACAAAGTTGAAAGAATGTGGAGATTTAGATGGAGTGAATGTTTGTAAATTGTTTCGTTCTGAATCTAACGTATCAGTGATTCCTTCGTCAATATGTATATTTGTTGATGGTGATTTTCTGTTGCTTTGAAAAGGAGCATATGAACAAAATGTTTCAACGTTGGCTTCCTTCTTAAAAGCATATTCACCATCGGACAGACTTGAATTGGATAGTGTTCCCATGTGACGGTGATGAGAACTTTCTACTAAAGTGTCACTACCATCACCTTCATCGCCATTTCCAAGAAGTACATCGTCGCCTTCGAAAAGACGACTTGCCCCAGGAGAGACTTGCGAAGTCGTGAATTCATCGACATCTTGAATCAAGATAAGAGGCAATGAGGAATCTTCAATTGCACCTTCACTAATGCGTTGTTCATTAAAACTAATTTTATTTTCAATTTCTGAAAGCTCTTCATCTACACGCATATCTTCAGTATTTTTAACAGTTCTTTCGATGCAAGGCGTATTATGTTCTCCAGTCTTAAAGATTACTTCACTTTCGAATTGATTTTTATTTCGACGTATTACTTCAGTGACACAGCGAGAGACAGAATATTGAGATTTCGTTGACAGTTCCTCTTGAGAACCGAGAAAATGATTGTCATTAGCGTTCTTGTTATTATGATCGGTGTCATTCGTGAAAAGTAATTCGTTCAATTGGTTTAATGTTTTTTCTTCTTTGCCTGGTAAATTGTTGTTTCCTGTGCTTTCATTTAACTGTAAAGTGTGAAGAATTTCTTGACGCAAATTTTGGTTATCACAACGATGTAGTTCTCCTACGTTAGACGTTGTAATATGATTCAATTCTTCTCTTCTGAAAGAACAACGCGGGCCCTTGGCCACGCAGAGGTGCGGCGGCCGTCGGCCTCCTCCTGGATGTCCATGGGCGCGGCGCCGGGCGACAGCACGCGCGGGTGGAAGGGGGGGCGCTCGGGCCCGGCTCGCGCCCCCCCGGCCCCATGCGCTCGGGGGCGTAGTCCACCGCGAGGTGGCGCGTCCAGTCGTCCGCCTCGTCCGCCCCGCCCCCCCGGGGCTGGCCCCGCTGCGGCCGCTGCGCGCGCTGGAGTCGGGGGCGGAGGGCGCGGCGCTGGAGCTGCTGGGGCTGGCCTCGCCCCGCTCTCGCCACCACCTCCAACCACGCCCCATTCCCAACCATGCCCCCACACGCAACCCCGCCCCTACCCCCAACCACGCCTCCATCCCCAACCACACCCCCATTCCCAACCACGGCCCCATTCCTAACCACGCCCCCCCCCCAACCCCAACGCCGCCCTCCCTCGCGTAGAGAGGAAGGGAGGCGTCGGCGGGGGCTGCTGCATCCGCGTGCGTCGGAGGCAGCTGGCGCGGCTCGTCCGGGGGCGGGGTGGGCGGCAGGGGCGAGCGCGCGCGGGGCGCGGAGCTGCCTTGCACCAGCGCCTCCGCGTGGTCTCTCTCCACCACCTGCCAACAGTCGTTCGAGTTGAGGCGAACGCGCGCATGCGCAATGCGCACGCTAGGGACGTTCTCTTCCCGACTAGCCGCACTGCGCGCCTGCATATGGGGGAGCTACTGCACAGCGTATCCGACTTCAACCAATGAGCTCCAGGCAACAGTTTGAGTCACAAAACTAGCGAGAACTTTAAATGAAGTCAGAAACCAAAATTATCACCTCGTAATAAGTATGTGAAATGAAAGATCTTTTATTTCAATTACACCTTCATCGTGCTATTTCTGGTTGGTCGCCGTTAAAAATTGTCACATTATGCCTCTCTCAGTTCCCCAACACTTCTCGCTCTCCATGCAACATGGCGGTGAGCGTCTAGTTTGGCTTTTCAAAAGAAGTGCACGTGTTGCGGTCACGTGGTTCATGACTCAAACCGGTATTGCGCATACAAACTCTGCAGGGGACATAAGCGAGGTAAAGGGGTCAAAATGAGACAGTGTGAAAATATGGGAAATGGGACAAGAGGAAAAGAAAAAAAAAAAAACAAAGGGAAAAAGGCAACAAAGTGGGACGAAATGGAACAATGGTGACAAACGATCAAAATGTAAAAATTGTGACAAAGGACATGAGACAAAAGTACAAAATGGGACAATGGGGACAACGGACAAAGGGAAGAAACGATAAGGGAGTCAAACAGACCAGTTACAAACGGTCAAAGAGGACAAACACCAAAGGGAACAAAAGGGAAAACATTTCAGAATCGATTTCTTGTAATACTAACGAAGATAAATGTCACGGCTTCAAATGACATTACATTCTTTGGTTATTTTAAACTTTGTAACTTTAAAATATCTGAACCAAAACAACTATAAAAATAAATTTTGTTTATATTCATTCCCTAAAATTGTTTTGTGGCAACAACCTATATATCTAAAGATTTGCGAGCACTGGTAAATTCTAAACTCGAAATCCCGCTAAAATATTTTTAATGGACTCTCAACATTTTAACGCCGTTCCACGGCCGGGCTCTTAAAGTGTTGTTTAGATGGTTGGTTGCTAAAGAGGTAAACGCGAGGTTACCATGTAAATTCTAACAAGAAATTGAAAGAAAAAACTGGAGCGTTTTTGAGGAAATTTTAAAAGGTCGGGAGGCTCATATAAAGTCCCCAAATATTAAACAATGTTTTTTCAAAATTTCAAAGCTTCAACTAGAGACAGATGGACAGGGGTTTCATGAATTTGGAAAAGATCGTACGTGTGGTTTAGGCGCTAGTAGTATTCTCAGACGGACGGTCGTTTTAAAAAAAAAAAAAAAAAAAAAAACAACCTTTTCGGTATCCGGTGACCCCAAAAGTGTATTTCTATTGAAATCTCGAAATCTATTTTCCGCAGCATTCCATAACTTTCTCTCTACTACGTATATGTGTAGTGCATTGAAAGAGCGAGGACCTGTGCGAAGAGCGCCTCCACTTGCGGCGAGAGGCGCACGGGGCGGCGTCGGGCCGGCGCCGCGGCGCACAGCAGCTGCAGGCGCCCCCCCCCCCCACCAGCGCCACCTGGCGGCCTTGCGCCGGACAAGCGGCGTCGCGCCTCCTCCGCTGCCACCCCTGCCGGCAAACGCAGCCATGCATTACACAGCGATTTTCCTAAGGATGAGCCAGAGTGACAGCTAGTGCTGGCAACATAGCCCATTAGAGTCCCTTCCCGCATTCGTTAGTTTGCAGTTGGCTAACATGTAAATGGCTTCCACTCTTCCTTTTGTGATGTCCTCGTACGACAAAAAATATAGTGTGCCGAGAGAAATAATTGTAACTAGGCAGTGCTGTGTTATATGCCCTTCTGTAAAAATTCTTTTTTCTTTATTTATTACATTGAATTTACTTTTTGTGTGAAAAATATTATGTTTATTTTAAAACCGAGACTTAAATGCGAGATGCGTACGTGGTTCCGGCGTTTATACTGTTGTGAGGCGAGCTGTGATTGAGAGCTTTCTATTTACATTGTGGCAGTTTTATTTTACTGGTTGTGAGAGTATGTTAAGAAATTTTCCACATACGTAATTAAATGTAAATATTTCCCGGATTCGCGTACGTATAACTCTTAGACTTCTGCATAGGGACGTTTTCACAGGAGCCATTAGCACTTTACGAAGGGGCGTAGCTGAACAGCTGTCGCGGCGGAGGGATACTTCTGAAATAATGTGATGTTCACTTGTTTTCGCGAACTGTCACTTTGGATCATCCTTAGGAAAATCGTTCTATAGTAACGGCGGCCGCGTCAACTTCTGAGGTCATTAGTATCGTAAGTGTTGTGCTTTGATCGCAGGAGATGGTGGCAATCTGCACCCACTGGCGACACTAGATGGCGAGATCGAGCGCCGACCTTCCTGTTCGTACAAGCCAAAGTTCATTTGTTAATACGCACGCACGCCTGATCAAGAAACAGGATGTGCCTAGATTTACGATGCGCAATGCATTTTAATGCATTGCGCATCGTAAATCTAGGCACATCCTGTTCCTGATCAGGGCGTGCGTGCATTAAATGCATTGCGCATCGTAAATCTAGGCACATCCTGTTCCTTGATCAGGGCGTGCGGTGCATTAAAATGCATTGCGCATCGTAAATCTAGGCACATCCTGTTCCTTGATCAGGGCGTGCGGTGTATTAAAATGCATTGCGCATCGTAAATCTAGGCACATCCTGTTCCTTGATCAGGGGCGTGCGGTGATTACTATGTAAACCCTAGTTGCTAGCGATCAACCAGCTTCCCCCTCCCCTTCCATGTACAAAATGGTCACGCAACAGGAGATTCTTTACCACAACTGTGAAACAAAATATTTTGAAAATAAAGAATTCCAACACGCAATTTATCACTCCCACACAAGATGTATTTTTATGAAAGAAAAATAAATAGTAACTTACAGAACAGAAAAATGAAATCTGCTTTCTGCAAATGTTACGGTAATCAATGAAAACTAATCTCCCTTCTTCTTTTATGACTAGCAAAATACTGCATAGAGTTTTTCGAAAAATGAATGTTCGTTCCATATACCCTCAATCAGAGCTGATTCAATAAGGCTAAAGTGGACAATCTTTTTCACTTTCTTTACATCGAGAGACATTTAAAATTGGGAAATCTTGTGTTCTGATCACGTGTATCAGAACAAACTTCCTCATAATAATTAATAAAATTTCTAAGGAACATTTGGTTCACTCTCTTTACAGGAGAGACATATGCCCCATAATCATTATATAAATTATAAACTTCTCGACAAACGTTACGTTAATTTATATTGACAAAACATGCCATTTTGATAGTATAATAAATGACATGAACAACATAATGAAATAATGATGAATTGATGTAGCACTGGCTTACGAGTGAATGCGAGATGATTTTACAAAATGCAAGATCTCTCATTTGCTCTCTGGCGGGGAGTACTGCGACCACGAGGACTAGGGATGTGCTCTTAACAGCTAAACTATTATTTCTTAACCGTTAACGTTTCGTCACTGTTACGCGAAATAACAGTTATTTCGTTTATCTTGTTATTGGCAGTTATCGGTTGAAATGCATAGAACTGCAACCTACTGGCCCCAATCTGAACTACTACAGCTTTTGTGCCAACCATTTTGTACGATATTTTACATTGCTTCACTGCAGCTAAACAATCATGATTTGCCAGTGTTCAAATTATATTCATTAATACGTAATTCATCATTATTACACACCCTGTGCCACAATAGTTTTATATTTTATTGTACACACTACAACAAGATATTTGTCCATTAAATTAAGTCCGTCCAACTTATTTCTGTCCCATTGCTGCTTATGTGAGATCAACTAATATTTCCTAGGTCCGATAAAATAAAATGAGTTACGGTCAATTAACTCACATTATAATACTTGATATTCGACAGTCATTAACACTTAGCTATAGGTAAACAAAAACACTGTTTCTCCTCAATATATTGGGCATTCGTCACTTCACTATGCACAAGTTGCATATTTGAAAGAATATTTGCAATCTGAACCCGTGGTTGCTACGTTCCCTTTCTTTGTGCAAGAGTGCTCATTAATTATACTTGTCTGTAATTCTTAATTAATGTTTAGTTCAATTTATCATGCACATAAAAATTTTACCGTTAATGGCATCACTTCCTGTGAATACCCAATTTTAGAAAAAAGGTTGGTGTATAAATTGGTGCTAAATTGATCATTTATGGTAAAAAGGAATCTGATCCTTCCAGTGGAACAGAGAGAGAGAGAGAGAGAGAGGGAGAGAGAGAGAGATAAAGAGAGAGAAAGAGAGAGAGAAAGAAAGAGAGAGAGAGTTATCTAAGGTAGGTGATAGGCAGAAAACCTGTTGCTGCAGACTCTGCTAGTAGGTATTCTACCTACAGTCCACAGCCACAACTCATGCCCTACCATTGTTTATCCTTTTCGAGGCAGATCTCTGTTCATATGTTATATTTTGAGCGGAGGTTAGAACCAATGACAAAAATTCACATTTTTGTTGATGTCTGCTCCATTTCATATTTGAGCAGGGATCAGAACGGGCAATTATTATTTATGCTCTTCTAACACATTTGTCAAATATTTCCAATGATGCTAATTAATTTGCTTCTACATTCTCTTCATGCAAGTTTTACATAAATTTCAATGATAACACTGCACATGCCCTGTTTAACTGAATTTTGCCATTACATGGGAATACAGTGTAATTTTTAAATACTTATGACATGTTTGCCAATCCAAGGTATTTATATTTTTCTCCTGCCACTGGGCACTGCCTAACCGGAAGCTAAACTCTCGACTGGCTCTCAGCACGAATGGTAGTTTAGTGCATGTAAATGTAACACTTATTTCAAAATAAAAAGTATCCTAAATTTACACACAAACTAAGAAGTAATAAAGTTACCCATAACCTATCACTACTCAGATGTGCCATCAAAATCTCCAGTCGTTTCATTTTGTAAAAGTTCCTCATAACTTGTATGGGCTATAAGCAAGAACCAAGAGCTAACTGAAAGCTTTAATTGCCATTTTCGGTTTTTTCATTATCAATGAATCAGAAATGGCTATTTCAAGTCGGAATAATTCGGTGTTGACCAGTGTGATATAAATATATTTAGTACTTTTTGCATGGGGGCTGTGAGCAAAAGTTGCAAAAATTCAGAATAATCGTTATTTTACATGAAAACTGAGAGCGTTTTCGCCAAGGAAATTGCTCGCAGCTCTGCAAGGGCGGTTGGATGCCAGCGGAGCGCGTGGAGAATTTTAAAACTAAAATCCAGAGGTGAAATAAGAAATTCCTGGGTCAGGGTTTGCGTGCGCCTCGCTCTACACCGTGACCGCGCCTCACAATGCTTCATCCGTTGATGACAGCAACACATCTCTTCAGATGCCTTCGGTTGCTTGTTCTAACCTATAGTCTATACTAATAAAAGTGAAACCAACGACGTGTTACCGACATCGATACTACAAAAGTAGCGAATGAATAGAAATGAAAGTTTTGCAGGCTCTTCTTCAGGATTGTCGCAGTGTCCTTGCAAAGTTTCATTAAGTCTAACACAACCCAAATGCAGAAAATAAATAATTTAAATAATATGTTTGTAGATGCACCGCGACCATTTTTCGCCACTCGCCTAGAGCACGTGGTTCTCAATATATTCCGCTAGAGAAAGTGCAGCAAAACTGGTACCTAATTTATTCGCTAGAGGTCAGTAGCAGTGCATAAGATTAAAAATTTCATCTAATAGCAATGTGTTGTAAAATAAAATGAAAGAAAATTATGGTATTTTATTAAAATTTGAAGCAATTACGTTAAAAATAATGTTAAACACCGTGAATTATATAAAATTCATATTTTCCCTGATTCGCAAGGATTGAATATGAAGAAAAACCAGGCAACGCCCGATATTTTGCTAGTGCATTATATTAAACAAACTATTCTATCAAGGAAGACACGAATACCTACAACAAAATGGTTTCGACAGGCGATTTTGAATGACCAAAATTATTAATCGTTTAAATATAAAACAACACATACGCACTACAGTACGACACACGTCGGGAGCGTAGAGCTTGTCCCGGCTGGGGTGGTGCCCCCAGTGGGAGATACCTGGTTAGGGAAACCCTGCCAGCTGACGGGATCTCTCCATCCAGCGGGGAAACATCACCGCCACCTCCTGCGATAAAAATACGCACTACACTTACGGTACTCACGACCTTAGCAGTTCGCGCCCCCGGGAACACTAGTCAATCCACTATCGAAATCAATTGCATTGCGCGCGAACCGAACGCAGAACGGTCGCTTGCGGGCGTGCCTTGGAGCGTGCGCGGGGACGGGGGCGGGGCGGGGGGCGCGGGGCTGAGGCTGTGCAGGCGGCCGTCGGCGCTGAGCAGCATCTTCTCGGACACGAAGTCCACGACGCGCCGCACCACGCGCACGCGGCGCCGCCCCTCCGCCGCCCCCGCCGCCGCCGCCGCCGCCCCGGCCGCCCCCCACGGCCCCGTGAAGTCCGGCGCCTCCCCCGACAGCTCCTCCACCGCCACCTGCGCACACACACCGTGCAGCTACAAATACAGCAAGATGGCATCGCGTCACACACTTGAAGCCAACTCCGCCGTATTGGTGTGTCCCGAAAGCGTGTAGCGTAGACAAACTGCGTGTGAGTACTCCGTGGACGGTAGCTGTGCTTGTGTTCAGTTGTGTTGTTTGGCATCGATTTTAATATTTAAAAGCCTTTTTCAGAAAAGCTAGCTTTTTGTAACAGTTCGTTATGGTTACTTGTGTGGCTAATGTACGGAAAACTGGAAATTGCTATCCACAAGAAAATAGATACTCCATGTAATTTGGAACATTTAGTAACTTTGAAATTTATTTCTTAAAGATGTCCTGCAGATCCAAAGCGGAGAGCTTTGTGGATTAGAGCTGTATGAAGAGACACGGTCCTGTTAAAAATGGTTTGCCACGAAATGCAAATATTTGGACCCTGCGGGATACCAACCCGGGACCATTTGTTACATATTCACCTTTCATCTCCCTAGTGCGAATACCTCTAGCCTCTGTCCACAGAACACATAAACAGAAGGGCTCAGGTTCTTATACCGGTTGGTTCAATTATTTGCACTTCATAGCAATCAATTTTCAAGACAAAATGTATGGCATTTTTTCTTAAATATTTCCAATCATTATAAACAGTTCACAGCCAAGAGCCATTTGAGTATTTTTCTCGAACCAGGTTTCGGACCCCTGAGGCCCTCCTCTCGATCCGACAAGTGTGGTAGTGCAGTGCATGCAAATGTAAGTGTGTGTGAGGGATAAGGATAGGATAAGGAAGAGGAAGGAAAGATCACGCGAGGTCCGTGGCATGTAGATAGAGACTGATTCGGCATTCGCCTGGTAGGTATTAGCGGAAAAACGTACCGATCAGGGCAGCCTGCTGCTAGAATTCTCCTCCAGACTAGCTGAAATCAACCTAGCTATCTAGCTAGAGTCGATAGTTCTGCCACCGTCAATAGCGGATCCCGAAAGTTAGGCACGCCCCCCCCCGCGAAGAAAAGACCAAGAGTTTTTATATTTTACCTTCTTTTATTTGACAAAATTGATTTAAATATTTATTTTATAATTACGTAATTATTTTAAAATAATATTATATGGTTCATATATACACTACAAAAATAGTATAAATATGGTTTACTAATAAAACTAATGTTTATTAGTAAAACAAAAATGTACGATGGCCCCCTCCAAACAGATCGGCTGGTTCTGCCCCTGGCCGCCCACAAGCTCCCGGTGGAGGCACTGCAGTGACATGAGCCCCCGAAGGCCCATTCACAATGCAAACACAAACATAAGCATGACACATAGACGTAAACATTAACATAAGTGATAGACTGATGTATTCACAATGTCGAACATAAACGTAAGCAAAATAAGAGTTTCTATTGGTTGTGAGACATTGTAGTTTACTATTGGTCGGATGTGACAATCGATTTCGAGATATCGACTGTGTCCATGATGGAGGGTAGCTCTTGCAATGGATTGCGTTAGTTCGTATTGACTTATCTCGATACTCGATTTTGAGTTAATGTACTGTGATTGGTTCATTGCTAATTTTTGCCATAAGTATAAGCACAGAAGCGCTGAAGCTTGCAAGCTTTTAAGTGAACGTATTACGTGCTGTGCTTATGCGAACACATTGTGAATGAGTCCGTGTTTGTGTGTGCGTTGTGAACGGGCCTTAACCAGCCGATCTTTTTGGAGGGGGCCATCGTACATTTTTGTTTTACTAATAAACATTAGTTTTATTAGTAAACCATATTGTATACTATTTTTGTAGTGTATATATGATACCATATAATATTATTTTAAAATAATTACGTAATTCTAAAGTAAGTATTTAAATCAATTTTGTCAAATAAAAGAAGGTAACATAAAAACTCTTGACCTTCTCTTCGCGGGGCGTGTCTAACATTCGGGATCCGCTACTGACGGTGGCAGAACTATCGACTCTAGCTAGATAGCTAGGGCGATTTCAGCTCGTCTGGAGGAGAATTCAAGCAGCTGGCTGTCCTGATCGGTACGTTTTTCCGATAATACCTACCAGACGAATGCCGGATCAGTCTCTATGAACTTCCCACGGACCTCGCGTGATCTTTCCTTCCTCTTCCTTATCCCTCTCACACTCATTTGCGTGCACTGCACTACCACACTTGTCGGATCGAGAGGAGGGCCTCAGGGGTCCTAACCCTGGTCCGAGAAAAATACTCAAATGGCTCTTGGCTGTGAACTGTTTATAATGATTGGAAATATTTAAGAAAAATGCCATACTTTTTGTCTTGAAAATTGATTACTATGTAGTGCAAATAATTGAACCAACCGGTATAAGAACCTGAGCCCTTCTGTTTATGTGTTGTTATGTGTTATGTGTGTAACTCTTGGCCTTTTCTTCGCGGGGGGGGGGCGTGCCCAACTTTGGGGACCGGTGTGCGCGTACCGTGTAGGGCGACTCGGCGATGTGGCGGCCTCGGCTGAGCAGCGACACCTGGTGGCGGCCGACGGAGCGCGGGGTGTAGCTGACGCGCACGCCGCCCGGCACGCGGCGCGCCTCCACGGCGATGGGCTCGCGCGCGCCGCCCGCGCCGCCGCCCACGGAGAACCAGGGCTTGAGGCGGAAGGCGGCGCGGCGGCGCTGCCCTCGCCCGCGGCCCGCCCCCGCCCCCGCCCGCGCCGCCGGCCCGCACCAGCGCCTGCCCCACGTCGCCCCCGGGGCCCTGCACCTGCGCACACGCCGTCCACGTCACGTCTTCAGGCGGTCAAGCCAATCTCACCTCACTTTACGTGGGGAAGCCGGCTCTCGGCATCTATGAAGTTGTTGTTTTGTTTTTTTTTTTTTTTTCGCTAAAAACAGTGCATAAATTGGAACCATCCGTAAATGACGCGAGGTCTTTAGGGGGAGGGGGGTCAAACGAATCTCACATCATCTTACGTGGGGGACGGTAATCTCGCATATATTAAGTAGTTTTTCGCTAAAAACATCGCTGAATTGCGAGAAAATTGAGACAATTTAAGTAAAACACGCAACTGTACTAAAATATGGTAAATCTTGCACATTATTTTTTAACGCGATTTTGTGAATGATACACTAAGTAGCATAGTACACTGAGAAAAATAATGTTGCAAAAATTACCAAACTTTTTATCGTTAATGGAATAAATCTCATTACCTGTATTTTTACAGAAATTTTAAAGAAAAATTACCGAGCGTTTTTAGAAGTGCAATATAATATTCATTGCAATTCAGTCGCTCTATTTTCTAAATACTAGTCGTATCTATTCTTAATTACATATAATTAATAAAATTATGTTTTTGAAATAAATCTCAATTCAATCAATCACAAATTAACGTATTTACATTAAAAATACGCATTTTGAAAAATTTCAGGTGAGATTCGAAGAGGAGAAGGGGTCGAGCCAAATTTCACGACAACTCACCAAGGGGGGGAGGGGGAGTCGAAAAAACGCCAAAATCGCCTCACGTAATTTATGGGCGCCTCCTTGTTGCTTCTATACTTGGATTTTCGTAACGTGGCGCCTGAGGGTACTATCTTCAAAATGGAATACGGCACAGCCTTTCGCGTCTTTCTCGGTCGTGCCGCTAGAGTCGCTTGATCTGCAGCACTGCTTGATACGGTCGCGAGTATGCGATATCTTGCGTCAGGACTGACAAAGACCCAAAAAGACGTGCCATATTCCATCGTGAAGATAGTACCCTCAGGCGCCACGTTACGAAAACTTAAGTATAAATGTTGTTACACATCTGATATATGTGGTATATATATATATATATATATATATATATATATATATATATATATATATATATATAACCGTTAAAATGATATAAAAATCGATAAATCAGCAAAAAATGCTTTAAATGGCGAAAAAATGTAAAACAATGACCTAACAGTAGAAATCGATGAAAAATGCAAAATAATGACCTATAAAATGGGTAATTCCTTTTGTCATAACATAAAATTAATTTCTGTACTTAACGGCATTGTTCTATAGTGAAAAGAAAAAAATGACATTTCATTAAAATCCGTCTCCTAGTGAAGGCTAATAGCTAAGCCAAGAAAGCGCACTAGGCCAAGACATCTGCCACTACAGCGGACGTGGGGGAAGCACAAGAAAATAAGTTCCTTCCAAAAGGGAGACTTCAAACTTGTTCTACTATAATCTCCAGAAACTGAATCTACCCGAAGTTGACTGTTGACGACATTTTGTGTCTTTCTCGGTCCTGCCGCGCGATGTCGCACGATCGCCACCGTATCAAGCCGTGCTGCCGATCAATCGACTGTACTGGCACGGCCGAGAAAGACGCGAAAAGCCGTTCCATATTCCAAGATGGATCTTGGAGATACTACTCTCACAAGGGACCTTTCAACAGGTTCAGATCGAAATCTAGTCTGATTTAATTTTCTTTCGAAAGATATTTACTATTTATAACATCTGTAAAAAAATTAGTTGCCATTTCGCACTGGAAGTTACTGAAAAAAATTAAGAAATTTCCACACATTTCACGACGCAAATTGTCGGTCGCCTGGGGTTTGTGCAGTCCTGCCTACTGTAAGAATATCCGCTGAGAGAACAGGCGCTCCTACGGGCGCGAGTCCCAATTCAAGGTCGCGAAACACATTGCTCCCGCCCTTGACGCGAGGCAAGGCGCCGGTTCTTTCGGGCAGTAGTTCTTCGACATTGAGAAATTGAAACCTGATGCAATGCCAACGTGTTTCCGCGACACGCAAGTATAGTTAACATTGTTTACCAACCTTCCATTACTTTTGATATATACATCAATGTACGATGGTTCAATAAAATGAGTTTCTTTCCCCTTTCAGTTAATCTGTGACTGAATTCAACACCGGGAGACATTGGATTAAAACAAAGAAATTTGGTCGTAGGAAAGAGAACAAATCATGTAAATTTCCACGTAATCTAAATTTATGCTTAAAAAATACGTCACAGAAGTCACTATAATGCAATACAAATTTATTCAGTGAAGTTATTACAAAAATGACCAGTGTCAACTGAATGTGCGAAACACAAGTGTGTCGTGAACTGCGTGTCAAGAACTGCCAGGCACAACCGTTGAGATCCTCGGAGTCGGAGTCGAAGGGCCCTCGAGCATGCGTCGTCGCAACTTGGCTGCGGCCGAGGCCCCAAGATTCCCCGCCTTCGCCCATCTGCTCGCCGCATCGCTGCCGCCGTCGCAGATATTAATAACGCGCTATCAGCGATAGTATCCCATCTCGCGCGCGCAGGCTTCAATGCAACGCATGTGCACATGCTATCGGTCCCGGTCCTGCCCCTCCCTACCCATCCCTCCGCACCGCGGGACACGACCCTCTATCGCATTGCACAACCGAGGAATAACAGCACTACTTGAGTCGTTCGCGATCACACTGCTCTCCGCAGTAAGGGTTGTCCACACCGTCAGCAAAAACAGTGCGGCCAAAACTGACAGTATTCTTAACTTTTTTCAGTAACTTTCCGTGCAAAATGGCAGCTAATTATTTTACAGCTGTTATGGATAGGAGATATCTTTCAAAAGAAAAAAAAAGCAGGCCCAATTTGGACCTGAACCTGTCGAAAGGTCCCTTGTCAGATGCCTCGTTCGACAACCCCGAGTGCAGGCGCGCGCAGCTGACCTGGATGAGCAGGTCGTCGGGGGCGGGCGGCGGGAGCAGCAGCGAGAAGAGCGCGCGTCGGCCGCGCACGGCGGCGCACAGCCCCGTCCCGCGCGCGCGAGGCCCGGCCCCGCCCCGGCCCCCCCGGCCCCGCCCCCGTCCACGCCACCGCCGGGTTGTGCGGCGTGAGGCGCAGGCGGCCCGCGGCGCGCCGCACCGCCCACAGGTAGCGCTCCAAGCGGCGCTCCTCCGCACTGCCGCCGCCCCCGGCCGCCGCGATCGCCGCCACCTCCGCCTCGCTGAACGCCTGCCGACCACACAAGAAACCAGCTCACTCCTTCCAGCTCGTACACCAAAGGATTGGATTGCCTTACCTGTAACGAAAAGTAAAAATTCATCCGTCTTCCATCTGAAGAAAAATGTTGTATTTGCTTTCGTCGGTAAAAATAACATTTTTCCAAAACTCACTCGTTTTGTTTACGTTTTTTTGCGAACTCTAACCTTTCCCTTCTGTTGACTTCATTCATATAATATTTCCTTCTAGCTACTCTTCCATGACAGCCATTTGGCCTCAAAAAAATTCGCACCGTTCTCTCACATACATTTATCTGCAATTCATTTTCAAGTTCATTCTGTATTTTTGGTGCACTTAATCGCGGATTTTTTTTCACTTTCCCTAGAATTGCACGACCATCTGCTCCACTAAGTTTCTTTGAACGTCCAAGTTTTCTCACGTTTTCCAATGTTTTCCTACACTAAACCTATCAATGACTCCCAGAATGGTATTCCGCGATCTGTTTCAAATCTAAGAAATTTTCCGCAACGATTATGCAACCTGATGATAATTTTCCCTTTCCAATGACGTTTCCTTCCCTTTGCGACCCATTTCTTCTTTCCATAAAACACACAGACGTCTGTCAATTATGTATCAAACCCTATGCAAAGCCACTGCTGTCCACCCTTCCTAACGTCACAAATTTCCCATGGGCCAGGCGGAGGGGAGCTAAAACCGTTAAGTTGTCTTTGCTGATCAATACTTTTTGGTCCCAGATTTCACATTTCAGGAAGTTTCAAAGTTTATCGCTTTGTATGTTTTTTCTGTTTTTGTATTAACTTTTCCGTACACTTAGTTAAACTATGATGAAAATATGTATTGATTATAAGTTAATTATTGCATAATAGTTACAATAACTATTAAAATGCACTGGTGAACGAATACTTTTTACACTCACTGTATTTCCTTTCACATACACAATGGCCTTTGTTTTCAACTTCCGATGAAGAAGTTGGACATGTAAGATTGATTGATTGTTTGATTGACTAGTGTTTCCGGGCACATCAACTGCTAAGGTCGTTAGTCGCAACATTCACGCGAGTTTTCAGTAACCAGTAGTGTTCCGGGAGCATGAAAAATACACTTACGTTTCTAAAATCATCATACTTCTGGTACATGATAAGGAAACTTAATTTGAAATATAATTCTCATATAAATAATTGATTAAATCCCACTTCACCTACTGCCCATATTCCTTGGTTGGTAATGTTAATGGCTGCGGTGCTACTATTAGTGTTGGAGGTAGAAATAGTTATGGATTGATATGATTGTATTAGGAATGGTAATAAAGGTAATGGTTAGATGTTGTAGTTGTATAGGTTGTACCTGCTGCAGTTATATTTATAGTTGTTTTTAGTTGTAGCTGGTTATCATGTGTAACTACTGTTAAAAATCTCTAACTGGCCTTTTTTTGCCAATCAGTCTTAAAAGAAACTTTTTACACTTAATGGGCAGGCAGTGGATTTGTCTTAAAGTCTCTGAGTAAGTAGTCGTACGGTTCCAATCTCGACCGTGGCAGGATTTTCGACACTTAGATACCTCCGTCGAGTTAAACCGCTGTCTAAAGGATACTTCTAGATAATTCTAGCGGCTACTTTCCGTGTTTTCACACGAATGGCACAACAGTACCCCACCAAACTGGTCACACGCGATCTTCCCTTCCTCTTCCTTGTCCTACATTCACTATTCAACAACATACGTCAGGAGATTAGAGCTTGTCCCGGTAGGGTCGATGCCCTGCAGTTGGGTGATACCTGGTATGGGGAAAACCCCGCAAGCCAACGTGTACGTCGGCGCGGGATCTCGCAAGGGAAGAACACCGCCACCTCCGGCGATAAAAGCATGCCCCACACTTACGGGACTATACTTGAGTTTTTCGAACGTGGCATCTGCGGGTAGTATCTTCAAGATGGAATATGGCACGACTTTTTGCGTCTTTCTCGGTCCTACCGCAAGATGTCTCATGATCGCGACTGTATCAAGCAGTGCTGCAGATCAAGCGACTCTAGAGAGCGACCGAGAGAGACGCGAAAAGCCGTGCCATATTTCATCTTGGAGATACTACCCTCAGTTGCCTAATTAGAAAAAAAAACAAGTATAATAAGTAGGGAACGGAATTTAGTGTAATAAAAAATGCAAAATATGTGCATATATATGTACTTATTTTTTCCAAAACATGTAAGAAAAAACAGAAAATATGTTAAATAAAAATTCATTATTATTTATAATTGTATTCTATAAGCATTTTCTGAGCATAGAAGGTCGCGGATCAGCTCTTAACAAGGATTCGGAGTGGTTGAAAGTTGGTTCTACCTCTCTCTACAGAAGTAATTGTACAATACACTTCACCCCACATACGGATGCCAGTAATGGATTCCGGAGTATGGGTTTAAGAAGAATATACCCACTCCCCCCCCCCAAAAAAAAAAACTCGAACACGGTAAGAACATTTTCTGTAAAATATATTTGTTAGTTTTCGATCAATTAACGAATGCCTGATTGAAACATGAGCAAGTACGCGGATGAAATTACCCTTGTTCACAAAAATCCGCTCATGAGACTCCTAATTTGCAGTAAGCGGGGGGGAGTCAGTTTGTCAACTCACGGTGAAGGTACGGTGATCATAGAAGCGCAACAGCATTTCATCTGATTTGTAAGAAAGATTTAACATTATTGCAAACGCGCATTTGAAATGTTCCGTTTCGACGTATAAACGAATTAAAATGAAACGAAATATGTACTAATAGGTAAAATATGTAAAATATGTAATTATACCAAAATATGTAAGAATATGTAAAATAAAAATAGTCCAATTCATTCAGGTATCTAAAGTCAAAAAAATATTATTGAATGTAGGTATCTAGTTCCTGTAAAACATGTAATTACATGCAAATGCGTTCCCTAATAACGAGCTTAGCAGTGGATGTTGAGTGCGTGCGTGTTTTATTTATTTATTTTTTATTTATTTCCCCTCACCAGTAACCCTGGTGAGGCGGGAATTTATTCAGCTACGGTATACAGTAATACTCCAGCATTTCTGCTTGTGGAGTTTCAGGGAGGGCAATATCTTAAATATACTAACTATTCTAAAGACTAAAACTATGTACAATGCCTCTTTGGGCGATTGGAGTTTTAATATTAGGTGGAATTTTTGTTGGTATTAGTTCGTTTTAAAGTTGATTTCTTCGTTTTTCATTTTGTCATTCACTCACTCATTTATTCTTAAACTATGTATACAACACATTCACTCACGCATTCATACCATGCGTGTGGGGGGGGGGCTGGCTCACCGGGGGCACGGCGAGGTACTTGGCGGCGAGGCGCTGCGCCAGACGAAGTCGCAGCGGTGGGCGGGGTCGCGCGCGTCGGGGCAGGCGCAGGGCACGGCCGCCTGCACGGCCGCGTACAGCAGCGCGCCGTCGCGCCACACCGCCGCCACGCCCCCGCCGCCGCCGCCCAGCCCCAGCCACTCGCGCAGCGCCGCCGCGCGCGCCGCCCGCCCGCCCGCGCCGCCCCACGCGCCCGCGCCTGCAAACACCAACACATTCAGACCGTGTGGCTCCACACAGGGGCGTCAAGCTGGAACAGCCAAGGCAGCGCACCGACACGAAACATGTCATTCATTGCTAATTAATTGCCAATTAATTGCCGGCGGCGCTAGCCGAATGCGCTTACTACGCCCCGTGAAGTCACGAAGGTTAAGCGCATTCGAGACTCGCGGGTTCGTGGTCGGGGTACCGGCCAGGAACCCTGGATCTAACGGCGTCGAGCCCCTGGCCGAAGGGATAAAAGGCACTGACTCACTGCGACGTGACGAGACTTGACTAATATTAAAAATAATAAAGCACATTAATGAAGGATTACTCCCAAGGGCAAAGCGCTCAACGCCCCTTAAGGGGCTTGGAGACGCGTTGCGTCAAGGAGTGGACGCAACAAATTTAAAAAAAATAAAAAAATTGCCACATTTTTTAAAATTAATTGCCACGTATTTTCGTGGAGAAAACGGTGTGCTAGCTTGACGTCAACGGAAACCAACAGAAACCATCTAATGATTTTTGCTACTTAATTGCCACAATTTCACGTATTTTCAGTCTAAAATAATCAAAGTCAATGTCAGCAGGCATGACGCAACCCGCAACATAACAAAAAAATTGGAATATAGAGAAAACAAACGAGCACAATCACGTAAAATTAACGAGATAGTTTAAAGACATGTCGAACTATTGTTTTACTCTATGCATGATTTAATTATCCCTCTCTTTTATGGGATAATACATGTTTTAACTTCGTAGTTATGCAACCACGTACGACATTCAAATAGATAATGCAAGAGTACCAACGTGTAAGATATATCTAAAATCTATTAAATAATTAAATACACATTCAATACTAGTTTATTTTACTGAAGATAAATTTATAAATGTTGCCGTGTATTATATAAACATTGCTGAAACTGCGTCAGATTTATCGAACCTAGCCACTTATTCAAATTCGAAAATACAGAGAACCGGCATTCGCCGAGCAGCGAGCTAGTGCTCGCCCAATCCCGAGCAGCTGACGTGTTCGCTCCCTTTGATGTGTCCAAAAGATCGACACGCGGTGGGTAGGGCGAACCCCCAATGTTCTTCTCTCGGCAAATAGCAAGTAACTCATCCACATTAGTCGGGATTCGGCGAGCGGTTGCTCAGTGTTCGCCGAATAACGAATGTGTGGAGCCGCCTTTACATCCTGTCGGCTGACACTAGATAGGCTGGAAGTGGTCGTTATTTGAATTTTGAATGGCGACACCATATGCAATTGTATTTTCACCAACTCACTCTGGCGGTGAATCTATGAACATTTTCATAGTTTGCGGGATCTGAGCTGGTTGATTTCGGTTGGCTTTCTGTCTCCAGCAGTGGCGGCTTGTGGGTATTCGCGCGTTCGCATGTGCACACCCAAATTAATTCGGTGCCATTTCTCTTAAACATCTCTTAACAAGAGGGGAATACAAGTCCTCTCAGAGCATTTACGAAACATGGTGTTTCAATATACGCGCCGTTTGGAAGCTGCGATTGCCAGTCCGACCTGTTTTCATTCGTGAAAGCCTGCCGGAGCACACTTGAGAGAATGCGACCGAGGAAACGGCTTCCTATGCTGCCACGGGGCTTCAGGGGAAGGAGGGGGAACAAAGATGACTTATGGTGGGCAGGAGCACTCGCCCGCGATGCGCGTTCTACGGCGCCGGCGCAGTGGCGATCTCTGTAAGTGCCTTGACATGTCTCGAAGATATAACACTCGGCTAGCACAAGTTTTAAGAGAACTACGTGTGACATTCAACGAAGAAAGAGTGAGATATCATTCCACTTCAATGTGCTTTCGCACTAGCGCGCGAAACGCGAACGCATTGCTGTGCAGTGTTGCATTCATTAAAATGTTAATTGAATATTATTGTATTCTCTTTTTTTAAATGAGTTGCAATAACAAAATCATTCGAAGTATTCAAACCCCAAGTGAATTTTGTAAACGTATGTAGTATGCTACGTTTCAATGTGTTTGAGAAACCGCAATCAGAGAGTTCGTTCTTCTGTCAAGGGTGTTCGTGCAACTAACAATGAATAGCGTTGAAAATATGAGACGCAAAAAATCAATGATTTCATGGAAAAGCCACAGAAAAGTTTGCTGAAAAGAAATTCGGCATGCTATCAGACTTCATAAGATGATTTGCGTTTAATTGTCATTATTTATGTTAATGAGTGTAAATGCGTGCATGTAATGTATACCAGTATGTATGTATGTATGTGAGTGCGCGTGTGAGAGAGAGAAAGAAAAGCAACGTTGCACACCCCAATGACCACGAACCGCCTCTGGTCTCCAGGACTATTCGTTCTCTGACTACTATTCATGGAGGTTCTACATCGACAAAGCACTTAAAACACCCCTACATTTCGTTTGCTGACATTTAAGTGATATTAAATAGATTTGCAATACAGGATGTGCATGCCCTCTGCATTGACGCCTAAAGAGCGCTCTTCAAAATTACCACACCGAAGCCAATTATTGTGAATCCTTCATTATTGCAATAGATAATGATGTAATGTTATGTATAATGTTGTAATATTAACATGATTTGTAAGAATTTAATTAAAAAAACATGTTAAACGTTTTTGAACACAATTTCTGGTGTTATTTATATTAAAAATCTTTTAAACTGTTAATGAAACATAAAAGTTATAACTTCATTTAAAGTACAAGATTATTTAAAATTTAAAAAAATAATCTTGCTTCTATGTTTATCGGTTTAGAAGATATGGCCCTAAGGACTACTGTGCCCGACTATCTAAATAATTTCAGATAAGGACCGCAACCGCTTTGATTGAATTTGTTCGGACATTTTCAAATGATGGCTGAAGTGATAGTGGAGCAGAAATTGTAATATTATATTAATATGTAACTGTTCCCAAGAATGCGAGAATGTTTGTGTTGTTGAAGCATCTCTAGTTTAGAACAAATTTCACTGAATCCACAAATCTCTATCATCAATATTGATCTTTTGCCATGTTAATTTTTTGCAATTTTCGAAATTACAAAGTATTTGTCGAAAACACTTCGCTTAGAGCCCCCGTCGCGAACGGTTGTGCCAGCAGCGCTCCGCTCCGTACAGATAAGCTCAAGGCGTACTAGTCAGCGGCGAGCTCTCGATCTGCGAGGGCCGCCGCGCTCCGGAGTATTAAAGTACCTAAATTGTTTTCCGTGCTACAGTAGAAAGTGTTCAGTGTTTACAAGTGAATCTGAAATGTTTCCTTATCAGTATTGTCATACTGGGGAATTAGTGAGAGGTGCAATGGAAACTGTTTATAGCAATGAAACACCAGTCCATCAACAGTCGCTCGAACACGCCCCAGGTCAGCTCGGAAGCTCACAACTTCCTCACCAGCAGGGTTTTCAACAGCAACTCCCACACGGAATTCCACCTCTACCGCCGCATCAGCCACCAACCAACCGCTACGAACTACTAGAAATCGGCCAGACCTCCAACCAAAGTGCTCCAACAACGGCAGGCAAAAAACGGGAAGGCGACTTTACAGAGGACCGCGAGAACTCCAAAAGGTCAGTACCAAACAACAGACCAGCTAGTGGCAGTGAAAAAGTGATTGTGAGCGTACCAACAAATAATAAATATGCAGTACTCAGTGACCTAGACGATAGTGATGATCCAATTGAAGCTATCTCGGAAAGCTTATTTGAAGAAAATCCCCCAGTGTTCATTCATAATGCACACAACCATACTTTATTAGTAAACGATTTGAAAAAGTTTATGACTTCCAAGTTCCCTACAAAACAATACCAAAATAAAAATCCATTCATAAAACAAACTTAATAATAAATTATTATAGATTCAACAATTAAAGTTCAGCACAACAATTGTAGATTTTAGAATCTTGTCAAATTTGAAGGGAGAACATCTAGATTTCCATTCATTTAGAGACCCAACAACCCGGTAATATTACGTGGTGTACCAACTTGCTATTCTTACAAGGAAATATTCGACGAACTTAATCGTGTGAACTTTCCGGTGCAAAAAATTAATAGACTTTACAAATTTCATTCCCCCACC
Source organism: Teleogryllus oceanicus (assembly GCA_964035755.1). NCBI lineage: Eukaryota > Metazoa > Arthropoda > Insecta > Orthoptera > Gryllidae > Teleogryllus > Teleogryllus oceanicus. Next base: position 20,884,551 of record CAXIVR010000007.1, on the reverse strand, counting down.
ATCCTGTGCGCGGTCGAACTTTTAAACAACGACGTGGCAAAAACCATATATAAGCTAAACAATCTCTTCAATGCTATAATTAAAGTCGAGGAAAAAAGGAAATCGGTATTCCCAGTGCAATGCAAAAACTGTCAACGCTATGGTCACTCAAAAAGCAACGCGCGTGGGCGCGAGTCTCGCTGCGTGCGCTGCCTTGGCAGCCACCGTTACGAGGCTTGCCCTTTACCAACAAACGGGGCACCCAGGGGCATAAACTGTCTCGGATGGCACCGGGCTAATTACAATGTCCTAAAGTACGTTATAAAGGTCATAACTCAAGTCATGCTGCTACGAACTTTGCTAACTTTCAACAGCTTCGACCACTGATACCTCAAGCTGCAAGGCCCACGCCTCCGCCAGTTTTTGATAACACTACTTTCCTTCACTACCAACTATCAATAACCAGAAGGCAAAAAGCAAACACCCCTCTTTACGCCCAGATGGCTTCACCAACAATCCCATAGATTTCACCACTCAAATAGTCAACAATGTTATCTCTCAAGTCATGGCAATATTAGTTCCACAACTTCAATCTTTAATAAATTCAATAATCTCCTCGTTATTACCCAATGGCTCTAAATAAATTATTGAAAAACAGTCTGACTACTTCTCTCATTTCTTGCGTTCAAACAAGATCACTACTTCTCTCATTTCTTGCGTTCAAATAAGATCGATATTGCCTGCCTAACTGAAACTCATCTCCGCCCCTCCTCAAAATGCAAGCTAAAACTCCCGGGATACGTATTCTACAGAAATGACCGGCTATGCGACAAAGCTGCAGGTGGGGTAGCAATTCTAATCTACAAACGAATTGCACAGTGCAGTTTAAATACTCCCTCATCAGAAAAATTAGAAACGATAGGAATCAAATTAACTCAGGCAAATCAACACGACGTTCACGAAATTGCGGTCGTACAGGCCTCCCAATACACCATTTCCAACCGAACTCTTAAAACAGCTACTTTCGTTTCAAATTCCAATAATAATTAGTGGTGACCTTAACGCAAAAGACAAGTTGTGGGGTTGCAACACCACCTCGCCCCAAGGCAAAAAGCTCCTCCAAATCGCAACAGAACATGACTGTTCTTACCGGCGTGATGTTCCGCTACCCTACCACCACGTGGTTTTGCTCACCTCTGGCTCCCACTTGATATATCATCCAGTTCTTTCATGGACCGATTCCCATCACCTTGCCATAATCACAATATCATTTCTTATTTTACTTGGCTCCACACCACACTTGTTCCCCACGGTTCATCACAACGCTTTCCACATTCCTTACTTCTTCCACGTGCCGCTTATGCCCACACCCATTTCTTCAGAATTTCACTCCCGCGAACTTCCCGAGACTCGTCCACAATCTTACTATTCTCTATCTATTACGGCACTCTTCCAGTCTTACATTTCACAACCCGAGTCTTCTTTCCCGTCGGTCACCTCACGGCAACACCTTCGATTCTTTCCAAGCATCTCCTCTAACTGCTGCTTACTAGTCGCGCGACTTTTCTTGACGTCTGAGCTCCCTAGTGCTCAACAGAGCACGACTCGGTACGGTCTGGTCACAAAATTGGTCTCACACGGAATGGCACGGCAAGATTGTCAGGGCTGCCAAGCTCTGCTTTCGAATGAATTCAGTTCTCGCGTTTTCGCTGTTAGTGTTGTGCCCTGTGATTTATTCGATTCGGATTTTGGTAATATCATATCTCCTTAATAAGCAATATTATCGTTATCTAATTATTTTCACTTGTGGTTGCTATTAATTTTGTTATTATTTGTTATATTTTATCGTCTATAATGTCCTGTTGTATTAAGAGCAAAAGAGGCGCGAATAGTATTAATAATGTTACAGTTGGCAACACCCGTTGGATGGATGTGACGTCGGGAGAAGCCTCCTCTCCCCGCACCCCGCGCTGGGAGAGGTCAAGAAAAGTCGCGCGACTGGTACAGTTCAGTTCTCATGTCTCCGGCTCTGTGACGTCATACCATTTCACTGTGTCAGTCGCAGAGAGAAGGAGAGGGGGTAGAGTGGGGATACAGAAAGGAAGCGACGGTAGGGAGTGGGGGAAGAGATGGACACTACTATTGAGTTAAAGACATTGACCTTACCTAATCATTGTCCACCGATGAACTATCGCTATTTTCAGTGTCTTCACCCTCGATATCCGAGTCCATATTTATAACAATACTGTCTACAATATCTGGCACTGACCGTCCCTCCCCCAGTATTCATTTTCTAGTTTCATGACATGAGCGCAGTAACCCTTCCAGTCTTCAACATTGACTTGAGTGGCTTGTAAGCTCTGACAACTTCTTTGCTTTCCTTTATAAGTCTCTTAATTTTGCCCGTGCCATTTCAATGGGATTCAGTTCACACATGTAAGGAGGAAGGCGGATGACAGAATGACCCCTACTGGTAAACAGCTCATCAATTTTGTATGTCTTGTTCTGAGGTTTTAGTTGCTGATCTAGTTGGTATAATTCAGGCTTCCTCAGGTTTTCATGAACATGCATTGCTTTTGCTTTCAACCATTGAATCATGTCGCGCTTTAATGCATATGCATTTGGGGTTTTATTGGCTAACACACTATGATATGGAGCATTATCAAGAACAATTACTGCCTTAGAAGGCAGTTTTTGTAATAATGTTTCTCTCACCCACTTTTCAAATTTTTGTTGATTCATCTGACCATGGTTGTCGCCTGATGCAGAACCGACCTTCACTGTGAATAGTCGAATTCGATTTCCGCTTCGCCATTTCGCATCTAACATTCGCGGACTCTGAATCAAAACTGAGTTGATGTTTGCGAAACCAATGCATTGACCAAGCACGCGCTGGCCCTTTCCTACAGCCCATGTGTGACTCACGGACGTCTGTCAAACAAATCCTACAGCCCATCACCTTATCGCGCTCCCTTCACCCCGCGGAGAAACTTAGACCCCTCTCACAGGGCCGGAGAACTCGGAACCGAACTGTACTCGCGTCTGCCTGTCCGTTTTCTCTCGCACACCGCGGGATCTTTTCTCGTACTCAACGATTCGCTCGGGAGCTGCCAAAACTGCCGCGTTATTTAAATTGTTGTGCTTCACATTTGGTTGAGAAACGCAGCGCCTTTCAATATATACGAGGAGAAAAGTTAAAGAAAAATTGGTGAGCCATTTTAGAGAAAATAATTGTTGAAAAATTGCTTATATTTCACGCAAAATTTCGCGAAAACTGCTCATATTTTCAAAAAATTTATATTACCTTATTTGAAGATTATCATTAAAATCGATTTCATTAAGAAAAAAAGTCTTTTGAATATTGTAGTTCGAGAAAATGCCGAGTAAAATTTTGAACTTTTCTATTTCTTGGAAAACCAGAGATTTAACAAGAGTTCTTTATTCTCTCAGAGAACAAAGTTTAATAAAAAATGGATTTTTTAGAATATTTACGATTTTTAATACATTTTGAAAATGTTGAGGCTTCATGAAAAGTACTCCCAAAAATCGAAATATCCGTTTCAAACTCGGTGTTCGATTTCGTTCAGATCAAGCGAGTTATATCAATTTTGAGAAAACTGCCTGAACGGTTTAGGCACTAGCGTTGACCACAGCTCAACAGGCAGACAGATGTCAAGGTCCCAAAAAACATGGATTCTGACTACACAGCATGTTTATGGAAGTAATTTACTTTATAGGAACGAGCTTTATCCACTTTTTCGGAGAAAGCAGAAATGTAAGTATACTGTGGATTCCGGTTAAAGTGAACTCGGATATAGTGAACCCTCGGGTATGTGAACCAATTCACTGGTTCCTTTCACATACATTACAATAAGCTTAAGAAGATTCGGTTCTAGTGAACTGAACCTCGACAATAGTGAACGCAGGAAATAATTTCTGGTAATTAATTCCCACCTGGAAAAGAATATATCGTATCAGTGTCATAAATTCCAACACTAGGCAGCTTGGAAAAAATATCGTCGGCCAAAGGTCATTGTCGATGAAGCCTCCTCTGAGGTGAAAGTATGAGATCCGCCATTCTACGTAGGCGACAGGAAGCGCGCGTCTGCCACAGCTCCACAGCCTGGCACCCCCCCCCCCCGCGCGGAAAAGCGCAGTTTCATTATCCGCTTGCTTCATCACACTACCGAAACGATCTCGTTTGTTACTAGGCGAGTAAAGGAGCCTTCGGAAAGTGGGACGGTGTTCCAACGGTAGAAGAGGCGTTGAAGGGTCACAAGACTGCATTACGATACTTAGAGACAGTGGACAACGCAGAATCAAGTACGAAGAGAGCACGAAAAGGATTTAGAGAAATAACTACTGAAAAATGTACGAAATTTTCAGTCCGTGTTGTTAATGTATTTTGCTGTATCTCTGTACAATCACGCATCGTGGAGATATTCTCTATTATTTTGACATTGTCGGATGTAGTGAACCAAAATTGCTAGTCCCCAGAAGTTCACTATAACCGGAGTCGCCTGTATATTGCGTTTGCCGAGGGCATGTGGGCGTGCACTGTACTGACCGCGAACGAGGAGGCGCAGTGCGCGGTACAGCAGAGCTAGCGCCGCGGTGGCCGGCGCCAGAACCAGCAGCGCCAGGCGGACGACCGTCCCTGCAACACACAACACACGAGGCGTTCATCATCAGCAGGGCTCCCATTCTGATATTCCCTTTGATGCGTTCCAGACGTGGCTAACTAGTAAGTGAATGAATGTAACTTGAAAAAATCGAGTGTGCGGAAAATCAATAAAAACTGAGCCCGCCCCCATTGACGACGACCCCCTGGAAACGGGAAGAAAGGCTACGATGAAAAAAAATGCGTGTTGCTTCTGTGAATGCATCCCGACTTCGACAAGAGCGAACTGTTCAGCGAAAAAATGGATTGTTTTGCAAGTGAAGTGCCTTCCAAGGCCTTACGAAGTAGTTGCTCACCGCTGCCGCCAGCGCTGCAGGGCATCGGCTCCGCAGGGCCGCCGCCGCCGCCGCCACGCCCCTCCGCCGCCGCCATCGCCACTCCGGAAGGCCTCTCCTTCTGTGCACAAAGAGCAATGGTTTACTTACTCACTCACTCACTGACTCATTTACTCACTCACTTACTCGCTCATTTACTCACTCGTTTACTTACTCACTTACTCATTCTCTCACTTACTCACTCACGTACTCATTGACTCACTCACTCATTTACTTACTCACTCACGTACTCATTTACTCACTTATTTGTTGTTGTTTTTTGATTTTCTTAATTGGTTTATTTAAAGGTCGCTTCAACATCTAAGGTCATTAGCGACCACTATTGCTGTTAACGGTATGGTAACTATGTGGATGAAACGATATGGTGATTGATGATAAGGGGTGAAAGGACGAACACAAATACAACCATGCCTGAGGCGGGACTCGAACCCGCGACCCTTCGGTCCGAGATCACTACGACACTACTGCTTTAGCTATCTCGGCCACCGGGCCGGCTTACTTATTTGTTTGTTTGTTTGTTTTCAGCTGAATTACATCCCTAAGGGCAAAGGCTTCCCACTCTCGGCAGGGTTGGTTCACACAATAAGGATAATAAATCAAAAACAAAATAGACAGGACATAGATCGAACAAAATAAAAATCTAAATTGAATGGAGGGTGATGTTGATGCTAAAGTGACTTTGCTAGGAAAACGAATTGTATCAAACTAATTAAATTACATGGATTCTTGCTGCAAAGGACATGAATGGCTGCGTATGAATAAGAAGGACGGTTTTAATTATATTTCTAATTTTATTGAATTATTATATTACATAACAGTATCATGTTTATAAAAGCGGGTGGGCATCTTCGTGCATTACATCATACCTTAATCCTTCCAAACTCTCTACGCGTGACAGGTAACTGTAAAATCTGTGAGTGAATTGAATGAATGGTTCCCTATTACAAGAAGAATGGTACAAGCTCCTAGATGCGGCCAAGGGACACCATGATCTAGTATGTATTGGCACAGGCCGGAGATAGTCTTTATGTGTTCGGATTAGCACAGATGTGCTCTTACCTGGGAAAGTCCCCCCGAGGAGCTGTAGGTAAAGCGATAAGCCTCGGTACACGTTTTAGACGCCAAAAATGATAGATAGGGAAGGTGAGACAAACCGAAAAGCTAGCCCAGACTCAAGCCCAGACGAAGCTAAGTATTTGGAGAGAATCTGTGCGATTCTGTAACACCTACAGCTATTGATTCAACGTGTTTACTATTTCCTGACTCCTTTCCCAAATTCTCCTCAATTAATGTAATTTGAAAAAGTAAAGCTGATACCTTGAGGCGCAGGCTCCTGTTGCCAAGGCGGTTGTGCTTGGGCGATGACCTCTGAGATGCGACCTTCAACAAAAAAACAATTACAAGTGCAAAAAGCCATGGGGCAGTTACATAGGGCAGACATTCTTGTATTTCTTTATCCTGATATTTCTTTCTTAATATAAAATATTGGTTTGTACTGTAATAATATTACACTGTTGCTACCTATCCTATCCGCGCGTTGTGCTGCCAATGCAATAGATTCACGTGCTCTGCATTGCCACAAGGCTAGACTTCTAATATCATCAATACGTACACTCCTAACTAGGGCTGACAAATAATCACTTACTTATTATTCCTATTTATCTTTAAACACAAATGGGCGCCTTGTCATCAATACATCTGGGGAAATACATCTTATAGCTCCCAGACTTTTAGATTACAAAACGAATTGTACGAATAATAACCAAATCCCACCCACGTGATTCATGTAAGCCTCTCTTCATTAATCTAGGAATTCTACCATTACCGTGTCTTTTTATTTACGAATCAGTGGTTTTTGTAAAAAATGACTTGCTCAACGGCGGGAATATATTTTCAGAAAATGCCGAAGTCTATTACTATAACACTCGACGTAGAAATCATATTCATCAGGTAACAGTATCAACAGCTCATTGCAAAAATTCACATACAATACATGTACATTATTTTACAACACCTTGCCAGATGACATTAAACGATTAAATTCAATAGAAAAGTTTAAATCCCAAGTGAAATCGTTTGTGCTGCATAACTGTTTCTATACAATTAGAGACTATACTGAGCATCACAAGAAAAGTAACATTAATTTTAACAATGATGCATAATGCATTATTTACCATTTGGACTGTATAAATGAGTATAAACAACCTGTAACAACTATTGTACTACAGCTTCCGGGTCAATGACCCCATCTCGATCAGGTTTTTCGTCCAGTTTCCTGATCCATTGAGCAAATGCTGAGATGGCCCTTGTTTTGCTTCTGGACATAAATGTAACTTCATTTTCTGTGCACGTCTTCTAGAATTCAGTGGGAAATACAATTATTCAAATTATAAAGATAAGAGCCAAAATTTATTGCTTATTTATCTTTGAAAATAGATTTTATTACATTTTAGTTTTTGTTTTTTTTTCTCCCTTTCAAAAATTCAAAATTTAATTAGTATATGACTTAGTGTAGGGATCACAGAATTTTGAAAATGTGCACACAATTCACTTTTCCCATAGCACGTCAACGCAGTTTTTAACTGTTTTTTTGACGTAAAATAAATAAATAAAACATAAATACACAAACTTCCTTTTCAACCTACTATAGCTCTTGCACTCGCCCGTTTGCTAGCTATTTTTTATACAAATAATTCTTTCTGGGCGTGAATATGTGACTGCCCTATACAGTGCTTCAAACGAGGTACCTATGCGCGCGCGTGCGGGTCTGCGTCTAACTACATGAATCACAACACATTCTTTAATGGTTTACTGATGAACCTGAATGTGTTCATCTCAATTTATTTTAGCTCTATGGACTGTTTCTTTTCCTCTGATATTTCAAAATAACAAATATATATATATATATATATATATATATATATATATATATATATATATATATATATACACACAATGATAGTGCCTTCTGATGGCATACAAAGCGAAACATAGCAAACAAACTCCATTAATATTAAAAAACCAAAAAATATGACTATTCACGCTGAAAATTACATAGAGAAATACATTCATCCACACCGAATGCGCATTCTGTTGTTTGAAATTGTTGACCCTCTTATTCTATAATGAATTAACAGAACTTGGTCTTTGACAGATGCCTTTGAAGTTGCCAAATAAAAAAAATGTCCTTGCATCACTTCCCTGATACCGCATGAACACTGCGACATGCGGCGTATATCGCGCGTCGCCGTCCGCCGATTCGTACACTCCCCGTATACGGCGATGGTACCGTCTCAGCTGCCACCAGTTCCCAGGACCATATATACCACGAACTCACATAGTTAAAAAACTACTACGAAACGTTTTGCGATGAAACGCAAAGTTTTCACTACATTTAAAGTTCCCGCGGCGAAGAAACACTGTTCTTCACGAATGAAAATACAATATTTAAAGTTCCCGCGGCGAAGAAACACTGTTCTTCACGAATGAAAATACAATATTTAAAGTTCCCGCGGCGAAGAAACACTGTTCTTCACGAATGAAAATACAATATTTAAAGTTCCCGCGGCGAAGAAACACTGTTCGTTTGAGAATGAAAATACAATATTTAAAGTTCCCGCGGCGAAGAAACACTGTTATTCACGAAGGAAAACACAATATTTAAAGTTCCCGCGGCGAAGAAACACTGTTCGTTTGCACAAATGCAAATAAAAATATTTAAAGTAGCGAAGAGACACTGTTTCGTTACGCTCACTAAAATGAAAATACTCTCTTTGTGTTTCCTTTTACTGTCCGGAGCACGCTAAACTTCGTGTTGTAAATACTGCAACATAAAATGTCCGCAACCATTGTTCTTTTTTAAATTTATTTTACGTCAAAGAAAACAGTTAAAAACTGCGTTTGACGTGCTATGGGGAAAAGTGAATTGTGTGCACATTTTCAAAATTCTGTGATCCCTTACACTTAGTCATATACTACTTAAATTTTGAATTTTTGAAAGGGAGAAAAAAAACTCCCATGCAATAAAATCTATTTTCAAGGATAAACAAGCAATAAATTTTGAATTTTGAAAGGGAGAAAAAACAAACAAAAAACTCCCATGTAATAAAATCTATTTTCAAAGATAAATAAGCAATAAATTTTGGCTCTTATTACTTCCTGCCGCGACAACATGGAAACGATAATTTGAATAATTGTATTTCCCACTGAATTCTAGAAGACGTGCACAAAAAGTGAACCGCGTAAAATTAATGTTCGCGTCGCTTTTACCTGTAAATTATTCGCCATTACTTACGAATCCATTCACCCGTTTGTTACAATCTTTCTGTCCGCATGAAAATATCTAAAATGTTTTCAAATTACACTTTCGAACAATAATTTTTAAAATGTTACATTTACGTTAACGCGGAGCTAGCGTCTTCGCCAAGCGCACAACACCGTCTCATCATCTTCTCTCCAGCATTGTTGTCCAGTATCTTAAATAGATTTACATTGAACAGACGCTGATCGTCGCCCGTTGCCACAAACAAGATTACAAAATTATTCTTATTTTCATGTTTTAAACGTTTTAGCCTTGCACCGGTTCCAATACTGTCTAAATTTCTCTGAAAATTACTGCACTATCTATTTCCCCTTTCATTTCTTATTTCATTAAATATAACCATTTTTAGTTCGATATTTCGTCGTGACGTCAGTCATGACCTCACTACGATGCGTCTCTTGTTTTATAATATTTTAATTATACGTTTCTACATTTAATTTTAATTAGCTTTCTAGATTTTCCAAAATCGTAATTAGTCTTGAAATTGTTCATAAATTTCGCCCCGTTGTTCTATAAGTTCCAGCCCCATTCCTTCAGACGTTTTCGTAATATTTATTAAAAACCATATTCGTCATCAGCTTTCTTCTAGCAACAATGTCTTCCATATGTCCATGCTTGTGAACGTGAAATGTTCGATTACGATTATTTCGAAATCTAGTGAACCCCTCGTCCGATTTTGCTGATTGTTCTTTCTAACGATTCTAAAAATTATGCTTTCTCGAATGTTTGTGTTAAATTTCACCTTTTATGCGCATTCAGTTAATTTAGGAAAATGTCTGCGCGCGGCGCTGCCTCTTGTCTTTTTGAATATAAATTTTAACATTTTATTGGGAAGTCTATTTTTGGGACACTAAATTACCGGAATGATCGCAAATCATTACAGCACCAACCCTTTAATTTATTTTATGCATTTCTTTTCAAAAAGTTTAGTTGTTTTCGCTCATTTTCAGACAAATCATAACATCTTTCGAAAATATATGAATCATTTTTCTTCGAAACCGGTTCTCAATTTTTTTTAAATATTTTAGAAGAAAAATGCACCATACACCGAAATATAGGCACAAGTGACACAATTTCGTTAAAACTTTTCAAATTTTGCTAGTCCAACCCCTTTGAAGAGTCCTAAACCCTACCCCTATCCTAATTCCTTCCTAATTCTGGCCGCTAAGTAGTGGCGCAGGAGCGCGTGTTTGGAGGTATGTACGCGAAGATGCTACCTGGCGGTCCTCTTGATAACTGACTGCGACGAGACGTGACGGAAATGACGTAATATTAATGGACGATTACTCTCGCGCTGTTATTATCGGAGGATTATTCCGAAATTACGCGATGTAATTAACTCCGAAAGCACAAAGCGATCAACGCCCCCCAAGGGGCTTCGAGACGCATTGCGTGAATTGTAGACGCAACAAATTAAAAAAGAAAATTCTATGGCCAGGTAGGGAGGCCTTCCCCAAATACAATTAAAAAGAGATATTTTAACCCATAAATATGCGATGCTAAAGCTGTAAGTTTGAAGTTGCTGAAGAGATATTGGAAATTTTGAGATTATAGCAAACAGACTACATGGATATATTATAAATTACCCAACAAAATTCTTGAATTGGATGTATTAGACTACCAAGAATTTACTTTATCTTTTAATTGGAGCATAAATATTTGTTTGGAAACATCAACCCACCAATACTATGCAATGACACACGTTTACTGCTGAAAGTCTTCATAAAGTTTTACTGGAGGCCAAAATAATTGATTGTCAAGGAGCCTGGAAAAACGTTTGCATTCATGCACCTTAATTCTCTTGATTATCCTTTTAGATTAAATATAATTTGTAATTTTGTATATAATACTCGTAATTGATAATAATTTGTAGCAGTGGTCAACCGCATTTCTGTAACAAAGAATGTAAATGGTTTTCTAAGCTAAGACCTGGACACTGAATTCGTGAATTCGAATATATCACTTTTTGCCTATCGGACTTTATTTTCTTGTGACATGCTACTTCCTATCCACGGAAATGCTTGAAACGGCGGATTACTGATTACTTTGAAGTAGCTTCTCTTAATTAATTTGAAAATGTAATTATTTAAGAACAATCGAAATGTATACAATTAATTCCTGCACGTGACAATGAATTCAAAAAATTCACATCTGGGAAATGAAAAAGGGTTGGCAACCTTGTTGATAAGTCATGCTCGAATAGGTATAATCCCGTTGTGTTTCTTGCCAGTGGCGTCCTAGAATTGAGAGATCTGATAGCGTGGCAAGTGGTTTGGATGTGACTGCTTGTTCTAGGTTCGTGAAGGTTTACGTTTTGTATTAATTCAAAAGAAAAAGTGCCTCGTAACTGTGTAAAGATCACCAATTCGTTTTGTTATATATCTAGAGAATTAACTCAAATTGTAAAAACGGAACCTTAATCCTTTGAAAACGAAGTATTATAAACATTATTTCAGTATAAGGTTGGTGACCAGGCAAGAAATGAGCTCCCCCATTTAACACCCTTGACATGCTGGTTAAAATGTTCACGAAACACGCCCTTCGCTGTTTCCATGATATGGATTGATTGATTTTTTCGTGTTTCCGGGCGCGTCAACTGCTTTGGTCATTAGTCCCGTTAGTGTAGTGCATGCTTTTTTCTCTCAGGATATGTCGGTGATTTTCCTCCGCTGGATGGCGAGATCCGGCGCCGACCTGCCTTTCCCCCTAACCAGGACTCTCCCATCAGGGGCATCGCACCAGCCGGGACAAGCTCTAAGCTCCCGACCGGCCTCTCGGAATACGTGGTAGTGTAGTGGATGTCAGTGTAAGTGTGTGTGTGTGTAAGGAGAGAGGATGGGACAAGGAAGATAAAGGAAAGATCGCGCACTGTCCGTGACCTGTTTGTGAGGCATTCGCCTGGTGTTGATCGGAGAAACCACAGAAAACTACCGATCAGAGCAGCCGGCCACTAGAATTCTCCTCCAGACAGCGACTGAATTCGATCTAGCTGAATCCATGATATGGAGGGAACCAACGGATCACATAGCAGAGTTATTTATGTCTAGTTGGAATCACATAAAAAACTAAGAAAACTGGGCAATACTCTAATTTACCATCTGCTACACGGCTTGTACGACACAGTGAATCTTCCACTACCTCCTGAGAATGCGGCAATGAGTGAAGATGATTGCCAGAGTGACGATATTTCAAAACACTGAAGGAGTGATCCATGCTGACCCACATTGCAAGCCTCCTGACTCAAACGAAACACATTTTGTGCCTCAAGGGAATCTGAACGCTCTCGTCCGTGATTTAAATGTGTCGAAACAACGGAATTGAACTTTTATCTTTACAACTAAACTGGTGGACAAAACTGAGTGTTTATCATTATCACCAAGTACTTTTTCAAAATACTTCTCCAATTCAAGTGTCATAGCTTTTTGTAATGATATCGGATCCGTTAGAAAGACTCTTGGATATTATTTCCATGCTACTGAATGGCACTTGTTCAAAGATTATAACAAAATAAGTCTGAAAGCAGTTATTCTCTACAATGGGAACAAATTTCCTGGTTTCGATTTTTATGCAGTAAGCCTGAAAGAGATATAAGAGAACTTTAAACTGCTCCTCACACATCAAATATGAGAAATACATATGAAGTATATGCAGATATCTCATGGTAAGTGCAATTCTGCTCGGAATGTAGCTTGGGTACACAAAGCACTGCTGCATTCTATGTGAGTGGAACAAGTGTAAGGTAGAGGGCTATCGCAATTTTGTTCACAAACTGTTGAGTTCATACCACCGTAATCTACAATTTTTTCAACGATCATTTGGATTTGTTCGCAGATATCCTTAGTGAGTAGTTAGCGCGTAGTTAGTGTGAGTATTTAGTAGCGCCTTTAGTGACGGACATGGCGAACAGTTTCATCAGGACGTTTCTCAAATGGAAAAGCATTATCAATGCAATTGGAGAGACGCAATGGTTTCCGTCTACTTCTGGACCTTACGAAGAGATTCGCAAGAAATCGGGAAGGAAATACTTTTAGGTATGTTTCTTCACTTTTCTTAACACTGATGTTGTTGTATCTTTTACTGCATATATTTCGATCTTATTAGAGCGTGTGATTTTGTCAGATACATATAATTCTGAAGGAGACACACGCATTTACCAAAACGATGATCACATGAAAACTGAGGCCGTTACAGAAATTTTGAAATTAGATCTGGATTGAAAGTCAAATTATCTTACAGAAACAGTGTGTTTTGTTCTTGTTACAGAAAAAAGGCTTTTGTGTACCAATATCAAAATGCATTTAAATTCAAAGAAATTTCCTGTTCCAATTGGTGAATGAGCTACAGGCGGGGAACTGTTGATTTGTTTAAGGATCAGTCCAAAAGACTAAAAGAAATCAAAAATGTGTTCAATTTTGAAGAAGAGTTCACTCGACAAAAAGACTTAAATATTGTACATGGACAAAATGCCAAAAATATAAAATTCTGCAATTTTCAAAACTTCAGAAAGTTCAACAAAAATTTTAACTGCACCACATTTTTATCGTGAACTTTACTCTGTCGAAGCAAACAATTTAAAGAAAAAAATTTAAGTCGATTAGAGAATATCCTGTTTACGTTTTTCGTTACAATTACGTATATTCCATGCAAAGTATGCAAAAACTACTCATATTTTGAAAAAATTGTAAATGACGTTGATTAAATATCTAATTTTGTAGAAAAAATTTTGTTAAGAAAACATTTTCTTCAAACACGTACTTTGTGGAGGAGAAAAACATTAATCTTTGCAATTTTCAAAACTATAGAGGGGCAATGAAATTCGAATTTGTCATTTTTATGAGTAAATAGAGTAAAGTAAAAAGAACATAAAATATAGAGCCGTTTTTTTCGAGGAAAAAAAACACACAAAACAAAACAAAAACAAACAAAATAAACGAAAATGTCGTTGAAGCGTTATTCCAAAATTTCAACATTAGTTTCACATCTAAGGGGACGCGACATTAGTCAGATTGATTCAAGAAAATCATTTTTGGTGAAAATCCTGTCTAAGCGCTAGTATTGCTCTCAGACAGAGGGATTGCAAAAACAATTTTTTTCGGTATCAAGAAGCAACAAAACTTATTAGAGAAAGTCGTTTACTGTTTAGGAACAAAATTCATCCTTTTCGGTAACTGGATGCATTAAACGTGTTTTTCTGTGAACTTCTCGCACATTACGATAATTTTGGAATCACAAAATACGAGAAAGTAAGAAGTAAGTGGGACGTTTTGCTTACCGTGAGGCTGTGGTGAGGGGCGTCACCTGCGACTGACTGCCGCGTGCAGCCGCTCCGCCCCTCCGCCCCCCCCCTCGCACTCCGCCCGCGCAGTCATCCAGTTAGCGAAAGCTCATTTGCCCGTGTCCGTGTGCGCTCGCGGCCAGCAGCCAGGCGCAGGACTTGGAGGCTCTCTGGGGCGCGGGAGGCCGCTGCAAACTTGGAAGCTGATACTTGCTGCTGTCGAGAAGCTTAGAACGCTTGTCGCTTTATCGTACACGTAGTCCCCAGAAAGTGAAATGCTGTTCAAAATCGACCTAAACATTTTAAGTGAAAAACAAGCAGAGAGTAAGATAATCGATTGGACAGTGTAGTATACTAGTATTCACATTGTTCTAAATACATGATATCAGTTCGTTAGATAGAAGCAATAGTTAATCATCTCCTATATTATTTCAGTAGTATACATACCTTTTGCGGCTCTCATACGCAACCAATCTTTATGAAGGTGGTTTCTAAAGAAAATAAGTTCACGGGGATGTGACAATTGCACTTAAAAATACACACACACTTACACTAACTGACATTAAATTCATTACACTGAATTATAATTGACATTAAAAATATGAAGGATTATTGGGGAAAAAAGCATCTGAAAATGAAAGCAGCAACACACGGCCTTATTGTCAATATCTATATTGTTAAATAACTTCTAAACCCAGCGTTCTAGAACCTTAAAACCTGGAATTATAAGGCCGAAGGCCTCAAAGAAACGTTTCCCATATCGTAATCTAAAGCATGATATATTTTTAGACATTCTATTACACTTGGTTCAGCGCTTATCGATTGATTGACTGCTAGTGATTCCAGGCGCGTCAACTATCGAGGTCATTAGTCCCGTAAATGTAGTGCATGTTTTCCATCGCGTTGTGGTCGTGATCTTCCCTCGCTGGTTGGCGATATCCGACGCCGACCTACCGTTGTTTTTCACTAACCAGGTATCTCCACCGGGGGCACCGTCCCAGTCGGGACGAGCTCTAAGCCCCAACTAGTTCCCTGGCATGTGTGGTAGTGTAGTGCGTGTTAGTATAAGTGTGTGTGTAAGGGACGAGGATAAGGCAAGGAAGAGGAAGGGAAGATCGCGCGCAGTCCTGGCCCGTTTGTTAGGGTACTGCTCTGGAATTCGCCTGGTGTTGATCGGAGAAACCACGAACAACTACCGATCAGAGCAGCCGGCCGCTTGAATTCACATCCAGGCAGAAGATGAACTCGCCCTAGCTGACAAGTTAGTGTCCAAAATCCTGCCACGGTCGGGACTCGAACCCCAGGGTCATCTTGTGAGACTTGTCAGTAACATCAATTGATGCGCTAAGCCACCTTTGCTGGTTCGTTAAAATGGAAACAAATTTCCAGTCTTCGTATTGTAGCGTCGTGTCGCTAAACCAGCGTGGACACGGCGTGGAGGGCACCGGATGCGTAGACAAAGATAGAAGCGATGACGCACGGGGTTTTTCTGACAGGGTGTGCGCATCGCTAGGGCGGAGGCAATGGAGGCGGCGGGCAGCGTCGCGAGAGCTTTTAAGGGCCGTGCGAACAATAGCTCTTCCTTCTTTGTGATCCTGGAGGCAGCAGCGTAGATCGTCCGTGAGAGTGCGAACGTGGACGCGAGGAGCCGGCAGTTATTGTCGTGACTAGTGAGACATGTAGTCGGTCTCAGGGCAGGCGGTACTACGCACGGCGAAACATTAGGTAGTATGTTGCGGTGTGGTAGCCGTTGTAAATATCTCTCCTAGCAGTGGGGTCTATTTAGTTAGTTAATTGTATACAGTGCATTGGCTATTTGTGACTACGGTCTAAATTGTGAATAAACCTGCTGTTATTACAAACCCACTTCGTCTGTGTACTGATTACACCCGTATGACGCCACAGTATTATAACCGACCAAGTGAAGTGTAGGACTGAAGAGCGACTGGCGCATCTGAGAACTAAAAACGGCGACAATTACGTCGCGCGTTAGCTCCGGGGCGGTATAGTCTGGTGCATTCGTGTTCTTGTTCCAAAATAATAAAAAAATTTTCCTAACTAGTACATAACGTTAATTAATCAGCCACATTAGCTTTTCCTCAGATAATTTTTCATAGAAAAATTACGTTAATCACACAAAACAATAACTTGATCACTCTTTAACGATTTAAAACACAGCTCCATTACGTTTTTTTATGGGAATCCGGATGCTTAAAAAATTGATGTTTTTCAATATATCAAATAGTATAATGTATTCATATTGCAGAATTTGTGGTGAGGCATGTGTGGAATATGAGGTTACTTTGACGGACTCAAAATACTTCCCTTCTTCATATTGTATTTTTTGTTATTTGTTAACTAAATATGCTCATTAATTCCAGAAAATCGTTGATTATGTGTGTTAATACACGTGTGCAATTAAAATTCCACCGTGCAATTGAAATGCATACTACCAATTAGAATTCAGAAAAGGAGCTGATCGTTTAATTAAGTAACTATTACACAGTCGTAGCCAACGTATTTGCAGACGGCCATGAAATATGAACAAAAATGTATACATCACATATTACGTACTACCTTTTGGAGGTAAGGTAATTGTTCTTGGTGGTGATTTTCGGCAGGTTTTGCCCGTAGTTACGCATGCCTCCAGACAAACCATTGTACATAATTCAATAAAGTCATCGCCGCTTTGGCCTGTATTCAAAATAATTAAATTAACAAAACCATGAGAGCAAATCCAGAAGAAAAGGAGTTTTCTGATGTTTTATTACAAATGGGAAATGGATGATGATGGGGAACCAGAAGGAACTATCGAATTGCCTTCTATTGTAGTCCAAAAAGACTGTTTCTGAAATTTATGGAGGAACAATTTTTTTTATCAAATAATGTAATTGTCATAAAAAAGGTTTTAAAAGAAAAATAATATTTTAGTGTTAATCATTTATTACTGAAAATGAAATTGTAAGTTCCTTCAGAATTTAAATTTTAAATTATGGTGGATTACCTCCACATAATCTAAGATTGAAAATGGTGCAATTGTAATGCTTCTGAGAAATATGAATGTTTGTAAAGGTCATCTGAATGGCTGAAAGACTGATTGTTCATAACATGTATGAAAACTGTTTAGATTTGTAGATTATTACAGGGCAAAATGCAAGACAAGTGCTACTTCCCAATTGACCTCACACCATCTGACTCTACACTTCCTTTTAGTTTTAGAAGACGGCAATTTCCAGTTCGTCTGGCGTTTTGCAGAACAATTAACAAGGCTCACGGGACAATTAGACAAAGTGGGACTTTATTTGCCGAAACATGTTTTTAGCCATGGTCAACTGTATGTGGCAATGTCCAGGGCACGTTCCTTTGAAAATATTAAAATTTAAATATAATCACAAGGAAACAGAACAATTAATATTGTGTATAAGGAAGGGTTGCAATAGGGAAAAATTATGTTTCCGAAGCCTGGATTCCATAACAAGTTTGCATCATTTTCATGGTCACAGAAAGTAACACTGAAATGGGTTGACAGAAAGTAACACTGAAATGCCCATTGGGACCAATGGTTGGGGTGACGGGAGGTGAGTGTTAATTTATTAGACATAACTGATTTTGTTTTATACAATTTAATACTGTTTTATTATTTTTGTCTTTACTCTTCGAACAGGATTTAAAAAAAAATTAGATAGAAGTTTTTTTAAGTTATATTCCATATCCACAGAATGATTGTTGGAAGAAAATGTTGACTTGATATGGTATAAATTTAAAAAAAATCATCTATTTAAAACTATTAAGGGACCTGATCAAAGAGTAAAGATAATTGATTTTGTGGTGCTGCGTAATATCCAATTATTCTGCCTGTAAAAGTGAATATCTGCAGAGATGCAAAAATATTAAATAAGATGTGTGGTCTTTCTTTTTCTAATTAACAAATTGCTTTGTGAAAATTAGTCTGGGCACAGTATTTTAATTTATCTCAGATCTCACCTTCAAATTTTATGGGTTCTCACTAGTTTCTATAAAATTGTGAAGTTTTAGAAAAATGAAACCACGCTTCAATTGCCAGGTTTTTCAATGCCTCGATGAGTTTGCTGTGGCCTAGTGGAATCATGCATGAAAACGTGTTGGTTTTAACCGATACTGTTCCTTACATGGTGAAAGCGCGGAGTGCATTAAAAGTGTTCTACCCAAAGATGATTCATCTTACGTGTGTAGTACATGCTCTTCATCGAGTGGCAGAAACTGTTCGACATCAATTTCCTCATGTCGATACTTTGATAACGACTGTTAAATGAGTATTTTTGAAACCACCAAGCAGAGTTAAAATATTTACAGACAGTTATCCTGAACTGAATTTACTTTCACAGCCGGTAATTAAAGATTGAGCACGTGGTTAGAAGCAGATAAATATTATTGTGAAACGTTTGAGCAAATAAAAGATATTCTTTTGAAGCTGGACTCCGAGTCATCTGCGGCACTACAAAAAGCAAAATATTTGATTTATGATTCTAAACTAAGATACAATTTAGCTTTCATTTCTGCAAATGGAATTTTTTTAGTAAATGCTATTGCAAAGCCTGGGGCTCAGAGCATGTCATTAGCTGCTAGTATTGAAGTTATTAAGAGTGCATTAGGAAAAATAAAAGACATAACAAGTGAAAACATAGAAAAAATGAAAAAGAAATTAAAGATTCTTTGATGAAAAACCAGGTTGGAAAGACATGAAAATGATTGCCAACATTCTCAGCCGAGAAAAACCTAAAGGAACTAGAACTGACCGAATGCACATATCAGCGTTTAAATATGCTCCAATTTCTTCTGTAGATGCAAAACGTCCCTTCAGACGCTACAAATCTATTTTGAGAGCTGCTCGACCAAATTTTCTCTTTGAAAACGCGAAAATGCACGTTGTATATAACAATTTTAACCTCTAATTTCACTCTTATTTTACAAATATTTAATTTTATCCTACATATTAAAAAAATGAATATTATGGTATACGTTTTTATTTTTATTACAATAAATTCAGTTCCATAGTCATGACGTACTTGCACCAAAAATTTCTGCTTTCACGGGAATTTATAACGATTTTTACGTCACATACGTCAACAAACTAGGCCAAACCCCCTGAGACAGAGTGTTTTCTACCCCTTGGGATATTGCATTAATCAACGACAACAGCGGTTCTACTGCTAGTGATTGGTCAACGCACCCTCCCCGGCCGCACGGTGACAAATGGCGTAAATTCTTTAAGTGTTGTACTTCTTTTTGAAATTTATAGTTTCCGCACAACATGCGCAATATCGCAGAATGCGATATGTGCAATATTAAAAAATAACAAAAACAAGATTTTCTCGAACACAGCTTCAAATTTTATCTTCAATTTTACAATAGCGGACTCTTGTTCACAATTTTATATTTAAAACGACACGTGCCTTAAATGAAGTCAAATAAAATGACTCGAAAAATTGAATAGTTTTCGTGAAATGAGACAAAATTTTACATTTTTGGAAATGCTTAAACGATATTTCTCACAATCGGCTCCGAATACTTTCCTTGCACGTTTCGAACTAATAGTGGTATTTGCACTAATCAAAATGACGACTGTTTTCTGGTGTTTTAAAATTACACATATGTAACATTTTGAAATATCTCTCCTCCTGTTAATATGCACATTTATACTAATTTATTGCATTTGTAATTGTGATTCAAATGACGTCCAATACATCTTTTCGAAATCTCTAAAGATTTTTGTAAAAAATATATTCAAATTTCTCATTTACACTAACGCCTAAACACCATTTTCGTAAAAGCGGCGCCAATTTTTTCACCGAAATTTCATTATAGGAGAAGCTTTTACTCTTCTGTAACATCCAAAAATCATTTTACGGTTCAACCACTAGGAAACGAAAAATTGAAAAAAAAAATTGAAAAAAATGTTCTTTTGCGACGATAAAATTGCAGTTGGCAAGAGGATGGAACAAAACCAAAAGGCTAGTCCAGAACAGAAAATTAAAAAACAAACTAGTACGAGAAAGTCTGAGTTCTTCCGTAGCACCATTAGTTTCGCATTTCTACACGCTTTCCAATTCATTTTCGATTATAACAATAAAGCTCAATCCAACCATTGGGCATTGACAGACAGTTATTGTAGCCTGAAAGGCGCAAGCAGAGAAACGGCAGGGCTCATCCTGGCAGCAGGCAGGCGGTCGCAAGCAGTGTCTAGTCAGTCCAAGCGAAAGTGGCATTGGTCAGAGCATAGTTTGCGGGCAATGGAATCTACAGGCGGCCACATCCTCGTCGAGGAGACACGCAGCGGCGCGACTGCTCGGATGGGGGACTCGAGTCGGATGACCATCGCCTCACCAGAGCAATGCTCACCACTGACACCAAACGAATAATTGTCAACATTCCTGATTCACACTGTTCCTGCTGCAAAATATAGACTCTATACTCTGCAGGATCATGGAGATGAAGATTAAAACCTTTGATTTCATTAAATATATTAATGAAAACTATCTCCAATTCTATTCCGCTGTTTCATTATATGAAAGAAAACCGAACGCAAAGTAATAATTATCAACCTTCCAGATTCGACAACATTGCCTCTCGCAATATTGACACTATACCCAGCAAGATCATGGAGGAAAGATTAATATATTTGGAATGCATTATTGCACTTGAAAGAAAACAATCTTCAATCCAATAGCGTCGTATCAATATATCAAAGAAAAACTTATGAAACCAACTTGAAAGGTTCCAGAATCACACGTGATCCAGACTGAAAGGATCAACGCTGGAGATTTCCTGGAGATGAGAATCTACCAAAGAATGTATGATGACATGTGCGTGGCGAAGGCGAGGCCAAGGCGTTGGCGGATTCTCTTTATATTCTAAGATATGATTCATTACTTAAAATAGAAAAATAACTTTTTAATAACGATGTATAAGGTGTGGACAAAAATAAAATAAAAAAACATTAAAATGGACGTTCCATTTATAAAAATAGTTTTTTTGTGTTTTGCAAATCAGCACGAGAATTCTCTGAGAAACCATAATGTGGCGCATTCCCAGGAGATCGCGAGGTTCCAGTCTTCAAATTGTCAGTAACAAAAAATATCCTTGAGTCTCGGACAGGAATTTTAATACATTTGATGGGTAAGGGCAGGTACGCGCTAATGTGATCTGATTGGGTCACATTACATCTTTTAAGTGCATAACACACGTCTCCCATTTATCCTATTGCATTTAGCGTTTGTCAAGACTACTTTGCCATAGAGATATTCCTATAAATCTTGTTTAATTAAATTGTCAGTGAAATGTTTTTAAAAGAGATTTACCACCAACGTCTTCATGACAAGAAGTTAACATTGACGGCTCATGTCCTAGACGTTTGTAATTGTTTTTCTGAAGGACCTGTAATTATAATTTATAAATTTTAAATGTCTTTAGTGTTGTCAGCACATTTCCACTCTGTCATGGTATCTCAAATCGTATGCACAGTTATCTGTTCTTAATATAACTAATGTCCTCAAGAAGATCACATCCGACTAGAATGATAGTTGATGAAATGATATAGAAGGCGTAGTGACAAAGGTTTGTGAATCAAATAGTACTGGTACGTAACTACCATCAGCGACCTCGGGCAGAGAGTTCCACTGAGATGCAGGCTGGTTTATCCATTCGGGACCATGAAACCGTCTGTCTAGTAGCTAGATTTCTGACAGTGAGTCCCGTGGTATTTGTCTGCAGGATTGTCTTTAGACGAAATGTGTAACCAATCCTTGACCTGGGAACACTGTCTAATGATATATAATTTCTTTGGGATAAACATATTCCAATAAATCAGATGCCTTCATTTCTATTCTATTAGTAATGAAGGCATCTGATTTATTTGGACGTGTTTTATGCAATGCAACATTATGGTGCTGTCTGTAAAGAAGTACACAGATTTGACATTACAAACTAGCGAGAGCCTTGTAAACTTTGTCATAACTTTGGCAGCAAGACTGCGCACATAGTTCAAGACGAGGAATAGTTGTGCCAGCCAGAGGTGCAAGTTTTGATTTCGATGTTATCAGAGAACTTGTCCGTCCTTCCTGAGACTTTTACGATTACATATACACAACCATATGCCCTTTGAGAAGCATCTGCGAACCCTTTTTAGAGTGATACTGGTCATCCCACTGAGTGCACCTTCCTAGGAAAATCAGTTTTGTCAATACGGATTTTTCTGAGAGTAAAATTCTACTGATGAAGTAAGTCTGAATCTAGATTGACATCCCAGTCCAGCTTGCGCTCCCATAACAACTGAAAAACTATTTTCAACCTTATGGTCACAAGTGTGACTAGGCCCATGGGTCATAAAGCGATGCTGTTAAATGTAACACCTTCTCTTGACCCAGCCGCCGCAGGTGTAGTTTGAAAACTGTGGTTAGATGCAAGGTGTCATTTCCTGTATGGCAGAAAAGACCAAGTATTTTGTAGAAAGATCTGAACCTAATGCGACGATGTCCTCCCAGGAGATTCTCCAATCAAGGAATTTATCATAGAATTAGTATTGCTTTCATCTTTCTCAATTTCAAATGAGCTTCGAAGAGCAGATCTGATATTGTTTTAAACAATTGAGTTGCTTTAAGTTCAGAATCGGTCTATGAAGCTAGTCAACTACATAGAATGAGTTGGCAATGGCAAGGATGCTTCTGGAAAATTAGCCTCATTATCAACAGCAATTTGTTTCGAACACCACGTTGCCAAAAAACTGAAGAAGCAAGGCCATAAGTAACAGTTTTTAATTTGAAAGATTTTTGAGAAGTGGAAGGGTGCTCTTTTCCATAAAATTTTCTGATAATTAGTATGTTCTTCATCTAATCGAACCATACGATACATTGTCTCTACATCAACAGCAAAGGTACTATTAAAATTCTAAATCTTAAGAGAATATCAATTAATTCAGGCTGAATAGTGGCCCCATACCAGAGAATATCATTTAAACTGATGTGGTTTTCACTGAGGTGAAACACAATTCTCAATTTGTGGTTAGGAACGAGGATTTTGATACACAGAAATGCGGAATATAAATGCTTATTTCACTCTACCTTCTGGGACTGTCCAATGATATATACTCTCATGAAGGCAACATAATCCTTCTGAGCTTCGTTCTTACGAAAGCGCTCTTCAATGACAACATAAATTGCTTTGCAATGTAGATGATCTCCTAGCTCTGAGTGATCTGTCTTAAAAGGCAGAGATACAGAAAATGTCCACTAGGGAGCCTCTGGTGTGGAAAAATGAGTTTCAGTAGGTGGATTGCATGATTTAGAAATGGAAATAACTAACTTCTTTATTTCTTTACCAGATTCTTTGCATACTGACTTAAATCTTTAGTTATCGTAGCTTTGCTCTTAGAGGAAAAGCATTTGGCAGTACGCCCTTTCGATTTCGCTAGTCGAACTGCTCCTGCAATTACTATTCCTAGCCACGTGTCAAAGATGACAGGAGATCCATTAGGCAGTGACATTGTGGTTTTGAACACTTTAAAGAATACAGCAGAGTTCAATAAGATGTCAAATTTGTTTGACAAATGAAAAGTATCGTCTGCTAGCTTGAGATCCGGGGAATTGTTACCTTTGCATATTCAATGAGAATTTGACAATTGATGAAATTGATGGCACTATTAAGCTTTCGGCTCCAGTTTTCCACCTACTG
The DNA here is from genome assembly GCA_964035755.1 of Teleogryllus oceanicus. Taxonomy (NCBI): domain Eukaryota; kingdom Metazoa; phylum Arthropoda; class Insecta; order Orthoptera; family Gryllidae; genus Teleogryllus; species Teleogryllus oceanicus. Next base: position 20,860,255 of record CAXIVR010000007.1, on the reverse strand, counting down.
GCACGAGATTTGACAACAATGTATACTGTGACATACCGATATGTCACGTTAAAATAAACTAACATTTATTTGTAGACAATATGGTGGAACATGCATTACGAAATATCACGAGAGCTAGAGTTTAGCAACGACCGTGAATAAACAATGGAGTTTTGTTTTTCTAAATGCATTGCTTGGCGGTGCCGAAAGTAGAAAATTTGGGATTGGGCAAGAAGTTTAGACGCTACACCAAAATATAACAAACGTATGGATTGGCTGGGTGAGAGAAGGACGGTCAAATGTTAGGGAAAAAATGAAGGTAGTTTAATACGAAGTCTCGAGGGATGAATCATGCAGGAAGATTTCATTCTGCCAGAACGCGCTTGAACTGATCGTAGGTTCGTGAGAGGAACGAGTACAATCTAGATAGAATTGGGTTATCAGTGAAATTTTAAGACAGTGAATGATATTGCAGATATTTTCATGTGGAAGCAATATTGATGATAAATTGGAACTTTGTCGAGAGTGGTAATCGAGTTCGGGACTATGTCATAGGACGTAATCGGGACTGATAATTTGATAGTTTGAGACCAGCTTGGATAGAGGCAGAAGAGGATTTCGTGGAATTTTGGGACTACGCAAGCTCGCAAGATATTTCGACTGAGAAGTCTACGAGGGACATCAACGAAGAAAAGATAAGTTAACTGCGGTATAAAGTGTAAATTGAAGATATCTTGATCAAAGGCCTAAAATTGTAAATTCACTAAATTGTTTGCTAAAGCGTAAAATAAACTTTGTTGAATTTGTTCTTTAGAAAAGAAAGTGATTTTTCATTTAGTCAATCCAAACAGAAATGAACTGGGAATAGAACCATTCTATTTCAGATTCCAGCTGGCTGATAGTCGGGATCCTATAATCCATTATAGAGGTAAGGATTATAATATATCGGACCATGACCCAGCAAGCGACGCTAAGATCTTTAGCAGATATAAATGTAGAGAGAGGAAAATTTTTGTATATCTCAAATGGCGCCTCAACGTGATGCATAATTTGTTATAATTTATAACAATTGGTGACACGGATAAAATTAGTCTTATAAATTATAATATAGTGATTCAAAGGGAATCTGAAATTTATGGATTGACATTTGAAATTAATTATAATTATAAGAATGGGCCAAGACATTTCATTGGTGTGATTTTAAAATAATTTAAAGAGAGATTTAAATTTTGTATTAGAATTCAAAATGGATACTAGGAGCAGAAAATTGCGTATGGAGAATGTTAATGTAGATGATATGGCGTCTGCAATACTAACCCCGAGGAGACATTTCGCGTGAAATTATTGAGATTGAACCACAAGAAAAGGAATAATGGCTGTACTGTTAGAAAATATGGACCTAATAATTTAATTCTTAAGATGTTAGCAGAAATGAACGCAAAACTTGAGTAAAATAATACTAATTGGAAGGAATGACATCGGAAATGTCATTAGAATTGAAGAATTTTCGTCGGGAAATACAAAAGGGAAATAGTGCAATTGGGGATACATCGGCTGAATTTAACATTATTCATTGTAAAATTGAGTCTTTAATAATCAAGTCGACCAAATGCAGAGGAATTTAAAAACAATCTGGCGACAAAATTAATTCAAGTTAATGATTTACAGGAAAACATTGTGACATTAGGACATTTACAACCAACAATGCGAAAAGTTGACAATCGTCGAATCGCGGTAGATAATTTAAATGCAATGTCGCTTCAACATGGCGAAAAATTGAAAACATAGAAGCTAAATTAATTCGGATTGTAAATTAGAAAAACGAATACAGGGGGGACTTAGAAACATTAAAATGGTGCAAGAATCTGAATCTGGGAAATATATGTCGGACTTAGACAAGATTGAACAGTTAGAAAACGAATTCATGATGGTTCACAGGAAATATACCAATGTATGCATCGGCGCTTGTAATACCAGCCACCTAAAATTTCATGGTGATGTGAAAGAACAACTGGTCGTTTATTTCAAAATTAGAGAATTATTTTAAGATACATAATATCCCTGAAAGATTGAAACTGCATATAGTAGAACAAGCCATGTCGTCCAAAGCACATCATTGGTTGACCTCTTTAGTACCGGAACCGACTAATTATAAGGAATGGAAGGATAAATTTTAAAAGATATTGGAACGAAAGCCACAGTTTGATCTAAAATACAAATTAATGAGTGAAAGGTATAAGAAGGGTGGAGCTGAGAATATGTGTGACTTCGAACGTAAAATAGCAGCATTCAAGGCATGCGAAGACAGAAGGGACAGCAATGAATTAATTAGAATTATTATTCGTCAGTTGCCTGTAAATATCCAAAATTTATTGTGAACTCTTGCCTATTGATTTTGAGGATCTGGTCGAACGTTTAAGTCGATTCGACCAGACATTGAATAGTGATTATGATCGTAGTAAGGGGTATCATTATAATGAAAGCAGGAACGAGAATAACAATGGAACGGGAAAACAATGAATAATTACAACCGCCAAGGAAATTATAGCTCAGAAAGAAAGGATGACAGGGGAAATAGTACTAAAATGGGAAAAAAAAAAGACCGAAAACGGGTATCCGCGGAGGTTCAAAGAGGACAATAAACGGGAACATGTAGAAATTAATGCGATTCAACAGGAAAACTCCCAGTGTTCAAGTAAATGGGCGGGATACTTGAACGATGATAATGAGGGCGTGATGGTTCTTAAGGAGTTGAATAGCATTGAAGTATCGGCGAAGTTTTAAAGGGGAAGATACGGACGAACGGGCGGAGAATAGCACGTGTTTAATTTTGAAGGGATATTTCGAATATACCTGTAGACATTTTAATTGACACAGGTGCTAATGTTTGTGCAGGTCGGAAAATTGTATGAGCAGTTAAAGAAAAGAGAAATAAAATTGATGAGCTACCACCAGGAGTTTGGATATTCGGACAGCTAATGGAAGGCGCATCGAAACGAGAAGTCGGAAAATTTGGGGTGAAGTGGAAGTTCAAGGGATCACAATTCAGTTTCCGGCAATTGTAGTGAAGAATTTGATTCGCCCAATTACTTTGGGGATTGATGGCCTCAAAATGTGGGACGCCAAGGTCGACATAGGTAACAGGAGTGTATTGTTACGAGGTGACAAAGGGCAACAACATTGTTTAGGGATCAAAGACCAGGAGGGCGAAGAGATGTGTATTTGCGATATTGCGGAACAAATTGAAGAGACCAGGGACCAGATCCACACGGCAGCAGAGGGCGCGGTCGACGAAAACGGAATAGATGCTAGTGAAGCTGTTGAAATGTTAGTCAATGAATAGAGAGATATTTTTGGAAGTTCAAGGGACCCTGGTAAAGGGATATCAATTTAAAATTGAATTGACACCGTTGTAAGCCCAATAGTGATAGTTCGTAAGAAAGACAATAAGATCAGATTTTGTGTTGATAACCTAAGCCCAATAGTGATAGTTCGTAAGAAAGACAATAAGATCAGATTTTGTGTTGATGCTAGGAAACTCAATAGCAAGACCATCGCTCGTCATGAAAAACCGCCGAAATTAGATGAAATGATGTGGAAGGTAAAAGGAGCTCGGATATTCACGGGACTGGATTTTACTGCGTCGTACTGGCAAATTGGGCTACACCTAGAATCGAAAAATTGTCAGTTTTTTATTTGAAGGCAATACGTATAGTTTTCAGAGGATGGCCTTTGGATTAAAGAACAGTGGCGCGGCTTTAATCAGTTATTTGGACGATGTAATACCGGATGAACTAAAGGAAACTACTCTCATGTACGTCGACGATATTGTGTTATTCTCTACCAATATGTTTGAACATTTAAAGAAGTTGAAAACTATTCGAAATCTTCGAAGTATAATTTAAAATTAAATATTGGAAAAAGCCAATTCGGAAGGAGGAATATAGAATTTATGGGGCACGTCATATCGGATCAAGGATGTCGATGCAAGATAAAAAGAAAGAATTGATTAAAAATTTTCCGACCTCGGAATGTAAGGGTTAGAAGATTGATTGGGGTGTGCAATTATTATTCCGGTTCTGCAAAGGTTATTCAGAAATTATACACCAATAATAGAATTGCTAAAGAAGGAGAGGAAAAGGGCGTGGATGCAAAATGTCAAGAGGCGTTTGAAAAATTAAAAGAACTATTTGAGAAAAAATTTTGATCAGTTATCCAGATTTCGACAAAAGAATGTATCTACAAGTAGATAGTGGATTTGCCATGGGAGCTGTGCTGTTCCAAACGACGAAAAAATAAGCATAGAATAATCGCCCTAGAAAGTCGTGTGTTGACTCTTACTGAACGACGTTTCACTACCAGTGAACGGGAAGCTTTGGGAATCGTGTGGGCTACGCAGAAATTACGGGCTATATTAATTGACGACCATTTACTGTCATTACGGACCACAAGGGCCCCAATTTTCTTAATGAGAAGTCATTTGAATAACGACAGATTGTTGAGATGGTCACTATGGCTTCAACAATTTGATTTTAACATCCAATATTGTGAAGGCCGTGATAACGTTTTGCCCGATTATTTATCGAGAATCAGGATAAAAGAAGAGGAAGGTATGTGGAACCTGGTATCAATGCTATCCAGTTAATGGAAATACGACCGAAATGGACGAAGGAGGAATTATCGAAAATTCAAAGAGAGGATCCTGTGGGAGGCAAATAATTGAGCATTTTTCGGCGGAGGATAACGACCGACGGCAGGATGATCCGAAATTTTTAATGTGGAAGATGTACGAGGAGATTATTACATCGGATCAGAAACGGGGACGCAGTATCAAATTTGGATACCAGAAGCGCATAGGCGAGAACTGATTCTATCTACTCACCAACATTTCGGCCACTTTGGTGTAAAAAAATCGAAGTAATACTTAGATCAAAATGCTATTGGAAGGGCATGGGGGACAAATCCGTAAGCAAATCAATAAGTGTGACGTCTGTCAGAAAACCAAACAGCCCAATAAAAGGTATGAGGGGAGCAGAAGGATAATACCTACATCAACTAGGAAAATACACTGTGGATCTTTATGGACCAATGCCGAAATCAAATTTGGGAATCAATATTTGTTAGTAATAATGGATGTTTTCTCTAAAATCACAAAATTATACCCCATTAGAAAGGCGAATGCACAGAGTTGCATTACGCAATGCCACAAATTTTGAAGAATTCGGTATACCTAAAAAATTATTAGTGATCTGGGAACGCAATTTACTAGTGGAAAATGGGAACAAGACATGGGAAGAATTGGTATCCAAACATGTTACACGACGGTACGGAATCCTCAAGCTAACTCAGGAAAGAATTATGAAGGAGATTTCACGCTTATTTAGAGTTTACATTTCAGAAAGCCATAACCGATAGATGGAGGCCGTTCCAGTATTGAACTATGTTTTGAATAATGTTCCGCATGGGAGCACGCGAAGCACGCCTATAGAGGTCCACATGGGTAGGAAAGGAAAAAAGGATCCGTTTCGAAGGATTAGGACACCCCCAGAAATAAGTGGGATCCCAGATGAAGTAGAGATACGCGAATAATTTATGACAATTGGGGAGGCAGCAAAAGAAAGCTAAAACAGAAACAATGCTTCGAGGCGAGTATAAGGAGGGTGATGAAGTGTTAATTAGAGTACCTCAAGTGTCGTCAGTGGATAAGAAGCTATTTTATAAATTTTTCCCGTTGTATAAAGGACCTGTACCGAATTTGTAAAGTATTAGCAAGAATGCCGCGATTTTGAATGATGAAAAAGGACGGCAAATGGGACATATAACTACAGGAACATGAAGCCGTATATGAGGGACGACACGCATGATTGAATATACTGGTCATAACAGATTGTAAATAGTTGTAAATATTAGGTGTAATAGTTTTATTTTGGTATTGTTTTGTTATGATGTATTTGTCAGTTTGTGTAGGGAGTTTAATTTAATGTCTATGTGTATTCAATGAAGTAATGGGAACAAAAATTAGGCAGATACGGTTATTAGAATACCTGATGAAATGGTTATTGTTGGCACATTCCGAAAGGAAAAAGTCAATAATTTTAAGGCAAGAGACAAGACCTAGTGCAGTGCAAAGTGTAAAGTGTTAATGTCGTTTAGTGTAAGAAGCAAGAAGAAATGTTCAATTTTAGTCTTGTCATTTAGTTAGGTTCTAAAACCAAATGACGCTTGAGAGGAGGCTGTGACATACCGATATGTCACGTTAAAATAAACTAACATTTATTTGTAGACATAAGGTGGAACATGCATTACGAAATATCACGAGAGCTAGAGCTTAGCAACGACCGTGAATAAACAATGGAGTTTTTGTTTTCTAAATGCATTAGCTTGGCTTGGTGCCGAAAGTAGAAAATTTGGGATTGGGCGAAGAAGTTTAGACGCTACACCAAAATATAACAAACGTATGGATTGGCTGGGTGAGAAGGACGGTCAAATGTTATGAAAAAATGAAGGTAGTTTAAACACGAAGTCTTTGAGGGGTGAATCATGCAGGAAGATTTCATTCTGCTCAGAAAGCGCTTCTGAACTGATCGTAGGTTCGGAGAGGGAACGAGTACAATCTAGATAGAATTGAGTTATCAGTGAAATTTTAAAGGGCAGTGAATGATATTGCAGATATTTTCATGTGGAAGCAACATTGATGTATAAATTGAACTTTGTCGAGAGGGTAATCGAGTTCGGGACATGTCATAGGACGTAATCGGGACTGATAATTTTGATAGTTTGAGACCAGCTTGGATAGGGGCAGAAGAGGATTTCGTGGAACTTTGGACTACGGCAAGCCGCAAGATATTTCGACTGAGAAGTCTACGAGGGACATCAACGAAGAAAAGATAAGCAACTGCGTATAAAGTGTAAATTGAAAGATATCTTGATCAAAGGCCTAAAATTGTAAATTCACTAAATTGTTTGCTAAAAGCGTAAAAATAAACTTTGTTGAATTTTGTTCTTTAGAAAGAAAGTGATTTTTCATTTAGTCAATCCAAACAGAAATGAACTAGGAATAGAATCATTCTATTTCAGATTCCCAGCTGCGCTGTATAGTCGGAGATCCTATAATCCATTATAGAGGTAATAAGGATTATAATATATCGTGACCCATTGACCCAGCAAGCCGGACGCTAAGATCTTTAGCAGATATAAATGTAGAGAGGAAAATTTTGTATATCTCAATTTCTTTCCATTAGAACCGGATTTTAGATAATGCACTAAACGTATAGAATAATTACATTTTCTTCTAGACAGACCTAATAATTAAACGACAGCTTCTGTTATAAAACATACTTCACTACCCGAGTCTAGCAGGGCTCAGACTGGTATTTCATTTCCCATCCTATCGGTGACATAAACTATGGTTGAGGGAAGTAATGCTTGTAATTGTATTGACTCCTTGAATGCTATATGAAGAGAGAACTTTCAGGTTCGAGACCACTGTATGATTCAGAGAACATTCTCCCCATGCGGTGATGACTCGATGGTGTGTTAACATGAGATACCAGGCTCGATTTCAGGGTTATGTTGGACGCACTGGCTTAGTGCCCAATGCATCCTTTAGAAAATTTTGGTCATGCAAGAGAGAACGATGTTTATTGTTGCATGTTGTGCATCTCCTCTTACTAGAAATAAGATCTAGGCCTTCTTTGAATAAACAATTCATGCACAGAGAGTTTTTCGACACACCTGCTTACGATTCTGCACTGTCATTAGCTGAAATTACATACATTCGTAAAGGGTGATTCTCCAAGGAGAAAACACACTGTGTAGAATATGTCACATGTACAGAGAACACCTTCTGGCTTGCCTGTGGGATTATACAACTGGAATAAAATGTAGCACAGGTTTTTGAGAAATTTCTTCATTGAATTCTAAGGCATTGGGCCTGTGTGTTAGTAAATCTAATAATTGTTGCAAGCCTGGTATTTCCCTAACAATCTGTTATTAAGATACCACGCTTCTCTAATTTTGAAGTCCACTTTGGAAAGTATTAAATGTTGCGACAATATTTCACCTAAATCAATTTCTAAAGTCATTGATTTTAATGCACTCCAATTTGAGTACTTTGGAAACGATTGGTTTAAGGGAGGCTGAATCATTTTTAACTGGTTGCAAATTTAGTAATTCTTTGATGTTGGTGTCTATTATCTTTGCCTTATTTGAATATCTTTCCACCAACAATTCACAAGCTCAGTCAAAGTTATCGCCTGATATGTTTAAAGCCCTTACGGCTCGTATTAAATTGTACGTTCCCATTTAAATGAGCAAGAAGGTGCATATATTTTCATTGTCACTAAGTGAAGCATTTTCACAACTACTGTTTTGAATTGGTCATATAACTGCAAAAATTGATCATATTTTCTTGCAAAAATAGGTAATTTCACCTGGGAAAGACTGGTTCCTATAGCATTTGGCTTGTTGACATGTAGTTTTCAGTTAACACAGCTAATGCAGAGAGACACTGGCTCTTAATATTCATAAATTTCCTTCAACATTTTCGAAGGGAGGATTTAATCCATATTATCTTTCCGGTATTGAAGCATCTTCAAGAGTTAATCTAATATCTCTCCACAACTCAGCAATTCTTTCCATTAAACATTCTAAATTTGCCTTGTTGAAATATACAGAGAATTTTAGATTTCGTCCATTCTAGCTAAACTCTCGTCTAAAAATTCCAAATTTAACAGAATAGATTTTTAAGAAGCATTGTTTTTATGCTCTTTGCTGTTAAATAGCAGCAAGGAATTGTTATAATGATAGGTTTCTTAGTAAGCGCCAAATTTGAAACAATTCTGGCCGCCGATGTGCTATCAATTCAATATGAGAAATATTAAAAATACAAGAACAAGATTTTCTCGAAAACGGCTTTAAATTGTATGTTCAATCTTTTAGAAAGGATAGTGATAAATCTACAGTACGAGAGAACATAAAGTCCATTCTCCTCTATTTTTGTTGTTTTTACTAAAAGTACAAAAACATCATTTTTGACTTGTCTCACAATTTCTTTGACTTGACTTCACAATTTTGCATTTAAAACTACACGTGCCTTAAAAGATGTCGTATAAAAAGTCTCGAATATTGAAGAGATTTCCGTGACAATGAGCTCAAAATCTTACATTTTCGGAAATGCTTAAACTACATTTCTCTAAATCGAGCTTGTAGTTGCTTTGCACTTTTCGAATTATTAGTGCTAACTGCATTGCAATATGCACATCTAGGTTATTTGTAAACATTATTGAATTTGTGAGTAAAAGTGATGCAGATTACGTCCAATACATCTTTTCAGAAATCTCTAAAGATTTTTCTAAAAAAGATATTCAAATTTCTCAATTACACTAACGCCCAAACACAATTTTCGTAAAAGCGGCGCCAATTTTTTCACCGAAATTTCATTATAGGAGAAGCTTTTACTCTTCTGTAACATCCAAAAATCATTTTACGGTTCTACCACTAGGAAACGAAAAATTGAAAAAAATTGAAAAAAATGTTCTTTTGCGACGATAAAATTGCAGTTGGCAAGAGGATGGAACAAAACCGAAAAGGCTAGTCCAGAACAGAAAATTAGAAAACAAACTAGTACGAGAAAGTCTGAGTTCCTCCGTAGCACCACTAGTTTCCCATTTCTACACGCTTTCTTCAATTCATTTTCGATTATTACAATAATGCTCAATCCAACCATTGGGCATTGACAGACAGTTATTGTAGCCTGAAAGGCGCAAGCAGAGAAACGGCAGGGCTCATCCTTGGCAGCAGGCAGCGCGGTCGCAAGCAGTGTCTAGTCAGTCCAAGCGAAAGTGGCATTGGTCAGAGCATAAGCTTGCGGGCAATGGAGTCTACGCAAGGCGGCCACATCCTCGTCGAGGAGACACGCGCAGCGGCGCGACTGCTCGGATGGGGACTCGGAGTCGGATGACCATCACCTCACTCAGAGCAATACTCACCACTGACACCAAACGAATAATTGTCAACATTCCTGATTCCACATGTTCCTGCTGCAAAATATAGACTCTATACTCTGCAGGATCATGGAGATGAAGATTAAAAACGTATGGATTGCATTAAAATATATTAATGAAAACTATCTCCAATCCTATTCCGCTGTTTCATTATATGAAAGAAAAACCGAACGCAAAGTATAATTATCAACTTCCAGTGAACATTGCTGTTCCACAATATTGACATATACTCAGCAAGATCATGGAGATAAAGATTAATAATATTTGGAATGCATTATTGCACTTGAAAGAAAACAATCTTCAATCCAATAGCGTCGTATCAATATATCAAAGAAAAACGTATGAAAACAACTTGTTAAAAGTTCAAGAATCACACGTGATCCAGACTGAAAGGATCATCGCTGGAGATTTCCTCGAGATGAGAATCTACAAAGAATGTATGACGACATGTGCGCGGCGAAGGCGAGGCCAAGGCGTTGGCGGAGGAGGAGGAGGCAAGGCGAGGCCAAGGCGTTGGCGGAGGAGGAGGAGGAGGAGGAGAGGAAGGCGAGGCCAAGGCGTTGGCGGAGGAGGAGGAGGCAAAGGCGAGGCCAAGGCGTTGGCGGAGGAGGAGGCAAAGGCGAGGCCAAGGCTTGCGGAGGAGGAGGAGGAGGCAAAGGCGAGGGCCAAGGCGTTGGCGGAGAGGAGGAGGAGGAGGAGGAGGCGAAGGCGAGGGCCAAGCGTTGGCGGAGGAGGAGGAGGCAAGGCGAGGCCAAGGCGTTGGCGGAGGAGGAGGCAAAGGCGAGGCCAAGGCGTTGGGGAGGAGGAGGAGGAGGCAAGGCGAGGGCCAAGGCGTTGGCAGGAGGAGGAGGAGGAGGAGGAGGCGAGGCGAGGGCCAAGGCGTTGGCGGAGAGGAGGAGGCAAGGCGAGGCCAAGGCGTTGGCGAGGAGGAGGCAAGGCGAGGCCAAGGCGTTGGCGGAGGAGGAGGAGGGCAAGGTGAGGCCAAGGCGTTGGCGGAGGAGGAGGAGGAGGAGGAGAGGCGAAGGCGAGGCCAGGCGTTGGCGGAGAGGAGGAAGGCGAGGCCAGGCGTTGCAGGAGGAGGAGGCAAAGGCGAGGCCAAGGCGTTGGCGGAGGAGGAGGAGGAGGCAAGGCGAGGCAAGGCGTTGGGGAGGAGAGGAGGAGGAGGAGGAGGCGAAGGCGAGGCCAAGGCGTTGGCGGAGGAGGAGGAGGCAAAGGCAGGCCAAGGCGTTGCGGAGGAGGAGGAGGAGGCAAGGCGAGGGCCAAGGCGTTGGCGGAGGAGGAGGAGGAGGCAAAGGCGAGGGCCAAGGCGTTGGCAGGAGGAGGAGGAGGAGGAGGAGGAAGGCGAGGCCAAGGCGTTGGCGGAGGAGGAGGAGGAGGAGGAGGAGAGGAGGCGAGGCGAGGCCAAGGCGTTAGGGAGGAGGAGGAGGCAAAGGCGAGGCAAGGCGTTGGGAGGAGGAGGAGGAGGCAAAGGCGAGGCAAGGCGGGGGAGGAGGAGGAGGAGGCGAAGGCGAGGGCCAAGGCGTTGGCGGAGGAGGAGGAGGAGGAGGCGAAGGCGAGGGCCAAGGCGTTGGCGGAGGAGGAGGAGGAGGCGAAGGCGAGGGCCAAGGCGTTGGCGGAGGAGGAGGAGGCGAAGGCGAGGGCCAAGGCGTTGGCGGAGGAGGAGGAGGCAAGGCGAGGCCAAGGCGTTGGCGGAGGAGGAGGAGGAGGAGGAGGAGGCGAAGGCGAGGCCAAGGCGTAGGAGGAGGAGGAGGAGGAGGAGGAGGCTGGCAGCGCGCCCACCGCCCTCGCGCCGCGCGCCTCCTGGTGGCGGCGCTGCTGTGCTGCTGCGGGCAGCGAACGCCACTGAGGCACAGTAGCTCACACATCAACCACACATCGTGACGCAAATTTTTCATGAGAACATCTCAAACATCAGCTTTGATGTGCTTTTTCAAAATAATTGGATAATCTTTTATTCAAGTTTTATATCAATTTCAATTGATTCTCTTTTATATTCTAAGAGATGATTCATTACTTAACATAGAAAATAACTTTTAATAACGATGTATAAGTGTGGACAAAAATGAAATTAAAAACATTAAAATGGACGTTCCATTTATAAAAGTAGTTTTTTCGTGTTTTGCAAATTAGCTAGAAATTCTCTGAGGAACCGTAATGGCGCATTTCAGGAGATCGCGAGGTTCCAGTCTTCAAATTTCATCAGTAACAAAAATATCCTTGAGTCTCGGACAGGAATTTTTAATGCATTTGATGGTAAGGGCAGGTACGCGCTAATGTGATTCGATTGGGTCACATTACATCTTTTAAGTGCATAACACACGTCTCCCATTTATCCTACTGCATTTAGCGTTTGTCAAAACTACTTTTCCACAGAGATATCTTTTGCCTATAAATCTTGTTTATCTTTTTAATTAAATTGTCAGTGAAAAGTTTTTAAAAGAGATTTACACCAACGTCTTCTATGACAAAAGTTAACATTGAAGACTCGTGTCCTAGACGTTTGTAATTGTTTTCTGAAGGACCGTGTAATTTTAATTTACTAATGTTAAATGTCTTTAGTGATGTCAGCAAATTTCCACTTTGTCATGGTAGCTCAAATCGTATGCATAGTTATCCGTTCTTAATGTAACTAATGTTCTCAAGAAGATCACACGACTGCAATGATATTTGATGAAATGATATAGAGGAGAACGATGAAGTTTAGGAACTAAAAGGAAACAAATTTAATCCAGTATTCCATTTTAGCCAAATTAGCAATTTCAAGGGTCCTCAACATTTTAAAATTTTCTAAAAATGGCTCTATCATTTTTTTATTAAACTCTGGTCTCGGATAGCGTACTGGACGCTTATGAATTGTACAGGTTTCAATTTCGTTGAAAAATATAATTTTCAAAATTGTAACAATCAAAAGATATTTTAGTGCCTTTTAACAACTACAGCATTGAAGTAAGACATTTTTCTACGTTAAAAGTGTTGTGTAAAGATAATTCTTGAAATAAAGTCGAAGTACCATTTATCAAAAATATAAGTGTTTTTCGTGTAATTTTGTGTGAAATGTAGAGATTTTACATTTTCAAACAATTTTTACAGCAAAGAGAATTCATTTTCGTAAGTTCAAAGACAGTAAAAACCGGTGCAGTTACATTTCCGGCCTCTGTATTTTCGAAAATAGTACAATCTGAAAATTGCGAAACTGTAAAATTGAAAGTAGAGTTTTTGTCTTACACCGACCTGGTTCTAAAAATTAGCTTTTTAAATTTTGTAATTGAGAATTGTTTGAAAACGAGCATTTTTAGGTAATTTGCGCTTAAATTGTATACATTTAAAAACACCTTTTAAAAAAGCTCATTTTCCCTTTTTCACAAATAAAACACGAAAAGATTAAATGGATGGCAGATATCATTTTCGTTTATGTCTCTGGTTTTCGAAACCTGTAAATTGAGAAATTTGCAAGATTATGTGTTGTTAAGAAACTATTAATTTTTTCCTTCATGTATCCCTGATTATTTGCTCTCTTATAGTTGAATTAAAATACAATTTCAAGACTATCATAGAAAGATGAACCTACTTTTACACGCAAATTTTTATTAAAACATTTGTAGACATGTTTGAAAAACCGTCGTTTAAATTTTTATGCGAAAATGCGACACTTATACGTCATTTTCACAAAAAGAGTTTTGAATATTATAGAAAGAGCATTTAAAATTATTTGAAGCTTCTGTACTCACAAATCAGTTATGTACAAAAACGCTCGTAAAGTAAATATTAACGACGGAAGATGTATAAAAAATTACATTTGTTGAAAATCATTTTTGAAAAAATACAATAATACATCAGAATGCAGTTTATGTATTTTTATTCAGTGAATTCAGCACTATCCATACAGAACACTTAAAGAATATAATATGTTGCAGTTTTGAGAAAATCCTGTTTTAATGTTTAATATTGCTTATATATTTATCATAATTGCTCGAAAATAACTAATACTCTCAGAAACGTTTACATTATATTTTATAAGGAACTGTTTGTGACAGACAATTTTATCTTGTAATCACAAAATCGCTTCACCTAAACCATTCTCAATACTTAAAGAAATCTTTTCAAATTGCAGGGCTACTAATTCGGGCCAGATGGATTATGGAATATTTTTTGTAAACATTTTACAAATAGTGTAGGCACTAGTGTGTTGACACAGGAATGGACACAGGATGGACATACGTTTGAAAAAGAAAGAAAGAAAAACAACAACACTCTTTTCCTAACACAGGACCCGAAAACGTATACTTGCGTTGAAATCTCGAAATTGTATATTCTCGATTGCAATATTCTGAGCGGATGAATGGGAACGATACAATACATCTCATAGAGGAAACTGTTGCGGCTGTATAAGCGCATTTGAAGAGACGCGCCAAGGTGGCAGGGTTCAGCGGCGACCGAGGAAGTAGGCAGAGGCGGCCAAGCGGAAAAGGCGCCGCCCGAGCTGGAAGGAAGGCTGGCCGGAGAGCCAGGAGCGGTGCAGCGAGTCTGAGGCGCCGCCGCTTTAAAATTGAGCGCCGCCAGCCAGAGGACAAAACGCTAGTGACCGTGTATCGAGTGGAATTGAGTGAGAGATTGTACCGTGTAGATTTCTTGGTTCGACATAGCTTGTTTTTGGTACATCTCCCGGACTTTGGTTTTTCATTTCGGCTTGTGACTTGGTATGCTATTTGGATTTTGGAATGGTGACCGATGTACTTTCTGCAGTTAACTGTAATAAATCTTTGTTTGTGAAAAGCGTGCAATTATTCTGAACATAACAGAAACCTCGAAACTTTAACGTTTCAGTTTATTTATTATTTCCGTTCTGAAATTTACAATCATTTTAATATGAAGCAAATGGTACAAATAATAACAAAATAACAAAGAAAACAATTCTAAGACACTTCTCATTAATTTCAAAAGTACATTTTTCCATGTCAGTCTGTATAAATGTTCACAGATCTAGGCAGGTTAATTTGTAGGTGATTCGCGCACTCATACAATCTCTTCTGATACACTATTTGGCTTCTCTTCGTGATGTGGTTATCCAGTGAAATTATATCGACGTCTTTGTAGAGAGTCTAGTTTGTCACTGTCTTCGCCAAATGTGAAGTCGCAAAGATGTTTCATGTTTTAGTTTTGAATCTTCGAAGAATATCCCATATAGTTTACTCCTCAGCGGAGGGCTTTGTTCTTCTTCGTTGACCATTTCATTAATCCATTGATTAATGAAAAAGTACTACACGGAATGCTCTGTTTAGTTTATGTTGAATTGTAGGTATTCCGCTTCTTTTCGCCCAGTTCTTTACTTATATTTTTGTATAATTCTGGAATCATTTTTACTTCTGGCTATATATTTTATGTGAATCCCTTTAGAAGCACCTATTAGTTCAGAACTTCTATTGATATCCATTAATTCGTAATATCTAGCACCAATGTTGGTGGTATACTGATTATTGTTCCAAGGATAAAATTCTACAATTCAGTTGCCAATAATACTAATCTGAAAGGATTTTCTACAAACCATTAAGAGGATATGAGAACTTGCTCCTGGCCGAAAGGATAAAATTTACTGGCTGTGGATGACTGACTTCATTAAAAAAAATTAAGGAGGAGTATACCAAACGTTCAATGCTCCCAGAAAGCTTCTAGACGCGTTACGTAGGTGCAAGATATTATTCGAAAACTTTTTCATACTAACAATGGTTATTATTAGTTTAAATGATAGTGTTCATGCTTGCTTTTCAGAGACCGGATTTTATTGAAAGAACACAATAAATTAAAAAAAATTGTGAATATTATAAAGTAGTGACTTCGTCGTTGAAATGACTTGATCGACATTGAAATTATTCTTTCATATGCTCGGAGCTTTTGTACGTTTCTATAAGATGACCTTGGCATTTACGTATATAATGAACTTCTGCAAGTTTTCATGATTTTCATTCGATAACTCATGGCTTCAAACAACCGACCTTCATTCTGAGGGTAGTTGCAAATAGCATTGTGATGTCTGCGTCGAATGGAAAAAGAGTGCACTATGCATTTGCAAACGGCTTGCAGGGAAGAAGTCTTGCTTATGATATGCGAAAGGATTGACACACAAACCAATGGAAGTTGTCATGAGATGTTAATTTCCTTAAAACCATTATATACCTCGAAACAAAAGGTGATTGAGCCAATCGGCTTGCGAAAGGTGAATCTCGTTTAAAGCCAGTTTAGAAAAGTCTATAAAAATTTGCAAAATTATAAACAATTACAAATGTTCGCAATACTGAAGTTGGGAAACGTTCCCTGATGTCCGAGAACCGAAAACTGGGAATGAACAATTCTGCAACAATTTAAAATTTTATAAACAAATTCAAAATATGCGTTTGAACGACCGGGAACGCTCCGTAAATTGTGCCTGAAATGAACATTTAAAAATAGCAGTTTTGTAAGCGTTACAAACTGATTGCTAAAAGTTAGTATAATTGTTGCTAAAATACTAAATATTTACTGGGTAATTGATAGTAATTCAGTACGGAAAACTTGCACAAAAATATTTTTTTCGTCATGACGCACTTCCATGTAAAATCTCTGCTATAACGGGAATTTATGACGTTTTTTCCACATCATACGTAAGTAACCACACCCCTAAGACAGCGTGATTTCTACCCCTTGGTATATAGCAGCAATCAACAACGGCAGTTCTACATGCTAGTAATTGATTAACGCGTTCCTCCCCGGGGCCGCGGGATGCCATGTTTATCGGAGCGGTTGGAAAACTACAATTTGGTAAATTTTGTGAGTATTGCTGTACTTTCTTTTGAAATTTATAGTAGTTCCTGAGCAACATCGCAGAATGCGATATGTGCAATATTAAAAAATAACAAAAACAAGATTTTCTCGAACACAGCTTCAAATTTTATCTTCAATATTTCTGATAGCAATAGTGCTAAATGTACTGTACGAGAGAACATAAACTCCATATTCCTCTATTTTTTCCCCCAAAATTTACAAAACTACGATTTTTTTGACTTGTCTCCCCCGTCGTTAATATTTACATTAGCGGAACTTGTTCACAATTTTGTTAAAATACACCCTAAATGAGTCATAATTAAAATTGAACAGTTTTCTGTGAAAATGAGCACAAAATTTTACATTTTTGGAAATGCTTAAACGATATTTCTCACAATCGGCTCCGAATACTTTCCTTGCACGTTTCGAACTAATAGTGGTATTTGCACTGTTTATAAATAATAATTAATTGTATTGCATTTTTTAAAATTACACATATTACATTTTTTTTATATCTCTCACGCTGTCAATATGTACATTTACAGTTATTTGTAAACATTATTGCATTTGTAAGTAAAAGTGATTCAAATGAGATCCAATACATCTTTTCGTAAACTCTAAAGATTTTTGTAAAAAAGATATTCAGAAAACACTAACGCCCAAAAACCATTTTCGTAAAAGCCGCGCAACTTTTTTCACCCAACATTCCTTATGGAAGATTTTACTCTTCTCTAATATCCGAAAATAATTTTCCGGTTCAACCACTAGTACACAAAAATTGAAAAAATAAAAAAAATGTTCTTTTGCGACGATAAAATTGCAGTTGGCAAGAGGATGGACAAAACCAAAAGGCTAGTCCAGAACAAAAATTAAAAAACAAACTAGTACGAGAAAGTCTGAGTTCTTCCGTAGCACCACTAGTTTCGCATTTCTACACGCTTTCTTCAATTCATTTTCGATTATTACAATAAAGTTCCAAGTAATAATTATCAACCTTCCAGATTCGACAACATTGCTGCTCCACAATATTGACACTATACTCAGCAATATCATGGAGATAAATATTATTAATATTTGGAATGCATTAATGCACTTGAAAGAAAACAATCTTCAATCCAATAGCGTCGTATCAATATATCAAAGAAAAACTTATGAAACCAACTTGGAAAGGTTCAAGAATCACACGTGATCCAGACTGAAAGGATCAACGCTGGAGATTTCCTGGAGTTATTTACCTGCCGGTTGATATGGCATAACTTTCTTTGGCCATCTATCTTCTCCCTTTCTTAATACATGCCGAGCCAAATAAGCTGCCTTTCTTGGATTCTGTCAACGATGTTATACTGAGACTGCGCCCTTTCCTTATTTCTTGATTGCTTACATGTTCTCGGCAGGAGATTCTCAAAGCTCTTCTGAGATGGTCCATTTCTATTGCTTTCAATTTTTCTTTGTTCTTTGCGTTAATTCCCCACTTTCACTTCCATATGTTGTTATAGGTTCTATAATGGACTTGTACATCATCAATTCACCTTTCCATCCTGTTTTTGGGGACCAAAGTATCGCGTTTAATTTTGAGATTGCCGTTCTTTCTTTAGTTGCTCGATGTTGGATTTCTCGATCACATTTTCCATCCTGTGTTAAGATGCTGCCCAGATACTTAAACTCTTTACATACCTTGATCTGATGGCCCTCAATATTAAGATTTCCGGCATCATCTCCACAGTTCAAGAATTCTGATTTTTCAAAATTTATTTTTAAACTTAATTTTGTATATTCTTGGAATAATTTTCTAGTCATAATAGAAATATCTGCGAGGTTCCAGTCTCCAAATTTCGTCAGTAACAAAAATATCCTTGAGTCTAGGACTAGGAATTTTTAATGCATTTGATGGGTAAGAGCTGGTACGCGTTAATGTGACTCGATTCGGTCCCATTACATCTTTTAAGTGCATAACACGTTTCAATTTATCCTAATGCATTTAGCGTTTGTCAAAACTACTTTTGTCATAGAGATATTCTTATAAATCTTGTTTATCTTTTAATTAAATTGTCAGTGAAAGGTTTTTAAAAGTGATTTACCACCAACGTCTTCTATGACAAAATGTTAACATCGACGGCACATGTCCTAGAAGTTTGTAACGGTTTTCTGAAGGACCGTGTAATTTTAATTTACTAATGTTAAATGTCTTTAGTGATGTCAGCACATTTCCACTCTGTCATGGTAGCTCAAATCCTATGCATGGTTATCTGATCTTAGTGTAACTAATGTCCTCAAGAAGATCACACATGACTTTAATGATATTTGATATAATGATATAGAGAAGAAAGATGAAGTTTAGGACCTAAAGGAAACAAATTTAATCCAGTGTTCCAAATGAAATGTTTATTTGTCATCAGAACATTATTAAAAGATAAAATGCATGCTGATAATTTGTCGTGCAATTGTACCTTATTAAAACAGGAAAACTATGAAACAATTTCAAATTTTTAGAAAAACGTACATGGAAATATTTAGAGGAAAAAAGGTATTTTCTGTACATTCTGTATAATAAATATTGAAAATCCATCTCGACTTTTACAGATCATTACTGTAATGATTCGCGATCATTTAAAAAAAATCTCAGTATTCCAGAGAGTAAAAACTTTCAGTAAAATGTGATGATTTGTATTCAAGGAGACAGAAGACGGCAGCGCCGCGCACGAACATTCCTTCTAAATTAATCAAATGTGCAAAAGAAAATCTAAATTAAGGTTAACACCCAGTAAAGCATAATATTTGGATTTATTAGAAAAAAGGATCAATAAAATTGGGCAAGCGGTTCACGAGATTTCGAAATAACGGTAATCATCTTCAGTCAAAAGGCATGGGCATGGGCAACCATTGTTACTATATTAAAGTTAATGGCAAATGTGATTTTTAGCGAATATCAGGAAAACACTTGAAGGAATCGAACTGGAACTTTGGCGAACGACAGAACAAAAATTATGAATAATTTCGAAAGTTATTACAATTTTGGGAAACGCCTAGGACACGAGTTATAATTAAAAGTATGATTGAAACGAACGTAAAACAAGTGACGCATCGTATTGATGTCACGACGTGAATAAACTAAAATGATGAGATTTGACAAAACAAGACATTGAAAAGAAGAGCCAGGATAGTAATGATTAGCAGAAAAATTTAGGACAATATTAGAAACCGGTAGCGAAGCAAAAAAAAACAATAATAAACGGGAATTTAAGAAATATTATGTGATCTTGTTTGTGGATACGGGCGAGCGATCGGCGGTTGTTCGAGAAATCTATATAGAGGGCGGGCAACAATGCTACACAGACACGCAGACAGATAGAGAGGCAGAAGCTGTGACGAGGAGTAAAAGTTCATTGTTGTGCGAGTTTGTAAAATATTTTGAAACATTTTTGTTTACATTTTTTTATGCGGACAAAATCAAGATAG
This sequence comes from Teleogryllus oceanicus, assembly GCA_964035755.1. NCBI lineage: Eukaryota > Metazoa > Arthropoda > Insecta > Orthoptera > Gryllidae > Teleogryllus > Teleogryllus oceanicus. The sequence goes on along the minus strand of CAXIVR010000007.1, from coordinate 20,840,021 downwards.
TGATAAAGCGAGAGATTTCGGGATTAGGAACAATAACCTATGAATAGACGCAACGCGAAGACTTATTTTAGTTACGCGATTGCAGTGTTAGGCAACGGATGCGGACATCTTGAGTTACAATTTTTGTAACACGTAGTGTATCAGATTTCGGACAGAGATCAAAATATAAATAGAACAGTTTTGCTTAATTCATGTAAGTCAACAATATTTCTGCACCGCGGGAATTTTAAAGTTTGTATTTCTTCGATATTCGTGAAATCGAGAATATTCTTTCGCCGTGAGAACGTTAATATGGTGGAAACGTCGTGTGTACTGGAGAACGCTTCGCAGCGTGTGCTCAGTAATGGAATTTGATGGAAAATATGGTTTGGAGCAAATTGAAGTTGCAGCGCATTATTGCGGTACACGGGGAGCGTACCAGTCGATAGACGGCGATGCGTGACGTGCGCCGCGTGTTGCAACATTGGCCATCATAAAGAGAAGTGACATATGTACATTTGTTTGTTCATTTTTTTATTTATCTGCAAGCATCTGTCGAAGACCAAGTTGTGTCTCAAGTATAAGATGATAAGGTGAAAATTTCTTACGACAGAATGCGAATTCAGTGTGGATGAGTAGTCAGATTGCATTATAATTTTCAGTGTGGATGATTGTTATTGATTTGTAGGGTTTTTTAATATTGAGTGTATTGTTGATTGTTTGTGTTATATTTTTGTGTGCCGTCAGAGGGCCTTGTTTTCCTCCATGTGTGTGATGTGTTGACATATTCAAAGAAAACACATAAAGAGAAAGAAAATAAATAATGAACACATCCAGGTTCATCAATAGCCTCTATTTAATGTGTTGTAATTGTAGTATTTAGATGCCGACCCATGCACGTGCACATACGTACATCGTTTGTAGTCCTGTATAGGGCATTCACGCAGTCACGACCAGGGAAATTTCAAGAATTGTATAAATTTAGCTAGTTGACTGGCAAATATAAAAACTAAGGTAGGTTTGAAGAGAGGTATTATTATATTGGCATATTGGCAGCCCAACAAAAAGCACGTAGTAGAAGAGATTAGGAGAATAGAGTAGAGAGAGGTACATTGCATTACACACAGTTATACATCAAAAGACTTGAGCATTTTCTCAATATTTCAGAGTTTTGTTGATTTTACAAAAGTATATTAATTTCCAGTTATTTATTTTCTTGCTACGGAGTAGAGAGAAAGTTATGTAATGCCGAAAAAAAACCCTTTTTGCAGTGCCCTGATAACGAAGAAAAGAATAAATTCATTTGCTAAATTTAGAAAAAGACTCTTCAACACGTGGCACAACCAGAATTCATGTTTTGAGGGCCCTTGATACCAAAAAAACGATTGAAGATAAAACGTCTGCCCATCTGTCTGTCCGTCCGACTGTGAACATTGCTAGCGGGTAATGCGTTCAGTCGCCGGTCTCAGAAGTTGATATTTCCCAACAGGTTAGTAGATGTCGTCTTGAATTACAAATCGAATGTTAATTTTGAGGAGTACTATATATGAATCTCCTGGGACATTCTCCAGATTTTCAAAAATGTGCTCCATCATTTTTGATTAAATTTTCTTTGGATAGTGTATAGAAGTTTAAGAAAATGGTGCAAGTCCAGCTTTTGTTGAAAACACTGGTTTTTCGAAAATTGCAAATGTTCAACATTTTGTCGTAGTCTTACTTCAATTATAGTTGTGAAGGTAGTGACGTATTTCCATCATGAAATCTGTTACTTAACGATAGCTTTTAAAATTTGATAATGTACAGATTTTCAAAAATTTTTGTACTTTTTGCGTAATTTTACGTGGAAATACGGGCAGGAATGTTCGTGCTGTTTTAGCACCACTACCTTTCTATTCGACACTGTAAGAAATCGACCACCACACTCACCTTGTCACGCCCTCCCGAAAAGAAATTCCTGCAGCGTGGAAGAGCGAGCAAACCGCTCGGGTTTCTTGGTTCAAATAAAATTTCTCTGGGTTCGGTCGTGAAAGGGAGCTGTGTCGGCTGAGGGAGAGAGCGAGGGGAGCAAGTGGAGGTGCGACGTCGGCCGAGTGAGGAGGTATCGGAGGGAAGAAGGGAAAGGAAAGAGACGAGCAGAAGAGAAGGGAGATGGGATTAGATGGAAAAGAACCGAAGAGTAGATAAATGGACGATACGGAATATTTTGTGATAAACGGAATCGAATGTTGTACGATAATAAATGTAGACGATCTAATTTACATATCTATTTATCAAGAACAAATTTTATTACGAAAAAATCACAGACACTCAAAGAAGGATTAGAAATTTAGAGAATTTTTCCAAAATAGATTCTGCTCAATTTTTAGAATGCCGTTTTAAATTAAGAAAAAATTGGTGTCAATTCTGACAAAATTTAGAAAATGTTATTTGGCTTTTAAGTACATCCAAGTTCAAAGAAACGGACATTTTCGTTATGGGAGGTTTTTTATAAGGAGACTCAACATTTTAAAAATTTTCTCAAAAATGGCTCCTACATTTTTTAATAAACTCTGGCCTCGGAAAGCATACTTAACGCTTAAGTGAATTGGCGCGAGGTTCAGTATCGTTTAAAAACTTATTTTTTTTAAAAAGTGCAACACTCAAAAGAGGTTTCAGCGCCTTTCTACAACTACAGCTCTGAAATGAGAGATGTTTCTAAATGAAAAGTGTGGTTTACAGACAGTTCTTGAAATAAGGCCATGATGTACCATTTGTCAAAAATATAAGTGGTATCGTGTAATTTTTAGGTAATTTGTGCTTAAATTGTATACATTCAAAACACACCTTTTTCTAAAAAACGCTCAATTTTTTCCTTTTTTCACAAATAAAACAAGAAAAGATAAAAGAATGACGCAGATATCATTTTCGTTATGTCTCAGGTTTTTCGAAACTTGTAATTGAGATGTTCGGCATGAATATGTGTTGTTAAGAAATTATTAGTTTTTTTTTCTTAATATATTCCCGATTATTCGCTCTCTAATAGCTGAATTGAAATACAACTACAAGGCTATCATAGAAAGATGAACCTACTTTTTACACACAAATTTTCATTAAAACATTTGGAGACATGTTTGAAAAACCGTCGTTTAAGCGAAAATGCCACACTTTTACTTCATTTTCTCAAAAAAGAGTTTTGAATATTATAGACAGAGCATTTGAAATTATTGAAGCTCTTGTACTCGCAAATCAGTTATATACAAAAAACGCTCGTAAAGAAAATATTAACGACGGAAAATGTATAAAAAAATTACATTTGTTGAAAATCATTTTTTTGAAAAAAAAAAAACAACATCAGAATGCAGTTTATGTCTTTTTATTCGGTAAATTCAGCACTATCCATACAGAATATTTAAAGAATAAAATGGGTTGCAATTTTGAAAAACTCTTGTTTTTAATATTTAATAATGCTTATATTTAATCAAATTTGCTCGAAAACAACTAATACTTGTAGAAACGTTTACATGATATTTTATACTGAACTGTTTGTGACAGACAATTTTATCTTGTAAAGACAAAATCGCTTCAACTAAATCATCCTCAATACTTCAAATTGCAGGTCCACTCATTGGGGGCAGATACAGCTGATAAAAATACAGCTGGCAAGAGGATGGGACAAAACCGAAAAGCTAGTCCAGAACAAAAAATTAGAAAACAAACAAATTCGAGAAAGTCTGAGTTCTTCCGTAGCACCACTAGTTTCGCATTTCTACACGCTTTCTTCAATTCATTTTCGATTATTACAATAATGCTCAATCCAACTATTGGGTTGAGACAGACAGTTATTGTAGCCTGAAAGGCGCAAGCAGAGAAACGGCAGGGCTCATCCTTGGCAGCAGGCAGCGCGGTCGCAAGCAGTGTCTAGTCAGTCCAAGCGAAAGTGGCATTGGTCAGAGCATAAGCTTGCGGGCAATGGAGTCTACGCAAGGCGGCCACATCCTCGTCGAGGAGACACGCGCAGCGGCGCGACTGCTCGGATGGGGGGACTCGGAGGCGGATGACCATCACCTCACTCAGAGCAATACTCACCACAGACACGAAACGAATAATTGTCAACATTCCTGATTCCACACTGCTCCTGCTGCAAAATATAGACTCTATACTCTGCAGGATCATGGAGATGAAGATTAAAACCTTTGGATTTCATTAAAATATATTAATGAAAACTATCTCCAATTCTATTCCGCTGTTTCATTATATGAAAGAAAACCGAACGCAAAGTAATAATTATCAACCTTCCAGATTCGACAACATTGCCTCTCCGCAATATTGACACTATACCCAGCAAGATCATGGAGTGAAAGATTAATAATATTTGGAATGCATTATTGCACTTGAAAGAAAACAATCTTCAATCCAATAGCGTCGTATCAATATATCAAAGAAAAACTTATGAAACCAACTTGGAAAAGGTTCAAGAATCACACGTGATCCAGACTGAAAGGATCAACGCTGGAGATTTCCTGGAGATGAGAATCTACCAAAGAATGTATGACGACATGTGCGCGGCGAAGGCGAGGGCCAAGGCGTTGGCGGAGGAGGAGGAGGAGGAGGCGAAGGCGGAGGCCAAGGCGTTGGCGGAGGAGGAGGAGGAGGAGGCGAGGCGAGGCCAAGGCGTTGGCGGAGGGAGGAGGAGGGAGGCGAAGGCTGAGGGCAAGGCGTGGGAGGAGGAGGAGGAGGAGGTGAGGAGGAGGAGGGAGGAGGCGAAGGCGAGGGCCAAGGCGTTGGCGGAGGAGGAGGAGGAGGAGGAGGCGAAGGCGAGGCCAAGGCGTTGGCGGAGGAGGAGGAGGAGGAGGGAGGAGGCAGGAAGGCGAGGGGGGAAGGAGGGAGCGAGGGGAGGAGAGGAGGAGGAGAGGGGGAGGAGGAGGCGAAGGCGAGGGCCAAGGCGTTGGCGAGGGGAGGAGGAGGAGGCGGAGGAGGCGAGGCAAGGGTGGCGGAGGAGGAGGAGGGGAGGAGGAAAGGGGAGGGGCCAAGGCGTTGGCGGAGGAGGAGAGGGAAGGCGAGGGGCCAAGGCGTCGGCGGAGGAGGAGGGAGGCGAAGGCGAGGGCCAAGGCGTTGGCGGAGGAGGAGGAGGAGGAGGAGGAGGCGAAGGCGAGGGCCAAGGCGTTGGCGGAGGAGGGGGAGGAGGAGGAGGAGGAGGGAGGCGAGACGGGGGCCAAGGAGTTGGCGGAGGAGGAGGAGGAGGAGGAGGAGGCAGGCGAGGGCCGCTTCGGAAGGGGAGGCACTGGCATTGCTGGGAGGAGGGCGAAGCGCGAGGGCAACGCAGCGCCGACACGAGACCAGCGCACCTGCGACGCAAATTCTCTGGCCAGAAGCACTAGAGCAACTGAGGCTCTCAAACACACAATGGAACGCTTTTTCATAAAAGGAAAATCACCACGAAAATTATTTAAACCAAAATGATTCATTACTTAAAATAGAAAAATAACTTCTGTAATAACGATGTATAGGTGTGGACAAAAATAAAATAAAAAACATTAAAACAGTCTCTCCATTTATAAAGTAACTTTTTCGTGTTTTGAAAATCAGCACGAAAATTATTTGAGAAACCAGAATACGTAGGGGTATATAAAAACGGAATGTTTCTCATTATTCAAAACCTCGTACACGTAAAGATATTTGGGTTAAATTAGAAGTTTGTACAATGAATGCTCATTAGGTGTGTGCAAATTTATTCCTTTCTGTCGCTCATTCCCTGGAGATGGCGAGGTTCCAGTCTCCAAATTTCGTCAGTAACAAAAAATATCCTTGAGTCTAGGACTGGGAATTTTTTAATGCATTTGATGGGTAAGTGCAGGTACGCGCTAATATGATTCGATTCGGTCACATTACATCATTTAAGTGCATAACACACGTCTCCCATATATCCTAATGCATTTGGCGTTCGTCAAAACTACACTACTGTTTGTGGAAATTGCAACACCAAGAACGAATGGATCTAGGGAAATGATATTCAATGTACTGTGCACCCATGCCACAGGCACTACTTTATTTCATTTGCAGTACCATCAAATACATGGATACATGCCAAGTCAGTAAGTTGCAAGCCACCACGCAGCACATCCACAAGAGCCTGTACACGGCGCGGCATTGAGCTAATAAGAGTCTGTATCGCTTCTTGTGGCAGGTCCTGCCATGGTCCTTCAAGCCGCGTCCTGAGTTCGACGGTGGAAGCTGGCGGAGTTGCCTGGCGGACCAGCCTCTGGGAAAGCATGCTCCACACATGTTCAATTGGCCACATGTCAGGTGAACGAACCGGCCACGGAAGGAGCTGTATCTGGTGTTCATTGAACACACGTTGCACGATGCGAGCGATATGGGGTCGCGCACGCTCCAGGCGAGCGTTGTACGAAGGGCACGACCTCCGCCCTCACGACTTCCTCGATGTACCGGTGGGCGCTGAGATTTCCTCAATGCGGAGTAGGCGGGTCCGTGAGTGGTAGCCAATGGCACCCATACCATTACACCGGGTGTTGGACCGGCATGACGCTGGCAAATGCATCCCTCCAGATTGCGTTCACCGCGATGTCGTCGAACACGTATACGACCGTCGTTATTGGACAAATTGAAGCGGGACTCGTCGGAAAAGATGACTTGCTGCCACTCAGCCCGCCAATGTCGATGTTCGACGCCCCACAGATGTCGGAGGCGTCTGCTGTCGAAAGTCAGTGGAAGGCGCAACAAGGGGCGGCGAGCAATCAAGCCCCTTTGCACAAGACGGCGCCGAACACTGCTGACGCCATGTTCGCATGAGGTACAGGCGGGGGAACACGCTGGCGGACATGCTGTGACTTATCACTGTATTCCACTGCTGCGCTTGGTACTGCGGCTCGTCCCAGACGTGTGGCAATCTGGCGGTAGGACAACCCAGCTTCTCGCATCCCAACGACCCTGCCCCGGTCGAAGTCCGTCAAGTGTTCGTACTGCACTCGCTGTCGGCGACGTGGCATGGTGTGACTTACAGACAACTTGTGCGAGCCAAGGGTCGACCTGTCACTGTTTGTAGCCTCCAAGGCGCCTCATTTACACCCGAACATGGTGCGATAAGCCGTCCCTACGTCGCAACCACGTGACTGGCGGCGTTGTAAATGTAATCACCTGGCGATCTCAATGTCACAAACTTATCCACGAAATGCGATGCGTTCAATGCCGCTCCTTCGCGGTGTTGCAATTTCCACAAACAGTAGTGTACTTTTGTCATAGAGATATTCCTATAAATCTTGTTTATCTTTTTAATTAAATTGTCAGTGAAAAGTTTTTAAAAGAGATTTACCACCAACGTCTTCTATGACAAAAAGTTAACATTGACGGTTCATGTCCTAGACGTTTGTAATGGTTTTTCTGAAGGACCTTGTAATTTTAATTTACTAATGTTAAATGTTTAAATGAAAATCGTATGATATTGTCTTAATGTAACTAATGTTCTCAAGAAGATCACACACGACTGGAATGATATTTGATGAAATGATATAGAGGAGAACGATGAAGTTTAGGAACTAAAAGGAAACAAATTTAATCCAGTTTTCCAAATTAAATCTTAATTTATCTTCAGTACATTAATAAAAGGTTAAATGCATACTGATAATTTGTCGAGAAATTGAACCTTATTAAAATAGGAAAACTACGATTGAAACGATTTCAAATTGTTAGAAAAACGTACATTGAAATATTTGGAGGAAAATGGTATTTTCTGTACATCCTGCATAATGAATATTGAAAACCCAACTCTTTTACACATCATCAAGTACATCACATACATCAAAAGAATTGTGGAGCATTTTTTCAATTTTTCAGGGATATGTTGATTTTACAAAAGTATATTAATTTCCAGTTATTTACTTTCTCGCTACGGAGTAGAGAGAAAGTTATGTAATGCTGAAGAAAACCCTTTTTGCAGTGCCCTGGTAACGAAGAAAAGAATAAATTCATTTTATAAATTTAGAAAAAGACTCTTCAACACGTGGGGCAACCAGAATTCATGTTTTGGAGGGTCCTTGATACCAAAAAAACGATTGACGACAAAACGTCTGCCCATCCGTCTGTCTGTCCGTTCGACTGTGAACATTGCTATCGGGTAAACCGTTCAGTCGGCGTTCTCAGAAGTTGATATTCCCAAACAGATTAGGTGAATGTCGCGTCATCTTGAATTAGAAACCGATATATTAATTTTGAGGAGTATTTTATATAACGCTCCTGGGACATTTTACAGATTTTCAAAAAAAACACCATTTTTTATTAAATTTTCTTTGGATCGTGAAAAGTTTAAGAGAATGGTGCAGGTCCATTTTCGTTAAAAACCCGATTTTTCGAAAATTGCAAAAGTTCAACATTTTGTCGTCGTCTTGCTTCAATTAGAGTTGTGAAGGTAATGACATTTCCATAATGAAATCTGTTCCTTAAAGATAGATTTTAAAATAAGGTAATGTACAAATTTTAAAAAATTTGAGTACTTTTTGCGTAATTTTGCGAGAAAATACGAGTAAAAAATGTCGTGCTTTTTCGCACCACTACTTTTCTATTCGGCACTGTAGGAAATCGACCATCAATTTCAACTATCACGCCCTCCCAAAAAGAAATTCCTGCAGCGTTGGAGAGCGAGCAAACAACTCGGAGGATCTTATCTCTAAAAGAAAATTTCTCTGGATTTAGTCATGAAAAGGTACTGTGATAGATGATGGGGAAGAGGAGCGGAGGAGGTGGAGGTGTGAGATCGGCCGAGTTGTGACGGGGCGGAGGGATGAAGGGTAAGGAATGGGATGAGAAGTTAGAAGGGAGATGGGATTAATGGAAATGCACGGAAGAGTAGATGAATGGATGATATGGAATATTTTGAGATAAACGTAATGAAACGTTGTACGATAAAAGTAGTACACGATCTATTTACATATCTCTTTATCTAGAACAAATTTTATTAAGAAAAATCTCTATCACTGACATAAATAAAGTTTAAATTTAGTAAATTTAGAGAATTCATCGAAAATAGGTTCTGCGCCATTTCTATAAGCATCATTTGCACTATTCAAAAAATAATAAAGAAAAAATTTGCAGTTCATTTTGATAAAATTTAGAGAATGTCATTATGGCTTCTTCTAAAGTACTCTCAAGTTCAAAATATTCGTTTCATATTTCAGGGACCACGACATCAGTCAGATCGATCGGGAAATATAATTTTGCATGAAAATCCTGCCTCCTTTTTAGCCGCCAGCATTACAGAAACGGAAATGGACGAATGGATGTTTAGCTGTATACAAATTTTTTATTAAGGATGCAAAAAACGTAGATTTTGAGTACGTTATGTACTTGATAAAGGAGAATAAATGATCAATTTTTTTTGTGTCTGGATCTGCAATACGAGTTTATCTGCCGAAAAGTCGCTATTTTGCGCTGCAGCTTTACAGTACCTTCTCTACACTATGTAAGTAGTACGCGTGAAAGTAAAACGACATAAGTAAGGATGTTATGATGTTGGATGAAACAGGATGGTATGCTCTAACCCTTCAGTTCCCAAGAACAACAAACAAAAATATTTTGCAATTTTTTCCATATTATTTAATTTCCTGCTCATGTAAGATCGTTTTTTCGATTTTACAAAAAAATATATTAATTTTTTTAGACAACTATTTGGAACTTGGTGGTTACTTTGTGCACTGTACAGTGAAGAGATTCTAGTAGATCCAAACTTTATTTTTTTTACGTTGTGAAAACATAACATGTATTGTAATGATTTACAGATCCCCGATAGTATGCGTTTGGATAATAAACAACTTGAAAACATTTACAGCAAAGGCGCCATAATAAAAAAAACGATTGGGGAAGAAAATAAAGTGAACCCGATACTTGTGCAAGTTTTGACCATAGACATTAGATCCGGCTTTAATTTAGGAACATTTTAAAAGTTATCCCAGTAAAATCGCGTCAGGCAATAAGAAGTTATTGAAAATTTCGTATTTCGTATATTTGTGTTAAGGAGAATATTAATGGAGTCCATTGTTGGAGCGATGAAACGCTTATAAAGAAGAGGTTTTTCGAATAATGCAAAGAGAACGCGATAAGATATCAAATTCAGACTTTCGGGGGGAAAAAGAAGAAAATTAGCGGCATCATGCAAAATTTATCCCATTTAAATATCTTGACGGAAAGTATCAAAATTTTAATAAAACAAATAAATTAATTCAAGCAAAAGTTTAGCAAGAAGAAGCGATAATATTTTGTGAGAACCAAAGTGACGCGATCGTGGAAAGTTAAAAATTAAATATTTTGAGAACAAAGTGACGCGACGTCGTTTCAAGCGATCGGGAAAAGTGTTGAAGCAAAAATAACAATGCTAAGTTGAAAAAAAATTGAGAGAACGTGCCTAGACTTGGTGAAGGCAAGACGTGTATTCGCGTAGGCGATGTTTGGAATTTTTTTAAAGTGCGTAAGTAATGGACAGAATTTGCAATAGTAACTGGGAATACTTCATGTAAATTATTTAATATTTCGTGAAAAGGAATTTCATAAAAAGGGGGGGGGTTCGGAATTACTGTGAAATTCGGCAACGCCCGTTGGACTCGCGAGAGCAAACGATAATGAGCGTGGCCGTATGAGAAATTTTGCAACGGTGGGGAGCGCGACGTTGCATTTACGATTAGCGGCGCGGAATTCAATTCGGGACTCAGAGATTTTCAAATAACTTGGAATATTTATGAAAAAAGGTGGCAGCGTGAATTCCGACATGTTACGTGAACAGTGATGCGTACGCGAGTGTGTTCCGGAACTGGTGGCGACAACGGGAGGCGCTGTTGTGCGTGGATAATCGCACAAAACCCCGGATTCTTCACGGAAGCAGCATCATACGTGAGCAAGTATTTTGACATTTGTTTTTTTTTTACGAAGTGAAGAACGCTCTGTCGAAGATCAAGTTATGTGATTAATAGATTTTAATACGTAAATTTCGACAGAATGCATTCTGGGGTTTTAATCATATGTGTGAATGGCATTTGTTTTTTGTTTGTTGTAAATAATCTGTGTGAATGAGAAAGTATATGTCCATGTTTCGTGTATTGTGAAGAGAATTATCTATTTGTTGTTGTTTCTTTTGTTGCTGGTTATGTCGATGTGTGCCGTCAGAGGCACCAGTGCTATTACAGCACTAGATATTGTGAATTGAAGGAAAATACGAGAAAAGAGGGAATTTGAATAAATTTCATGGCCACCTTTGGGGTCATGATTTGTAAAATCGATATGTGTTCGTAGTCATTCACGTAGCACTAGAACTGATCCACGCACGTGAGCGCAGTACCTTGCTCGCGTCTGTACAGACGCACCGCAGACCACGCCCAGGTGAGTCAAAGGGCCAGGTAAGCTAGCAGACGGGCAATTGTGAGTAGGAGAACGGGAAGATTATTTATGTGGCAACCCAACGCGAGGCTAGTGTTTGTTTGTTTGTTTATAAGGGCTAGAGCAGGGCAATCTACTTCTTACAGTATATTGTGGATTGTTTGTTAATATTTACACATTTACATTTAACTTTTGATCAAATTGGAAAAAGCAATGAATGTGTTCTTCTTTGTTGCACTTACTACACGGTTACTAGTCCTTTTGTGACAAACGCAATCTTATGTTTGCTTCGTATTTCTTCCAGATCGTTTTGGAATATTTCCAGTTAAAATAACTTCTAGGGAATAATGATATTTGAAAAGATATTCCTGTACAATGGCCCTACAAAACTCTCAGTACGTCATTTTCAGACTTGGTTCAGTTGATTCTTTTTAGCAACCAACCATTTGGCAGGCAGAATCAAGGCCGAAGGCAGAGTGTGTACCACCACTTTGACCTTTCAGCGATACTCATAACGAATCAACTTCTCATCGAACCTGTCGACAGCTCCCATGTAAATTTGGTATTTCCGTATTTGGGTAATCAATGTTAAACTTCTTGTTATCTCCACAAACAGTACATATTCTGTATACTTGCGATAATGAATGAATGCCATGACAGTTTAGTAATGCTAATATTACGCTACATAATATTCTTTCACAAACTCAAAATCATTGTGTCGATAAGTGTGTTAGTACTGCACATGTTATTCAATAAATAATTTGTGTTACAAAATAAACAGATCAATGCTGTTTCAGGGAAATGTTTCTATTTTTTTACTTCTATTTCAACTGCAGACCTCAACATCCTTTCACGAAGGCGATTTATTTCATTTGTGCCTTCTTCATTTTCCTCTTCTGTATGAAGCCCATTCAATGGTGAAAATGAAGTTATTTCACCATAATCAAATCGTCATATTCTGCATATCGAAATGCAACTATTTCGTGAAGAGCGAGACGGAAAGTAATGTTTAGCAGCTTACGTGTCTAACCTCATAATGCTTGGCTGAGTGCCCAAAGGCACTTACGGGTGGGTTGGTACCCAAAGGCACCAACACTGTTGCACCTTTGAAATGAAACACATAAACGAAAGAAAGTTGGGCAACCACCGGATAGTTTGTTAACTTATAGGATTATTTAGTATCTTAAGTGAATAATACGTACCGTTTAAGTCAAATATCAATGCATTAAATTAGAACATTCATTTATTAAACATGTGGCACCTCTAGGTGCTTCTGGGAACTGACGGGCTAAATAGGAATAAAATTATGTAGAATGAAAAGGTATAGAATGGTATGAATACTATTTGATAAGAAATGATGCAGTGGGATGGAATGTGATTGGATGGTATAGAAACAAATATCATCAACTCTTGGTGAGAGATCTGTATGTGGAAAGGAGAACGAAGACGCCATTAAATACGAGTTTGTTGTCATTTGTAGTAAAGACTAGTGTGGAATTTATAATGTTCTCACCAATAGAAAGCTCAAAAGCTACTAAGTCGTTCTTTAATTGCGCATTAAATTTTCTCGGTAAAACACTGCCCACCTTCAGGGCTACAAAATTTAAGAATCTTGTTCAGTGCTGATATTATGATAATTCAATTACATTTTATTCCTTTCATCATACGATGATTGAATGGCAAAACAACTTATCTATGCAATAAATGCAAGTGTATTTTGTTTGTTTTTTTCGGTTATGTTCATAGTTCAAATCATCTGCATTGATTGAGCGTCTAAATACAAATTAAGAAGAAATCACTTTTCCCCATAGCACGTCATACGCAGTTTTTAACTGTTTTTGACGTAAAATAAATAAATAAATTAATTAATTAATTTACAACTTCAAATTTCTAGGATTCTTAGTGTAATTGCTGCGCTTAACCGTAGGATGCATATGCAGGACCTCAGAGGCCCTACCGCTTTTTATTTCGCTTTTTACTCTGCACAGCTGTCTCTCTTTACCTCTCTACCTTAATTTTCGTTACTGACAAAGGCAACATTTTCAGAAGTTATAAAGGTGGCTACTGATATTTGCTTTTAATTACGTCAATATTTATGCAAGGCTGTTATGGTGCTATTAATACTTAATTAAGACCCTATAAATAGTTATTGAAAAAGAGAATCATTTATTTAGCATTAAGAGTTGACATTATTTAAATTATTAAGAAATATAGTTATTAAGAGTAAAAAAGTATGTGCATTTATTAAAGCATCTTGCGCTGGGCCTTCGAGACTGCTTATGCATTCATGTAGCAGAGAGTATACTATCATGTCATGTATTTATTTATTTATTCATTTTACGTCAAAAACAGTTAAAAACTGCGTATGACGTGCTATGGGGAGAAGTGAATTGTGTGCACATTTTCAAAATTCTGTGATCCCTACACTAAGTCATATACTACTTAAATTTTGAATTTTGAAAGGGACAAAAACTCCCATGTAATAAAATCTATTTTAAAGGATAAATAAGCAATAAATTTTGGCTCTTATTACTTCCTGCCGCGACAACATGGAAACGATAATTTGAATAATTGTATTTCCCACTGAATTCTAGAAGACGTGCACAGAAAATGAAGTTACATGTAGTTTACTAGGTCCACGCATCCTAGGGTTAAAATAACCGATTACTATTTCTTCTATTACAGGAAAGTAGAGAATTTACATTGTTATAACAATCGTAGTCAAAAATTGAATCGAAAACATATCTCTCATGAAGCACATTTACTTTCTCACTACCGCTTACGCAGTAGAGAGAAAGTTATGTACTATTGCGCGAAAAAATGGAGAATTTTCAGCAAAAAAAAAAAAAGCTATTACAGGGCCCTGGTAACGAAAGAGTGGATAAATCCAGTCTCTAAATTTAGAAAAAACTCTAACACATGGTGTAGCTAGAATGCCTGTTCTGTGGACCCTTGATACAGAAAAATCAATTGGCGGCTAGACGTCTTCCGTCTGTGAACACCGCTAGCGGCTAAACCGTTTAGCCGATTTTCTTCAAAATTGATATTCCCCAATTGATCTGGCTGATGTCGTGGCCTCTTGAATTTGAAATCGATATTTTAATTTTGGGAGGTAGCCATGAAGCTCCTGTGACATTTTACAAATTTTCAAAAAAGTTCCACCGATTTTGATTAAATTTTGTTGCTGTGAATGACGTTTAAGAGAATAGTGCACGTTTTATTTTCGTTGAAATCTGATTGCAAAAATTCAAAAATTTTCGGCAATTTACTACAACTACAATTATGAAGATAGAGATAATTATTAAATGTGTTCCTTAAAGACAGATTTTAAAATAAGATCATGTATAATTTTTCAAAAATTTAAATCTTTTCACGGAATTTTGCTTCAAAGAAGGGCGAGAAACGTGCTGTTTTAGCACCACTAGTTTTCTTAATGTAATGTGTTCATCAAAAACAAATAAGGCCATATTCAATTTTTCGAAAAAATTAGTATTTTTTGTGTAGTTTGGCGTAAAATATAGTCGCCCGCTTCGAATATCCTGAGCTTCATGAACGTAATTTGAGAGGTATTTTGGCAGAACAATTTGCGAGGGTCCTTATGTAAGTGCTTATAATTTGTATATTATTTCATATTTCTTTGTTCGTTTCTTACAATCGCGCTTTTGCTATACGTTTACAAATTAATCTTTTAGAAATTATTTAAAACCTACTTGATAATCCATATTATTTGTTTTGTTGCCAGGAATATATTTGCATTCTCAATGTACAGATGTATTTTCATTGAAGCAACCCGCAAACAATTGAAATCAGTCAATTTTCTCTCTTAAAAATACGATTTAAATGTAACATGAAAGGAAAATTGCTGGCGTGCAGAAAATATCAGATTGCAATGCGACAATGGCATTCCACCCTGCGAGCAGTGTTGCCAGGTGCGGACGATTAAGATCCGCCATCACTGATTTCATTTCCTGCTAAAAACCGCTAGGTGTCATTTAAAATTTTCCGCTATCATCCCGCGAAATTCAAAACCTTTAACCGATAAAAATCGAAGCTAAAATATATATAACCTAAAGAAACATGATATTTTAACAATATTTTTATTATCAGGTAGGGAAATAATTTTAATTTGATTAAAATATGTTATTTTATTTAAAATCTGTCGAAAATGTAGCGTATAAAACACTGTATAAATATACATTATGTTACATAAATTGTATAAATGAAAAAATGAAAGGTTGATTAAAATTTTTTAATTTAACATAAGATGAAGTTAAATATCTTCAAAAAATTAATTGATAAACTTTTGAATAATGTTCATACAAAATCTAACAAAACAGTTAAATCGTCCGTATTGTCTGAGCCGGACTTGTATTTTTCATTCGCATTTACTTGTTGTAAAACCTTTTCTGGGAACGTATAATCGTAACATTTTCCAACTCTTCTTAAAGCAAAGCGAATTGTTAAAATGGCGTTCAAAGTTTCGGTTTTTAATTTGTTTCGCAATTTTGTTTTGACTACATTCATTAAACTAAACACGCGTTCAATTTCAGCATTCGAATGCGGTAAAATCGAAATTGATAGAGCAAATTTAGATAATTTCTTAAAAGGATGCGAATTTGAAGCATCAACATATTTTGTTACTTCCCCAAAAACCGATTGTATTTGTGTCTCATTCCAATTGACTAAATAATTAGTTAAACTGTGTTAATTTAGTAATCAGATCGTTGAAACATTAACAGCTTGAAAAGCTCGACAAGCTTTTTTTATTACTACGCAGTGTATTGTTAACTAACAATGCTGAAATATTTTCTAATATTTCAATATTGTCTGTTAATCGCTGTTTTAATTGTTTGAACAATGACAATAGAAATGAAATGCAACGGTCACGAAGTACAGACTCAGCTTCAAGTGTAATTTTACCTTTTTTCAATACCACTGTTTGGAATTATTTTTTGCCTATAGAAAGAGTTAACATTTTTAAATCTGTCAGAAGCTTTGTTGGATCAACGTGATTAGACTCAAAAATTTTATTTACTCGTTACAGATCTGATAAAATGGGATTTAAAAAAAGTAAATAGACAAGATTAAGTTCATCGTCATATATTTTAAATAACGACTCAGCAGTGTAATATCTTTCAGAATTTCTGGGTATGCTAAAATGAGTTTTAACTCCACCCATTGATTCGAAATTTGTTTCACTGCTCGTTAATTGAAAGCCACCGAGACCTGAAAACTGAGAAATTTTTAAGGGCTCATCGCCATTATTAATTAATTTATATAATTCGCGATATGCTAGTTGCCGCGCTGACGATTAACTAAACCAATTGTAGGTTTCTGAAATAAAAAATTCTAGACATCGTGGCAAAGATTCCGCACTAGCATGTGATACAGCGAGTTGTAACGAACATCTGATTAAAATAAGCTCCGGTACGTCTTCTTTTAATTTTGCATACACGTCATTGCTACCTACCATGACGCTAGAATTGTCTGTTCCTATGCCTTTCAAATTTTTAATATTCAAATTGAAGCGATTGAGCGCCGATTTAATGGCTGATGCAATTGAATTTGCGTCCCCCGCTCGACAAAAAGCTAAGAATGTCGATATGACTGTTTTGTTTAAAACTATAATAAATAATTGAAATGCCTAATAATTTTGTAAAAGAAATGTCGTTTGACTCATCCAAAAGTAAGCTGAATGGCCTATCTCCAATATCGTCCAAAAGCTCATCTTCAAAGTGTTTTCGAAGTACAGTTTTTATCACAGCACTACATTTTGTTCGATGCATCTGAACCCCACATGCTACTTTACGGTCTGCAAAGATGTGATACAAGTCACACAAATGATCAGTAGATGCAATCGATCATTGAGTGACAATATAGAGAGCCGTTTTAGCTACTGCATTTGCAGTCTCATTCGTCGATTTTACAAACTGCAGTGTCTTCTGTCGTGCAACCGAAAAGGTTCACTAGCATCAACATGCTTTTTGTCAATAATCTGAGCATGATCCTCTAAATCGCAATCTTCGAATCAAATCACATTTGCAGAACCTGGCAAAAAATTATAACTTAAGCTATCTTAACATAAATTAAAAGAAAATGGGTTGCAAATATTTTTTATATAAAATATCAATATTATTAGCATGAATAATAAAAAAATAACAGAGTGTGTTATTATTACAATTATTATAAGAATTGGAAAATTACTCACCTGTAGCGAACTTTTTCAGGGTTATCAGCAATTTCCATTATCCAGTCTTTTAATAACTTTTCGGTAAGCCACTTCTTTCTAAATAATTGCACATGTTTTTTTTCTTACTTGTGTCTTTGTTTTTAGATCTTTCGGGTTTTGATTGTGTGGGTTTGCCCATTTTTATTATAAATTAGATGAAATTGTATTTTTTTGCACCATAAAAATTGTAGGTCAAACAAATGTTCCAGAACTTCAAAAGCAGTTGATATAAAAAGAGGTATGAGTACCAACCTTATAATATATTAATATTGTTGCCACTCTAATTAAATATTTCATTTCTTTCTAACAGTTTGCTAATATGAAATAAAAGTATAGTTGGAACAAAGGCCTAGTATCCGATTACTTAGTAACTCGATTAAAAGTTGGCGCTACTTATGCAAACATAAGGCATAAAGCTAATATATTAGTATAAACGAAATTATGACAAAATTTTTATGTTATTCAACGTTAAATTTTGAATCCATATATGGCATTTCAAATTGATTTTCTTTCGTGACTAATTCATTGTTCTCATGCGACTAGCATGCTCAATATCTGATTTGTTTTTAGAAGAATCATATTTTACGACGTGAATACTATTGGCGTATTCGAGTACTAACATTTTAAAATAATAATAAAGGACAGACAATTCAGTCCACATAAGTGCGTCCTTTATTATTATTTTAAAATGTTCGTGCTCGAATACACCATATGAACATAATCTTCAATGGCGTGTTCCGATATTAAGAATATTTTCTATTCAAAAAGGACACACAATTGAGTGTACATAAGTTCATCCTTCGTCAATACAAAATATTCTGAATATCGGAACACGCCACAAAATATTATTACATATACAATTATGAAAGAATTATAAAAATGAATAAATTGTTAGTTTTAAATTTTTCTTTAAAAATTTCTCTTATAAAAGATTCAATAAATAAAGAAATCCGCTGATATTCCGCAACGGTAAAAAAAACGCAATTTTTTCCGCTACCCGCGAAGGACAATTTTTTCCCGCGGAGTATTTCGAAAAAACCGCTGAATATAGCGGAAAACCCGCCGATCTGGCAACGCTGCCTGCCAGACGGCAGTTGTAATTCTGTGAATTTCGTCTCATTGTTGGGACATGATTTAGTTGTTTGAAACGCATTTACAATCGTCACCGATCTGAATGGTTGAAGTGGCTAGAACGTGTTCCGGCTCATCGTCTCGAATCTGAAGGACGCGGTTTCGAGTCCTGCCGTGGGTGGAGTTTTTATTTATTTATTTATTTTTCTTTTTATTTATTTATTTTACATAAAAAAACAGTTAAAATCTGCGTATGACGTGCTATGGGGAAAAAGTGAATTGTGTCACATTTTCAAAATTCTGTGATCCCTACACTAAGTCATATACTATTTAAATTTTGAATTTTGAAAGGAGAAGAAAAACAAAATCTCCATGTAATAAAATTTATTTTCAAGGATAAATAAACGATAAATTTTGAATTTTGAAAGGGAGAAAACAACTCCATATAATAAAATTATTTTCAAGGATAAATAAGCAATAAATTCTGGCTTTATTACTTCCTGTCGCGACAACATGGAAACGATAATTTGAATAATTGTATTTCCACTGAATTCTAGAAGACGTGCACAGAAAATGAAGTTCCTTTTTGTCCAGAAGCAAACAAGGGGCCATCTCAGCATTTGCTCAATGGATCAGGAAACTGGACGAAAAACCTGATCGAGATGGGGGTCATTGACCCGGAAGCTGTAGTACAATAGTTGTTACAGGTTGTTTATACTCATTTATACAGTCCAAATGGTAAATAATGCATTATGTATCATTGTTAAAATGAATGTTACTTTTCTTGTGATGCTCAGTATAGTCTCTAATTGTATAGAAACAGTTACGCATCAGAAACGATTTCACTTGCGATTTAAACTTTTATATTGAATTTAATCGCTTAATGTCATCTGGCAAAGTGTTGTAAAATAATGTACACGTATTGTTTGTGAATTTTTTCGTAATGAGCTGTTGATACTGCCACCTGATGAATATGATTTATACGTCGAGTGTCATAGTAATAGACTTCGGCATATTCTGAAAAATATTCCCGCCCTTGAGCAAGTCATTTTTACAAAACCACTGATTCATAAATAAAAGACACGGTAATGGTAGAATTCCTAGATTAATGAAGAGAGGCTTACATGAATCACGTGGGTGGGATTTGGTTATTATTTGTTCAATTCGTTTTGTAATCTAAAAGTCTGGGAGCTATAAGATGTATTTCCCAGAATATTATGCCATATCTCAGGCGGAATGAACATTCGCGAAGTACACACAACGAGCAGTATGAAGGCTAACTGAATTTGCAAGAATTCTGAACGCGTAGCATAATGAACTTAATTTTGTGTTCAGTTCATTTAAATGGACGTTCCATTTAAGGTTTGACTGAATTGAGAGACCTAAAAATTTTGTTGCCTTAACATCAGTCAATGGTACACTGTTCATTTTCAATGGAGCAAAGAATTGTTTATTTGAAATGGAAAACTGCATTAAAACCGTTTTCTTTTCGTTTACTATTAATTTGTTATTTCGGAACCCATTTGAAACATCTGACCTTCCGCGACAGAACAAGAAAGACACGCGACAATCAACCACTTGCTGAAAGAATCACGTGAGTAATGTTAACTGACATTTCAGCTTACAGAAGAAAATTCAATTGGAGACTACCATTATTGATTTTTTTTGTAAAGTTTAAATAATTGTTCAAGCCATAATTTGCATGTGAATTTCATTATCAATGGTAGTACATTATTGATTTTTTTGTAAAGTAGAGAGAGCCGTCATGCAAAGAACATTCTTTAAAAAGAAATTACAGAGAGCTATAATTAGCACATTAAAAATTAATAATCCTAATTTCGCCCAAAATGTCAGTTATCATTTATACCTAAAGTACCTCAATTGTGAACAATGAACAAAAATGAGGGTCTATTTTTCATTTATTCCTATAGGATCTTATTCCTATTATTCCCATTTATTCCTTCCGGGATGGTCCCTAATACTAGGGACCATCCCGGCATAAACCCTAAGCGATTGAGTAAACCCAGAAAATATGTCAATCTGGATGGAGACTTAAGAACAAACATTAAAAAACAGATATCAGAGTGGAGAGTGAAAATAAGAGGAAAGGGAAAGTAAATTATCTAATGGAAGAATACAACAATAGGAAGGCAGAGATGTTATGAATATAACATGAAGAACTAAGAAGATACATAGTACATATATTTTTACATAGTACGTATATTTTTGCAGACAGTTACATAACGGACAATAGTTGACACAATGTTCATTCTTCAGGATTGTGTCGATGAATGTGATGAACCTCCCATGGAGATTGAAAAGGCTGCATGTTGATGGCGACCAGCCATGAAGCACAGAGGTTACTTGAAGTCGTCGTGACTCAACGGATATTCTGCACTCGTATGATGTAAGTGGTGATCTGTCCTGTGGAAACAGTGAATGAGATGCATGTCCATCGCAACCACTCCTAACTGAATAATTGGATAGGAACAGGAGATGAGCTGCATGTCGAAGACAACTAGTGTTTAACCGGGAAGTTGAGGACAGCGAACGTCGTGAGTCAACGTCCGTTCTGCACGAGTATGACGATGTAGGTGGTGACGGCGCCGATGAAGCAGGAGATGAGCTGCATGTCGAAGACAACTAGTGTTTAACCGGGAAGTTGAAGACAGTGAACGTCGTGAGTCAACGTCCGTTCTGCACGAGTATGACAATGTAGGTGGTGACGGCGTCGATGAAGCAGGAGATGAGCTGCATGTCGAAGACAACTAGTGTTTAACCGGGAAGTTGAAGACAGCGAACGTCGTGAGTCAACGTCCGTTCTGCACGAGTATGACGATGTAGGTGGTGACGGCGCCGATGAAGCAGGAGATGGCGCATGTTGAACGTGTGAGTCAACGTCCGTTCTGCACGAGTATGACGATGTAGGTGGTGACGGCGCCGATGAAGCAGGAGATGAGCTGCATGTCGATGGCGACGAGCCCGCAGGCGGAGAAGCGCGTGTGCGGGGCGCCGAGCAGCAGCTGCAGGGCGAAGAGTGCAGGTGCCGGCGGAGGGGGCGTGGTCGGCAGCGGGCTGAGCTGCAGGGGCGCGAGCAGGCGCGCGCCGCGGCCCCCCCCACGCGCATCAGCAGCAGCAGCTGCGGCGCGTGCGCGGAGGGGGCGGCGGCGGCGGCGGCGGCGCGCGCGTCCAGGGCCGAGTACGCGAAGAACACGACCGCGATCAGCGCCCACAGCAGCTGAAACACACGAGCCAAACGCTGGCTGGCTCTTTCTGTTTCCCCTCCCCAGTTACCCTGGAAAGGCGGGTATTTATTAAATAAACGGGGTACATTGGGCTGCATTCGATTAGACTTGTACAACAGAATACTGCAGCGCCTCTAACCGGGAGGTCCTAGGTTCGAGTCCTGACGGGGGCAGGAGTTTCGACACTAGCTTTTCAGCTAGGTCGAATTCAGCTGCTGTTTGGAGGCGAATTCTAGCGGCCATCTGCTCTGTTTGGTAGTTTTCTGTGGTTTCCCTGATCAACACCAGGCGAATGCCGGAGCAGTACCCTACCAAACAGGCCACGGACCGCGCGCGATCTGTCCTTCCTCTTCCTTGTCCTATCCTCTCCCCTTACACACACACTTACACTAACATGCACCACACTACCACATATTCCGGGAGATCGGTCGGGAGCTTAGAGCTTGTCCCGACAGGGGCGGTGCCCCGTTGTTGGGAGAGTCCTGGTTAGGGGGAAACCTCATTAGAGGACGGTAGGTCGGCGCCGGATCTCGCCATCCAGCGGGGGAAGATCACCGTCATCTCCCGAGAACAAACATGCACTACACTAACGGGACTAATGACCAAAGCAGTTGACGCGCCCGGAATCACGAACAAACCAAACCAAACCAAACTACAGCAGAATAACTGCCTATCTTAAACACTCCATCACTCGCGCCGTTTGATAGGGTCAAATGCAAGTTTTTTTTCTTCTTAAGAAGTGAATGTCAGCCTTCAACGAACAAAAACAATGTTTCTATTCCTCTAACTGTATCTGAGCAGGATGTAGATAAACTTATTATCTATGTTATGCACTGTTTCACCATACTATGAAGTAAAATCGCTGTGTCTCTTTGACAGAATCCAACATGCGAGTACTGGCGTATGGAACAGTGTTCTTTTATACTTGATCAAAAGATATTTTCCTGTAATATGAGTGAGTTTAATATTTCAAAATGTAGTGTTTATGCGTTTCTCTTCCATACCATACAAACTTGTAAATATTTGATGATGATGAAAACTAAATAACGCGGGCGTTGGACATAGTCCAGCCAACACCGCCTAGACATATGTTTAGGTGGTGTTGGTCCAGCGCGCGAATACTCGTGCTAAGATTGGCCGCGCTACTGACGGAAGAATAAAAGCTTCAAATATGTTTCGTAACTATTTATGTTTCTTTCCATGGTGGTGTATTCAGGAATAATATAAGCATAGATATAAGAAAAATGTATTGATAAAGAAAATGAGTACAAAGAAAGTAATAAAAAAAGAAAACTTCATAATTGGTGCGTTGGACGGAAGCCAACGTATGGCCGCGCGAGTGACAGAATGTAAATATAATACTTAAATTTATATTAAACGATATTTTCAGGCCAGTTTGGGTGATGTTTAAATTAATCACATTTTTAATGCTGTCACGATTCACGGATTCATTACTGATTCTAAGCGCGTTAATTGCTCAGGTCTTTAGCCCTGTAAGCGAAGTGCCTGTTTTATCGCGTGAGGTGGCGGAGAACTTCCTAATTTGGATGACAAGATACGGTGCTGACCTAGACGTTCACTTGCTGGTATTTCCCCAACCAGGTATCTCTACCAGTGGGGACGCCACTCAGGCAGAGCAAGCTCTAAGCTTTCGACTGGCCTTCCGACATGTGTGGTGGAGTTGTGCATATGAACGAGGATAGTTAAAGGAGAAGAAGGAAAGATCGCGCGAGGTCTGCGGCCTATTTGCTAGGGTACTGTCACGACATTCGTCTGGTGTTCATCGTGGAAACAATGGAAAACTACCTATCAGAGCAGCGAGCCGCTATAATTCTCCAGACAGCGGTTGAATTCGCCTAAGCTGTTCACATATTCTCGTGAATCCTGCGCTGTCGGGACTTGAAATCTAGGACCACCCAGTCAGGGGCGTTACAATAGTATAATTGGTGCCCTGATCCATCTAAACCGGTCAGCTTTCCCGTAGGTCCAAATCAGCCGTTCAGTGGAGGAGAATGCTAGCGGCCGCCTACTTCATTCGATAGTTTCTCTAATACTTTCTGGCGAATGCCGCAGTACCATGAAAAACCTAGCTCATCAAGACACGTACCGCGCGCTATCTTTTCTATCTCGTCCTTTTCTTCTCTCGTCTCACAACCACACGCTTGCATGCACTACATAACCACACGTGACTGGAAACTTGGCAGTACCTCAGATATTAACCCGGCTTGAACGGTGTCTAGCTGCGGATACCTGGATGGGAATCTTTGCCAGCAGGTGACTTTCCAGCAAGGAAAGAACGCCGCCACCTATGAAATGCACCACGCATAGGGGATTAATGTCAAAACAATTCACGTCTCCGAAAATAGTAAATACTAATTACAAACAATTTCTTTAATTTTAAGTGGCTTAAACCAAAATTACCCTAAAAAGGGGTCCTGTATTTCCCGTACTACTTGTCCATTGTGCCCCATAATATGAGACTTAAATAATTATTCTACCCGTTGAGGTCAGAATGATACATCCAATAGAATGTTGTTTATTTTATTTTCAATTGTAACGTATTGCAAACGCACCTCGCTACAGGCAGGAAGTCTGGCGCCGCGCAGGGGACTAAGCCTTAGGACTAGGGCAAGAGAGACGCCGATAGGGCGTCGGGTCTTTGTGCTACTGGGCCAACATAGTAAAGGAATTATTTATTGCTAATATGAAAACGCACAGGTGTGTATCCGCTTTCCCTTTCTCGCCCTTGCTTCGTAAAAAGAGAAAGTTATGTAATGTTGTTGGGAAAAACGACGAATTTTCGGAAATTACTTTCTCTAACACGTTGTGTAATCAAAATCAATGTTTTCTGAGTCCTTGATACCGAAAAATCGACTGACGGCAAAACGACCGACCGTCCGTCCGTCCGTACGTGGTCAACACGAATGCCATTCTATTTTCTACAAAATTGATTTTCTCCGATCAATCTAAACGAGCGAGTTTGAGTTTTGTGAGTTTGATTCCGAGATCGGTTTTCCGAGTTTAAAACGGATATTTTGAGTTTTGAGAGTACGTCACATGAAGCTTCAATATTTTCAAAATTTTCTCAAAAAATGGCTCCAAATGTTTTGATTAACCTTATCCTCGCATAGCGTAAAAGACACTTAAGGGAATGATGCAAGTCTCGTTGAAATGCCTGATTTTTCGAAAACTGCAACTGCAAAAGACGCAAATTTTATTGGGCGTCTTCCTAAAATTACAATATTAAAGATAAAGGTTTTTTCTTACTAAAATCGGTTCTATAAAACATTTTGAAATAAAACCATATTCCAATTTCCGAAAATATGAGTTTTCGCGTAATATTGCGTGAAAAATAGGCAATTTAAAAATTATTAAACAATCCTTTTTTGAAAAGTAGGCCCAATTTTTTCTTTCATTTTTCACCTAGAATGTATGGAAGCACATAAGAAATCGATGCTAGTCTCATGTCCGGCGAACTCTGTATTTTCGAAAATTGCAAAATTTGAACTTTTAAAAATTACAAAATTAAGATAGAGATTTTTTCTTAAAATCTGTTCTATAAAAACCATTCTTTAAAAGATATCATGTACACATTTTTTTAAACGCGAGTAGTTTTGCGTAATGTATGCTTGAAATTAATTGAATTTTAAAAAAATTACAAAAACCGCCTCAATTTTTTTCTTTACATTTTCCCCTCGTATGTATCAAAGGACGGCAAAAATATGATGCTATCCCATTTTCGCCAAATTCTCCGTATTTTCAAAAATTGCATAAAGTTAACATTTCAAAACTAAAAAATTAAAAGTAACGATTTTTATCTTAAAATCCTGTTTCGAAAAAATTAGCTCTTTAAAAAGGTTATGAACATTTTTTTAAAAAAAAGAGCGAGTAGATTCCTCGTAATTTCTAGGTAAACTTATTGCAAATTAGAAAAAACAGCATTTTCTCAAAAACCGCTCCAAATTTCTTTTTTAAATGTTTTCCACCTGTAAGAACAGAAACCTTAAAAGAATGGGTCTCATTTGATCTCTTTGCATTTTCGAAACTGGCATGTTAGAAATCTTGGGTTGAGACAATTAGGTTTTAATTAGCAATTAACATCGGCATCTAAGTTTAGAGTGCAACTTGATGTAATGGGTAAGGCGGACGGCGAGTTAACTGGCTGGGACTGCTTGAGTTCGAGTCTCGGTGCGTAAAAAATGTTGCTGGTTGAATACACTTTTGCAGGTTCATGTAGTAATATAACGTTGCAGAGCAGTCACAAATAATGCGGGAAAGTATGTGCTGTTGTAGGGTCACTAATTGATTATTTTTTAATGCAGAAAACGCTTATATACATGGCGCAGTTCTGATTTTCATTCAAAATGTTTTTCTGAAATTCTGAACGAAACATTGACACCATTCCTACATCGCTATCCGGATGACGCCGTGTCGCAGGCTGAGAAGCCGTCGTTTTTGCCCGACATATAGCAGGCTTCAGGAATATAGAAGGATTTTCCTAAGAATGAGTCAAAATGACAGTTCGCTAAACAAGTGAATATCACATGTAATTCAGAGAAGTATCAGTCCACCACGACAGCTGTTCAGCCACACCTCTTCGTAAAGTATTAGAAAACATCAGTATGCAGACGTCCAACAGTTTCAATGAGGGATATGCACGTACGCGAGTCCGGGAAATATTTAAATTTAATTACTATGTGGAAAATTTCTTAACATGCTCTCACAGTCAGTAAAAGAAAACTGCCACGAATGTAAACAGAAAGCTTTCAATCACAGCTCGCCACACAACAGCACAATAGCCGGAAACAAGTGCACCAGTACGCATCTCACATTCAAGTCTTGGTTTTAAAATAAACAATATTTATCACACAAAAAGGAAATTCAATGTAATGTTTATAGAAAAAAATAATTTTTACAGAGAGGACATGACACTGCACTTTCTAATTTCAATTATTTCTCGTAGCGCTCTATATTTTGGTCGGACGAGGACATCACAGAAGGAAGCGTCGAAGCCAACAGTTAGCCAACTGCAAACGAACGAATGCAGGAAAGGAGTCTAATGGGCCGAAGGACACAACGACCAGAGAACGTTCCAGCTTAAAATCAATTTTCTTTCTATTTACATTCGTGGCAGTTTTCTATTACTGATTGTGAGAGCATGTTAAGAGATTTTCCACACACGTAATTAAATTTAAATATTTCCCGGACTCGCGTACGTGCATATATCTCAGCGAAGCTCTTAGACTTCTTCATAGGCATGTTTTCACAGGAGCCATTAGCACTTTACGAAGAGGCGCGACTGAACAGCTGTCGCGGCGGAGGGATACTTCTCTGAAATACATGTGATGTTCACTTGTTTTCGCGAACTGTCACTTTGGCTCATCCTTAGGAATATCGTTCTATACTTAGTTTTCCGGTATAGCACTAGCAAATACTTTTGCGGGTTGAAAACTCCTTTGTGAGAGCAACTAATATTACAAAATTAAGTAAGGTGCACATAATTCGAGAAAATATGTGCTGTCGTAACACCAATAATTTATCTTTTAGATGGAAGTTGCAATTCGCATTGCCACCTACCTGAAATAAGAGCTGCAACCCGAAGAGGGAGTTGATGATTGCGATCGCTTCGCACAGCAGTTGATGGCACTGCCGCACTTCTACGATCGCCTCTGGCCCCATCTCCGTCGTTTGTCTCCTTCTCAGCATTTTTCTGTCTCGGGACTCGGTTAAGATGAAGAACGAATTTCTTTGTATGTGTTCGAAACCCTGTTTCAGGGAAAATGGGTAATTCTCTTGTTTCATGGAAAATGGGCTATTCTCTTGTTTCATGGAAAATGGGTTATTTTTCCCATCTCCTCCATTTTACGATGCATATCTTGAAAATTACCTCGAACTTCCATTACGAAACTCAAGTAGTTCAAAATAATTATTCTTCTAGCAAAAACGAAGAGAACTGATCCTAACATATCCAAATTTACATATCCTTCTGTAGGAAGAATAACAATTTTCTGAATAATCGTGATCATTGTAATGCATATAACAATAAGAACTTGTGCCAGAAGAATTGTTGATTTTCGGCTATAATGCTTTGCACTCCTTTTCAATATTCTGTTGACTTCGTTAAGATTTATTAACAAGTGGATAGTCTTCTCCTTGTGAACAGTCAGTTGCATAATGATCGAAATTACAATCAAACCGTACATGCAAGTGTCACTGAAAAGTGTTGGAATCAAAAACAGGATGTGAGAAAATATATGATCGTGAGAAACTCCTCTATGTATTGCCTGGCATCCATACGCAAATAGCATAAAGCACAAAAATACGCTATATATGAAGTCCTTACGTTTGACTGTATACGAATTTGTTGTTGAGTCGAAAGTTACGGGACTTAAACCTAAGGCCCTTGTCGGCAAACTCAGAGGTTTTCTCGCTCTGTGATAATCTTTTGGCGACATCAGACCGCTCATGTTAACAAAAAATGCAATTAAATTTGTGTCTCCTTCAAACTTCTTACTTCAAATTTGGATTTTTTAAATTAATAAACGAAGTTATTTATATAACTTCAGTTTACTTTATTCGCATTCTATTTCACTCTCTAATAAAATGGCATACGGATTTAAGATATTTTTTACGATAATGACCTCTTTTTTACAAGTTATTACTGTTAAAATAGTTATTTTTTATAGGTTTTTCTGGTTTACTACTCTTATATAGGAACTCTAATCTGAAAAAAATTTAAAGATATGCGTTTACGATTTGTACGAAGCAGATTTTAAAGTATTTGGATTCTTTACTTGCAACACACAACGTGAACTTAGTCAGACGTACTGACTGCTTTGTTTCAAATATTCGTATCAATAGCACCCTCAAAGCGGCTGCAAAGCTTGTTCTGCAGACTGTCCGCAGCGAACGCGATCAGAAGACGAGCAGCGCGCCACGGCGGGAGAGAGACGGCGACAATGGCATGCTTCTGGGCGCTTGACTTTGAGTGATTGAAATGTGCTTTCAGCCCAGACAGAAACAGTCACAATATTTGTACTTGCGTTTGATTGAATAGGAAAGTGTCATTTTTCTCTGAATGTAAAGTGATTTTCGAAAATATTCCAAAGATGAAGGTTCGTCATTGTGATAAAGCAAGACAGCGTTCAAATTCTATCTCTCCATTCTTTTATTTTACTCAATTTTCGTTTGCAATTTACCTCAACATCATTTTAAAAAAATTCGTTTGGTTTCCTTATTGAAGGATATGGATCACGGGATCGGTCAATTAATGAAACACATTAGTTTGCCAACGTTTCGGAATATGTAATTCCGTCCTCAGGGCTACAATAAACACAAAACGCAAGGAATGAAGACAACTTGTCTGAACAACAACATTAAAAATCATACAATATATGCCATGAATCAACATATGTGAAGAAAAAAATATATACTGTATATACTACATTACAAAAGGTATTTATATTTTCCACTGAATCAATCATCCCTATATACACACTGTTCTGAAAGCCTTCGAACAGCTTGAAACTTCGCCTCGAGGAAACGACGGACATTCTCTGTTACCGTTTATATAACGACATAAAAAAAGTGGGAAGGAGAACGATGGTGGTGGTTGAAGGGGAAGGGGAATTGTGGTGGGGGACGTGCCTCTCTAATCGTATGAATAATCGAGCACAAACTGTATGATTGCTTGTGGCGATCCATGAGCTATTTTCCCCTCATAACCAAAGGAAATAATTTTTTCATTAAAAAAATAGAAATCTTTACTTACTTGGTTTTTGCATTTCCCTTCATTGTGGCGTGTCTTTGAACAATCTGGATCTTGATCGATGTAATCCACACGTAATCAACTTTCGATGTCACTAAAGAAATCACATCCTCCTTCACACAACCCTCTCAACCAACGTCACACACAAGTATGGCCTCCGACGCCACACGATTCATTAAAATATGCATATTTATTTTTGGCGCAAAAAATTTAAATTTTAAAAATTGGCGCTAGTAAAAAAATAAATTTCGCGGTTAAAAATTTATTCTAAAAGGATTTTTCATTGGATGAAATTTTAAATATGCTTTAGCTGTTTGTCAAAAAAATACTCGTTTACAGGACTAATGACTCTAGTAGTTGACGCGCCCGGAATCACTAACAATCAATCAAACCGAATCACCATCATCACCGTGACCTGTGCGTTTAGCGGTCGGAAGGGAAGAGAAGGGAAGGGAAGGGAAGGGAAGCGAAGGGAAGGGAAGGGAAGGGAAGAAGAAGAAGGGGAAGGAAGGGAAGAAGGAAGGAAGGAAGGAAGAAGGAATGGAAGGAAGTGGAATGGAAGGAATGGAAGGGAATGGAATGGAATGAATGGAATGGAATGGAATGGAATGGAATGGAATGAAGAAGGAATGAATGGAAGGAATGGAATGAATGAATGGAATGGAAAATGGAATGGAATGGAATGGAATGGAATGGAATGGAATGGAATGGAATGGAATGGAATGAAGAATGGAATGGAATGGAATGGAATGAATGGAATGGAATGAATGAATGGAATGGAAAATGAAGAATGGAATGGAATGGAATGAAGAATGGAATGAATGAATGGAATGAATGGAATGTGGAAAATGGAATGGAAGGAATGGAATGGAATGGAATGGAATGGAATGGAATGGAATGGAATGGAATGGAATGAAGAATGGAAGGGAATGGAATGGAAAGGGAATGGAATGGAAGGAATGGAATGAAGAATGGAATGGAAGGAATGGAATGGAATGAAGGAATGAAGGAATGGAATGGAATGGAAGGAAGTGAATGGAAGAGGAAGAAGGAAGGAAGGGAAGGGAAGGAAGGAAGGAAGGAAGGGGAAGGGAAGGGAAGGGAAGGAATGGAAGGAAGGAAGGAAGGGGAAGGGAAGGGAAGGGAATGGAAGGAAGGAAGGAAGGAAGGAAGGAATGGAATGGAACGGAACGGAATGGAACGGAACGGAACGAACGAATGGAACTGGAACGGAACTGGAACGGAATGGAACGGAATGGAACGGAACGGAATGGAACGGAACGGAACGGAACGGAACGGAACGGAATGAACGGAACGGAACGGAACGAAGGAATGGAAGGAAGGAAGGAATGGAAGGAAGGAAAGGGAAGGAAGGGAAGGAACGGAAGGAATGGAACGGAACGGAACGGAAGGAACGGAACGGAACGGAAGGAACGGAAGGGAAAGGGGGGAACACCTTTCAGGTTGAGGGCGCTGCTCGGAGGGGGAAAAAAAACCCCAACGCCGGGACCGTAAGGTGGCCCCAGAGAAAACCCAAACCCATTCTGTTTTGGAAGGTCCCGAGGGGAGTCGGGGGGTTTCCGGGAAGGAAGGGGGGAACCCCACCCCCACACATTCTTTTTCCAAAGTCATTACTAAATACAAATTTTTTCATATTTATGCTTTTTTTAGTCTATAGTTTTTGGAACGAAGATAAACTGCGTGGGGGTTTTGGGAAAGGGCCGCATAGGTGTAATGTAAATTCTTATGTAACAAAATTTTAAAAATTTAAAAATTATAACATCTGTACAATAAAAGCCCTCTTGTACACATTTTCTTGGGACCGTAGTAAGGTGAAAGGGGTTTAAATTAGGGGAATGAAAATATAAATGATTATATTTTTTAAAAACTATGAGTAAAATGTATTTAGATACATACACGGAGGAAAAAAAGAACAGTTGAAGTATCCTGTTTATTATACTGTATCAAAGGGGAAGGGCAATAAAATGGGGGCCCAACCAGGTTAATGTTGCTTTTGGTGGGAAAACCCAAACAAAAAGTTCCATCGAAAGACCCCTTTGGTGTACCATCTGAATTCACCTTGTCAGAAGTGCGGGGGAAGCTGCTGAGCCCGAAAATTTTCCCGGACGAGATGGTTATCTGCTCGGCGCAAGGAGCAAAACAGGGGGAGGACCCAAAAGCCCCGCGACGCACCCGGGACAAAACGGGATAGAAGGACCCGGCCAAATGGCTGGAAACCCCATACTTTAAAGGGGCCACTGAGTGTTAAAAATACTGATGTTGACGGGGGGAGGGGCTTTTAGAAATTTTCATTAATGAAACCATTATTTATTTTTGATCCAACAAAAGATCTGTAAAGACCACACAACCAGACCCCGAAAAATCGGAAATAATTGCAAAAAAAATTACCAAAGGACAATTAAACTTAAAAAGTCAAAAGCCTAGGGTAATAAACAAAACATCAAAGGGCCTCTTGTTGTTGAAAAAAAGAAAATTAAGGGTTTAAATTATTTATATAATGAATATTTTTAAAACAGATGTCCCTTAGAAATAAAATATTAAAATTTTAAAATTTTAAAATTTTTTATTTAGTAAAGAAAATGGAAAAATTTAAATAATTTTTACAAAAAAAATTAAAATATATTCCATAAACTTAATAAAAAAATGATAATGAAACATTGATGTCCCATTTAATTTTTTATATGACGGGGGTTTTAAATATACAAGGAGATTAAGAAAATGTTTGAAGTCACTGAATTATTTAAAAAATATTTTATAACTTTTAAAAATTAAATTTTAAAAAAGTTTTATAACTGTTTCAAAACTTTTTTTAAAACTTTTTAAAAAGGAAAATTTTTAAAATTGAAATTTTTAACCGATCCCAAAAACAAATTTTTTTACATTTATTTTAAAAAAAGCCAAGATTTATTTAAATTATGGGCTAAATATGTAGCTGAAAATTTTTTTCGAATGATTTTTTTTTATTTTTTTTTAATTTTTTCATTTTAAATTTTAATTTTCTTGTTTTATGTTTATTTTAAATTTTTAAATAAAAGGGTTTCAATTTATTATGTTTTTAATTTAACTTGGGGTTCTGATTTTATTTAGCACAAAATTCATCAAAAAAATTAAATTATTTAAAATTCAAAAATTTCTAAATATTTATATACTGTTAAAATTAAAAAGTATATAAGAAATCAACAACATAAATTATATTTATATTTTTTACTTTTTTTTCCCAATTTTTTAATTAAATTTTAAAAACATCCCAAAAAAAATCAAATAAAAATTATTTAAAATTTAAATTTTAAAAAACTGGAATTAAATGTATTGCCCAGCATTGAATTACCTTTTGGGGTCTGAAATAATCAATCTAATTGGTTAAAAACCCTTTTTTTCCCATTTGAAAAATGAAAAATTTTTTTTGGTTTTGATTTCCAAAATCCAACTCTAACCGCAATGTCATAACATTTTTTATACCTGAACAAAAAATAAAAAATTGTAGGGGAAAAAGCACCAATAACAGCGCAAAAATAGAGAGAGGGATAAACAATTTTTTAGTATTGTGGTTTTGGGGAGAAGACTCATCACTTTGCAGGGGTTTAAAATGATTTTTTTTTTATTGGATGAGTCAAAAAAAAAGTTTTTTTAGAAATTAAAAAACCAGTTCTGGGGATTTAAAAATTTTAAAGTTATTTTAAAATTTAATTTTCGGATTGTTTCCCAAAATTGAGGATTATATTTCAAATACTATTGTTTAAATTTTTACACACAAATCATTACCAGTATCACTGGAAACTGAATGATAAAAGGGGAAGGGGGAAAATAATTAGGTAGACTTTATCTGTTTCATGAAAAAAAAAATAAAATTTGTTATAAAACCAAAATATAAAAAAAAAAATAAAAATGTATATTTAATTAATTTTGTAAATTGCCTATACCAATTTGAAATTAAAAACCGGGATTCCCTTTTTAAAAGTCATAAAATATTGTTAAAAGAAAATTAAATGTTTTTGAAATTTGTTTTTGGGACATAAAATGTGACTCCCAAAGGAAAAATTATAAAAACCCCAATAAATTAAAATTTTGGTTTTTAAAACTTAAAAAATTTTTAAAAAAAAAATTTTGGTTTCAAGATAGAAATGCAGAATTTACCACATTGGCTCAGATTTCATCTTACAAATATGCTCCAATTAATCTTTTTTAGTAGAATTTTAAAAAAAGGGTTTCATTTTCAAAAAGGTTTTTAATTTGACTGAGAAAATTTTTTTGAAAATTTTTAGTGTTCCTTTTCAAAAGAAATAAAAATCCCGTTTAAAATTTGATTGTGATGTTTTTAAATTTTATCGGGCATATGTATGCAGGTTCTAGCTTTTTAAAAGGGGACGAGAATCATGTATAGTAATATTAAAAATTGTTTTTTTTGAGAGGAAAGTATTTTATTCATTTTAAAAGGAAATGTTTCAAAAAAATTATCAAGGTCAAACTATTACAACAGTAATGACATTTCTTGCCCAAAAATCATTAACACAATCTGAGATATTTTTCGGGTAATTTTGAAATGAATAATAAAAAATTTATTGATGTTTGAGAAGCAGGTTACCCATATTTATATGCCACAAACAGCACACTGTGGATACCCTAAATTAAAAAAAAATTTAAAACCCTTTTTTTCCCTCGGAAACCAAAATAAAAGGGAAAAAATTACAAATTGTCACACTCTATGAACTTGACCCAAAAATTTCAAAAAAAATGTTTTAAAAAATCAGCATTTTGAAGTTAATGAACTTTTAGTGGAAAGGGAATTTTTATATTACTATCCATTTGTAGTCATTCTGAGGGCACTACACATAGTACATTGAAACTATAACAAAATTTAAAGGACACAAGAAAAACCAATGAAAATTTTAAATAATTTTCCCTGATCAAAAATAATACACAAAAAAATTGAACATTAATGTTTTTTATATTTTGGGGAATTTTAAAACATGAATAAATCCAAAGTCCATGATGCTTGAAAAATTTAGAAAATGTAAAATTAATTCATCTTCAAATACATGTTAAGGATTTTGTAAAGAATGAAACCCATTGGGAATTAACAATATCCATGAATATCTGCATCAAAAACCCATCATTTGTTTTTAAAATGATTTAATTTTAAATACCTGTTAAAAACACCTGAAAATAAAATTAATACAAAGTATTTGAAAATAAAATTTTAAAGTATAATTTTTGGGAAAAATAAAAATAGAAATGTTTTAAATTTTTTTGGGGAAATTTCTATTATTATTTTTTCAATTATTTATAGAACATGATAGGTTTAGTCTCAATTTTAAAAAATTAATAAAAAATTCCTGTACACTTATAAATTTTAAATACTACAAATTAATTTTTAAAACCAATTCCCAAATTAATGAAATTTAAAGACTTTTAAAATTTTTTAAAATGAATTGGCAAATAAATAAATATTTTTTTTTTAAAATTTTAAAACGAATTTAAAATGTTTAATTGAGTACTAGAAACTAATTAAATAACATAAAAATTTTCTAATAGGACTTTTTTACTATTAAAAAACCCCAATTAACAAAAAATGGTTTAAAACCCAAACCCTATATCCACCCTTTAAAACATTAAATTTGAATTAAAAAATTCAAAAAATTTATGTAAAATAAAAATTTTTATCTGGCCATGTTTTAAGGGAAATTTTTTTAAATTTAATTAAAAAAAATTTTTAGCTGGATTAAGGGGCCCAAATTTTTTATTTAAGGGCCAAAGAAAAGCAATAAAATATATGCCCCTTTCCCCATTGGTCAATCCCGGAAATTTCCCTTCCACCCCTTTTGTTTTAATCTTGGGTTTAAAGTTCCATTGATTTCAAAAAGGGGTTGTAAATGGGTTTCTTTCGAACATCATCTGCCCGTTTACTCCCAAAAGAAATAAGATTTTTTACCAAAAAGGTAATTGACCGTAGTTTAAGCCAATTTAAAAAATATCCACCAATATCCTTTTGATTATAATTCAACCGATGCAGCACGATAAGTTTTAATGGTACTTACCAGTGAACTCTTTAAAAAGTTCAGCGAGGTTTTGCCAACGACGTATTCCCTACAAAAAAATTTAAAAATTGAACGATGCGTCCCACTTTAATTTTATTTTTCCGAAGGCCAAATACCTTTAGCCCTTCCAAATGAACCGAATATAGTCCTCGCAGGTTTACGGCGTTTACGTTTGGGGGCCAACGAGCCGCGTCCGAGGCTGACCCCCGTCAACCTTTGGCTGATTGGGGGTCCTTATCGCCCAGCAACACGCATGAAACTGCACTTCCCCGTCGGGAAAGTTTTGATGCAAGGTTAATTTTTAAAACCGATTCTAAATTATTTTTTTGTAGTGAACCCACACTGTACTTCCCTTTTAAATAGAATTTTCTTGGGTGAAGGATAATTTTTCGTTGTTTGGGTTTCGGTTTTGGGGCGCGCGCAACTTTCCCCCCCCCCCACGCACTTCCAAGAGCCCCCCAAAACCCCTTTGGGGCTGGTAGCTGATAAAATATAACGTAATTAGTCTGTCTTCCCTTTATATTTACATTTTTTAAAATTTTTTGCCCACTTGACGCAACGCGTCCCCCGCCCCCGGGGAGCTGGGGCGCCCGCGCTTCCGGATAACCTTTCCCCCATTCGCGCTTGTTTTATGGAGTAATCCTCCGAAAATTGTCGCGTCTCGTCATGTCGGTTGTGAGGACCGCCAGGGGCACCCCGCGACGCGCTCTCCACCGCGCGCCCCCGCGTCACTCCCAGCGGCCAGAATTAGGGAAAGGGAAAAGAATAGGGGTAGGGTTTGTGGGCACCTTACAGGGGCTGACTAGCCTCGTGAAGAAACCGAACCCGTTTTTTTGGGAAAAAATTTTATCAAATTTCGGTTTTTAATCAAAATGTAAAAAGCAGACAGAATACAATTTTAATTATTAAAGGGCGCAAAATTGTTCCTGCTTTGAGCAAGAATGAAGATATGTTTTCTTTTTGTTAAAAACATAATTATCCCTCATGCTTTATGTTTTTATTATGTAAAATTTAAATAATGTGATTAATATATTAAAACATATGTGTTGTTGAAAAACTTACATTTTATTTATTTATTTTACCAAAAAAGTTAAAAACTGGGACGGGTATGGGGAAAAAGGAATTTTGTGTACATTTAAAAAATTTTTGGGTCCCTACACTAAGTCTAATACTACTTTTAAAATTTTTAATTTTTTAAAAAAGAAAAAAAAAACTTGTAATAAAATCCATTTTTAAGGGAAAAAAACAATAAATTTTGAATTTTGAAAGGGAGAAAAAAAAAAACTCCATGTAATAAAATCTATTTTTAAAAGGGTAAATAACAAAAATTTTTAATTTTAAACGGAGAAAAAAAAAAATTCCCCCTTTTTTAAAATTTTCTAAAGATAAAAAAATAAAAATTTTGGCCCCCAATTTTCCCCCATGACAACATGGGAAAAGATAATTTAAAAAATTGTTTTCCCCCAATTTAGAAGAGTCAGAAAAAGTTTAAATTTTTGTCCAGAATTAAAAAGGGACCATCTCAGATTTGCTCAATGGATTAGGGAAATTGGGGAATAACCTTTATTGAGAGGAAGGTTTACCCGGGGGGAAAACAAAAGTTTTTACAAATTGATTATACTTATTTATACAAACCAAAAAGGAAATAATGCATTATTTTCATTGTTAAAAAATTTAAAGTTCCTTTCGGGTGCCCAGTATAGTTCCAACGATAGAAACAGTTTTGGGAGAAAAAATTTTAATTTGGGGTTTTTAAAATTTTTATTGAATTTAATCGTTTAGTGTCATCTGGCAAAGTGTTGTAAAATAATGGTAAAATTTTATGTAATTTTTTTAATGAGTGTTGATACTGTTTCCATTTAATATGGGTTTCAGTCGAGGTTATAGACTTTTTATTTTTTGAAAATATATTCCCGCCCTTGAGCAAGCCCTTTTTAAAAAACCACTGATTCGTAAAAAAAAGACAAAGGTAATGGTAGGGAATTTTGGGTTAATGAAAGAGGTTTCATGAATCACGGGTGGATTTCATTATTCGTAATTTGTTTTTTAATCTGTCTGGGGGGCTATAAAGACGGCTCCCGGGAAAATTATGCCAATTTTCCCGGCGGGAATGAACATTTTGGGAAATATAAAAACGAGCAGATGGAAAGGGTGACTGAATTTGGAATTCTGAACCCCCATAAAAGAACTTAATTTTTTTGTTCAATTCATTTAAAAAGGACGTTCCATTTAAGGTTTGATTTAATTGAGAGACCTAAAAATTTTGTTTCCTTAACATCAAAAAAATGGTACACTGCCCCCTTTTTAATGGAGAAAGAATTGTTTTTTTTGAAATGGAAACCGCATTTAAAAAAT
Organism: Teleogryllus oceanicus; assembly: GCA_964035755.1. Taxonomy (NCBI): domain Eukaryota; kingdom Metazoa; phylum Arthropoda; class Insecta; order Orthoptera; family Gryllidae; genus Teleogryllus; species Teleogryllus oceanicus. The sequence goes on along the minus strand of CAXIVR010000007.1, from coordinate 20,801,963 downwards.
GTTTTTTTGTTTACTATTAATTTTTTTTTTGAACCAATGAAACATCGATATTGTACCGTTTAGGTTTTTAGCAAAGGATGCCCCTATCATCCGCAAAGAGAACCCCTTGCTCTGAACGTCGAGGGACACGTTTAGTAAAGTAGAACAAGAGGCAAAATCGATCCCGAGGGGAACCCCATGCAACGGGGAAAAAACGGAAAGGTGCACGAAGTTCCATCATTCCAGGGGATTTAACCTGGGTCGTTGTTTGGACGAACATAACCAATTAGATAAAAACCACGAATCTATAAAGGTAATTTTTAAAATAAAAGTCAGGGTCAATGACGTCAAAAAACTTTTTAGAGATCTTTAAAAACCAAAATTTTATTTGATCCAAGATAAATTTTAAAAAAGAAAAAGGTTGCTATTTTTGGGTTTTAAATTTTCAATCAAAGGCAAAGGGGAAAAACAAAAAGGGAAATTTAAAACCATAAAAAGAAAAATAATTTAAATTTATTTCCCTTTTTTAAAAAACGGTTTTTTTTGCTTTCGAAAAATTTTGGAAAAGTTCCAGTATTGGGCGGCCCCAAGGTGAGTTAACGGGATAATGGCATACGGAAGTTTTAAAAAAAGAACTGGGGAAATTATCAAAACCCAAGGAAAATTTATTTTTTTGTTTACGATTTTTTTGAGAATTTATAGGGGAAAAAGTTTGAAAAGAAATTTGGGCTAAAATTTTTTGGGGAACTGGGCTGTTTTGAATTTGGGCCCAAAAACCCTTTTTGAGATCGGCAGCAATTTTGGGTATTTTAAAAGATTACCCCTGTTTTTGGGGTCGTTCAGCATTTTTATCGAATTTTAAAAAAACATTCCTTTCGGGGTTTTTTAGGATTTCAGTATTTTTTTTATATTTCCACATTGCTTTTTTTTTATTATTTGAGTTTTTATCCATCGTTTTTTTAATTTTTTTAGAGCCTTATGACCTTTTTGTAAAATGTTTTTTATTTTTAAAAAGATAAGGAAATCCAGATACGCCTTTATTTAAAAAAAAATAAAATGTTTATTTTAAATGATGTTCTAATTCCCCTTTTTTTCCAAGATTACTTTTTTGTGAAATTTTTTAATTTTTTCTTTTTAACAAAGGAAAAATAAAAGAAAAGAAAACTTGAGAAAAAAAAATTATATTTTTTATTTGAAATTAGCGTTATAAACTGCCTCCCATGATTCTTTTCAGCGTAGTCCAAAAACTTGGGGTTTAAATGAGAAATTCCCGGGACATGCGTGTTTTATTTATTGTGTCAGTATTCATGTTATTAGTAATTGTTTGGGAATTTTGGACGTGGTACTTAAAATTTTTTTTTTCGTTATTATTTATATTTAGTTGTGGTTTTGTTAATTATAATTTGATCTATTGCTGTTTGTGATTTAAGAGGGTTTTCCCCGGGAAAGTTACTGTAATATTTTAAAATTTAAAAAAATGGTTGGAGAATGCTCTTTTCGTGGGGTTCCCCCAGAAAATCAATAAATTTAAAATTTTCCCCAAAAATAAATGGATTTAAAAAGAGATTAATTTAATTTTTTTAGAGTTATTCTAGATTTTCAAAGAAATGGGAAAAAAACTAAAATTTTCTTTTTTGGAGGTCTTAGATGCAAAAATAAGATAATTTTTAGCGTAGTAAGATGTACAACTGTTATTTCAAAACTTTTTAAATGCATATAAATTGAATTCTGACAAGAAGGTAGAATCAATATTATTTCAATAAATACACGAACCTCCGTAAGCATGGCCTTTATTTGATTCCCTTGCTCTGCAATAAGATCCTGCAAGGTAAAAGCTGGGAATTTGGAGTGTGTTGGATCTTTTGAGATAACCAATGTTCTGTAAAGCAAAGAACATCTATTTGACTGAGATCACACTCTAATGCTGCCTCGATAAATTCAATTTTATTTGAAGAGATTGCATTATGATGCATTATTTGAATCTTTTGCAATATACAACCCGGGTGCTTTTCTGCTGCATCTACTTAGTTGCTATTTATTTATCTCATTTTACCTCGAGTGCGTGGTCGAAGGAAGTATCGTGTCCCAGCAGTGTTAGGAGGTGAGGAAGGAGGGTTACAGATGTAGTGGAATGAATAATAGGAGAGAGTACAAGGATTAGGTTTTAGGGGGTAAGGTAATTGGGTCCAAAGGGTTCCGGAGGATGGAGAACTAGGAGATGTGGTGGGGAGGAATCATGGGTAGGATACTGCTGAGGTGTGGGTGTGTTTGGCAGTTCTCTACCGAGGCATGTTTTCCGACAAGGTTCATGAAGACCATGCCGGGTGAAGTGTTTTTTTGAGAGAAAGTTAAGCTCAAATAATTTAACATGTGTGCCTTTAATGCAGTTTTAATTTGTTGTTTGGTGTTAATTCTTTTACAGTGTTGGTTTGTTGTACCAGAAGGGCAGAGTCGAGATTACAATGTTCGTGTTTTGGCGGACGTTGTAGTTTGTCAACATGTTGCTCGTGTATAAATGACCACCCAAATTGATGTCATTCTGCCCTCCTATGATGATGACTGTATCCCGTTTGGTGAGAGTTTTTTTCAACAGATGTTGAATGTTTTTCAATGCATATTTTCTTCAATACGTAATTAATCTGACTAGGTACCTGGCTGCTGTGGCCAGCTAGTGCTCTGCAACACGATTAGGTTTGATTACGCCGACAGGTCCGTTTATGAAGCAACATCAATCTCTCAGAAATCACAGGTCGGTTGGTCCATCAAGGCCAGCAATCTTAGATTCTGTTGTAACCAGGAAAGGGAGTAAAGCAACAAGGTCTCTGTTTCGCATACGAAGGTTTTGGGTAACTATTGAAACCTTGTTGGGATTTATAGTATCCTTTTTTTCAGTGTACAAACATACAGTGGCGGCCGGTGCCCCAACAGACTGTAGGTTGCACCTCCATCGAATGACGGGAATGTAATTTCCAAAATTCAAAATACGAATATATAATAAAAATGTACGCAATTAAAATCAATTAAAACTAAGTTAAATAAAAGTATATATTGAAACACTACTTACATAATTTATGCGTAGTGTCTGTGGATATACACCTCCCGCCCACGTGGTTCTGGCTTCGATTTCCACTGGGCACTTAATTCGACTCCAGCACATTGCAACAATAACCATTGCTTCGACACGTTTCACACAAATAAAAGTGTTTTATTTCGAAAAATTCAGTACCCTGGTATATTTGGCAATAATGAAAGATCTTTGACACACATTCGTATTCACAAGAACGTTCGCAAACCGCTGGCCAGCTGCAGCCACACCGACTTCCGCGAGACACAAAGGGACTTCCATCCAAACGGCCACCTTTACACAAAGAACTCAAATGTGCGTTTTGAATCAACAAACCTAATATCAAATGAAAACAAATTCTCCGAACATCATAAACAATGCATTGAATAGCGTCAATAATTGACTAAACTTCTGTACTTTCAATAATAAGCAAACTCATAAAACTACGTTGCAGTGTCAGACGAAGTTTGATGGGTATTCCTCCGAGATTCCCTCCGACGCCGCGCAGCGCTAGACAGCGCCACTAGACTGGTTGCGCTACCAAAAGGCCATATGTTCCCCGTGTTAAATCGATGTGCCAAAGAGTAAAACAATAAACACATTCTCAACCGCGGTAGCGGTAGCGAGAAAGTAAAAATGCAAATTCTCAACTCCATAAAAATTTCGTTTTCGGCAGTTCGTAACGATTCCCGACTATAATTTTTTTGATTTCGAAATCATTTGAAAATTGGAATAGGCCTAGCTGCGCAGTAATGATTTTCACTGTATTTAAATCTTCTGGTTTTCAAGAAATATTTCATAAAACTCTTTATATTATCGCACCATTTCAATAGACTCTCTGTTGATGCAATGTTAAAAGCGGGAAGATGGTGGGAAAGTGTAGGGACAGTGCCCGTTGTAAATTGCCGGAAAACTCGAAATTATACTAGTGTAAAAGCGGGGTATTTATAATATTGTGATTATACGAAAACGACAGGCGACAAGAAATGTAAATGCCGGGAAAACGTAATTGAGGGAATGTAAAAGCGGGGTTCACTGTATTTGTATAAAATATTACATATTTTAGGTGGGCATTTTCATGGGTTTTATTAAAAAAAAACGATTTTTTTTGGGGGGGGGTGAATTGTGCCAACCTGTAGGCAATACACCACACATGTCGGGAGATCAGACAGGAGCTTAGAGCTTGTCCCGCCTGCCGAAGTGTGGGTCGGCCCCATACCTCGCCATCCATCGGGAGAAGGGCAACGCCACCTCCAGTGATAAAACGTGTACTACTTACGGGCTAATGACCAAAGGAGTTGACTCCTTAAACACGAAATAATCAAGATGAACCTAGTTTAATAACCCTACATTGCTGATGTTTTTTTTATATTATAATAATTTAGAATGTAGAATCTTCTCTCTTATGAAAAAAATTAAAGCACCTTTTTAGTCATAATTAGAATAATTTTTTGACGAAATTATTCTAATCATAGGAGAGATTTCCAACAATCTTCCAAGAACTTTCTATTCATCTAGACCAGGGTTGTCCAACTGGCGGCCAGTGGTGACATTAATTGTGGCCTCGCCTGCAAAACTGAAAATCCCTTGCATCCATGTCATGCGAGAAAATTGCGAGCCAAGTGCACGTGCCCTGTCTGGGTGAACACCCCTTTAATGTAAAAATAGGACAAGTTAAGATTTAAGATTTTTCCTGCTAAGCTCAAAAATTCAAAATCATCCCGATGTGTTTCACAGTGTTATGCGCGGTATGGCCTGATATCACACATGGTTAACCCTCAGCGTTTCAGAGCAGCAGGGCAAACTGCTGAGATCAACAATAAGGGGGAGTCAGGTGTAGATGTCCCAAATAATGTAAATATGGTCTGCAACTATGAAAGGTTTTTAATTGTGGCCCTCGAGGCCCTGCAAGTTGGACACTCCTGATCCAGAAGTTTATATTTTCTTCCTTACTTTAAACTCTTGTAATTCTTTTCTCTTTATAATGTGGTGGTTCCGTATTTCCTCCTGCTCTCTCTAACCACCACAGTGGCTGTGGCTACAACAATTTGACCTGAAAGTAGAATATTGTGAAGGGCGAAAAAACATGTTACCGGATTACTTGTCACGAATAAAGGTAAAGGAGAAGACTTTGCTAAAAGATTATATAGGGGCGATAAGAGTGTGTGACATCGACCCGAAACGAACGAGAGATGCAATCGTCGAGATTCAACAACAAGACAGGCCTGCCCGCGAAATAATCAAGATAATGAAAGATGAAGAATACGACGCCACCATCGTGACGAAGGTACGGGAGCGCAGCAAAGATCAATGGAAACTGTATGACGGTATATTGTTACGGAAGGTCGGCAAAATAATGAACCAGTTTCGAATTTACATTCCGGAAAAGGATCGGAAAAGATTAATTAAGTCCACTCACGAACATTACGGTCATTTTGGTGCAGTCAAAATTACAAGGATTTTAATAGAGCAATGTTATTGGCCGAACATGGGAAGGGATATACGGCGCATTGTAAGTGCATGCAACGTTTGATAGAAAACGAAGCAATCAAACCGTCATTATGAGGGAGAATGGTAAGTTTATTGAATTGGGCGGAAGACCGACCAGAATTCTGAGTGATATTTATTTATTTTTTATTCATTTAGTCAAAAACAGTCAAAAACTGTATGTGACGTATGGGGGAGAAAATCATCTGCGCACGCTTTCTTGAGTTTCAGAATCCCTTCCCAACAATTTAACTATCAATAGTTGAAAGATGAAAAATCATAGTAATAATAATAATAACAACAATAACAACAAATTTAAAAAAGCGAGAGATTAACATTTCAAAAACTAGATATTTTCGTTGCCAAATTATAGAAAACTTATTTTTAACGGTAAAGGAACAAACAGATTTGATTTTTCTGTATAGTTAACAAAATAGAAACTCAGCTACCACTACAAGCGAAAGGAAAGTTCAACAAAACGTGCGCATAGTGAAGCTACATTTACGTCCAGAAGCAAATCAAGGGCTATCTCAGCATTTGCTCAATGGATCAAGGAAACGACAAAAACCCGATCAAAATGGGGGTCATTGACCCGGAAGTACATTATTTGTTACAGGCATATTGAGTCTTTTTTTTAAATTATACAATGCAAATGTTAACTAATTCATTATACTACATCTTGTTCTTGTTAAAGTAAACATTATTTTTCTTTTTGACGATCAGTAAAGTCTCTAATTGTATAGAAACAGTTTTGCAGCAGAAAATATTTTACTTTTCACTTAAATTTGTGTAACAATTTTAATTGTTTAATTTCATCTGGCAATGCGTTGTTAAGTGACGTACATGTACTGTATGTGGATTTCTTGTAGTGAGGTGTTGATACTGACACTTGATGAACATGATTTCTACGTCGAGAGTTGTAACTATAAATATCAGTATTACATGAAAATAAGTTCCCACCGTTAAGTAAGTACCTTTTGACAAATACTACAGACTCATAAATAAATAGGCAAGGCAATGGTAAGATTCCAAGCTCAATGAAAAGAGGCTTGCACGGATCACGTGGATGGGATTTTTTCATTATTCGGATAATTTTCTTTTGCAATATAAATGTCTGGGCACTAACGGATGAGCTTCCCCAGAATATTATGCCATATCTCAGGCGGGAATGTACATTTGCAAAATACACGCAACGAGCTGCATGAAGGCTGACAAAATTAGAAAGAATTCTGAATGCATAACATTATGAGCTTAATTTAGTGTTTAATTCTATTATATGTACATTCCATTTGAGGTTTGATTGAATTGAGAGACCTAGAAATTTTGTTACCTACATCAGCTAATTGCATATTGTTCATTTTCAATGGAGCATACGATTGCCGATTTGAAACGCAAAATTGCATTGAGACAGTTTTTCCTTCGTTAACTATTAATTTGTTGTTACAAAACCAATTTGAAACTTCTGAAATTGTACTATTTATTGTTTCTTTTTCAAAGAACATTCGTGTCATCGGCAAACAGAACTGTTCTTCCATTTTTAATAGATGAGGGCATATCGTTTACGTACAACAGAAAGAGAATAGGACCTAAGATCAAACCTTGTGGGACCCCATGTTCAATTGGCAAAGAATTGGAAAGATAAGTAAATAATGTCCCTTCGTGCCAGTACGGTATTTCTACTCTTTGAGATCGATGTTTAAGGTACGAGGTTATCCAATCTAGGGCAATACCACGAATTCCATAAGAAGGTAATTTTGAGTGCCAGATGTTATGGTTAATAACGTCAAAGGCTTTCGAAAGATCTAAAAAGATCCCAATGGGTTCGTCATTTTTGTCCATTGATGAAGCAACATCTTTAAGGAAAGAAAAAAAGGCAGTTTCCATAGATTTTGATTTCCTGAAACCGTGTGGTGAGTCTGAAAACGCTTCGTTTTTCCTGAGAAAGGTTTCCATTCGCGTATAGAAAAGCCTCTCTAATATTTTTGAGAAAACTGACAAAAGAGAAATTAGCCGGTAATTTTGAATTTCATTTTTGTTCCCATTTTTAAAAAGTGGCTTAATTTTTGCTGTTTTGAAAGTATCTGGAAATATTCCTTTCCAAGGAAGCATTGAAAATGTGAGTTAATGGGTGTATAATGGCAGGTGCACACGTTTTTAATAAACAATCCGGAAATTCATCTAAACCTGATGAATATTTATTTTTTAATTTACTGAAATAAACATCGAGCCGAAATTTTTTTGGGAAGCATATGATGTTGAATTTTGTGGTTTTAGTCCCCTTCGTGAGATCAACCGCAATTCTAGAAATGTGTTGGTTGAAGAGATTCGCAACTTTTTCTGGATTTCTTGTTTCTCTTTCATTATCTTTTAAAACAACATTCTCTACGAAATGTCGCGATGACGTGGTCAAATTTTTAACGATGTTCCACATTGCTTTAGTTTTGTTTCTAGCGTTCAAAATATCATTATTTTTGCCTGAACTATTATTTTCCTTAAAATTCTTTTATATTCTCGGAAGTAGACGTGGAAACCGGGTGATACGTTATGATGTTTAAAAATAAAGTAGAGAGTACGTTTAGTTTTACACGATGTTCTAATTCCTTTGTGTGATAGGGGGTCGCAATTCACAAGTGACCGATGGAAACAAGAAATGGAAGCACTGGGGATTGCTGTCCATTATACGGCCATCAGGCACCCCCAGAGTAACCCGAGCGAACACGTAATGAAAATGGAAAGTTGTATGAAAATGTATGGAAAGTTGTCGTGTCTATTCAGAGTATATGTCTCGGATAATCACAGGGCCTGGTATGAAGCGATTCCGATTTTAAATGCAGTTCCGCACGCCAGTACCAACAGAACACCATGGGAAATCCATTTTAAGGAAAGAAAGAGGAAGGCGTTTGAAAAAATTAGAATACCACCAGAAGTTACCGGATTGAGAGAAGTCACCCGAGAAGATAAAATTATATATGAAGAATAAAGAAATGCGGCTCAACGGAGAAGAAAACATCAGAAACAAGTGTTCCGGACGAATTACAAGGCAGGCGATCAAGTTCTGATTAGATCGGTACATTCGTCATCACAGGAGCAGAAATTGTTTTCGAAATTCTTTCCGTTATACTCAGGGCCTTATAGAATATGGAAAGTATTGGATCTGGGAACATTTTTATTAGGAGATCAAGATCGGGAAATCAGTATTTATAATGGCTACAATATAAAACTATGTGGAATTAACAGTGAAAGAATTCTTGAGGAAATATCGAGGAAGGACCAGTTTTATTTGTTTTGTCAATATTAGTTACGTTAGGTAATTAGTTGTAAGTTTAGAATGTAGCAAGAAGACGCCACTGTGGTGGTTCCGTATTTCCACCTGCTCTCTCTAACCTATTCTATCTTTACTCTATCCATTAAATAAGTGTTATGATACGTGCGTTACAGAGTACAATAGAAAATTTTATAATTAGGTCGTGAGGGCGCGGACTAATCCTCTACAAGAAATCAAAACAATAATTATTATTATATGAAAAAAGAAAGGAAATCATCAATAACCCAGTTTTCGTGTAAATATCAACGTTCTGTCATTTATTGCCGCTTTCGTCATTGATCGCCTTGCTAATAAAACAGAACACGATGCAACACAAGATAACAATGTAACAATATTCCTTACGTACTATTTCAATTATATCTACATTCACGCATCATACATTTACCTCCATTTTCATCCTAACTGCATTAATTAATTATTTACTCAACGATAACAAAAAAAATTCATACTCACTATTATTACTTCCTCGCGTGAATCAAATTTATAATATTTTATTGCATTAACATTTCCTTTGCTCAAAAACCATTTTAAAAAATTTGTGAATAATTTCCTAATATTTATTTTTTTTTTAATATTTCTTTTACTCAACAAAATATTTTGCGTGTCTTAAAAGAATTAAACTAAAACACATATCTTGACCTTCCCATATTAACTCCAATGTAGAATCAATTATAATGTTTTTAAGTACTTCCCTTTCGATGCACTCAGCGATCTTGCTCTACACAATTCCATTTTCTTCTTTCACCAAAGTTTTTGTTCATCTACCATTAATTAATTAAATTCGCGTAGTCAACATATTCCAAAAACAAAGTTATACTACACTGCATTTTACATTAACATTACAAAAAAAGAACAATTCGACTCTCATGAGAATCTACGTCGCGACCCGCTACCCACAACATTCACTAGCATTCTAACCAATTTTTCCATCTTCCGTTTCACTAAAACAAAAGACGGCTTTTCTTTTATTATTTTTGCTAATTAAAATTCAGTAATTCCTTGTAATTGTCTTTCTACAATGCATAGTGGTTTTTGTTGTCATCTACCCGTTTCACAATTAATTTCACTGTTTTTACTTTGTCCCTTTAACTTTTTTTTTAATTCAACACGTTTTTCACCGATTCTCTATACGCCATTTTAAACAGATGACCGTCTGCCCTTCTTCGTCAATATTTCTACAAGTTTTTAAATTTATTAAGATTTCGAATTTCTATTTTGTGACACGCCAGCCGTCACGAAAATACGCCTTAAATTGTTCACAAACATTTCAAAGTACGTTTTGGATCTTCCGCTTCCGAATACTATTAAAAATTTGCCTAAATATGCTATGGTGAAACTTAATTCATCTGTTTATTTTCACTTTTATTTATGAAAATGCCATGTTATTTTCTAATAAATTATAAACAATGTGACGCGTTTGATCGGGCCGTCACAATAACAAGCAAACATTTTAAAACTGGAAGAAAACTCTTACAAACATTCAGCTTTGAAACAAAGTACAATACTATTTCTTAAATTCCTAATAATGCAAGGGTATTATGCCTTTAAAAAAATGAAAAAAAAATTTTTTCTACATAACAATCAGTTTTTATTTACAATACAGTATATGAAACTAACTCACATGAGGGACTCTTTCCTATGTACACTATGAACATGCCTGATATTACACACAAATAATGAAATTATTTTATCAACTAGCATCTAACTAAATTTGGTTTAGTTAACATTAGTAATATAAAATAGACACTCACAATAATAAAGATTATTTGTGGATTTATAATGTAAAATTTAAGAAAAATTGTCAACATAAATTTAAATTATTCACACAAATGTTTCACTTCAACTGCAAAATACAAAGTCAAAAATGAACAGTAGGGATGAACTGGTAAAGACCAGTCCTTGCAACAGCATTTTCTACATTGAAATTAACAAAATTGCTAGGTAATTTGCCATTTTATAACTTGCTTTGGAATAAATGAGAAAAGATTATTTTCCATACTTTTGCAATCCATATATAAAACTTATTAAACTTTAGAAAAGTTAACCCGTAAATTAAAAAGCAAAATTAGTACATAATAAGAAATTATGTTTGTATGAAATAAAAACCTTATTGCCACATTAAGAAAAGAAGATGTTATTCATGAATATCATTTCTAAGAAAGTAGCAACTTCTATTCTGAATTGTCAAAACATATGAACAAGAATTGGTTGGCTTAGTTTCTTTGAATGCATATCAAAAAATGCCTCCAATCCTTCAACTATTATTTCTTAGGAAAACTGTTGTAATTTGATAAACAACCACCATGATTTCAAATTAAATGCAATTTTAATAACCATTGCCTTACCTAGATAGTTGTATCTATTAAATCAAGTTCAAAGTGGATTGTTCACATTTACAATTCTTAACTTTCTAATAATTAAAAAAAAAAAAAATCTTTTAAAACAATCTTTACAAGGTTATGGCACAATCAGTCTTCTGAAACTATCACTTGAACAAGAGTCAGTCACTGTATTTACAATAAAGAAGTTACCTTCATCCTTGTAAAGTATTGATTTTTGTGCATTGCTTTGCAATCTAAAAACAGATAACATTCTGATGAGGGCAATGAATAAAAAGTCAAAAAAATATTTCTAGTTGACAATAGTGGAGAAATAAAGTTTCATGAAACCCAGAAAAGTTAATTATAAATTCAGAACAACTAACAATAGAGATAAGATTGTTTACAATAAAAAATTTAACAGTAAATGGTATAAAATTGTTTTGTGGTTTAACAGTTTTTAAACCAACTGAATGAAAATAACCCTTAAATTGCTGGCAGCTTTTTATAATTTACAGCGCATACATTTTTTGTTCATAAATAAATTGCAACAAGAACTCTGCAAAACAGCAAAATTCTGATTAATTTGTGATTTAAAATGACAATACTTAAAAGAAAAAGTGGTAACATGAAAAATGAAATAATATAAAGAAAAATATTTGAGAAAGTTAATATATGTAACTTCTACAATCGATATTATAACTCTGCCTCATACACATTTTCTAAAAATTCAATAATCAATTATCGAGCAATTACAGAAAACCAGAATAACTGAAGCATAAACAATTTCAAGATCTTATTGCAAACATTTTAAACTAATTGAACTTTCAATAAACCACATACTTCATTCAACCATTTCACTTTTTTCTGAAAAATGACTAATTTTTTCTTTGAAAAAATGTTGATGAAAACATTTTAAAGCTAGTCTTCCAATCCCTAATCCAATTCTTCTTTACAATACCAATTAATAATTAAAAATAGCTTCTGGTATTTTTGTTCTCACACAGGTCCTTCCGAGGACATGTTATGGAGATAGTTCCAAGCACATTTCAACATGGAATTGTAAAGGCTGCAACGATTTGAAACCCTTCTGGCATTTGGGACAGTAATAGGTAGGCTGTGACTCCTCTGCATTCTGCAATCAGATACACAATGGTTTTACTGTGACATTTCTGATACAATGGTTTGACAAACATTTCTTTAACTACAAACAAGCAACAAGCATGCAACAAACATTTCTTTAACTACAAACAAGCAACAAGCATGCAAAAGCAACACCTAACGGTGAAACAGGTTTGATTTGATGACGGGAAATGTGATCCCTCTGTTGAAGTTCTAGGAATATAGCAAAGCCTCCACGGGCATTCTCTGACAAGAAGGAGTCAAAGACAATTCCACTGTCGCTTGTTCCAATAATGGAACACTGGGCAAATATTGGTTAATTGAGTTAAATGTGAAAACGGATGGATCATTTCGTTTTGCATTTTCAGGGTCAGGAATGATGAGTAATTCTTCTAACACTGAGTAGTTTTGATGAATATAACAATATTATATTTAATTATGATATGTTTTCATCCATTTGCATTTCGTTGCAAGTGGTGTCAAGAATGCTGATTTGCAAACCGTGCATCCCATGGACAACTTACAGCAAGAATCGCGCAGTTTAAATGCTGTTGACAGTAATGAAAAATATAATTATTTTTCTCAAAGCTTTAACATGTGCCTTTAAAAAGAGAAAACTAAACATTTCATGAAAAAATTAACAAAGAATTAGAACATTGTGAAAAAACAATATATACTTTACTTTATTTCTAAACATCAAACGTATCACCCAGTTTCAATGCCTACTTCCAAAAATACAAAAGCATTTTAAGGAAGGTAATAGTACAAGCAAAAATAATGACAAATAATCAGGTTATTTTGAATGCTAGTAATGTAACTAAAGCGAGGTGGAATATCGCATAAAACGCAATCACATCATCTCAACACTGTAAAGAAGGTTAATTTTTAAGTAAAATGACAGAAGTAAGCAATCCGGTACAAGTTGCAAATCTCTTCAACCAACACTTTTCTAGAATTGCAGCTCCTCTCTCGAAGGGACTAAAACCCCAAAATTCAATATCATATGCTTCCCAAAAAAATTACTTATTTATTTATTTATTTTGTAATGGCAGCAACAATTTTGCTGTTTCATTCATATAATACAAAAACTGTACATGTTTAATATGAATCTAGAATTTATCATAATACCTCATGCAGCATACTTCAAGTAATATAACTTTAGCAATAAAACAAAAACAGTGACTACTGTAACAATAGTTAATAGATGTCATGTATCCTGCATATCTTGAAAGGCTGATATAAAAGAACCCTGTGAAGCTCTGTCATTCCACAAGTTCTGTTACTTAAAAAGTGGTGTTGCTATAAGATCCTCATATTCTCTTGGGCAACTTCAAAGAGTGACCCCTAAGGCATGAATCAGACTTCTCTCAAAACAATTTCTGAGGCCTCTTTCACCATATCCTCCATTCATAATCTCAAACATTTTAATTACATCTCTTTGTTGTCTCCTCAGCTCCACAGATGGCAGTTCAAATGCCAGACATCTCTCTTCATATGATCTGTTTCGTAGATCAATAGCAGACTTCATCATTCGTCTCTGCACTTTCTTCAAGGTCTCAACTTCTTTTCAGTAGTAAGATCATACTGAACTGGCATATTCCACACTTGGTCAGATACATGTCACATACAGTTTTTTTCCATTTCTGTCAACTTAATTCTTGGGAACACTCCTCATCAGGTACAGTACAGAGTTTGCTCTCTTGACATCTGCTGAGACCTGTCTGTCCCATTTTAATTCTTGGGTTACAACCATACTGAGGTCAACCTATGCGGTCACTGGTTGTATTGTACGTCCAACAATCTGGTACAGGTTTCAGAGGTTGTTTTTGTCTAAATCAAGTGTTTGTCTAAATGACGTGCATTTGTTGCTATTCAGTGAAAGAAACCACAAATTGGACCACTCCTCTATCCTTTGCAAATCTCCTTGAAGATCCAATTGCTGCAATATTGGGTTTCCATACAAGTTAGTATCATCACCGTAACTATTCCACTTTGATCTCAAGTCTTTTCCAAGGTGGGACGTGTACAAAAGAAACAAGATGGGTCCCAGAACAGAGCCCTGAAAAACATCACTCATAACAAGTCTCGGCACAGAGAGGGTGTTTCTGATACAAACTTGAAACGTTCTGCCAGTCAGATAATCTTCAATCTAGCAAAGTAATTTGCCTCTAACTCCTATAGTCCACAGCTTGCGCAGCAATCTCCTATGCGAAAGCTCAACAAAAGCTTTGGCATAGTCTAGGTAGATGACATCCATGGTGTAACCTTCATCAACTCCCTAGTCCACTCATTTAAAGCACTCAGCAGGTTGGTAGTTGTGGATCTGCCAGGTATACAAGTACAAAACTAATTGTCACCACAGAATAACCTCAATGATCACTGTATGGTTAAGCAGCTCACACACAATAAGGCTTTCCTTTACCTTACCCACTGTGCTGGTCAGACTGACAGGACGATAGTTATTTGACATTTGTTTGTTCCCTTTTTTCTTTGGAGGGGTAACAACAGCAGACTTCCACTGTTGCAGGACTTTGCCTGCATCCAGTGACTAAACATTGTGACAACAAGGAGGAGCAATATGAATTGCACATCTTTTCAGAAATACTGTAGGGATGCTATCAGGTTCTGGAGCTGAGCTCTCATTAAGTCCACATAGCATCTGAGCAACCGTGAGTCTGAGAGATACCCACATTTTGAAGAGTGACAATATCCAGGTCTTCAATTGTTGGAAGGAGACCATCCAGTTCAATAATCTAAATTTTCTGAAAGTAATCCGCATAAACCTCTGCTATTCTTGTGAGGTCTGATACCAATTCACTTCCTACATCCAAACAAATCAGCAGGCCAGTTTTGTTCATTGTTTGACTTCTAATGTATGAGTACATTCGCTTCTTTCCCTCCTGGATAATATCTTCCTCATATTTCACCTTCCATTGTCTACTCAATTTTACAATCTTGTTATTAATTCCTCATTATTTCTGTAATCTTATCCTTTCTGGTTCTTCTAAAGTAACCCATGCCCTTTGCTTTGCTCTAGATTTCATCACTATTTCTCAATCAATCCAGGATTTATTTACATTTCTCCTTGCCTTAAAGCTCGGCAATTAAGCATGTTTGGTGTATCGGTGTATTGGTGTATCCTTTCCCAGAAACTATCATAAACCCTTGGTCATCCTTCCAGATTTAATATCTGATTCCAGGTCTGGCTTTATTGAATCGTAATCAGCTTTGTAGTAATTCAACCTTTGTGGCTTCTGCCCTGGAACTGCCAGGAGATTTCTATTTGCAAAATTGTTATCATCACTGTGTTGTCACTCAAACCAACATTTGGTTTATTATGAAATAAGTGGAGTAATAATGCTTTCAACTGTCATGAGCAGTAAGTCTAATAGAGACTGAATTTCGACACAATGTTTATTTCTGAGTTCTAGTGAACTCCTCAGAAAAGTTAGTAAACTAAAAATAAACATTTGCCAGGTTTGGATGAACTTCCAGATTTTTATTAAAAGCTTGTCTAACTGTCATTATTCATCATTAAATCACATTTTCAATGCTTTTTTTATGCACAGGAATACTGCAGATATTTTCAAACCAGCAAAAATTAAGCCACTTAAAAAAAAGGGCAACAAAAACGTAATTCAAAATTGTCGGTCAATTTCTCTTTTACAGCTTTCTCAAAAATATTGAGAGGCTTATCTACAGGTAAATGGAAAAATTTCTCAAGAAAAACAAGGAATTTTCAGACTTACAACATGATTTAAAAATCAAAATCTAAGGACACTGCCATTTTCTCTTTTCTTGAAGATGTTGCTTCATCAATGGACGAAAATGAAGCACCTATTGAAATATTTTTAGATATTTTGAAAGTTTTTGACATTGTTGACCATAACATCTTGTTCTCAAAATTATCTTCCCATAGAATTCGTGGTATAAGATAACTTCTTACATTAAACATCCATCTCAAAGAGTAGAAATACCTTATTGACACGAAAGAACATTAATTATCTTTCCAATTCTTTGCCAATTGAGCATGGGGTCCCGCAAGGTTTGATCTTAGGTCCTAAACTCTATTTTATACGGAAATGATACACCCTCGTCCATTAAAAATGGAAGAACAGTTCTGTTCACTAATGACACAAATGTTCTTTGCAGAAAAGAAACAATAAACAGTATGATGTCAGAAGTTTCAAATTGGTTTCTTAATAACAAATTAATAATTAACGAAGGAAAAGCAGTTTCAATGAATTTTTTTGGCAATCGCAAGCTCCATTGAAAATTAACAATATTCAATTAGCTGACATTAGCGTAACAAAATTTCTGGGTCTCTCTATTCAGTCAAACCTCGAAGGAATATCCAGATAACTGAATTAAATACTAAATTAAGTTCATTATGTTACGCATTCAGAATTCTTTCAAATTTTGTCAGCCTTCATGCAGTTCATTGCGTATATTTTACAAACGTACATTCCTGCCAGAGATATGGCATAATATTCTGGGAAAGCTCATTATGTAGTACCCAGACTTTTAGATTGCAGAAAAAAATTATACAGATAATAAGGATATGTCATTTGCATGATTCCTGCAAGCCTCTCTTCATTGAGCTTGGAATCTTTCCATTGTCTTCACTATTTATTAACGAATCTGTTGTTCTTTTGTCAAAACTTAGGGGTGGGAACATATTTTCATGCAATTCAGATATTTATAATAACAACACACATGGTAAAAACCACATTTATTAGATATTAGTATCAACAGGTCATTATAAGAAATCCAAATATAACACATGCATGTTATTTTACAACACATTGCCAGGTGACATTAAACAATTCAAATCAGTACACAAAGTTAGAAGTAGGGATGGGTCCTCGATACTTTCGATACCTCGATACTCAGGTGGTATCGATAGCGATCCATACTTTTGGAAAATTACTCGATACTTTCTATTTTTTATGCCAATCTCAATCTCTTCTGATTTTACAGAATAATTTCTTAACATTCTTCTCTCTCCTATATTTCTTCTGTCAACAACAAGGAAGTGTCCGTTTGCTCGGATTCACTTACAGTCGTTGAAATTAGCCAACGTTGCAGCGTCCGGGCGTCGTGTCCCGTTGTTTATCGCCTAGAGCTTGTCATCATCTCTTGAAATAGTCCGCAATACGCGACCAACTTAGTTAAAACTGGAGATATGCTGAAAACGACGAAAACGGCTCATTCCTTAGGAATTGGGCCGAATCAACAAATTGCCATCTGTTATTTGACGCTAAAGATCTACCATCATTTAAATCCTCCCGTTGGGGTTGTGAAACCAACCCAGACTTATGTTTCATCACAAAAGACTCCAACAATCTCCCTCTCCATGCTGCCCGAACTGTCCTTGCGGGCTTCCCCCGCACCCAACACCGCCCCATTTTAATTAACACAGGTTTTCAAATACCCAGAGCCCCCTCATATCCTAAACCAAGATGGAACTTTACGAAGGCGAATTGGCCCAGATTTACTCAAGATCTAGATCAAGTTATTCATTGGATTCCCCCAGAACCCACCAACTACCATCGATTTGTGGGAGCTGTCATCGCTACCGCAAAGGAACATCCGCAGAGGCATCCGCATCCCAAGAGGCATCCGCAGATCTTATATCCCTGGCTGTAACAAAAACTCCGAACTTCTCTACAAAGACTACCTCCCCAACGGGAAATCCGAAATAGCTGATGAATTGATACGTAGTTTAGATGATGCAAGACATGAAAAATGGAAACATACAATGCGAACACTGGATTTCAAACATTCCAGCCGCAAAGCTTGGAATCTACTCAGAAAGCTTGGCACCGCCACTCCATTAATAAAACCCCAACCAATGGTGTCTGCAAACCAAATAGCTGACCACATAGTTCTCACGTCTCGAACCAAGAGCGACATACCACACACAAGAAGAATTAAGAAAGAATTCTCAAAATTAAAAAATACCCCATCACTGTACCACCTCAACAACCCATTTACAGAAGAAGAAGAAGAAGTTATAGCAGCTCTCAAACAACTAAAAACAGGCAAGGCTCCGGGTTTTGACGGAATTCATAATGAGCACACAGTAGAACACATACAGTAGAATGGCTCACCAAATTCTTTTCCAAAATCCAATTGACCAAGAAGATACCTAACCAGTTCAACATCAGCAAAGTTATTGCACTACTAAAACCGGGCAAATCTGCTGAGTGTTCAAAGAATTACAGACCAATAGCACTTTTAAGTAGCTGTTATAAATTACTGGAACATCTTATCTATTCAAGAATTTGCCCCCATATTTACAAGGCACTACCTATCGAGCAAGCTGGTTTCAGACCTCAGCGTAGCTGTGAAGAACAAGTCTTAGCCCTTACCACATACATTGAAAGAGGCTACGAAAAGCAAGTTAAAACAGGCACAGTCTTTGTGGACTTAACGGCAGCCTTTGACACGGTGTGGTTCGAGAGATTAATGTATAAACTAACAAAAATTATTAAATGCCCTGACACGATTGCTCTTATTAACTGCATGCTATCAAACCGGAGACTTCAAGTAACTTCTGACGACAAAAAGAGCTCAGTTAGGAAACTAAACAATGGTCTCCCTCAAGGATCCGTTCTTGCTCCATTATTATTTAATGTCTACATATCTGATCTTCCGAAAACAATAAGTCGAAAATTTGCATCTGCTGACGATTTAGCCCTAGCAACCCAAAACAAGAATATGGATATCTTGGGAGCAACTTTAACACAAGACTTAAAATTACTCAGCATATATTTTAAAAACTGGAGACTAACACCCAGGACCACAAAAACTGAATCTTCCTGCTTCCATTTAAACAATAGAATGGCCAACAGCACCATTAATGTAACCCTGAACGGAGTCACACTTCCATACAATTCTCAACCTAAATATCTCGGAACAACACTCGATAGAACCTTAACCTTTAGAACTCACTTAACAAAGTTAGCCTCCAAACTTCGTACTAGGAATAACATTCTTCACAAGCTGGCTGCATCCTCATGGGGAGCTACAGCTGATACTCTTCGATCCACGGCTCTCAGTTTGGTTTTCTCAATATCCGAATTCAGTGCCGCAGTATGGCTAAACAGCCCTCACACCAAGAAAATTGACACCGTACTAAACGACTCATTAAGAACAATTACCGGATGTATCAAACCCACCCCCCTCTACTGGCTTCCTGCCCTTAGCAACATAGAACCAACAACGGTTCGCCGCCACAGAGCTCTCATGAGAACATTCTCCATGATAAATGCCAATCAAGAGCTTCCAATACACACGGACCTGAAAAGTAAATTTGGCCGTGTGAAATCACTTCATCCACCTATCATTTTGGCTAGAAATACCGGAAGAAACTATGGTTCAACCAAGCTCCACCTGAATACCATCAAATTCTGGACTCCCCCCCCCCCTCCAACGGCTTCCATCTTCCCCGATCGACGTGGGTCTCATTGAATAGGATAGGAACAGGCAATGGTAGAAGTGGTGACTCACTTCATAAATGGGGTATGCGCGAATCCCCATCTTGTGACTGTGGTGAAGCAAGACATACAGTGAAACACATAACTTTTGAATGTCCTCTCAGGAAGTTTCAAGGTAACACAATGGACCTGGTGAAAGTCTCGACAGAAGCAGTAAAGTGGATAACAAATTTAGACATTACATTGTGATTGTGTTGTTTTTTTATGTTGTGTACATTTAGCATTGGGAAACTCTTGCTTGTAGGCTCCCAGGCAATTAGTAGCGACAGGCACAATAAGCAATGTGCTCCATGACAGCATTTCTTCTGGGGATACTCCCCTTCCTCAGTCCACCGTGGACGCATCTGACGGAGCTCGTGAGTTCAATTCAGATCTGCCTTTTAAAGTGACGGAAGACAACAAGGTTAGTGCATTCCATATACAAAATGAGTGAAGTGTGGAATTATTTTGAAGTGGACTCGAAAGATGACCATCGTGCTATTTGTAGAATATGTAAAAAAAAAAAAAAAATAAATAAATAAATAAATAAATAAAAAAAAAATTCGCGTGGTGGAAAATCACACAATACTAGTAATTTAAAAAAAAACATGTTACATCGATACACCGGGTAGTATTCAGCTCCACCGAACACAAGAGAGCCATGCCAACTAATGCTGTGAAGTTGGAAATGTCACAGATCGTACGAGTGAAGTGGTCGAAGTTGATGACCCATGGCCAGTCCTCTCACGATCCTCAAGTTTCAACACAAATCAACCAACACTCGTTGATTTTTTAGACACAAAAACAAATTTAAACCAGGAGACAACCGTGCCAAAGCAATAACAAGAAAAATTGCTTACATGATATGCAAAGATAATCAACCGTTCAGTATTGTTGAAGACAATGGATTCAAGGAATTAATTAAACATCTTGAACCTAGATACACCATGCCCACAAGAAAACATTTGGCGAATCACTATGTCCCCCAGTTATTCGAAGAAGTGGAGAACAAGGTCAGAGATCAAATCCAGGAAGCCGAGAGGGTTGCAATCACCACTGATTTATGGGCTTCAACAGCCTGTGATGATTATTTGAGTATTACAGTGCATTTCATAGACAAAGATTTTCAACCTCATCACATCTGCATCGAAGTAATACCTTTTGAAGAAATCAGTCACACAGGAGCAGATATTGCAAATTTTCTTCGAAACCCTTTGAAATTATGGAGTCTGCAAGATAAGTTAGTAGTCGTAATTCACGACAATGCTTGTAATGTAGTAAGAGCAATGATCGAAGGGCATTTTCCGCATATTTCATGTTTAGCTCATACTTTGCAACTCGTCGTGAAAGAGGGACTGTTGAGCAATACTAAAATTCAGAAAATTACTGCTTTGTGCCAAAAACTTGTGGGGAGTTTCAAACATTCCTCTAAATCCACCAAAGTGCTGAAAGTGGCCCAGAAACATCTTTTTGTACCTCCACATCGTTTAATTCAAGACAGCGAGCGATGGAACTCAACTCTCCACATGCTCCAAAGACTTCAGGAACAGAAGAAGGCTATTGTTTATGCTTCTGCCGACTTAAAATTGCCAGTTCATCTCTCAACTGAGCAGTGGAAACTTATTGATCAACTCATTAAGACTAAACATTTTTGACCAAGCAACACTAACGGTCAGTTCGCCTAATGTGTCAGCATCTGAAGTTATTCCTATTGTAAATAGTATAATTTGTGAACTAGAAAAGCCAAATGAAGTTGATTCAGAACTTGCTGCTGCGAGAAAGACTATGCTGGAATCTTCAAAAGCAAGATTCAAAGATATAGAACTAAATGAAATATGTTCCATTGCTACATTGTTGGATCCTAGACTGAATAGTCGAGTATTCCGCAAGAGTGCTGCGTTCGAGACTGCCCGAAAGAGATTATTGGATCTTGTAAGCCAGGAAGTAGATCCAGTGGTTTCAAAAGAAGAGGTAAAAGTTTTCTAATTTTAATTTTAAACGACCCTATATTTTCATTACGATTTCAATTCTCCGATATTTCAATAGTTAAAAAAAATGAAAGTCACTCTGTATAATTCCGAATAACTCATTTTCAGTATCTGCAAGATTAATTTCAAATTAAAGACCTGCCTTTAAATATTCAAAATTTTAATACATTTAATTCATTTTATAGGCATCCTCAACTACTGAATCCCCGAAAATGCATGGCATGTGGTCTCTTTATAGGAATATTTTAAAGAGAGACCACGAAACATCATGCTGTGTACACGAAACCCCAACTCAAGAGGACGAATTAAATGTGTATTTAAGCGAGGACTTGCTTTCTCCTGATGCAAATGTAGTAGCTTACTGGAAAAACAAAGTGACTCTCCCCAATTTAAGAAAAAGTGCTGTTCGATACTTGTGCATTCCACCAGCTACAGTGTTTTCGGAGAGACTTTTCAGTACAGCTGGATTGATATGTGACAAAAAAAGGAATAGAATGGACCCAGAAAGAGTTAGAATGTTAGTTTTCCTTAATAAGAATCTTTAAAAATTTAAAAATATATGTTCACCTCAATAGTTTTAAATATTAAAATAGTAAATCCATGTATGTATGAAGAACGAAATATATCCTTGCAATCTGATTAAACCATTTTTGTTGTTGAGTCTTAAAAGTAGTACGGTTTCGAGTATCAAAGCTCTCAGACAGGTAACAGTATTGAGTATCGAGAAAAATCTGGTATCGACCATCACTAGTTAGAAGTAAAATCTTTTCTTCTGTTTAACTGTTTCTATACACTTGAGACTATATTGACCCTCAAAAAGAAAAATAATCTTTATTTTAACAAGGATATATAATGTCTGTAACAAGTAATGTACTTGAGCTTCTGGGATCCCTATCTCGATCAAGTTTTTGTCCAGTCTCGCTGATCTATTGAGCAAATGCTGAGATGGACCCTTATTTTACTCTAGAAATAAATGTCACTACGCGCATATTTCATTGAGCTCACCTTTTGCTAGGAGTGGTAGGAATAGAGGAGGGTTATGTTATTGTTATGTTGGCAATACAAAAAATTAAAATATGCAGTTCCTTTATTGATGCAATTAAGTTTTCTAAAACTCTGGAGGGAAAAAGGGCTAGTTTTCAAAAGTTGCTAATTTCATTGTGTTTTTTCTAATACTTTTATTCACCATTCAACTATTTATAGTTCAAATGTTGGGAAGAGATTCTAAAGAAAATGTGCGCAGGTGTTACTTCTCCCTATATGTCATATATAGATTTTACTGTTTTGTGACTAATAAATCAAAATCAAATGAAATTAAAGCAGTGGCCATTGATTTGACAATGCCACTTTGATAAAAGAAGGCCACTGCTGGTTCGCGTTATTATAAAGTAACATTTTACTTACAGTTAAAATACACATCGGGCATCATTGGTTCATTTATGTAGAACATGAAAACACCGAATTCACACTTTGTTTTAAACGTTTGAAATAAAAAAAAAGTATGCATTTTTTGCATGCAAAGCACAAGGGAATGGAAGAAGCATAATGAGAACAATGTCATGAAAAAGGTGTTATCCCTAGAATACTAGTGATGAATGAAATTTACTTATTAGCAGGAATTTTTACTTTCTCACATACTAATACATAGTATAGAGAAAGTTATGTTATGCTGCAGTGAAAAACAGTGATTTTTTCACTGAAACACTGTTTTTGTGGGTGGTGTGAAAGTAGTGTAGGTGGTGTTGTGTAGTGTGGGTGGTAGTGAAAAAGTGGATAATTCTTGCTCCTATAAGTAGTACTAAATTACTGTCTCTAACATGTTGAGTAGCCACAATCCACATTTTGTGGGTGTTTTAAAATGAAAAATTGTTTTGTGGCAAAAATCTGTCTGCCTGGAAACAATACTAGGCAAAACCTTAAGCAGGATTTTCATAAAAGTTCAATATTCCTCAATCAATCTGGCTGATGTCACAACCCCTTGAATTTGAAACAAATATATTACTTTTGAGGGTTTTCACATGAAAACTCTTACAATTTCAAAATTTTCTGAAAAATGGCACTACATTTTTTCTTGGATAGAAGAAAGTATACTTATAAAAACAGTCCAATTTTCATTGAAAACTGAATATTCAAAAATTGCAAAGTTAAAAACATTTACTGCATCCTCTCACAATGACAATATTAAGAAAAAATGTTTTTCTTCATGAAATATGTTCTTCAAAATTAGACCTTGAAATAAAGCAATGTAAAATGTTTCGAAAAGATAAGTAGTTTTCACTAATTTGGAGTGAAAAAGTTATAATTGTAAAAAATTACGTTTAAGAAATCTTCTCAAATCTGGAAACTTTTTCTTAATATTTTTACTTTATTTTCTAGATTTTCATCAAAATCTTTAAATTTTCAAAAATTGCAAATGTTCAACTTCCATTTAAAGAATCAAGAAATTTGTTATACTGACTCAGGCAGACGGTGTGGTGGTTATCTTAAATACTTGCTAAACTTAAAACTAGAGTGTAAATCCCCACGTGCAAAAATTTAGGTGGGTTGAAATAGTAATATAATTATGTAACCATTATAAATAATGCAAGAAATGCGTGCTAATGTAGCACCAATAGTTGAGATGGCATCCCTGTTGTTGGGTGCTGAGATACTACCTAGCAGTGTAATATTTCAATGTTTCCAATTCTTTCAATGACTCCATGCATGTAACTAGTGTTGTTACGGTATGTTTTTTTTAAAAAGTTAATGTCTTGAGGTCAGAAGTAAAATTTAATAAAACATTTACTATTTACCTAGTATTAAGGAGCCCAGATAGTACAGTTGAGCCCTAACAACCTATAAGAGTCGCTTCAGTGTTTAACTATTATTTCTGGTGTCATATAATAAAGTTGTTTAGTGATAAGGTAATTACAAATCACTTAATTTACAATGTTTTTCTTGTAGAAATCATTCACTTTTGAAGTAAGAAAATTTTACCCATAAGTAGTACAATTCAACACTCACACTGTATTCTAGGGTTAAAGCAGTGACAATGCAATAGATTTCATAATAGAGGCAATAAATACCAAGGAGCATACTACTTGGCACATGCAATTCTCATCTAACTCAATTTTTAATAAGATAATTACTTAACATTCTTGTAAGAACAAGAATATTGAAATATAAATGACAAGATTACACACTAATAATGAATAAAGGAATTATACGGAAGTTTTCTTTTCCATTTTTCAATAAATGCAAATTTTACTTACAATGCACTTATCTTTATGTTAAAAGGGTTCACAAATGCTGAATGAAAAAATGAAACTTACCTTCACACTGATAGATTAACTGTCAAGGCAAGTTTCAATATGGTATTCTAGAAGTCCAAGTTGACGGAATGCCATCTTACACAGAGGGCAAACATATTCTTTGGGTGGGGGGATATCTTCATCATATACCTGTAGTACACAGGAGAACTGTGTTTGTAAACAATAGAGTATCTATTTACTCTGGAAAAATGTCAGGGAGGAATGGGCCAGGGGATTAAAAACTTTAATTCCTAGTAAGCTGTTCAATTTAATTTCTTACAAAAATGTGTATTTTCCCCAAAAAACTACTGTGACAAGGACTCCTTTTCTCAGGAACAATTGATGTTTGAGATTACAATGCATCAAATATCCTAATGAATATCAACTAACTACTGAAGCAAATAAGAAAGCTAGACTCATATTACACAAAATACTCTGAAAACAGGCACCAAAACCAAAAGAAAAAGTAAGATATTAAAGATTTCTTCCACCATTTCCACAACCATTATGACTACTACTCATGAATATTTTGGAAAGCAGAAACTTCAACATTGTACTCAATCATGCTCACTTTTGATCAACACAATGATAAGAATGTATGTGATTCATGCATAAAAGGAAAAATATTAAAAAACAAGAATGAAAAGAAATTGCATTCAGTGTTGTGTCAGAATTCTGAAACTATGGAAAACCTTTAACTCTACCAAGGAATCAGCTTTTCAAAACTAATATTAAAATTAGTGTTGAACATACCTACTGAAAATAATCATATTTAATAAATCAATTTTGAGAGAATCAAAGAGATTCAATATCACTCTATTTAAGGAAATTTTCTTATATATAAGACATAAATTCAAATATTTTTTCAGATTGATAAGATAGCTCTCACCCTTGGTGGCGAAGGTTCTATTTCAGGAGACCTCCGCTGACTCGGTTCCGAAGGAACTAGTGTGTTTGTTGGTGCATTTAATGAGGCATTAGCAGAGACCCGGCCTGGTGCTGCAATTGTGCCCCAATTGCTGAAAAAAACATGTACAAATTTCAAGGATATTTTGTTAGATCAATCAATTTTATTTCCATTCAATTATTACAAATAGACCTTCATTGTTTTTATTATATCAAATAATATTATTTAACTTATCATTATTTTCAAAGCATGAAGTGGTTTAATAAATGCATTACACTGGAAATGAAATTTTTGTTTTAACCTACTGATGTGCCAAGTTTGCCACTGCCAAACAAGTTTACACAAATGGGGCCTTCAAAATCCAATGTGCCCAGGTAGTACTTAAAGGTAAAAATATGTTCAAGACAGTGAATTTCTCTTCCTTTCTTTACAAGTTTCTCTTATAGAACAACTCTTACACTTCATGAAAATTTAATATTTAATTGATTTGATAGATTTTAATATCTCTTGTGTCCTTCCCCATCAAGAACTCTTATTGTTATGTCTAAAAACTGTTCAAATGTCTTATGTTCTTTGCTGCTGTACAGAAGGGATCACACCTCTGGCTGAGGAAATGATTGCAAGCACGAACAATCAATGATTTTTGCAGTTCATCAGAAATATTCTGTGCAAACAAAGATTTCTCATTAAGTTTTTTCACAAATGAAAACATCAAATGCCTCCTGATCAGGGCATTACAAAACATTTAGGGACTAATGTCAGAATATTATGCACTACCGTTGCACAACAAGGGGATTATCATTGACCATTTGGAAAGTAGTTCTTTCTAGCAATAAAATCATTGAAGGGCACTGTTCTATCAGGACACAAATCTGTCTATCACTCAAACAATTTAATTCTGTTTCCTAAAACGTGAACTATTTCTTACTACTACATCTTAGACTCCTCACCACAACTAACATTAAAAAGAAAATTGAAATGGCAAATAAAGTACTCTTCAGGATCGTTCAATGCTCCAAATAATCTAAAGCAGGCCTAACCTGTCTACAACCTCCTGTTTCCTGCAATGCTCAAGAAATACTAATATTGAAAGTATCCTTCAAAACAACTTTACAGCTCATCCCATTCCTCGAATAGATAAGAGATATTTCAACTTAGCATTGTCCCCTATGCAGTGGCGGCTCGTGGGTATTCGCATGTTCGCATGTGCACACCCAAATAACTGCAGTGCAACGTATCTTAAACATTTTTTAACGTGGGGAATACAAGACCTCTCAGAGCGTTTCCAAAACATGGTATATCAAAACACGCGCTGTTCGGAAGCTGCGATTAACAGTCCACCACCAATGCCCTTCGTGACAGCAGGTTAGAGCACACTTGGGAAATGCGAGCGAACAGCCAGGGTCAGTGGCTCCCGCGGGGCTGAAGGGAAAAGAAGGGGAACACGGTGGCTTACAGGCGGTGGGAGCACATTCTGGACCATGCGGATATTACTGCGCTGGCGCAACCTCTGGAAGTGCCTTGACATGTGAAGATATAACACTCGGCTAGCACAAGTTTTTAAGAGAAGTAAGTGTGGCACTGATGGAAGAAAGTGTGAGATATCTGTCTACTTCATTGAGCTCTCACCCATTCCAAAGCAATTCTTCAGTAGCGTGAAACCAAACGCATTGCTGTGCAGTGTTCATAAGTATTGTGTTAATCGAATGTTATTTGCACATTTTAGAGGGAGTTGCAATTACAAATCCATTCCTAAGCATGTGAAAACCAAAATGTATTGTGTAAATGTATGTAGGAGGCTACTTTTTAATGCGTTTTGGAAAACCGAAGTTAAGAGTGTTCGTTTTTCTGTGAAGTGCGTTTGTACAAGTGACAATGAATTGTGTCGAAAATATTATAATAACATCAATGGAAAAGTCACAGACAATATTGCTGAAAAAAAACATCATTTACTGAAGCGACACAGACTGTGTTTCGTCAGTCATTGTAGACGGCAAACTATCAAGATTTTTTGAGTATTGAATATAGAAACTTGAACTTTTAAGCTTAAATTTGTACAGCGAGTCAATGGAAAATACTTCATAGCAAAAGTACGAGTAAAAATTTTTTTGAATCAATGTGTTTCTTGACACCCTTTGAAAAATGTTCTGGAAGTGCAATCATGTGGTAACACGACAAAGTAGTAAATATTTCAGAGGGGTTCATGCCGAGCGAAGCCGAAACGAATGTTGTGAAAAGAAATGCGGTCAACCCTCGTTGGTGATAAAACGAACTATTCAATATGTTATCAAACTTCATAAGATGCCTAGTTTCTAATTGTGATTATCTTTGTTAATGAATATCCGTGTATACTTGTAATATATGCCTGTATGTATATGTGTGTGTGTGAGTGTGTGTGTGTGTGAGTGTGTGTGTGTGTGTGTGTGAGAGAGGGAGGGAGGGAGG
Source organism: Teleogryllus oceanicus (assembly GCA_964035755.1). NCBI lineage: Eukaryota > Metazoa > Arthropoda > Insecta > Orthoptera > Gryllidae > Teleogryllus > Teleogryllus oceanicus. The sequence continues at coordinate 20,773,557 of CAXIVR010000007.1, read as the reverse complement.
GAGAGAGAGAGAGGAGAGGGAGGGAGGGGAGAGGGAGGGAGGGAGAGAGAGGAGAGAGAGAGAGGGAGAGAGAGAGAAAGAGAGAGAGGGAGAGAGAAGAGAAGAGAGAGAAAGGAGGGAGAGAGAGAGAGAGAAGAGGAGAGAGAGAGAAAGAGGAGAGAGAGAGAGAGAAGAGAGGGAGAGAGAGAGAAAGAGAGGGAAGGAGGAGAGAGAGAGAAAGAGAGGGGAGGAGAGAGAGAGAAAGAGAGGGAGGGAGAGAGAGAGAAAGAGAGAAAGAGGGAAAGAGAGAGAGAAGAGAGAAGAAAGAGAGAGAGAAAAAGAGGGGGAATAAGGGAGAGAAGAGAGGCGTTGCACACCCTAATAGTATGACCACGAGCCGCCACTGCCCCTACGTTAATTTATGAATATCTGGAAGACAGGCTTGAATCTTGCCAAGAGTTATTTTTAACTTGATTTCAGTTTTTTGTTGTTGTAGTAGTTCTTGTTATAATAATAATAATAATAATAATAATAATAATAATAATAATAATAATTGTAATAACTATTATCATTGTCATCATCTTCATCTATATGAAGGGAAAGCAACAATCAAAGAAAAATCACAAAATCATGATGTTCTCTGAATCTTCAAAACATTTCGAGAGCGTTAAGACAGCAGGGCCTAGCAGACCCAGTTTGTGCAAAGATGGATCAAAAGGAAGAAAATTCCTGCTATTGCACCCTAAATCAATCAATTCATTCATACTTTCTGGTGTGAGTAGCTGAAGGAAGTACATGGATAGACTGCTGGCCAGCTAAAAAGCCGAACTAACGGGACAACTTTTGAAAAAAGTCACTGTCGGATGAGAACATACATTTATACTTGATTTAGGGTAGTTTCAATTCGTTTTATGTTGGTTAAAGTTGTTGCCAACCGTCACACAAATACCCTGAATATATTACCTTCAAGCGGTAGGGACATTTTTTAAAATTTAAGTTTGCAATGAAACAATGACTACTTCCGTAGATACCGCCAACATTTAAAGCTATCCAAGTGAAATTGTGTTAGTTTACGAGTGTTACTAAAGATTTGCATTTTGCGTTTTGGTGCTCTTCGTTCTTTGCGTTTTATCGTTCAATTTATTTATTTAGTAGTACTAGGCGTTTTTGAGTTTTATTTATTATTTTCGAATTGTTTTCTTTAGTAATAATAATAAAGTTAATTGAAATAGTTATAGTAGTTCATTATTTGTTGTTGTTAATTGTCCCTTTAGTATTTCTTGTTTTAAATTAATTATAATATATTTATTAATTTTTTTTTTAATTTTTGGTAAGCCTAACAACATCTGGGTCTATACTTAATACTGAACCTTTGAAGATAACACGTTTTCAAAGACTGTCTCTGTAACAATGGATAAGTTATTGAAAACTTACTTACACTAATGATGATTTTCATTATTTTTTTGAACTTACTTTTAAAAGCTAATGAATAATTGAACAGATAAATTAAATGGATGTATTTGCATTGATATTGACATAACTGGACTGTTAGGAACATTTCATTAGATCACTTAAAAACTACCATGTATATCACGTTAATTAACTTCAATAATTGTGGTATTTATTTGCGTTCAATAAAACTCATTACTACCACTTCAAAACGTGAAGGAACTGTTGACACACACCTCAAAAGCATTAATAACATAGAATTATGACCGCAGATAACTTTTGAGGTTGTATTTTTCATTTGCACTTGACACTTTTTAACACTTCTTAAGCTCGCAATAGTTGATAATGATAATTCTTAATTAACTTAATAATTATTCACAGAGTTAATATTCGTTTATAGATGAACATCTCTTTTTAATTCTACCGAAAAACGAAACATGTATTATTGAACAATGGACAAGACTCGAGACCGCGCGAGGATTGTAAATGAGACAACAAACAAAACAAAAGCGAGAGACTTGATCAGAATTATAGTTTCATAAGTTGGCTATTCCGACAGGAAATCTTTCAAGCTGCCAAATTGCGAATTTAGTGCGGCCTGATACACGGCCTGGAGTCTAGACGAATTTTCCCAGGACACTTTCACAAGGAGTATGCATTGTAATGCTTTCATTTTGCTCCCAAACAGCCTAAATGTAATAAATTTGTTTTCTCTGCACATAAAATGGATGTTGGTTTGTTCAAAATCGATGAACTCCAACACTGGCGGAACACCATGGGGAGGGGGGAGACAGCAGGACAACATCTGCCAGGTTCAGCTAGTATTTTTATAACAGAAGACGTATTCACACATGGATGAATTGATTAAGATTGATTATAGCATAATAAACAGGCATATTGTAGCATCGTGAATACAAACACATTTCAAGGAGTGGCCGTGTGACGTAGGCTAAACGTTAGGCATCCATGTGCAAGCCTTTGTTATAGAGAGAGTGGATGTGACGTTGGGGGAAAAGCCAGAAGGCGGTGTCGAAGGGGTGCGGGCTACCTGCGCCGGGCGCAACATTGCTTGGATCTGTTTTGGTTCGGGAGTGCGTATCTGGCCGGGAGCCGGTCGGCAAATGCCTGGTTGGGAGACTCAAGGATGAGTCTGTAAGTAGGATGCGGCGCTTCACGCCATCGAATGTAAGTGATAATCGAGCGTGGAGGTGTGGTAGCTGCAGCGACAGATTACTCTGAGTAATGGGATCTTTTGAAGTTAATTTAATTGTGTAAATAAAATATTAATTTACCAACCTTCCACCAGTATTTCTGCCTTGATCAAATTGATTTCTTTGGTATGCTTCCATTTCATCTAGAAGTTGTTGATTTCTTCTTTGCAGATGACGCAAATCCTCAGCCAGCCGTTCTTTCTCTCCAGCTAAGTTCTGACGTGCTTCCCGCTCTGCATTGAAGTCAGACTGATAGACCTCCACCTGGAAAACAATTACATGCTCTCATTACAATATTGGAATTCATGAGCCTTAGAAATCAATGTTTTCATGAAATCAAACAAAATGTTCTAGATATATCATTATTTAAGTTCCAATGAATAATGTAATATTTTTTTTCTGTGGATGTGTTGTGATATCCAGTTCTCAGTATCAATTTTCAATTCAAGGGAACTGATATGATACCTTTGTGATTTCAATAAAAAAAAATAATTAAAGGCCTACAAAAATTAATGAAGTTCTATGCTTCTATTCTGTGCTATACTGTACTTTTGCTATTAAGAATCTAAACTTTTATTCTAGCAAAAAATAATCACCAAAGTCATAGTGCAGTAAAACCCCTCTTTTACACTTTTCATGGGACCTTACGGAAAATGGAGTAAATTGGGAGGAAGTGTAAATAAGGTGATTTTTTTCCCCCTTCAAAACTAGGAGTATAATGTATTTAGACACATATCAACAATAAGCATTACAATATGCTTTAATATGCAGTATTAGACACATAAAAACAACATTACAAGGTCAGAGCCATTAAAGGATAGGAAAAAATTAAGTTTATTTTAGAGTAAGAAAGTGTGAAATTGTAAAGGAGGGTGATATAATGAAGCTTTGACTTATTCAAACTGAATATCGTACATCAACCTGTCCTTCCCATTTTGACCCCTTTACTCACATTAGTTACATTGAAATTATACAGTCATGATAATTTTATTTTGCAGGTCTGATAGGCTGCCTATACAGGATTTCGGAAGTGCAATTTTAGTACACGATAATTTATAACTTCCGATGTGGGATCTGAAAAGCTACTCTCTCAGAAATAATGATACTTACTTTGTAATAACATATGCTATTATATTCTGCAACATTACATGGATACAGCATATAGCAATTGTTACACAAAAATCCCAAACTCAAAACAACATTAACAAAATATTACTCTTACTCCCTCGTTGTTTTGCTTCTTGTAATTTTCTACCTCTCTCCCTGAATGCATGTATGGCCATTGACTTCTTTAAAAATATTAACTTAATTCATAAAATTAAACAGGACTTGGTCTTCCTACATTATTTCATTTTTTTGGATAGGATTCCCCAGCATTTACTTTTGTGTTGCAGCAAATCAGCACTCTTGACCATCCTGTCAGCTCTTCCATCTCCATCTTGTGATTTTTCCACACAAAATGTCTGTTTTTCTATGCTAACTCAGGTTTTCAAATTTACTTCCGATATTTCCTAATAACTTGAACCGAACATTCCTTCCTAATTAATAACAAAATCGTCCACGTTGTCCACTATTGCATCAAAATTACAAGTTCCGACTTCACTTCATTGACAATTCAAAAATCACCCTTGCCTCGTTTCTACTTCCACCACTCCACGGCTTGTCTCTTTCTTTATTCATCTTGCGTGCTATCGACTTTTACAATATGTGCACTGCCCCCAAAATGTTTCTACTGTGCATCTCATTCGATAACTCGAATAATATCTAAATTACCATTGGTTCTGGTCAAAACATTTTATTAAATATTTTCATTCCCCCAGGAATTTTTTCACATGTCCATTATGTTACTTAAATATGTTACCAGATTGTTTATTTTCCCCGTTGTTGATTACATTCACATTCTCTTTTATTACTGTTTAAATGCTCAAGTCTTTGCTTTATTCTGACTCCATTGTTGCTATCGTCTATTTACTTTGTTATATTTACCGTCATTGTAATGATCCATTACAATAATATAAACAAATGATCTACATCTCTTATATTCCTCTAGCAATGCACATTGGTCATTCTTTCTTCCTTTATAAATATTTCTGTAATGTCATCAAATGAAAATTTGTGTAGGTGGTTAATAATGATTTTCACTGTATTTAAATTTTCTAATCTCCATGGGTCTTCCACTCATTAAGCGGAACTTTGTTCAAAAGGACATTAAAAGATTTCCTAATTGCAAAATGCCCATACAGCCTAAAAACTAATGTAAAAAGTATGTAAAATATTATAATTGTATTTTAACTTTTATACCTAACTACATATGTTATAATGGTATTAAAATGTCAGTCAGTGATGTTGCTTGATGCATTTTATATTTGTAAATGTCTGTGAGCACTAAATGTACCATTTCATAAAACTTATATCATTTCATAACATTATAATGTCCTACCATTTCAACAGTCTGATATGGCAATTTTTAAAGCAGGAAGATGGGAGGAAAGTGCAGTAACTGTGTGTTGTACACGACATGAAGTGCTTTCCAGGCTGTGTTGTGGCATGCAGGCTGTTGTAAATTGCAGAAAATTAAAATTACACTAACAGTGGGGTACTTATAATATTATGAATATCCAAAAACTGATGAGACTGACAAGAAATGTACATGCTGGGAAAACAAATTGTGGGAATGTAAAAAAGGGGTTTTATTGTATTTTAATAATTAGTGGAGGATTGCCCTTTATATTGTTTGAGATTCCTAGTTATTCATTAAGAAGAGGACAATTGTTACACACACAATTACACTACAAAAGTGTGACAACACATTTCAATTCTTGATGTTTTCTTACCTGAGCTTTCAAGATAGTAATAGCCTCATTTTCCAGTTCTAGTTTCTTAATTTTTTCTTTTAGTTCTTTAATTTCTTTTTCATTGTCTTTTATTTCTTCCTCTTTACAAAGAACTTGCGCAACCAAATTATCAAGCTTTTCTGAAAATCCCTTAGTTTGCACACTGTGATAATCAGCATTATGACGATCTTTGTCTTTTTGCTCTTGATGAAAGTTTTCCCATTCAGAAAGCAATATTTGATAATCAGCAAACAACTTCTGAAAATTACTTTCATTTTCTGCAAGATGTGTTCTGAAAATAAAACACAAAAACAAACAAGAACAATATTAAAAAAATGTGCAAGTATAGAAGACAGAAAGATGTGTAAGAATTTTACAAAAAAAGTGTACACACACAATCAGAAAAAAAAAGGCAATATCAAAATAAATAAGACTGAGATTACCCATTAGAAAAATACTTAAATTTGAAACTGTAAAAATAAATACAAATTGCACAACATTTAATTCATTAATTAAAATTGAATTAATCACACAGGTTGACAAAATTTTCAACCCTTGGCACATAACTTTTTTCTTTGTTTAGAGCACAATTATTGAAAAAGTGCATTCATACCCTCCAAATTTCATTTTATGTTCAAGGCTCATATTTTCACTTCTCCAAACAATTCAGGAACGGGGCCATAAGTGTGACAAAACTGTTATGGGCCATTGCAAAGCTGTAACTTTTTGCCCGAGGGCAACATGGGCCGCTCAAGCAAGATTGAAGCTACACTATGGAGCCCTCTCAAGTTCATCAATCTTCAGGAGACCAGAACAGTAAGACTACCGAATTAATTATGCCAAAGTTACTATGCAATCTTGTTTCCCAAGAAAGAAAATGCTGTAATCATAGACTCAGCAAATAGTGCAGCAATTTTGAATTTATTGAAAAGTTATCAACTAATGTTAATCCCTCCAGAATCCAACCAGAATTTATTGAAAAGTTATCAACTAATGTTAATCTCTCTCATATTAAGTTTGCATAAAATATATCCTCTATATCAGCTTGAATACAGAACTGATTAGCAACCAATCAGATAGCGAGAACGAACTCCCAGATACTGACTCGGAAAACTCTGACATGGATGATAAAACTACTGAAAATAAGGGAAACAATAAGAAACAACCCTCCAAAATGAAGAAAAAAGCAAAAACCTCTTCTGAAAACGTTGACGATCAGTCATGGTCGAATACTAAAACTATCTTACTTAGAATCTTCCAATGTTCATTACCCACTAAATTTGCTTCAACTCCAAAGTTTCTTTGACAGAACGAAGGGTAATAACTGTATTGTAACAATTGCCAGAGAATTCACAGATGATTTTGAAGCTTTTATAGAAATGTTAAAAGCTGTTCACCAAAACCTTACGAAACCGTGGAGTGAAAAATAGGTGCTTGGGAATTATCAAAAAACTTGATGTAGATATGAATGAAAAAGTTAAAACTAAGGAATAGGCTTCAGAAGAACAGTGATCCAACCCTCTCCCTTCTTGTCAACCTTGCTTGTTAGAAAACCCTTCTTCAAGCTTCTCATTCAAGCGTCTACATTGTAATACTACACCCATATATTTTTCTGTATTTTCTCATGGATATTATTCAATGGAATTGCAATGGCTTCTACCCCCGAATGTCTTTCTTAAAAATTCTCATCAATGATTTCAGTCCTCAAGTTCTCTGCCTACAAGAAACCAACTTTAAAGGCAGTACATGTGCTCAGTTACGTGGATATAAAAGTGTATTCTGTAACAGAAGAGACTCTCCAATTGCAAGTGGGGGTGTAGCGACTTTTGTGAAACAAGATACTTTTCGTCATAATATTCCTCTTCAAACTTCCTTAGAAGCTGTGGCCGTATCGATTAAGCTTAATATAGTAGTGACTATATGCAATATTTACTTACCGAATAGCCAAATGTTGAATATTCTAGAACTTGACAATATCATAATACAACTTCCTAAACCATTTATTATAGTGGGTGATTTCAATAGCCATAACACCATGTGGGGCGCTTGAAGAACTGACAGAAGGGGAAAATCTATAGAAGAATGGCTCGATAAATATGACGACCTAATACTCCTGAACAACGGAAGTGCTATAAGATTTAACGCCAGCAATGGTACTGACAGTGCAATAGATTTAAGACTGGTGACTAGTAACATTGCTACTAAATGTGCTTGGTGCACTTTTGATCAAGTTTATGACTGACCATTACCCCATCTCCATCAATTTCTCCGACCGACAATTGGCGAAGAATCTCAAAACCCACCCTAAATGGTTGATTAACCGTGCTAATTGGTTACAATACCAGCACACCATAAATAATAATGTCGACAACCGTCCTAAACCAGACTCGTCTCCTCCTCATATTAATAACACAGTTCAGGACTTCACTAATATGTTAACATTAGTGGCTAGTTCATCCATCCCTCTAAGTTCTGGAAGAATAAGGAAACATCAGGTTCCTTGGTGGAATGAGGAATGTACTGCGGCCATCAAGGAAAAGAAAAGATATTTCCGAAAATACAAGAAGAATAAAACAATTGAAAATGGAATCCTCTTTAGGAAAGCTAGGGCCAAAGCCCCCTTATTATTAAAAACAACAAGACTTCAATCCCATAATAATTTTACATCTTCAAAAACTAGACAAACCCCTTCCTCTTTGTTATGGCAAAATCAAGTCCATTAGTGGCACACTGATGAACTCCACCCGATTCATGGTAATGGACTTAAATGGTAATAAATACTCACAACCTCAAGATATCAGCAATTTACTTGCTGTATCCTTTGCTAAGAATTCCAGCAACTGCAACTATCCAGAGCTTTTTAAAACCCTTGAAACGAAATTTCTTATGTCTCAAGACCTTATTTCTTCATTGGTAGGTTCCAATGATGACCATTATAACAGAATTTTCAACTTGGACGAACTTCTGTATTTGTTGAAGAAAAGTAACAACTCGGCTCCGGGCTCTGACAACGTCCCCAACAGTTTTCTTAAAAACCTACCAGTGAATACCCTGGAACACCTTCTTCAGATATATAATGTTATATGGTCAACTCAGACCTTTATGGATCAATGGAAAGAAGCTATAGTTATACCTATTCTTAAGCCTAATAAGGACAGATGCAATCCATCTAGTTATCGCCCCATATCTTTAACGTGCAATCTTTGTAAGCTTCTTGAGAAGATGGTATGCAACCGTTTAAGATGGTTACTAGAATCAAAAAGCCTCTTGTCCCTTTTCCAAAGTGGATTTAGAACTTTTCACTCCACCAATGACCACTTAGTCGGAATTGATTCAGAAATCGGTGATGCCCTTAGCATGCACCACCATGCGATGGTCGTTTTGCTTGATCTCGAGAAGGCCAACGAAATTCAGACTTCTATCTATCATTTCTACATTGCCAATCAAATGTTTGCTTTCATAAAGAACTTCACTGAACACAGATTTCTCCAGGTCCGTATTCAAGATAAGACGTCACAGCACGTTGAGATGTCAAATGGCCTTCCTCAAGGATCAGTGTTAAGTGTGATATTATTTCTCATTGCCATAAATGAAGTGAGTAATATTGTAAAAACCCTAGTGAAAATATTTCTGTTTGCTGATGATATCACCCTCTTCTGTAGCGGCAAAGATATTAATCTAATCACAACTATTATGCAAGAATCCCTCAATACAATTAACGAATGGTCCAAGTCATCAGGATTCATCTTGTCAAAAACGAAATCAGAATTTATAGTTTTATCGAGATCTCGGAATATTTTGAACTCGTCTTCAGTAGTCTTAAAAATTGGTGACCATAATCTAAGAAGAACCAGCAATATTTTGGGTTTAACATTCGAACATAAGCATTCGTGGAAATTACACATTTCTACCCTCAAAGCTGATTGCTCTGTTAGACTCAACATAATCAAAATGTTATCTTCACACAAGTGGGGATCAGACGCTATTTCCCTATTCAATTGTAACAAGTCATTGATACAAACAAAGTTAGATTATGGAGTAGTAGCTTATAGTTTAGCCAGCAACCACTTACTAAAAACTTTGGACCCTATAATCAACTTTGCATGCCGCGTAAGTTTGGGTGCCTTCAGGACCAGCCCATGTACTAGCCTACTAGTTGAAGCGAGCCTCCTTCCTTTAGACCTCCGTAGAAAGTTCCTGTGCTTAAAATTTGCTTATTCGACTCATTTTTGTCCCCCTAATCCCACACAATTATATCAGTAACCTCTCCAAGTCCCTCCACTACGCAAATCATCCTAACTATCCTAAACTGCTAAGTATTAGACTTGCTAAGTACCGGGATGAACTTGGCATTGTCTCATGATATCATGAAGAGGAAACTCAACCCTCTTCCCCCTTGGGAACATTTCTCTTTGTCAATCGATACGGAAGCTACCAAATGTACAAATCCTGATATTCCAAAACTTATCATTAAGCAACTAATCTTGGAGTTCCGGCACAAATTTGATAATCATAGCCAATTTTTCACGGATGGATCCAAGCAACAATCAAGATCTAGTGGAGCTGTTATTTCCATTATCCCACCCCTTACGAATCTTTATCGCCTCCCGGATTTCTATTCCATATTCTCATGTGAAGCTTGGGCTACTATCAAAGCTATTGATATTAGCATTCTAAGACCATGTAACCCAGATTTTGTTATTTTTTCTGACTCACTAGCAGTTCTATCCTCCATTCAAAACCGACATTCCTTAAATCTACTGGTCCAAGAAATCCAAGCAAAGCTTTATCACTCCTTCCTTAAAGGATATCGCGTTACAATAGCTTGGCTTTTTTCTCATACAGGAATCCAGGGCAATAAAGAAGCGGATGAACCTGCGAAGGCAGCAATCTCTCTCCCCGAAATTGATACTGAAGCTGGCGGCACCCTCCCCAACTTTAAAAACTACCTCTTACTTGCAGTTAAGAAACTTTGGGACCGGAACTGGAAAATGTTGCCTTCCAAATTACAAGCAGTTAAGAAGAATATCGAGGAATCTCCCATCACTTCCATTAGACTTAGCAGAAGACATCATGTGGTTATAACCAGACTCCGTATAGGACATTTTAAACTCGGTCACAGCTACCTAATTAAAAAGGCTACTCCTGATCCTTGCCCAAATTACGGATTCCCAGTTTCCACGAAGCATTGATTGCCACGTGATGGCGACTGTGAGAACAAACCTTAACATCAATGATAATCTCTACTGTATATTTAATTCTTATCCCGGTCAAAAGAAAATTATAGAACTCCTCACCAAATTTAATATGCTAAATAGTATTTAGCTAGCGACTATATATTTTCTGCCCTATGTATAACATCTAGATTTAGGATTTGTGTATGTGTATCCCATGAAAATGTGTAACTAGTATGGGAATTTGTAAATACTGTAGTTTTGTAACTGTGGTTGCCAATGACCTAGAGATATTAATTATAATTATATATGATTATAATTTGTTCATTATAAAGAATATTTTATGAAAATGATAATTAACGAACAACATAAGACGTAATAAGCATGTGACACATAATTTCATTTAATGTATTACCATTATTTTACAAACAATATTACTTATTTCTGGAAAATAAGATTTTTTTACTGGTTTTTAAGACTTTGGTTTGTTCACTTCAGCACATTCAAGATTTCAAAATACTTCCACATGTTCACTATCATTGTCAGATCTAATAATATGACTTATATATTGAGTGCATGAATGACTTCACTAGCATTCTTACCCTTTTATGGGCGTGACGGCAGTGACAGTTCACAAACAGGCTGCCACCACCCGCACGTTTATTATAAATAAGCAAAGTTGCCGATTACTCCGTATTTAGAAATTCCTCATATTATGCCCTGCGTTGGGCTAGCCATTTGAGAAATAACCTTCCTTCTACGCCTTTTTTAATATTACTGGCTCTCGATGTCTTCTACAAATAATTATACCAATCTTATGAAGGAGATTATTTCCACTCTATTATTAATATTTATTTCTACTTGCCTTATAAATTCTTCAATGTTAAACTAATTTATTACTTTTACTTTCAATTTAATCATGGGTATCAACATTCAACATTTTGGACATGTAATTCTATACAGAATCATCAAAAATGTTCTGGAATGTCCTCAACTATTTGGTATTTAATAGGATTTAATAGTTTCCATAAAAACAATACGCGGTCATGACTTCCCCTACCTGTGCTTGTATGAAACACCTAGGTGTGACCGTCTTTCTTCAGCTACTTATCGAAAACTCCTTCCATCTGCGGAACTATCCTAATATACATCCCCGCGAACATGGAATCTATTTTAATTATAATTTCCAACTACAATGCCAAGTTATCAGACTAATCCTAAGTTTCCATCTCCCTACCATTTAAATAATACCCCAGCCTATGATGAAAAACTTATTTGCACATCACCAATTGCTTACATGTATATGCTTCAATATCTTTTAAGAAAGTGATTCTTTGCGTCCTCCTACAAAATCACGGATTTCATGCATCTGTGCTAATTTTTTGCCATGGAAGTTGCTGGCATGACTTTTGGGGATTATCCGAAGATAAGGAACAAAACAAGCAGGTTCTGCACCCAACACACAAATCTTGCTCAGCAACTGTGCAGTCTTCCACCACCACCATTTTGAAAGTGTTTATTCAAGATGGCTTTGCTTCCCCATTTCCTTAACCTGGAAGTGCAATTTTAAGTATTCTGGCAGAAAAAACATAAGAGGGCTATTATCATGTGTAAGCAAATAAGATACTGTAGAGACTTATTTGACAAAAATGTGGGTTGATGAAAACATAAAGTTTGCTATTTACAACGGTAAATTTCATTACATAGAGATAAAAGCACACAGAACTTAATAGGGCAATGGTGAGAATGTAACATCTCATTTGTTATTTAGATTTGCTAATAAGTATTTATTATTAGAGATTTTTCTGTTTTGTTATTCAATATTTTTGTAACTCTTATCTGTACTGGCCAGACAGAGCTTTCTTCATCCTGAAGTGATCTCTTAGGTAACTTTGGGCTATGACTCAATATTTGTACAGCTCATTAGGTAGTCCCTAATAGTATCTCTGGTTTTTTGTGGCTTTCAATCTTGCCATTTTTAGTGTTGATTATGGCACATTTGCCTAGCCCAACTGTAATCTTTACATCTTCAGTTTCAATCAGAGCATTTTGTTTTCAAACAGAGTAATTTGCCTCTGCTCTCTCACAGTTTGAGATCACTCACATACAACAGACAAGACAAGCACATGTTTCTTTTGATTAATTTGTAACCACTTTTGCTGATGAGAAGTTTCAACATGGGGTTCATTGCCAGGCAAAACCCAGAGCGAGAGTAAATCTACCTGGAATTCCCAATTCAATCTGGATGCCCCAACATATCCAAGCTCATCTATAGATTGGACCTCCATTTCACCAACACTGTTCAAACTTTTCCATCTGATTTTTGGATATACCACAGAAAAACCTTGACAACCAGCTGTTCTGGACATAATTGTTATTTTTATCTTTTTGTAATGCTGTTGTTGTTACTGTTACTATTTTTATCATCATTTAATTAGTCTACCTGTACAGAAACCTTAATTTTCACAATTTAAATACATTCCTGGCTCCATTTTACACTAAATTGTATATTTTTTTTCACTTTGCTTTTTCTTTCATTCTTTCCTTCCCAAGTTTCTAACTGGTTATCATGACATTTTTGCAAATCTTAGCCTGCCTTTCACTTGACCAAGCAAATTTGTTACTGCCATTTACAAAAATTCAATAGCTTTTCAGTTCTTGACAAACCTCTCTGAACTGAAAGAAGAAAAAATAAAAGTTGGTGTCTTCATTGAGCTACAATGGAAATTTGGAATGTCTAAAGACAACCATTGTCGAGAAGGTCCAAGTAAGAGCTACCAGATGGCTGTCAAGATCAAAGAACTGCACTTCCAGTTAGACATTTTCAAGGACAATGTGACTCTTTCAGGATTTGGTGAGGGACTACCAGAGATGGTAGTACAACAAAGTATGATAGGAAACTATTTCATCTTGGATCCAAAAAAGTAGACAAAAGTATCCCAGAAAATCATCACTATCAGTCACTTTTCAGTGCAAACTAAAGGTTAACATTATTAGAAGTAGAAGAAAAGTTTCTTGTTGTTTTTGAGAAGTTGTCATTATAGTTAAATAAAACCCATAGAAAATTTATCAAGCCAGGAGACCAGACGGGAATTAGAGCTTGTCCCGGCAGGGGCAGTATCCCACTGGTGGGAGATACCTTGTTATGGGAAACCCCACTAGCAAATGGTAGGTTGGCTCTGGATCTCACAATCCAGCAGGGGAAGATGACCGCCACCTTCGGAGGAATAAAACATGTCCTACACTTTTGGAACAGTGATATTAACAACCCCCCAACCGGAAAATTTACCTCTTTGGAAAAAAAAAAAAGAAAAGCAAGAAAAAGAAAAAGGAAAAGAAGAAGAAGAAAGAAAAATAACGAAAAGAAGAACAATGAAAAGAAGAAGAATAATGAAAAAAAGAAGAAGAATGAAAAGAAGAAAAGGAAGAAGGAAGAAGAAAAAATACAGGGACAAATAAAAACTAAAAACAAAATAATATCAATTTCTGTACATCCAAAGCCACAGAACTGTTTAGGCATAGACTAAAGAGATTTTTTACTCTATGGTCTAGGATTTGTTCAATAAATTATTTATTAGTTTGAAATTTTCAAAAATTTACAGTAGTGCAAACTCAATCTTTTTTTAGGAGAAATATACATTTTAAAGTAGAATGTAATGTATGAATCAACTTACAAGAAACAAATGTTCTTCCTTAGAGCTAAACCAATAAAATGTACAAAATGTCACATGTGTACAGCCTTGGTTTCCAAATCAGGGTGCCTAGCGATCGGGCTTTTTGGAATTCAAGGCTTTTTTCTGGTTTTCCAGATCTAAGAACATACATATTCCAGGTTCTGTTTGCACATTACAACACTTTTTTTTTCCTCTTTATTAGATAACTGTACTAAGTTACTCGCACACTTATCTTTCACAACTGAGTAATAGTGTCGAATTTTCTACAAAAAAGAAAGAAAGGAAACTCAGATTATTTTTGTTTTTCTAGGAAGCATATGTTACTAATTAATAATGAGTCCTGAAACACTTAAGAAAGCACTTTTTCAGCTGGAAAGTTGATGTCTGAGCTGATGCCAATGCAGGGTTTGAAGTACTGTATCGCTCTGATTGGTTTACGAAAATGTCAATTCTCCTTGAATAACAGTTTTCAACACACAAGTAGGAACATAAAAAAAAAAAAAGAGAGAGAGAGAGAGAGGAATGAATGAATGAATATTTGCTTGAAACATACCAGATGTCTTAATTTTTTCGAATTTTAAAGATTACATGATCAATTTTACAATGCATCAATTTTAAAAAGTTGTTCAGTAATAGTATTCAGGAGCATAATAGTTTTCTGCCATTTAAATTCTGTTACGAGACTTCTGGATTTTTTTCACAATTTTTTTTTAAGCTTAATTGGTTTCAATGGATTTTAATCATCTGAATTTATCTTTGTTTTAATTATGACATTTCATTTTTAAATTTTAAAATGTTTATATGTTTTGAACTATCAGACTAGTCTTGCATAATATTAAATAAGACTATATCCAATGCTTTACTGAACTCCCCGTTATAGGTTCTAGCTGTGATCTCTAATGAATACAATGAATATGAAGACAATGATCGTGTAAGTTGTTTCTCCATTTGTAAATTGTAAGCATTAACACAGTACCATGTGACAACAATAAACGAAAAAAATATTAATTGATTCTTCATGTGCTCACAAAATATATGATATATTATTAACATTAATTTAACGTTAAAATAAATATAATGTTTCACCAAGGTCGTTTCACTTGACGACTATTATAATATTCCTTAAATTTTGACCGACCGATACACTCTGCCATCGCCGACTCATTAAAATCTTTTCAAGAAGTAAGCATGTATCAAACGTGTACACTGTATTTCATTGGCTTTATTTTATTCTTTTGCTGTTAAATTGGCACATATGTGATATACATGCAGTTTACTGAGTCCCGGAATACTTACCCTCACTTATTACTATACATTGGTTGAATTATGAAAAGTCATAGCAATGTTGTCAACAAAATCTGATAACCAGAAACGTTCACTCCTGTACAACAGAAACTATTTTGCATCAAAAAACAACTGACAGATTTGATATTAGAGTCCTGTCATGAAAATAACCAATCCCCACTAATGTAGCATCTAGCAAATGGAGGGCTCAAGAAAATGCAGATCGATATTAATATGGCTTCAAACATTGTTTCCAATTATGCTTCTTTTCACAGTGTACTAAATTAAAATTTAGGTGAACATAAATAAGAAAAGTATATTAACGATGTTAAAAAAAGAAAGAAAACCACATAATGAGTGCACTGGACTGAGTCCAGTGTGTGAATAGGCCTATTAGACCTACGAATGGCCATGCGAGTGGCAAAATGTTAACAAAGGAGATAATTTTGATGCTTAACTTTGAATACTTGATTCAAAACAATCATTAGCTTAGAACAAGCAATTTCTTCAACAAATCATTTTTAAGACTTCTGGATGATGCTCAATTTGTAACCAGATGCAGAATGTCGAAGGCGGCATCTGTGAAGAATTTAGAAGAAATAGAACCGTGTCTGGAATACCCTTCAAACAGCAATAACCCTCTACTGTCCACGAAGCTGTATTTGATAGCTTTAAGTGTTTGTGCTACGGGACGTTTTATCTTGTGGTCGGCGATTGCAATGGAATTTTGACATCTGCAGATACTCTATGTTGCATTACACACCAGTGTTTGAAGTTGTGTGATTGTGAGTCAGGACTATCCAATCCTCCAGCAGACATGGGGAATTTCTCATACATATTTCGATTAATATCTTATCATGTACCAAGCTGAATCAAACATTTTACTGAATATGATGCTGTATGTGAATTTGTGCTAAATGGTGAGGATAAATCTGAAAATAATGAAAAATCTCTGTTTCCAAATCAAATTTCCATTTTCATCCCAGTTCTTCCAAGTTTTTTTTTAAATCCTCCCCCTGTTTTTAAAGATTCCAGGTTCACTGGCAACCCTGAAAATGCTTACGGGCTCTTTTGTGCCTGGGAAAAAAATATGCAAAGTTTGGTGGGATATTTGACTGCACTTTTTCCTCTTCTGTGTACTCAAACAACAAACATATAGTTTAGTTTCCCAGGACAAGATACACCAATTTTTACAATTACGAAACAAAGACAAAACAAGTTTGCAAGGAGATTCAATTAAGGAAATACGAAAGGGGTAGATTTTTAGACAAAAAATCATTGTACTTACTTCATTTCCCTACTATATGCCTCTTCTTGTGCCAGCAATTTCATGAATTGTTCTATTTCAGACCTCAAACTTGTCAAATTCTGAGCATCACCAGAATGAGATGGTTGCCATGGACGAACATGAGCAGCTGTGTTTCGAAGCCACTTATCAAGGTTTGCATACCTGAAACAAAAAATTACATTTGACTTCTTAAACTTGAGTAATATAAAACCAAGTTACAGTCTAACTCTTAAAATGTATTTTTTACACATCTCCAATTTCTTAATATAAATCATCTGAAATTAACGGCACACGAGTGCCATAACTAAGAGTAAAGTATGCTAAATAATGAACATAAGCACAAAATGTATATAACTAGATAAATTTAAACAAGAATAAACTGCCTTCACTAACTCAAAATATAATTATAAAAGCCAAATACAATCAAGACATTGAAATATTGGTTACTCTGATTGAGCAAAAACTCTGAAGCTGTTTTCAAGAAAATCTAGTTTACATATTTTCTTAAAAGTGACATGATTTCACTCAAAATTACTTAAAAAACATTTAAAATCTGGAAAAAAAGAGAGAAAGAGAGAGAAAGAGGGAGAGAGAGAGAGGGAGAGAGAGAAAGAGGAGAGAGAGAGAAAGAGAGAGAGAGAGAGAGGAGAGAGAGAAAGAGGAGAGAGAGAAAGAGGAGAGGGAGAGAAAGAGGGAGAGGAGAGAGAAGAGGGAGAGAGAGAAAGAGGAGAGGGAGAGAGAAAGAGGAGAGGGAGAGAGGAGGGAAGAGAGAGAGGGAGAGAGAAAGAGAGAGAGAGAGGAGAGAGAAAGAGGAGAGAGAAAAGGAGAGAGAAAGAGGAGAGAGAAAGAGGAGAGAAAGAGGAGAGAGAAGAAGAGAGAGAAAGAGAGAGAGAAGAGAGAGAGAAAGAGAGAGAGAGGGAGAGAGAGGTACATGGGATTGTTTAAAGATTTCAAGAACAGATTTCATTTAGAAAAAAAATTCTACTTTCAAAACAGTAGTTGGTAGAAGTAGTAGAGAAAACTTTTGCAACTTTCAAAAATTCAGTCAATCATTTCACCGATATTTCAATGAAATTCAAACCCAGGCCAATTTTACATGCATACCTTGCTCTCTTCAAGTAAAAAGTTTACGAAAAATTTTTGAGCCATTTTTAAGAAAAGCTTGTTGTAACATACCCCCCAAACTGCGAGGACTGCTTATGGTAAACACAGTTAGTGTTATCATACAACTAATGTTACCATTCCTATGATGTTCTGTCTGGAATGATATTACAACATTAAGGAAACATCATTTATTGTGATCAGAATACATTTCATGGTATCATTATTTTGAAAAACATTTCAATTAAAGAGTTTCGAGCCCTCATAGGTCACGACTTGCAAAAGGCCAAGGAAATTTTATTTGCTGTTTGTACGACGAAAATCTGAGCACTCCACTGCGAGGAACAAATTTTGAGAATGTATGTCTGTGAATGAACACCACTTTATCTGTTGGACTGACAGAAGATTACTATATAATATGTAAAAATAACGGTGGAAATCAGGTAGACTTTAAAAATTTTGTTATACAAATCAGTTGATTTCCAGATACATTATAAGTACCCAGTTACTCTTATCATACTATCTGTGGCTCAGAATAACAATAAGCGGCGTCCACTGTATATTCATTTCAAATTCAAGGAACCGTTTAGGATATATAAATTTTGATGAAAATCCTAAGTAGTATGCATTTACGAAAGTAATTAACTCTATGCAAACAGAAGCAAGAAATATCCTCTATTTTGGTATCAAGGAACCACAAAATGAGATTTTCTGTCAAAAAAACAATACTTTTCACAGCAGCATTACAATGCTTTCTCTATACTATGTAATGTACGAAAAAGTACAAATGTCAAATGAGCAATCAAACTCATACCTTTCAGTCTGTCTGAATAAAATAGAATTAAGGTCCCTTATTCTTTCTTCACAAACACGAAGCAGCCTACTGAATCCTTCCTCTTCTTTTCCAATGGAAGGTTGTGCTTGTTTCTGGGCAGACTGCAATTGTTCCAGCTGTTGCTGCTGGAGTTGCATTTTCTTTTGCAGTTCTTGAAGAAATTGTTCTTGGTTTTGCAACTGTGTGATTAATCGACTCTTGATCTACACAAGAAAAAAGGGGAAAAAAAAATCACATTTAGATTTTGGAGAACAAAGAACCAGTACCTTTTCAAGGCAATGGGAGTTTCTACATTTACAATGTAATGGACATCACTAATACAAAAATATTTGAGCTTAAAACACAATCTAACTAAAGATCAATAATGCGTAATAGAAATATTGGAAGTATGTTTTATCAAATGCTTTCTTATATGTCCTAATATGTTCCCAGCGAAATTTGTCTCAGAGCTCAATATAATACAGCAGGTCAGTGTCCTTGGCAAGTGCCAGCACCTAAGTGCAGGAACATGAGATTTCTTTTTACAACATCTAAAAATCTCTAAGTTGGCACTTATCCATACAGAGAAAGAAAAAAACTTCACATTTACATTTTTGAAAACTAAGAACCAGTACCATTTCAAGGCAATGAATTTAAACTGAAGTGTAATTTAATAAATGAATATAGGAATAAATTTTAAATATTACATAGAGTTCATAGTAAAGAAAACTGGAATAATGATTAATATTCTAAACAGAATTGGGCAATATTTAAATGGCTTTACAAGATGTTTGATATATAAATCTATAATTGCACCACATTTTGATTACTGTCAACAATACTAATTGGAGCCAAAAAATGGAAATTAAAAAACTTCAGATACAAGAAAATAAAGCCACAAGGATAATAATTCAATGCAGTAGTCATTCCCATGCTAGACTCCCTGAAATTTATGACAATAAAAGAGAGAATTCATTATAAAACACTAATTTTTATCTTAAAAATAATTAAACATCAGATAATAGGAAATTCTTCCAAAGAGTGAAAGATAAAACAAGGGAAACATGATAAGCTCAAAATTAAGTAATTAATTTCAGTAAAATCATACAGGCAAAAAAAAAATATTTGATAAAGGATTTGAATTATATAATAAATTATCGTCGGAAATAAAAAATTGTGAACAAATTAAAGAATTTAAAAGAAAAATTATAAAATACACAAAAGTAGAAGATTAACTTTTGAAATGCTAATAGAGTATACCTATAGATGTAAAAAATGTATGTAAATATTTTATGTAACCAAAAGCACAGAAGTCTACATAAGCCAAATCTATCACTTTGTTATTTTGATGCTTATTTTCCAACTATCTTTTCTAGTAACTAGTGTCATGATATTTAACTGTGCTTATACATATTGTTGCCAATCCTTCTGGTATTTTATTAATTTCTTTATCAGGCTGCTAAAGACAGTTTTTTTCAATCACTTGTGAGAGTGTTACATAACAATGAGGGTTGTTAGGCAGATGCGGTAGTTTTAAGAAATAGTGTTTTGAAATGTCACCAAATGGTAGGATTTGGGAGTCTTCCCATGATGGTCAAAAATAAATCTTGCGATGTGTTTTGCAACAGAAGTAAATTCACAGCTAACACCACTCTGCCAACTAGGTCTAATGAAAAAATTGTTTCAAGTGAAGCTTGAAACGAACAAAGAGGTAGAATGCAAATAAATCAAGGAAAAAATAATTTGTAACGAAATAGATTTGACATAAAATTCCAAATTATGCAACACATCAAGATGGGGGCATGTGTGAGAATGCAGCAAAGGCCATCAAAAAGAAATATGAATTTCTGACAATTAGAGCAGGAGCAAATGTTCTGGAGTGTTATGTGCAAGCCTCTCCTTTCTGCTACATTCAATAGCCAGAAGCAATGAAATTTTCTAGAGATGTCAGAGAGAATTTTGAGATGAATCTACATTGAGAGTGGTATATCTGATTACTTAATTAGTGGGTAGGATTAGAGAAACAAAATTAATTTAATAACAATTTCAAAGTAATTTACTGATTATAAATCCCCATTTAATACACATATTTTGAAATCTTTTTGTGCATTTCATTGATTTTATGTGATAAAACTATCAAATCTGGCTTCTAGTTACAATTTATTAAATTCTGAAAAATAACTTAATGATAGAAAGAACTATGAAAACTTACCTCCTTCTCATCAGCGATCTTCTTCTGCAATTCTTCCACTTGAGATAAAGCAGCTTCCAATTGTGCTCTGAGTGGTTCACTTATTCTAGAAGGCTCATCCTTCTTCTCAACCATTACATAGGAGCGCATCTCTTGCTCACACTGAAAAAAAGAAAAAACCACCCAGTGGAGCTACAACAGCACAGACTTTCTTATATTTTACAGATACAAAATAGTATTATGATTTTATATCTTACAAACTATTCAGCCATCTCAAAAAACACTCTACTCAGTAAAAGAAGCACAGGAGATTAAAATTTGTTATTATTGAAAGTTCACAGCTCTTAATAAAAATTAGATGCTGGCCGTGTGTTATGGCGAATTTTCTTTTTCTTTCCGAGTGATTTTCCATACAAATAGTTTAATATCGATTAAAGTTTTTCTATTTCTGTTTTATGAAAACAATTAATTTATAATACTTTGTCTTCTATGTACTACATATCACAATAAATTATTGTGACTGTCAGACATACATTGTATGCATCTGAAAATATTTATTAATACAAGTGTGTGTATCATTGTCATTATTTATTAGTCTAATTTTAATCATCATAATTATCTCTGATATTGTTGTTGTTATTGTTATTGTTGTTATTATAATTATTGGTGTGAAGCGATGCATTCTCAGGGTAGAGCACTCAGAAACGCAATGCCGCCTGAGCTGAGATGTTCCCGCAGCAGGCCTCGAGGATGCGCTCAGCTCCTGCGTGCCGCTGACCGTACCTTTTACTTAAAACCACCTTCAAATGCTACTGTGCACACCCTTTCCACCGCGTTGAAGGGTTAATATTCCAGCTGCTTTGGCACCTGACCACCTGTCGAGGCAGGTGATGCAAATTGGGATGGTAACGGTAAGATTGGAAACCAAACTTGTGGACATTACATGGGGATTCGCAAAAAGAGTTTTGCAAGAACATTATATTTCTTCTATCCACAAAACAAATTTGAAGATATCATCACACTGAACAATAACGCGCAATTTCCAATACAAGAACTTGTAAAACCAAACAAAATTCTTACTATTTCACTCAAAATTACATCAAAACTACCAGTTTTTTAAACATTGTATATGAAATAATTTAAAGCAAAATTTTGAACTTATTGAAATTCCAAAATTTAAAAAACATGTTGGACCATTTTGGAGATAATCTTGATTAAGTTTAATTTGTTTAATGGGTACTATTTCACTCAAAATTACAAGAAAAATGCTTATATTCACAAAATTTGTTCAAGGCATTATTTAATTCTTTGTTAGATGCACATAGATCTAGTAAGCTCATTGCATTTTAAGAACTCAATATCTCGCTGAGTTGAAGGTGAATGTTCACATTAAAGTAAGTTTACGAGATTTGGTGACATCCTGAGTGAATGATTTGGCATCCAGAGGCGAGTTTACCACGATATAAACAGGAAGGGGAGAGGTCAGTAGGCCCTCTTTCCTCTGGCGAGTGATGTATGGGGTTGGCAGACCCTGCATGCCTAAGGCAGACATTTGCATTTCACAGAAAGACTTGGGACCATTGAATTGCGTAGTTTTCTCAGCTCACAAGCGTTTCTTTTCTTGTGTTTAAATAACTTAAACGTAACATATTATACTACATGAGAAAAAAATTTTAATCAATAAAATGTAGATGGGTACGTAAGATATGAGAACTTCTTTTAGAAGATTATGTTGGAAATAAATATCATGAAGAAAATGACAATTGTGAATTGGAAGATGAATGTTAAATAAAAGTCTGTAAATTTAGTTATGGAACACGAAGTAGGCAAAGAGGATTTAGAACAATCATTATGTCTTTGTGGAAAACTCTTATTTTTCACAAGTAAGCAAACATAATACATATCAAAGGAAATATTCTCTTATCTCCAAAATATTGTTGTAATAAATGAGAGAGAAATTTATTTAGGAAATGGCTGATAATACCAGATGAGAGTACCAAAAAATAACTTGGCTCGAAGTTCGTTCTCCAGCAGTAGCAAAGAAGGGTCAGGATAAATTCAAAAATTCTAACTAAATAGAGAAAACCTGAATATCTATGTAAAATTTTTCCCAGACAAAGTAAAAAGAGAAATAGGCAACAGCAAGGAAAAAAGTAAAAAAAAATGCATTTGTAAAAACTTGGATACTTTCTTATGTTTATGCAAACACTCACAATTTTTTGAAAAAATTGCTTTAATGTAAGCAACACTTTTATTGATAAAGAAGCAAGGCAAGAAGAAGGCAAACAATAATTATGACTCTTTGGTTAGTATTTATTTTACATAATATTCTATTTTCTCAAAAACTGACATTTATGTCTCAGCAAATACCTCCACACAAATACCCAAACACTTCTTGAGACAACAAATTTCCTCCAATAGTCCATAGTTTATTCTAAAAGCAAAAAAAATATTACATGGGGCCACCAGATCCAGTGCCACTAAACGTGTTCTGAAAAATGACGCATTAAGATCTAATTTGAAGAACATACTACAATAAGATAGAAAAAATTTCTTTGAATTTATGTAGATTATTATTATGTTATGTAGGGATATCAGCTCTGCACTATTTTAAAAAGTGCAAATCGCTTTGTTTGAGCAAAAAAATTTAAAGAAAATATACAGATGAACAGAAGTTTTGAGAAAATCTACTTTCTTAGTCAGAAGGTCACAAAATGTTCCAACTATATTACATATTCAAGGGATTCAATATTAACAGTATAACAACAAAAAACAAAACATTTGTGCAAATTTTCAAAACGTTTTTTTGCAGCTTTACTTAATTTTCTCTAAACTCAGTGTACATATAAATACACAAGAAAGTAAAAAGGTACCCTTCAGTGAATCTAAAATGTGTATCAATTAAACATGATAAAAAACCATGTATCTACAAAAACAGTTTCTATTGTTTTTATATCCCAATTCAAATAAAGACCAACAGCTTACTTGATCAAAAGAAAATGTTTGTTTGATAATGCTTGAGAATACTTGCAGAAACAGTCCTGCTCTGATGGAATGTAATCTACAGTTAGTTAAGTACATTTCCTTAAGTTACAAATTGTCTTTATTGAAATAAACACAGAAGAAAAATTCTTACTTGTTCAACTTTCTGGATAAGTTCCACATTTTTCTTCTCCATTTCCACACATTTCTGAGTCTGCTCTGCCAGGGCAACTTTCAAGTCTGCAGATTCCCTCTCTGCCCTGATACGCCGTGCAGCCAAGCTCTCCACTTCGATTGACAGTTGCCTGCGCGCTCTTTCTGCTGTCTCCAACTGCGTGTTTAGCTGCTTCACAAGGTCCGTTAGCTCCTCTTCTTTCTTTGTAGGGGCTCCAGCAGGATGGTCTCTTCGAGGCATAGGGGCAGACAGTTTCTGCTGCAATTCTGCTATTTGTCCCTTCAGTTTTGCGTTTTCTGCCTTCAGCTACAGAAAATTTATATCACTGTTGTGTCAACATAACAATGGATGCTCCACATACAAAACATTACTACTTTAGCATTTAATCTTTAATTGAATGGCTTATTTCAGAAACAACACACATCAGTGAACAATAACTTTCCCATAGGGACAACAAAAATTTAATGCAGCTACACATCATAAACATTGAGTGTTTTTGTTTTTTGTTCCAAACACCCCATAGATAAATAATTTGATTTGTGCTAGATCTATCTCAAGCCATACACACACACACACACTTTTACTCATTGCATTTACCCCTTTTCTTTAATGTATGTTGATCATTCTCCTAAGACACTGACTCACTTCAACAGAACATTTTTTGTTGAAACTAGATATTTCTCTGTATATATTTCTGCCCTTTCATTTTCTCTTTTTCCAGATATATCAATATTACATATAGGTTAGGAATTGGAATTTAAAAAAATATTCTAGATGTCATTTAAATTCTTTTGAAAAAATGGTGCACTAGTAATAAACCTAACAATTAAAAACATAAAAATAAAGCTAACAATTAAAAACATAAAAATGACAATCAGCTTTCCATAATTTTGTAAAATTCAAACGTCTGACAGTTTAAAAATTACCGTTAAATAGCACTATACTCAATACTTCTGGTAGACCATGCACAATCAACATTATTTTATTTGCAAATATTGTTTCATTCCAGTAAAATAAAATAACATTTTTGAACTAAAAATAAAAAATATATGACCCCACCAAATAATTAAGGACCATGAAAATAAAGCTGCTTGTAAATGTTGATTTCAAGAAAGACATGTGTCAATTATGAAGTAATAATTTTTTTCTTCTTATTTTCAACTATGATAGCCAACATACTCCAAACATACCTGAGTATCTGATGAACTGCCACATTTTTCAAGATAATTCTTCAATTCAGTATTCTCTGCTTTTAACTGTAACAGTATCATTAAGCATTAAAAAAATGTAATATTTAAAGCATTAAACATTTTGAACAAGCAATTCTAGAGAACAAATATCTCACCTTAAGGATAAGTTCTTTAGTTTCTTGGAATTTTTCTTTATGACTCTGATGAACTTTAAATACCTCATCTTGCCACATAACCAATGTGTTGAATTGTTGCTTCATAGCTAAGTTATTCTGATGAAGAGTTTCTGAAAAATTAACATTTTTTTTGTAAATTTATACAATACTTATATCTCGGGAGAGGATTTATATGCCCTAAAAAATATTGATATATGCTTTTAAAAATACGCATTTATGACCTAAAAATTCTGAAATGTGCACTTTAATATGCAATGAAAATTAACAATATTTCATTTCCTATATAAACTTTTCTTGTTAAAATTCAGGATAAGCATGCTGGAACGAAAATATATCTTTTTGTGAAAAAATAATGTAACCCTTACTTTGTGGGATAAATAATCAAAAGAAATTATGAATTGTAATGAAGTCACCTTAGTGAAGTACATTGTATATCTTTGTATATCTTCTTACTGGTTTAAAAATTTGTTTTCAAGAAATATCCTACATTTGCAAAGAATTTTATCATCTATAGAAAACAAAAAATTGCAAACTGTGACAAGCTCTTACACACACAAAAAAATTAAAAAAAAATGAAATATGCAAAATTTTCCTATAATTATTAAAAAATTCAGTTATTATTTGTTGGAAATCTCTTGGTTGAAATTACATGTAGACTCAGGCTTAATATACAGATCAACTATTGCTTTACTATATAAGCGTGTGATAGCAACCAGAGATCTATGTGAATTAAAAGATAGCACATTTTTTGCTAAAACACCTACATTCATTACACAAACTTGGGGAAGACAAGGTAAAAGGAGTGGAAGGGATAGAAAGATCACAGCCATCCAATGCTCTCAGCTGTCTGGGTGACACATCTAGGCTGCATCACTACACATTGCATCTCAGGCTAGCCTACACTACCTACACTTCAGACCAGAAGAAGACATGATAGATGAAACAATGCATGATAGATGAAACACAGCCTTCATCAGAGGGGTCTCCTAGACAGCCGAGTGCATTTGCTCGACTGACACAGACAAATCAAATTCCATATTGTCGTTCAGCCCCCTTCTCTGAAGAAGGGAGCAAAAAAACACTCTAAACAATGGAAATTAAAAATAATTTAAACCTAGCTACCACAATGGAAACAGAAAAATTCTGGGATGGGTTAACTTACGTTTGCTTGATTTAGAAACAAAAAATATTTGCATAAGAAGATCAAATAAGAATGAATTAAAACATTTTTTATTTTACATATTTCAGTACAATTACATATTTTGCCTATTAATTTCATACACATTTCATTACTTTATAAAACATTTATATGTAGAAACGGAATATTTCGGGTACGAGTTTGCAAATAAATTTCGGGAATCATCTATTGGCAAAACAAAGCAAAATAATACTGCCCTAATACAACCTCCGATTTCCATTATAAATTGTCAAACGTACCTGTTTCTCAGAAATTGCATACTAGGAATCAAGGTTGAACAGATATTTGCGAATCAGAAGTAATTGCATTTACATGCTTCAAATGTTTCCTACAGCCTGCTGATCCACTTTAGACAAAAATTGGTGAATGTGTGAGTATAGGGGAGGGAGAGGAGGGATCAAAAATGAAGAAGAAAAGTCCATGGACCATTTGATAGGGCGTTGATTTGGCAATCTCCAAGTACTGATACGAGAAACCACAGAAAACTACTGATCAGAGCAGTCAGTCACAAGAATTCTCCTTCATTCAAGCTGAATTCGATCGAGCTAATATCGAATATCTCCACCATCACGATTTGAACGCTAGAGATCGGCTTAGGTGGCTCAAGGCATCAACTGATTTCACTGCAGTGCCTCTCACCGGGAGGTCTTAGGCTTTGAAACACATCAGCAGCAGCATTTTCGATGCTGGCAAGATAGTTAGATCTAGTTCAGCGTGGAGGGGAACTCTACCAGCCAGCTGCTCTGACCGGTAGTTTTCTGTGCTTTCCCTGATCAACACCAAGCGAATGCCAGAGCAGTACCCTAACAAACAGGTCATGGATCGCGTGCGATTTCCCTACCCCTTCCTTGTCCTATCCTCTCCCCTTACACACACTTACAGTAACATGCACTACACTACCACATGTCGGGACACCAGTTGGGTGTATAGAACTTGTCCCAGCAGGCACAGTACCCTGCTAGTAGGTGATTCCTGGTTGGGGAAAACCCCGCTTGCTGATGTGTTGGTCAGTGGTGGATCTCACCATCTAGCGGGTGAAGATTACCGCCACCTCCCAAAGAAAATATGCACTACACTTATGGGACTGATGACACTTCACTTCTGAAGAGGTAGAGATTTTTCAGACACATCCGTTTTAAGGTCTGATAGTTTAATTTTGTGTTTGAAAATTTGAAAAGCTCTTATTGGGCAATAACATTATTTAATTGTTACATTATGTTATATATTAATCATAATATATAATCTATTATACGTGATCATCAATTTTTATTTTACAATTTTCTATCTTCCTTCATTTTTTGAAAAAATAATCAATATGTATGTGTTTTTATTACAATAATTCCTATCCCTACTCATACCCAATAAATCAGGCTATTCCACATCACAATATCATTTTTTGTAATAAAATAAAAGATCTATAAAATTATTTAGGATTTTTGAAATTCAAGAATATAACTTATACACTGTAAATTACACAATACCTTTAAGTTCCACATTCTCTTGCAAAACTTCTTGAAGTTTTCTCTGTATTTCTTCCGGACTCAGGTCAGGGAGGGATCCCGGAATGAAACTTGATGTCTGGGAAATCAAGAATTGCCTTACTTATTGATAAATACTATTTATATTCACATGAAATTAATGGGTAAAACAACTAAGGGAAAAAGCGCATGAACTTGAAAATGAAATTAATGTAATATATTAATGAAATATATAAATTTCATAATTTCTAACACTAATTAAACAGAATAAGATTCATATTATTAATACTTGCAATTACAGAGAACATAAGTATATTACTGTGTAGTATGTTTTCCCAGGCATGATAAAATGAAAGCATGGTTTTGACATACTGCAGAGCCCCACTTTAATGTTTCCAAAATTTTGCCTCCACTTTTATACTTTCAAAACTAATTAAAAATTAAAATTTCGTATTGGATATTAAGATTCATTACTGCGCCTTTGGAATTGAAGTAACAAAATGATAAATATTACTATTATTTCATGAATACTTTTATTAAAATCAAATGTGTCCAAATTTTATTGATAAAACAGATTAGAATTTTTGAGTGAATATTTCTCCCTTAAGATAATGTTTTCTTGATTTAATTGTAGTAAAATGGTCATATGATTTTATTTCATTATATTTACTTCTTAGGTCACTGCCATGGTTTGATCTCCTAAATTTATAACTGAATCCTAAAATAAATTCTAAATCAAATGCACCAAAAAGACTACATTCAAAAATGCCGCCCAGCATATTGAACGCATCTAATTGGCCGAGAGTATGTTACGTCATACCCCCACCACCGCGTCGTCTGACCTAGTAATGTCACCAGCCGTTCGAGCACAGCACTGTCGCAGGTCTTAATCGCAACATTTAACACAGTTTGCCACCCCCTGCCTGGCCTGAATGCAGTATTAAGACCGCACCAGAACTATGGAAATTATAAGATTGACCAGTGATAACAGACCAGTTTCTTATTTTTTTAACGAAAATGAACGGGAAAAAACTTGAGTTGGAAATAATCCTTTCTTCTATGGAACTAGAGCATAAAGAATATAAAAATTTGAAAAATGAAACTTAAGGCAATATTTGAAAGAATTGAACTATTTATTATTTTTATAATTTATATTTCTTATTTATTAATGAAAGTATTACATGTGAATTTTATTATGAATTATTTCATCAGTCACTATTTATCATAATTTAACTAAATTAGTAACAAGGGTAGAGATTCCTGAGCGCAAGAAAACTTGCAAACATTGTGCTTGTATCTCAAACATCAAGTGTTTAACAGTCACAGTTTATGTTAAATAAATAAAAATGACTTCAAAATTGTATCTCTCTTCAGGCAATTTGAACTCTTATACAGTAGTCACAGTGACAAAAGAAGATTATTTTTTTATACATTCAATAAAACATCAAATAGAATTTGCAGTTGATCTCATAGCCAACTCTGCAGTCAAGACCCTCAGCTTGTGGTAGTATACCTTTCTTTCCCACCAATATAATTATGTATTATTTATTTTAATTCCTAAGCTTTTGTCCACATTAAAGGGATTCCAGGTTATTTTTTTTACACCTCAATCATCAAACTATGCAGTATTGTTTAATTGAATCAGGCATTTTTGCTTAGATAAAATCCATCACTACCACTGCAACAGTTCTAATCTGTATTGAAATAAAAAAGTGGTGGTTGCTAGCAAATTGCAAACAAACTAATTTATCCACATATATCTGAACAACCTGAGAGTTTCTGCTGATCACATACCTATGCTTTTATAGGCTGTCGGTATGTGTATTGATATTGATTCTGTGGTGAGTTGTAGTTGACATTTACATAATTGAAATGATTGAAGGTGTTGTCATTATCAACAATGTATTTGTGACCCCAGACAGCAGAAAACTGATGATGATGGCTAAGCCATCGAAAGCTGCTATTATTGAAATAAATACTATTGTTGACAATGACAACGCCTTCAATCATTTCAATAATGTCTGTATGAGTCCCAATCTTCTAGATACTGTGGCAATACAGGTAAGCTATTACCTTTATACAAAATATGTACTTAAATTTCAACCGGTCTGGTGAAAACCAAATTACTAACTACATTTTCATTAGAAAATGCACATAATAAATTGTTTAGTCATAAGTTGCAGCTATGTGCTTTTTCTATGATACTATAGAAGATTTTGATTTTGAAAAAATGTGAGGTCAGGCATTTAGAAATTGTACTCTTTTTATTAGCTTCAATACCAAAAATACTGATAAAATTAAAACAAATGATTCCAAAGTCACATTATTCATTTACATTTTACATATATTTTAATAAGTTGTCCATAACTTCTTCTTAGAGAATATGATAGAAAATATCAATCACATTAATAACCTTCTACATATTAAGGCCTCATGGCTGAAATCAAAGATTCTGTTCCCTCCACTTACTTTAAACTAGCTTCATCACAATTTCAAAAACAAATTTTCAATACATCCATACTATGATAACTGTTTTGAAGAAAAAACTCCTGAACATTGTCACCCTAAAAACTAACGTACTGCATTATCCTCACATTTCTTTTTGACTAACTTTTAAACCAAAAGTATATTTATACAATAGCTAAAATACATACCGGGTTTTCTCGTGTTTGATTCATTATGCTTGGAGAATCAAATGGTGCTTGTGATAAATGAGGATGAGCTCCATTAGGAAATTGTGATCTGTTGTAGTCTTGAAGAGTGTCTCGCTCCAGAACTACAAAAGAACCGTCACCTTCCACGGATGCAGGGCCATTTCCTGGAGAGACAGCTTCGCCGCGTTTGTCATTAACTTTCACCATTTTCCTATTGAAAATATTATACAATGGAAATTGCTATTTGAGGTTAGCAGAGATTTCGGAAATAGAAAATAATCTGAGCCATAGCAATCGTTTGACACTCTGCACGTAACATAACTACGGCATTTCGAACATAATTACATTAAAACTGAAAAATAAACAAGGATGGGGAATCACCTGCAAGGCTTTGCGAACACGAGAATAGGAATGACGTAATGTGAATTTGCGCCAAATGCGGATCTAAATCTGCGTGTTTATTTAGATCCACACTATGTTGAATGTTGAAATGTATCTGAACACAACCGCAGATTCCGAATGATCCACGGATGATGCTATTAACTGAAATGCATGATTCGGAACTCAAATGCCACTATAACTTGATAACACTGTTGTTATTCCTGTCCACAAGGCGTCCACTGCACGCGGTTGCCAGAAGATGTCACTATGTCAGATGATTTTCTCAGGTCTACCAACGTTTTTCACAATTTGGCCAACTTGTACCATCAAGAGGCCTTTTCAAAATCTCAATTGAGCTGTAGGGAATTCTCATTCGTCACTTAAAGTACGATTTAATTCTAATTAAAGAAGTATTTTACCTTCATTAACCACTAACATTATAGTTGCTCATTTAAAACATTTTACAATATGTAATTTAATCGGCGTATATCATATGTGACTTGTCATATGCAATTGAAATTGCTTGTGACTCAATACATTTTATAATTCTCATTTTGTCTAGCACGTGAGATATATTAGCCGGTTTTACTAATCAGCGCTCTTCGGACTGCTATGTTCTGCTCAGTGAAGTGGAATAAATGCGGGTTCTGTTGAATGAAACTTAATTCCTGCCTGTATCCTACACGAATTGCATCGCAACGGGTAATGTGAAAATACAACCTAATGATTTTTTCGTTCATACGATTAGCGTATTGAACTCTCCGTCGAGGCAGGCCTGTCACAGTGGTCCCAAGTGAACCCTGGGAAGCATTGTGCTCAGGTGCAGTGAATAGATCTTGAGTGCAGCTTTCTTCGGCTGTAGTAATTTCGGGTATCCCGGTGCGTGTCCGCCTGTTCAACAACGTACCACTAGCGGTTCGTATGCTGTCACAGACAGCGCTAGCTCCATCTGTGCCCTGGCGCTCCCCAGGCAGCGGCTCTGGTCCGAGGCAAATGTCCAATGATTCCTCTATTTCAAAATGGGTGTGGTCTGATAGGGCTGCTATATCATGGCCTTTACATCTGCCATCATGTGTATTAACCCCACATGAAGGGTTGCTTCTTCCGCCCACCTTTGGCCGTTGAAGACTTTGCCCCTGTTATCCCGGGCATGGGCTCCCTTTATCAACCCTCGAGGAGAAGGGTCACTTCGATGCCATCTTCATGTCTTCTGTGGGCTGCCTCTTCTGTAGGTCCTCTTCTGATGTTGAGGTCTTTTCTTCTGGAGCACTTCTTCGTCTGACCCCTCCACCTCAACCTGTCCGGCAAGGGTGTAGCTACGCTACCGCCGGCATAGCTCTCAGGGTCACGGGGGTACTCAAGCTCCACTACCAAAGTCAAGGTCATGTACTGCCGAGGTGGAGTTGTTGTTGTTGGTATTATTATTATTATTATTATTATTATTATTATTATTATTAATCATCATCATAAATTTAAAGAAAAAATTTTTAGCCGTTTTTGAAAAAAAAATTATTTTTTTTATTTAATAGGTAATTATTACAGCCAAATTAGAAAACTTGATGCACTGTGGCTAGGCCGAAGGCCTTTAAGCCATTACAATACCTACAAGTGGACCATGGGCCATTACAATACCTACATTGTGGAGCAGTCGTGGCCGAGTGGTTAAGGCGTCTGACTAGAGAAAATTTTGTAAGTGGTCGAGAGGCTTTATGTAAAGTCCTGTCCTGTCCTGTCCTATGGCTCGACAGCCCGCTACGGGCCTTGGCTGACCAGCGGTGACCCAGCCTCTCGGCTATGGGATAAGGGGTTCGTGAGAGCACGAAGACATCCCTTTAGCGTATATTCTTATATACGGTATATAAGTATTCATAACCTTAGGGTGGGCATTCTCATCGCCACACAGCAATAGATACTGGGACATTTGTAAAGAAAGTGCACAATTATTATTTTGGCCCGGCCGGGAATCGAACCCGGGGTTGCACCTTGAAAAGCGAGCATGCTAACCAACTGATGGCCTATTTATGTAAAGTAGCCCCAAAAATTAAAGAATGTTATTGAAAATCGCAGAGCTTCGAGTGAGGCCAAATCGACCGAAAAGTATTCAGATTGTAAACAATTATGTTCATAGTTAAGGCGCTAGTGTAGCAAGTGCAGGAAAGTAAAAAAAATACAGAGCACTTACCGCCATTGCGCTCGAACAACTGGCAACTAAAATAACAGTAAAGTTCAAGCACAATACTGTCCCATCATTTACATTGTAAAAGCACACAAGAACTGTACAAAATAGCTTGAATGTTCCCTCGCTTGTTTTGTTGCTCTTGAATTTAGCTGTTATTATTTCACGGTTCTGCGAATTTCCGGCGAAGCAAGTTGCTCGGAAGCCAACCACGATATCCCGGATGTGATACGCCACGACATACGGACTAAACGACTGAAATTCAGTAGAGGATGTGAGAAGGTAATGGAAATATATTTAATGAAAAGTATTTAATAGTGGTGCTATAACAGCACATACTTGTCCATATTTTAAATTTGCAATTTTCGAAAATTCAGATGTTCAAAGAACATGAAACCCGCGCCATTCTATTAAGAGATCCTTCTTCTATACGTGGAGAAAAATAAAGAAAAAATTGAACCGGTTTTCGAGAAAATATTTTTTTATAAACTGCAAAAATTTGAATCACAAATCACGCGAAAACTACTGCTTCATAAAAAAATGTACATGACCTTTTATAAAGAGCTGAATTTTTACAACAGACTTTATTCGGAACAAAAATATCTGCCTTCAATTTTGTAGTTTTGAAATATTAACATCTTCCGATTTTCGAAAATACAGCGAGTTCACCGAAAATTGGACCAGCACCATACTTTTTAGTGTCCCTTTATACATATGACGAGAAAATTGAAAAAAAAACTTGGATAGGAAATTGGGGAAAAATATTTAAAATATTTAAATTGCCTATATTCCGTACAAAATTACTCGAAAACCACTCATATTTTCCAAAAACTGAACATGAAATTATTTCAAGATTATCTTTAACGAACAGATTTCATTGAGAAAAAGATCCTATCTTCCATATTACAGTGAAGGAAGACGCCCAAAAAATTCATTTTGCAATTTTCAAAAATCTTGGGTTCCAACGAACGTGAGACCAACACCGTTCTCTGAAATGTCATTTACGCTATTCGAAAACAAAGTTTGATCTAAAAATGTGGTGCCATTTTTTAGAAAATTTTGAAAATGTTTTTGTGTATATGTGAAGTACCCGCAAAAATGAAAATATTCGTTTGATACTCCCGAAGTCTCGAGTTCATTCAAATCGAGGGGCAATATCAATTTTGAAGAAAATCCGCTGAGCGATTCCGATGCTAGCCTCGACCACAGATGGACAAACAGACGCTTTGCCGTCAATCGATTTTTCAGTATCAAGGAGTCACAAAACATGGATTCTGGCTACACCATGTGTTAGGTGTGGATGTTTTTTGGGACATGTGGATTTTTTTTTCTAAATTTAACAATAGGATTTATCCACTTTTACGTCACCAGGGCTTGGCAATAAGAGTTTTTCTGCCGATAATTTGCCGTTTTCCAGCGCACGATTACTTAACTTTCTCTCCTTAAGAAGTAAGTGAAGTAAGAAAGTCTTACGAAGTCAGAAAGTGAAAAATGTTTTTAACAATTTTTTCCCTTCATTTCTGTGGGACATTGAGGGGTGACTTCTTCAAACATAAAGACCTATTCTAATTAACACGAAAAGGAAGTTAATTCAATAACACAAATTAATAGTTAACGAAGGAAAAACCGTCTCAATGCAATTTTGCGTTCAAATCGGCAATCGTATGCTCCATTGAAAATGAACAATATGCAATTAGCTGATGTTAAGGTAAGAAAATTTTTAGGTCTCTCAATTCAATCAAACCTCAAATGGAATGTACATATAACAGAATTAAACACTAAATTAAGCTCATTATGTTAAGCATTCAGAATTCTTTCTAATTCTGTCAGCCTTCATGCAGCTCGTTGCGTGTATTTTGCAAATATACATTCCCGCCTGAGATATGGCATAATATTCTGGGGAAGCTCATCCTTTAGTTCCCAGACATTTAGATTGCAAAAGAAAATTATCCGAATAACGAAAAAATCCCATCCACGTGATTCCTGCTAGCCACCTTTCATTGAGCTTGGAATTTTACCATTGCCTTGCCTATTTATTTATGAGTCTGTAGTATTTGTCAAAAGTGACTTACTTAACGGTGGGAACTTATTTTCATGTAATACTGATATTTATAGTTACAACACTCGACGTAGAAATCATGTTCATCAAATGTCAGTATCAACAGCTCACTTCAAGAAACCCACATACAATACATGTACGTCACTTTACAACGCATTGCCAGATGAAATTAAACAATTAAAATTGGTACACAAATTTAAGTGAAAAGTAAAATCTTTTCTGCTGTAAAGCTGTTTCTACACAGTTAGAGACTATACTGATCGTCAAAAAGAAAAATAATGTTTATTTTAACAAAACCAAGATATAGTATAATGAATTAGTTTACATTTGCATTGTATAATTTAAAAGACTCAATATGCCTGTAACAAATAATGTACTTCCGGGTCAATGACCCCCATCTCGATCGGGTTTTTGTCCAGTTTCTCTGATCCATTGAGCAAATGCTGAGATGACCCCTTGATTTTTTTTCTGGACGTAAATGTAGCTTCACTATGCGCACGTTTTGTTGAACTTTCATTTTGCTTGTAGTGGTAGTAGAGCTTAGGGTGAGTTTCTATTTTGTTAACAATACAGAAAAATCAAACCTGTTTGTTCCTTCACTGTTAAAAATAAGTTTTCTATAATTTGGCAACGAAAATATCTAGTTTTTGAAATGTTAATCCCTCGCTTTTTTAAATTTGTTGTTGTTGTTATTATTATTATTATTATTATTATTATTATTGTTATTATTATTATTATTATTGTTATTATTATTATTATTATTATTATTATTATTTTCATCTTTCAATTATTAATAGTTAAATTGTTGGGAAGGGATTCTGAAACTCAAGAAAGCGTGCGCAGATGATTTTCTCCCCCATACGTCACATACAGTTTTTGACTGTTTTTTGACTAAATAAATAAATAAAAGTTTTATTGGATCCAGACAAACGAATTTGGATTATAAAAAAATATTTGCTGATAATGAGCCGGCAGCACGAGTGGTACGCCTTACAACACTTTACATCGACCTCTGCATCGACGGCTACTTGTTTGTTCATTCGTTGTTATGATTGTAAACAGCATTAGAACATTGCAGAAGTGAAGTTTTACTTTATCGCAAACTACTTACGTAGTACAGAGAAAGTATTTAAGAATTGCGGCAAACATGGCGATTTTTCGTCAGAAAATCTCGTATTGTGGGATTTGGATACTTAAAAAGTGGAAATGTTGTTCCTATATTTATGTTACTTCCTATAACACGTTGTGGAGACAGAATCTACATTTTCTGGGCACTTGATATTGAAAAATTGGGTGACAGTATGATTTGTGACTAATTATCCTTCCCACTGTATGCAACGATACAGCCTAAACCAATCCAAAAAAGTTGCGAATCTCTCAAAACAACACTTTTCTTGAATTGCTGTTAATCACACGACTAAAACCACAAAATCCAACATCATACGCTTCCAAACAAATTTTCGGCACAATGTTTATTTCCGAATCTTCTTCCAACGAAATCCTCA
Source organism: Teleogryllus oceanicus (assembly GCA_964035755.1). Taxonomy (NCBI): domain Eukaryota; kingdom Metazoa; phylum Arthropoda; class Insecta; order Orthoptera; family Gryllidae; genus Teleogryllus; species Teleogryllus oceanicus. The sequence continues at coordinate 20,736,584 of CAXIVR010000007.1, read as the reverse complement.
GAATAGTCAACAAACTAAAAAATAAATATTCATCTGGTTTAGATGAATTTTCGGATTGTTGATTAAAAACTTGTGCACCTGCCATCATAACCATTAACTCACATTTTAAATGCTTCCTTATGGACAGGAATATTTTCAGATATTTTCAAAACTGCAAAAATTAAGCCACTTTTTAAAAAAGGGAACAGAAATTAAATTCAAAATTACTGGCCAATTTCTCTTTTGTCCGTTTTCTCAAAAATATTGGAGAGGTTTTTCTATACGCGAATGGAAACTTTTCTCAGGAAAAATGAAGCATTTTCAGATTCACAACACGGTTTTAGAAAATCAAAATCTACGGAAACTGCCATTTTTTTTTTCTTGAAGATGTTGCTTCATCAATGGAACAAAATGAGGAACCCATTGAAATATTTTTAGATCTTTCGATAGCTTTTGACATTATTAATCATAACATCTTGCTATCAAAATGACCTTCATATGGAATTCATGGTATTGCCCTAGACTGTCCTAGACTAGACTTCGAACCTTAAACATTGATCTCAAAGAGTATAAATACCGTACTGGCACGAAAGGACATTATTTACTTATCTTTCCAATTCTCTGCCAATTGAACATGGTGTCCCATAAAGTTCGATCTTAGGCTATCCTCTTTCTTTTGTACGTAAACGATGTGCCTCATCTATTAAAAAATGAAAAAAAGTTCTGTTTGCCGATGACAGAATGTTCTTTGCAAAAAAGAAACAGTACAATTTCAGAAGTTTCAAATTTGGTTTTGTAATAACAAATTAATAGTTAACGAAGGAAAAACTACTTCAATGCATTTTTGCATTTCAAAACGGCAATGCTCCATTGAACATGAACAATATGCAATTAGCTGATCTTAAGGTAACAAAGATTCTAGAATATTTAAATTTTTTGAAAATTATAAATATTAGAATTCTTTCGACTACGCCAAATTCACGGTACAGACCACATTAAGAAAAGTGCCGCTAAATGTAACCGACAGACTCCAAACGAAGTACCCCTTTCAAATCCCAGAAAGATGGCTAACACGAACGGAACTATCTGATACGGGAAACGTCTCCTTGGTAAATCGATCAATAAACGACTGGAACAATCACAGCACAATGTACTCTGCTGAAGCATTTTGGTATGGCCGGATGGGGGGGGGGAGGGGAGAGTGAAAGTGTTTAGGAAAGAATAGTTATGTAAAATATTGATGTATTATGATGCAAGGTTCTTGCCGTTTTTTGTTTATAAACTGATACGGACGTAAGTAATCATCAGTAACTATCTGTTCATGAAAGAACCTTTAATGAACCTTCACCCAGGGCGAGCCGCAGTAGGCGGGTAGTGAATGGTCTGTAGATACACAGACAAAGAAGGGAATATTTCTGGAGTCCCCCCGGACCGAGGCGGTTAGGAGACTAGTTTGTAGGAGGCTGATCTGCTAATCTAAGTACCGCCATTAAATAAGTGCTGCCCCTGTTGCCTGGCGGGTAGGGATTAGACCAAAGGCTAAGAGAAGGAAAACCCTGACAAAAACTCATGGGTAGAGGGAGCCCTGGAAGGTGTAGTGCCAATCTCTCCAGGGGAGTGAAGCCTGTAGAACTCCTGGTCCCGCAGGTTGGGGATTGGTCGTAGGGCTAACAACCCAAACCGTCAAAAAATCACAGTTAGAAACAAAAATAATAACCGGATAGATTAGGAAGACATCAGGCAATCGAAAAAGGAACATGACTTACATTTTGGTACTGGAATGTATTGTCTTTAAATAGGATTGTACGTCTGACTAAACTTTGGGAAGATTTAAAGAAATGTACAGTAGATATATTAGCCATGAGGAAGTGAGATGGAAGAAAGAAGGACTAAAAGAATTTGGAGGGTATATTATCTGCAATGATAGTGCAACCAATGGTAGTGAGGGAGTGGAATTTTCTATTAAAAAAGAACTACAAGGAGCTCTTACGGATTTTAAATCATATAATTCAAGAATATGCATGCTAACAATAACAGGAAAGTTCTGTAACATCACGTTTATTAACTTACTCGTACCGACGGAGGACAGAGATGATAACATAAAGAGTTCTTTTTATGATAGACTGGATAGAATATGTAGGGCAACTCCTAAATTTGGCATTAAGATAATATTAGAATATTTCAATGCTCAAATTGGAAAGGATATATCCTATGTGCCGAATAGGTCAATATCGTCTTCAAGAGGAGAATAACGATAACGAAGAAAGAGTGGTGGGATTTATTGTGTCAAATAATCTGGCCATTAGTATTAGTAAACTACACCCACATAAATAAATTCATAAGGGGACTTGAATAACACCAGATAAAACAACACAGATAGATACATACACAGATAGACCATATAATGATCGATTCCCATCATAAAAGTAACATTTTAGATGTTACAACATTGTGAAAACCAGACTGTGACTCGGATCATTTCCTTGTAAGAGCTAAATATAGACAGAAATGTCACTGAGTGAGTAGAGCCAATGGTATTGAATGAGAGTGAAGCATGGACTCTAATACAGCAAACAGCAAACAAACTCGTTGTATAGGAAAAGAAAATCTTGCGAAGAATATTTGGCCCGATTAAAGAAAATGAAATCTGGAGAAATCGAACCAACGCAGTATTGGAAGAACTATTTAAAACACCCAAAATAGTTACACGTGTTAAGGTGAAAAGACAGGAATGGTTGGGTCACCTAATTCGAATGAATGAAGAGAGAGCCGTTAGGAAGATGAATTGAAAGATGAAAATGAAATGAACACAAAATTAAGTTCATTATGCTACGCGTTCAGAATTCTTGCAAATTCAGTCAGCCTTCATACTGCTCGTTGTGTATACTTCGCGAATGTTCATTCCCGCCTGAGATATGGCATAATATTCTGGGGAAATACATCTTATAGCTCCCAGATTTTTAGATTACAAAAAGAATTGTACGAATAATAACCAAACCCCACCCACGTGATTCTTGTAAGCCTCCCTTCATTAATCTAGGAATTTTACCTGTCTGTTGATTTACGAATCAGTGTTTTTTGTCAAAAATGACTTGCTTAAGGGTGGAATATATTTTCAGAAATCCGATTCTATTACTATAACACTCGACGTAGAAATAATTCATCAGGAGACAGTATCAACAGCTTATTACAAAAATTCACATACAATACTGTACATTATTTTACAACACTTGCCAGATAACATTAAACGATTAAATTCGATAGAAAAGTTTAAATCCAAAGTGAAATAGTTTCTGCTGCATAACTGTTTCTATACAATTAGATACTATACTGAGCATCACAAGGAAAGTTAGCATTAATTTTAGCAGTGATATTTAATGATTTATTTACCATTTGGACTGTAAAATTCTAAACAATATGTAACAAGTATTAAATCGCAGCTTCTGTGTCAATGACCTCCATCTCGATCAGGTTTTTCGTCCAGTTTCCCTGATCCATTGAGCAAATGCTGAGATGGCCCCTTGTTTTGCTTCTGGACATAAATGTAACTTCATTTTCTGTGCACGACGTCTAGAATTCAGTGGGAAATATAGTTATTCAAATTATCGTTTCCATGTTGTCGCGGCAGGAAGTATTATTAGTTGACGAAGGACATAATGGATAAGAGCCCAAAATTTATTGCTGTTGTTATTGTTATTATTGTATTTGGTCTGTGGAGACTGTGTGGAGACAGTCTTTCTCCAACACTCTTTAATATATATCTGGGATATGTAATTAAAAGGTGGAAGAACGTGGTACCTTCAGGAACTTACCTGGGCAACAATACATTTATAAATACGCTTTTATATGCCGACGACCAGGTGATCCTGCAAGAAAACCAAGTAATTTGCAAAGATCTATTTACCAACTGGAGCAAATTTTTATGGAGTACAATCTGGTAGTATCAGTTAATAAAACCAAAGTAATGGCTTTTAAAGGAAAAGAGTCAGTAAGGACAAAGATAGTGCTTAAAAATATGGTTTTAGAACAAGTGACGCATTTTAGCTACCTAGGGTGTGAAATTACATATGGAAGAAAGAGGGAAGTCACCACCAAGATTCATAAATTTCAAGCAGTTTTTGGAACTATAAGTAGAACGAAAAAAAAACAAAAAAAAAACGAAAAGAAACCCAATTAAAATTTTATGATATTATGGTCCTCCCAGTTTTACTGTATGGATGTGAAACTTGGGTTCAAAAACCAAGCAGATATTAGGAGGATTGAATCAGCAGAAATGCGATTTTTGAGAGGAGTAAAGGGCTGTACATTAAAAGAAAGAAGAAGAAAAAGAAGAGAAACAGAAGAAGAAAGAAAGAAACAGTACATGAAAAAATTAAGAAGTACAGGCAGCAATGGGTGACACATATTGGAAATATGCCGCAAGACAGACATCCAGTGCAAGCCCTGAATTCCAAGCCTAGAGGAAAGAGAAACATTGGAAGGCCGAGAATGAGATGGAAAGAGGCTGGAACAGGCAATATCTGTAAAGGGAGATGATGATGAAAATGAAATACTTTTCTGTGTTTTATGTATCAATGGTAGTTTGTGACTTTCTTTATTCTGTAATTTTTTATTTAACATAGTTTACAATTTTTATCTGTATATAATGGTACTACATTTTATGCCAGTTTTAGGTATCAGTTTATTTATACAAGGGTTAAGAAGAAATAAAATAAAATATAAATTCTCCCATGGTTCCGCATTGTTGAGCGAAAACTGAATTTCGATTAAGTGAACTATTTAGAAGTTACAGGGGTTGTACGGTGTAGACACAAGATATATACACATTTTCGATATCAGAGACCCTGTTTCGAAAAGTTGCCTTTTCTGCCGCAGCATTAGAATATTTTCTATTTTCTATGTAAGAGGGTAGTAAGCCGAGAGAGTAAAAATATTGAATAAAACCAATGTTACAAAGCGAAAAGAACTCCACAATAATGACGAGAGCTTCCAGAACTGATGCTCATTATCAGAAAAGGTCTTAAGATTAAATTGGTCTACATATTTCATACCGGAAAACCTTTTATTTATTTTATTATTAAAAGGTATAGACCTAACCATCGATCATATTAACTTATTTTAAAAAATATCAGAAAAGTCAAGCACGCCAAAGCGCCTCAAATCCGTGAAGACCCTCAAGGAAGAATTTACAGAATATTAACAAAAAATAATTTCTAACGTAAATACATTTATTAAGCTATAGCCATAAATACTGCAACTTTATCCACAGACATTTTTTAAATTACTATTCCACTTCTTATTCTCTTTCATCGTTTATGTATCAAAATCGGAATATGCTTGGTGGAAAGCATGGTGGAAAGAGATGGGTGGCCTCTTGCGCATCCAACTTCAGCCAATGAGCTTCAGGCATTTAAGCCAGGGTGCGTCAAAATATTAGCGTGAATTTTAAATGCCAAAATTATCATAGTTGCAAGTCACTGAAACAGAAAGAGATAAGCACTTTTTTAAATATTACAGCTTTTATTGCAATTACTTTTTCATCGTGTTATTTTTGGTCGGCCACCGTTGAAAACTGTCCATTTATGCCACTTACAAAATGTTTCTCAACACTTCTTGCACTCCATGAAACATGGCGGCTGACGTCTGGTCTCGCTTTTTAAACGAAGTGGTCACATGGTTCGTAACGGAAACTGGTGCTGCGCAGAACGAGCAAAAATTGGTACACTGGAGGAGCCTCTCATCTCTTTCCACTATGGGAATATCGAGAGGAAACGATATTGTCACCCTGCGAACGGAAGTGGCACCCTCGGATACTGCTTCCTCATGGCTGCGATCATTTAAACACATATTAGTCACACGCTAGTTACTTGGCGAAAATTGTTAAACAGGTATTTTTAAATAGAAATGTTGAAACCAAAACAGAAATTTTGGGTATACTGTTTATAAACAAATGCGTGATCCCAGTTATTGAAGAAAGTGACAATGATAAATGGTCTATGATTGTCTAATTGTCAATGATTAATAAATCTACAACTTGGTAATTTGATTTATATTATAAACATAAACGATTAATATACCTAAAACCGAGTAATTTGGTTTACATTAAAATCAATAGATAAATCTAAAAGCAAATTGGGTTTGATAATTTTATTTCAATAATATAAATACTTACAACATAAAACAAACATTTGTCAGCAAAAAGTTCCAAATCATTCTGGTAAGCAAGACTTCAATAATTTTAATATTAACTGTTTAAACATCGGTGAAACAAGTTTTCCAATCATATTTTGGCGCGAATTTAAAATGTTTAAACTGAAAAAAAAAAGATTTTAATTGTTCCGCTACTGTCCACATTGTTTAAAAATCTAAAAAAAAAGTTATGGAATGTTAAACGACCCATTTTAGGGGGGGGGAATTGAAATAGTACTTCAACATTACGTCGAAAATGAACTTCAAAATTTATTTTCTATAGCGTTTGGCGTCAAAATTCGTTGATAAAAAAACTTCAAATTGAACTATGTTTCTCCGTCTCTGCAACTTTTTTCAGCCTGATATACGCAATAGATCCTGAGAAAAATAAAACATGCAAAATACTTTTCTCGTATCTCTGCAACATATTGCCCTAGGAAGCTGATGTTTTGTATCTACGTTATTTTGTATTCTCTTTCATATGAGCATCGCGATTATCGATTTGTTTTTGGGGGCACTTTTCACCACCTTATTCAGCTATATCCTTTCCACCCCAATAATTATATTTGCTAAACCATTTTTGATCGGGTGCGGGTGCTTGGCAAAATACATTTTTTATTTTCTCGCTCCTACGAAGGTATTTCGAAAGAAGAGAAAGTTATGTAATCGTGCGATGTAGAAAAACTCTTATTGCCGAGTTCCAGTAACGAAAAAAGGGATAAATCCAGTTGCTAAATATAGGAAAATATTCTTGTAAGACGTGGTGTAGCCAGAATCCATGTTTCGTGGGTCCTTGATTCCGAAAAATCAATTGACGGCAAAACGTCCGTCTGTTGATTGATTTTTCCGTGTTTCCGGGCACGTCAACTGCTTCGGTCATTAGTCCCGTTAGTGTAATGCATCATTGTTTTTCTCGGGAGATGGTGGTGATCTTGCTCCGCTGGATGGCGAGATCCGGCGCCGACCTACCGTTGGCTAATGGGGTTTCCCTCTAACCAGGACTCTCCCACCAGCGGGGCACCGCCATAACCGGGACAAGCTCCAAGCTCCCGACAGGTCTCCCGAAATGTGTGGTAGTGTAGTGCATGTTAGTGGAAGTGTGTGTAAGGGGAGAGGATAGAACAAGGAAGAGGAAGGATCGCGTGCGGTCCGTGACCCGTTTGGTAGGATACTACTCCGGCATTCGCCTGGTGTTGATCGGAGAAACAACGGAAAACTACCGATCTGAGCAGCCGGCCGCTAGAATTCTCCTCCAGACAGCGACTGAATTCGACTTAGCTGAAAAGCCCGTCTGTCTGTGGCCAACGCTTACGCCTAAACAGTTAACCGATTTTTTGTTCAATATCTAATATTTCCCAATCGATCTGGCTGATGTCGCGACTCTTTGAATTTAAAACCGATATTTTAATCTTGGATATACTTTACATGACGCCCCTGGCACATTTTCCAAGTTTTCTAAAAAAATGGCACCAAATTTTTTGATTAAACTTTGCCCTCTCATAGTTCTCATTCTCATAAACGTTTAAGAGAATGTCGGTTCGCACCATGGAAAGGTTGACCTGAGTACTGTTCACTTGGGGTGAGTTTTAGATAATTAAGATTAAAAAAATAATTATTTTGAAGACTATGTAAATTATGTCCCTTACGATGTAAACCATTAATATTGATATAAAATTTCGCGTTATGTTTTATTCTTTAGTTTTATGAGAAGTCTCACGGCAAGCCCTCTGGCCCCAAAACAGAAATTACTTACAGTGACAATAAGTTCAGTACCTTTCTACGTTTATCGTCATCTGTTTCCTTTTGATATCCTCGGCACGAACTCAGAAAGACCATTCTTAGCACGAGCGTTCGTAGCCATTTCGTAAATCATTTCCGAAATAACAGTGCAACTCCGGAAGCCATGGGTATACCTTAGAGAACGCCCTCAGAAAATATGTCATAGAGAACGGCAGAGCAGTCTTATATTACACCTTTCATTCACTATTTAACTCGTTGACCACCACCTAAGACAAGAACCTGAGTTCTGTCGTGGCCAATATTTTTTTCGGCATTTCAGCATTCGGCGCTTCTCTCTCAATTTTAAAAATATTCCTTAGCTTATAGTCAAGACCAAATGGTATGTCTTCACGGCCTTGACGATTGATTGATTGTTTGTGATTCCGGGCGTGTCAACTACTGAGGTTATTAGTTCCGTAAGTGTAGTACGTGTTTCCTCAGGAGGTGGCGGTGATATTCCCCCACTGGATGGCGGGATCCGGCACCGACCTACCGTCGACTAGCGGGGTTTTCTCCAACCAAGGATCTCCCACCAGCTGGGCCACCGCCCCAGGCGGGACAATTTTTAAGTCCCCGACCGGTCTCCCGGCATGTGTGGTAGTGTAGTGCATGTTAGTGTAAGTGTGTGAAAGTGGGAGAGGATAGGATAAGGAAGAGAAAGGAAAGATCGCGCCGTCCGTGGCCCGTTTGTTAAGGTACTGCTCGCCTGGTGTTGATCGGAGAAACCACGGAAACCTACCGATCAGAGCAGCCAGCCGCTAGAAATCTCCTCCAAACAGCGACTGAATTCGACCTAGCTGAAAAGTTAGTGATGAAAATCCTGCCACTGTGACGGCGCGCCGCCGGGATTCGAACCTAGGACCTCCCGGGCAGAAGCACTGCAGACATCAGTCGATGCCCTGAGCCACCGCTTCCGGTAAGGCATTGACGAAAACAACTCGTAGCGTGCAGCTTCCGTGTCCCCGCGAGGCAGCCGCCACCTTCTGAGCGAGAGCCAGTTGGCTTCTCGATGCCACAGTGTTTATATTCATATCCTCTATTAATAAAAGTAATGGAGGATATGAATACAAACACTGTCACAAATGTGCAAATTAGAAATATTGTAACAGATGAAATTACATGTGCATCTGACAGTAGACAAGGGGATTCTCTAAGCCCTATACACTTTAACTTAATTATGGGCAAGCGTATTGACAGTGTAAAAGAAATGTCAGGATAAAGAATGGGTAGTGAGAGAATATCTACATTGTGTTACGCGGATGATGCAGTATTATTGGCAGATTCAGAAGACTCTTTTAAAATTTTTCAAAAAGGGAGAATATCACAACATGACTATCTCAAGCACAAACAAAATCAAGGTAAAAAGAGCCTTTACGGTGAAACAAAAAAAAAAGCATGTAATGAAATTCACTTACTTAGGAGTTAAAATTTCAAGCACCCAGAATACGTATAAGGAAGTCAAACAGCAAGTAATGAAAGGAGCAAGAATATCAGAGTATTTGAAAGAGTGAGAGGAAAACGAATTTCTTAATTAAAAAAAAAAAACATTGCCGATAAAAGAACTTGTACTTAGAACATCAGAGATGAGAACATTAAGATCAATGTTGGGTGTAACAATATGAGATAGATTGAAATACCAAGATATAAGAAATGAATGTGACATAACCGACATAGTAACATTTATAAGAACAAGAAGAAGATAATGGAATGAGCACGTTACGAGGTCAGACAGCAAAAAACTAATCAAGATTGCGAGAGATTCAAAACCTAGAGGAAAACGCGACCTAGGCAGACCGAAGAAAAGATGGATCGGGAGTGTGATTTCCACATCTGAATGATCCTGATAGTGAAGTGTGAAGAAAAACAGGTGTAACCTAAATAAAAGAAAAAGAAGAAGATGAAGCCACACAGCTCCTTAAAGCGCCAAGTCGGGTTAGCACCATGTGGCAGTCAACCAAATATAATGGAAATAGATCAGATTTTTTTAGATTTTTTTGCTCCGCAAAAGGAAATTTTAGCTTCCAAAAACGCGTAAGTTTTTTTTATTATTCTGTTGCGTCTACACCTTGACGCAACGCGTCTCCAAGCCCCTTAAGGGGCGTTGAGCGCTTTGCACTGGGGAGTAATCCTCCATTAATGTGCTTTTATTTTTGGAGTAATCCTCCGTTACAATAATCTCAAGTCAAGTCTCGTCACGTCGTAGTCAGTGCCTTTCATCCCTTCGGCCAGGGGCTCGACGATGTTAGATCCCGGGGTTCCTGGCCGGTCACCCAACCACGAACCCGCGAGTCTCGAATTCGCTTAACCTACGTGACTTCACGGAGCGTAGTAAACAATTCGGCTAGCGTCGCCGGTTTCGTTAATTAATTGAGTTTTGACAATTTTGTATGAGAATTGTATTCATTGGTGAAAACCTGTGAATATTTCGTGTGAACACAATTACAACCAAAATCATTTCCGAAACCAATCTGGATATTTTTTGAAATCGAGTTAGATTAGATTAGTATCTTCAAAATATATCTTATATTTTGGTTCTGTCCTCTGCTTTGTAAGTAAATTCGGCTGTGCGGGTAATCTAAGATAGTATTTTTATGTTCCTTTATGTGTTTCTTAAATTTTCCTTTAGTTCGTCGTATACTGATTGATGAATGATATATCAATGGGGACTACCCAACAATACAGATTTACAAATAAATATTACCCAGATGAAAATTATGGCAATCTGGAAGTTAGACCTATCACAATAAATAACAGTAAATCGCAGTAATCTATACTTCGATTTATTTATCGTGGCGCTTCAAGGTCACGAGCTGGACGAAAGAGGGGACACTCTAATCCAATCACGAGCTTCGTTACGATTTAAATTTTTAGTATTGGAGCTATCGATTGGATAACAGTGTTCCCCTCTTCGTCCAGCTCGTGGGCTTGAGGCGCCACGTTAAATAAGGTTGACGAATATGTGTATTTGGGACAAATGTCTAAAACAAACCAGAAAAGGAAATTAATATTCGGATCTGTAACGGACGGAGGAAATTCTTAAGTTTATCATACATGAGCAACAAGAAAGAAGACAGCAGTTAAAAGATATACATTTGACAGTTGTGTTACCTGTTCTAATTTATCGAGCACAAACAGGCCTCTTAATGCCAAAGAGAAAATATATAGAGACTAGCGTATCCGTGCGAGAACTCTAGCATGTTAAACTCCATCGTCTTCTCTACCCTTCCATTTCTATATACAGGGAAAGTTGTTAACGAAACGTATTTATTTGGAACGCTTCTTTCGGGAGTTATTTAACTACATAGACTTTGACAATGTGAGAGTGTGTTGCGGGTTGTCATTTGCCGTGAATATTTAGAGGCGTTTCTTTTCAACAAATCCTTCATATTTTATAGTCAAAGTGCAATTTATCACATCTCCCTGAAATTTTATTTCTTTAGAGTCCTCGTTTACAAAGATTGGTGCGTGGAGAGCCGCAAAAGATATGTATACTACGGAAATAATATAGAAGACGATATGTCAAAAGAAAATGGAGAGAAAAAGCTGAAAACATCACGCTAAGAGACAGATTCAGGAATGTTGATATAAGAAGAAAGAAAAAATTAAAAGACGCAGGAAATGGGAAGGACTTATCAGTCGACTTGACTCGGAAGATGAACACAGACGGTTGCTCAGTAAAACCCAAGAGTAGGATGGAGATGTATAGGAAGACAAAGAAGAAGGTGGCAAAACGAATTTGTTACTTAGATAATTTATGGGGCAGCATAGCGACAGACAGAAAGAAGTGACAAGGAAATTCTAGAACGAACAAAAAATATATGCAAAAATATGAGTAATAGTTCGTTAATGATAAGAAGTAACATGCAAATGTGTCTAGAAAATTATTACTTAACAGTGAATACAGTACTACAGGAAAAATCAAAGGTTTTGACAAGAATTTTGGACTTTAGTTCAGATAGTGGAACAGATAGAGTAGATTACAGAACTGACAATGTTAAATAGAGAAATACAATTCAACGTCGCCAGGTTTTAGCTCACCTGGTGGGTTTTTTTGTGAGATACTCCACCAAAGAGGATTCGGTGGTATAACGGTCAGCGTACCGGACTGTTGTACCAGAGTTTGCGGGTTCAAACCCAATCGAAGCCGTGGATTTTTGAGGGCGAAAAAATCCCACGTACGCCTTCCTTCGGAGGGGAAGTAAAGCCGGCTGTACCATGTAGTAGATTTACTGCATGTAAAAGACCCTCAAGCCTAAAAGAAACCTCTGAGCAAAATTGAGATCCGCCAGTTTCGTCGCCCACGATAATACCTCCTTTCTCCGCTAGGTGGTGAAAGGAGCGTAAGGAAATTTGCGTGGTTAGACGGAAGAGCGGGCCTTATGGCCCGAGTAAAACACGTAAAATAAGGCAATACCAAACCAACCTAAACTAAAGAGTGGGAGGCTTTTGCCATGGATAAGGATGTAATAGGTTAAATAATAATATTGACTGATTCATTGATTAGTAATTCCGGGCGCCTCAACTGTTAAGATCATTAGTTACGTAAGTGCAATTCTTGTTTTTATCGGGAGACGTGGATGTAATGATGTTCCCTCGTTGAATGGCGAGATCAGGCGCCGACCTACATTGACTTGCGGGGATTTTTCCCAACCAGGATTCCCCACTAGCGGGGAACCTCCCCACGCGGGACAAGCTACAAGCTCCCGACGGATCTCCCGACATGTGTGGAAGTGTAGTGCACAAAAGTGTATGTATGAGTGTCAGTGAAGGGTAAGGATAGGACAAGGAAAAGGAAGGATTGATCACGCGTAATCCATAACTCGTTTGTTAGGATTCTGCTCCAGCATTCGCCTAGTGATTATCGGAGAAGGCACGGAAAACCACCGATCAGAGCAGCCAACCGCTAGCGCATTCTCCTGTGGCCAGCGGTTCAATTCGTCGCAGCTGCCTAGCAAGTGTCGAAAATCCTGCCATCGACGGGATTAGAATCCTAGGTCATCTCGGGGAGAGGCACTGAAGTGAGTTTGTCCTATAGAATTGAGATGGAAGTTAACTGACACCAAAGAAACAAAACCTTACCATCCATTTCAATCCTTCTTATCCATTTCAATGTGATGTTAACACAAGATGCAATTTCCGTGTTTTATCGGAGTAATTTAAAACATTTATTGTGTAGCCGTATAGATCCCTCACTAGCGCTTTTTAAACTTTTCCTTTCTTTCGTGTGTCTCTTGACTTCATTAAAACGAACGTGGCGGGCCACGAGCCTGAAACTTCCGCTCCGAGGGAATACCGCCTGCCACAGGAAAAGCGAGCAGCAACTCGATGAAATCTGCATTAGTAAGCATATTTTTAGATAACACTTTGTACTCCAGTAATAAGCGCAGGCTCCCCTTCTCTTTCGTTATCCTCAGATATCCGAAGTAGCAGCTGTGACTATCGCTGGCTCGCGATCTCTAACTACAGGAGGAGCGGAGCATTTCTCATTCCGAAGATTACGAAACTCGGTTAAGATATTCCTCCTCCTGCTCGTGCTGGCGTCCGCCTGCGCCCCGCCACACCCCTCCCCACCACCCCGCCGTTCCACACCCCGCCCCGCTGGCGTTCACCCCCCGCCCCGCCCCTCCTCACCCCACCCTACCCGCTGGCGTTCGCCTCCTCCCAGCCTCGCCCACTCCGCTCGCCCTGTCCAGCACCCTCTCTACACTAGTGGGAGGGTGCTGCTCTGCACCTGGCGTTGCCTCCGCCCCGCCCCCCCTCACCCCACCCTACCCGCTGGCGTTCGCCTCCTCCCAGCCTCGCCCACTCCGCCTCGCCCCGCCCAGCACCTCTCTACACAAGTGGAGAGGGTGCTGCCCTGCTCTGCTGGCGTTGCCACCGCCACGCCCCTCCTCACCCCACCCTACCCGCAGGCGTTCGCCTCCTCCCAGCCTCGCCCACTCCGCCTCGCCTGCCCAGCACCCCCTCTACACCAGTGGAGAGGGTGCTGCCTGCGCCGCTGGCGTTGCCTCGCCCGCCCCTCCTCACCCCACCCTACTCGCTGGCGTTCGCCTCCCCCGCCCTCGCCCACTCCGCCTCGCCCTGCCCAGCACCCTCTCTACACAAGTGGAGAGGGTGCTGCCCTGCTCCGCTGGCGTTGCCACCGCCCCCCCCCATCACCCCACCCTCCCGCTGGCGTTCGACCCCCCCAGCCTCGCCCACCTGCCTCGCCCTGCCCAGCACCCTCTCTACACCAGTGGAGAGGGTGCTGCCTCGCGCCGCTGGCGTTGCCTCCGCCCCGCCCCCCCTCACCCCACCCCCTACTCGCTGGCGTTCGCCCTTCCCAGCCTCGCCCACCTGCCTCGCCCTGCCCAGCACCTTCTCTACACCAGTGAGAGGGTGCTGCCCTGCCTGCTGGCGTTGCCCCCGCCCCGCCCCTCACCCCCCCCTACCCGCTGGCGTTCGCCTCCTCCCAGCCTCGCCCACCTCCGCCTCGCCCTGCCCAGCACCCTCTCCACACTAGTGGAGAGGGTGCTGCCCTGCGCCGCTGGCGTTGCCACTGCCCCGCCCCTCCTCACCCCACCCTACCGCTGGCGTTCGCCCCTCCCAGCCTCGCCCACTCATGCCTCGCCCTGCCCAGCACCTCTCTACACAAGTGGAGAGGTGCTGCCTGCCTGCTGGCGTTGCTCTCCGCCCGCCCCTCACCCCACCCTACCGCTGGCGTTCGCCTCCCAGCCTCGCCCACTCGGCCTCGCCCCGCCCAGCACCTCCACACCAGGAGAGGGTGCCTCAGCCGCGGCGTTGCCTCCGCACCGCCCTCCTCACACCACCCTACTCGCTGGCGTTCGCCTCCTCCCAGCCTCGCACTCTGCTGTCTCTGCCCGCACCTCTCCACACTCAGTGGAGAGGGTGCTGCTGCGCCGCTGGCGTTGCCTCCGCCCCGCCCCTCCTCACCCCACCCTACTCGCTGGCGTTCGCCTCTTCCCAGCCTCACCCACCTGCCTGCCTGCCCAGCACCCTCTCTACACTAGTGAGAGGGTGCTGCCTCTGCCCGCTGGCGTGACTACGCCCCGCCCCTCCTCACCCCACCCTACTCGCTGGCGTTCGCTCCTCCCAGCCTCGCCCACCTGGGCCTCGCCCTGCCCAGCACCCTCTCTACACTAGTGGAGAGGGTGCGGCCCTGCCCGCTGGCGTTGCTCTCCGCCCCGCCCTCCTCACCCCACCCTACCGCTGGCGTTCGCCTCTCCCAGCCTCGCCCACTGCCTCGCCTGCCCAGCACCCTCCACCAGTGGAGAGGGTGCTGCCTCAGGCCGCTGGCGTGGCATCCGCCCCGCCCTCCTCACCCACCCTACCGCTGGCGTTCGCCTCCTCCCAGCCTCGCCCACTCTCGCCCGCTCTCGCCCAGCACCCTCTCTACACTCAGTGGAGAGGGTGCTGCCTCGCCGCTGGCGTTGCCTCCGCCCCGCCCCCTCATCCCACCTACTCGCTGGCGTTCGCCTCCCAGCCTCCGCCCACGCCTCGCCCTGCCCAGCACCCTCTCTACACAAGTGGAGAGGGTGCTGCCCTGCTCTGCTGGCGTTGCCTCCGCCCCGCCCCCCCTCACCCCACCCTACCCGCAGGCGTTCGCCTCCTCCCAGCCTCGCCCACTCCGCCTCGCCCTGCCCAGTACCCTCTCTACACCAGTGGGAGGGTGCTGCCTCAGGCCGCTGGCGTTGCCTCCGCACCGCCCTCCTCACACCACCCTACTCGCTGGCGTTCGCCTCCCCAGCCTCGCCCACCCGCTCGCCCTGCCCAGCACCCTTCCACACCAGTGGAGGGTGCTGCCTGCCGCTGGCGTTGCCTCCGCCCCGCCCCTCCTCACCCCACCCTACTCGCTGGCGTTCGCCTCTTCCCAGCCTCACCCACTCCGCTCGCTTTTCCCAGCACCCCTCTACACTAGTGGAGAGGTGCTGCCTGCCCGCTGGCTGCTCTACGCCCCGCCCTCCTCACCCCACCCTACTCGCTGGCGTTCGCCTCCTCCCAGCCCCGCCCACTCGCCTCGCCGCCCAGCACCTCTCTACACTAGTGGAGAGGGTGCGGCCTCTGCCCGCTGGCTGCGCTCCGCCCCGCCCCTCCTCACCCTACCCTACTCGCTGGCGTTCGCCTCCTCCCAGCCTCGCCCACTCCGCTCGCCCTGCCCAGCACCTCTACACCAGTGGAGAGGGTGCTGCCTCGAGTGCCGAGGTGGCATCCGCCCGCCCCTCCTCACCCCACCCTACCCGCGGCATCTGCCCCCCCAGCCTCGCCCACTGCATCGTTCTGCCCAGCACCCTCTCCACACTAGTGGAGAGGGTGCGGCCCTGCCCGCTGGCGTTGCCTCCGCCCCGCCCTCCTCTCACCCCACCCTACCCGCTGGCGTTCGCCTCTCCCAGCCTCGCCCACTCCGCTCGCTCTGCCAGCACTCTCCACACTCAGTGGAGAGGGTGCTGCCTGCCTGCTGGCGTTGCCTCCGCCCCGCCCCTCCTCACCCCACCCTACCGCTGGCGTTCGCCTCCTCCCAGCCTCGCCCACTCCGCTCGTTCCTGCCCAGCACCTCTCCACACAGTGGAGAGGGTGCTGCCCTGCCCGCTGGCGCTGCCTGCCCCGCCCTCCTCACCCCACCCACCGCTGGCGTTCGCCTCCTCCCAGCCTCGCCCACTCTGCCTGCCCTGCCCAGCACCTCTCCACACTAGGGA
Source organism: Teleogryllus oceanicus (assembly GCA_964035755.1). Taxonomy (NCBI): domain Eukaryota; kingdom Metazoa; phylum Arthropoda; class Insecta; order Orthoptera; family Gryllidae; genus Teleogryllus; species Teleogryllus oceanicus. The sequence continues at coordinate 20,719,944 of CAXIVR010000007.1, read as the reverse complement.
GAGGGTGCTGCTGCCCGCTGGCGTTGCCTCCGCCCTGCCCCCCCTCACCCCACCCTACCCGCAGGCGTTCGCCTCCCCCCAGCCCCGCCCACCTGCCTCGCCCTGCCCAGCACTCTCCACACTAGTGGGAGAGGGTGCGGCCTGCCTCTGCTGGCGCTGCCTCCGCCCCGCCCTCCTCACCCCACCCCAATCGCAGGCGTTCGCCTCCTCAGCCTCGCCCACTCCGCCTCGCCCTGCTCCAGCACTTCTCCACCAGTGAGAGGTGCGGCCCTGCCCGCTGGCTGTTGCCCTGCCCCGCCCCACCCACCCTACCTCGCTGGCGTTCGCCTCTCCCAGCCTCGCCCACCTGCCTCGCCCTGCCCAGCACTCTCCCACACCAGTGGAGAGGGTGCTGCTCTGCCCCACTGGCGTTGCCTCCGCCCCGCCCCTCCTCACCCCACCCTACCGCTGGCGTTCGCCTCCTCCCACCCTCGCCCAATCCGCCTCGCCCTGCCCAGCACTCTCCACACCAGTGGAGAGGGTGCTGCCTGCCCCACTAGCGCTGCCTCCGCCCCCGCCCCTCCTCACCCCACCCTACCGCTGGCGTTCGCCTCCTCCCAGCCTCGCCCACTCCGCCTCGCCCTGCCCAGCACTCTCTCCACACTAGTGGAGGGTCGCCTGCCGCTGGCGTTGCCTCCGCCCCGCCCCTCCCTCACCCCACCCCACCCGCTGGCGTTCGCCTCCCAGCCTCGCCCACTCTGTCTCGCCCTGCCCAGCACTCTCCACACCAGTCGGAGAGGGTGCTGCCTGCCCACTGGCGTTGCTCTGCCCCGCCCCTCCTCACCCCACCTCTACCCGCTGGCGTTCGCCTCCTCCCAGATCTCGCCCACCCGTCGCCCCTGCCCAGCACTCCCCACACCAGTGGAGAGGGTGCTGCTCCTGCCCCACTAGCGTTGCCTCCGCCCCGCCCTCCTCACCCCACCCTACCCGCTGGCGTTCGCCCCTCCCAGCCTCGCCCACTCCGCCTCTGCCCTGCCCAGCACTTCTCCACCAGTGGAGGGTGCTGCCTGCCCACTGCGCTGCCTCCGCCCCGCCCCTCCTCACCCCACCCCGCACCGCTGGCGTTCGCCTCCTCCCAGCCTCGCCCACCCGCCTGCCCTGCCCAGCACTTCTCCACACTAGTGGAGGTGCGCGTGCCTCGCTGCTAGCTGCCCCGCCCCTCCTCACCCCACTCCTACCGCTGGCGTTCGTCCTCCCAGCTCGCCCACTCTGCCTGCCCTGCCGGCACTCTCCACACCAGTGGGAGGGTGCGGCCTGCCTCGCTGGCGTTGCCTCCGCCCCGCCCCCTCCTCACCCCACCCCACCGCTGGCGTTCGCTCCTCCCAGCCTCGCCCACTCCGCCTCGCCCTGCCCAGCACTCTCACACCAGTGAGGGTGCTGCCCTGGCCCGCTGGTGCCTCCGCCTCCGCCCCTCCTCACCCTACTCCTACCGCTGGCGTTCGCCTCCCCAGCCTCGCCCACTCCGTCTCGTCCTCTGCCCAGCACTCTCTCCACACTAGTGGAGAGGGTGCTGCTGCCCGTGGCGTTGCCTCCGCCCCGCCCCTCCTCACCCCACCCTACCCGCTGGCGTTCGCCTCCTCCCAGCCTCGCCCACCTGTCTCGCCCGCCCAGCACCTCTCCACACTAGTGGAGGGTGCTGTCTGCCCGCTGGCGTTGCCTCCGCCCCGCCCTCCTCACCCCACCCTACCCGCTGGCGTTCGCCTCCTCCCAGCCCGCCCACTCCGCCTGCTCCTGCCCAGCACTCTCTCACACCAGCGGAGAGGGTGCTGCCTGGCCCGCTGGCGTTGCTCGCCCCGCCCCTCCTCACCCCACCCCACCGCTGGCGTCTCGCCTCCTCCCAGCATCGCCCACTCCGCCTCGCCCTGCCCAGCACTCTCTCCACACTAGTGGAGAGGGTGCTGCACTGCGCCGCTGGCGTTGCCTCGCCCGCCCCTCCTCACCCCACCCACCCGCTGGCGTTCGCCTCTCCCAGCTCGCCCACTCTGCCTGTCCTGCCCAGCACTCTCCACACTAGTGGAGAGGGTGCTGCCTGCCCACTGGGTGCCTGCCCCGCCCTTCTCACCCCACCCTCCGCTGGCGTTCGCCTCTCCCAGCCTCGCCCACCCGCCTGCCCTGCTCCAGCACTCCTCCACACTCAGGGAGGGTGCTGCTCCTGCCCCTGGCGTTGCCTCGCCCCGCCCTCCTCACCCCACCCTACCCGCGGCGCTGCCTCTCCCAGCCTCGCCCACCTGCCTCGCCCTGCCCAGCACTCTCCACACAGTGGAGAGGGTGCGCTCCTGCCTCCACTGGCGTTGCCTGCCCCGCCCCCTCACCCCACCCTACCGCTGGCGTTCGCCTCCTCCCAGCCTCGCCCACTCCGCTCTCGCCCTGCCCAGCACTCTCCCACTCAGTGGAGAGGTGCTGCCCTGCCCCACTGGCGTTGCCTCCCCTCCGCCCTCCCACCCCACCCTACCGCTGGCGTTCGCTCCTCCCAGCCTCGCCCACTCCGCTCGCTCCTGCCCAGCACTCCTCTCCACACTAGTGGAGAGGGGCTGCCCTGCCCCACTGGCGTTGCCTCCCCCGCCCCTCCTCACCCCACCCCCCGGCGTCGCCTCCCAGCCTCGCCCACTCGCCTGCTCCTGCCCAGCACTCTCACACCAGTGGAGAGGTGCTGCCTGCCCCACTGGCGTTGCCTCCGCCCCGCCCCTCCTCACCCCACCCTACCCGCTGGCGTTCGCCTCCTCCCAGCCTCGCCCACCTGCCTCGCCCTGCTCCAGCACTCTTCCACACTAGTGGAGAGGGTGCTGCCTGGCCAGCTGGCGTTGCCTCCGCCCCGCCCTTCCTCACCCCACCACCTGCTGGCTGCTCTCCCAGCCTCGCCCACTCCGCCTCGCCCTGCCGAGCACTCTCTCCACACTAGTGGAGAGGGTGCTGCCTGCTCACTGGCGTTGCTCTCCGCTCCGCCCCTCCTCACCCCACCTACCGCTGGCGTTCGCCTCTCCCAGCCTCGCCCACCCGCCTCGCCCGCCGAGCACCTCCACACCGAGGAGGGTGCGCCTCTGCCCTCGCTGGCGTTGCTCCGCCCCCCCCTCCTCACCCCACCCTACCGGCTGGCGTTCGCCTCCCAGCCTCGCCCACTCCGCCTCGCCCTGCTCCAGCACCTCTCACACCAGGGAGAGGGTGCGCCTGCCCGCTGGCGTGCCTCCGCCCCGCCCCTCCTCACCCCACCCACCGCTGGCGTTCGCCTTCTCCCAGCCTCGCCCACTCCGCTCGCCCTGCCCAGCACCCTCTCCACACTAGTGGAGAGGGTGCTGCCCTGCCCCGCTGGCGTTGCCTCCGCCCCGCCCCTCCTCACCCCACCCTACCCGCTGGCGTCTCGCCTCCCAGCCTCGCCCACTGCCTGCCTGCCCAGCACTCTCCACACCAGGAGAGAGGTGCGGCTCCTGGCCCGCTGGCGTTGCCTCCGCCCGCCCCTCCTCACCCCACCCACCTGCTGGCGTTCGCCTCCTCCCAGCCCGCCCACTGGGCTCTGCTCCTGCCCAGCACTCTCCACACTCAGTGGAGAGGGTGCTGCCTGCCCACTGGCGTTGCTCCAGCCCTGCCCCTCCTCACCCCACCCTACCTGGCTGGCGTTCGCCTCCTCCCAGCCTCGCCCACTCCGCTCGTCCTGCCCAGCACTCCTCCACACTAGTGGAGAGGGTGCTGCTGCCCACTGGCGTTGCCTCCGCCCCGCCCCTCCTCACCCACCCTACCGCTGGCGTTCGCCTCCCTGCCTCGCCCACCTGCCTCGCTCCTGCCCAGCACTCTCCACACCAGTGGAGGGTGCTGCCCTGCCCCACTGCGTGCCTCCGCCCCGCCCCTCCTCACCCCACTCCTACCCGCTGGCGTTCGCCTTCTCCCAGCCTCGCCCACTCCGCTCGCCCTGCCCAGCACCTCCACACTAGCGGAGGGTGCTGCCTGGCCCTGGCAGTGCTGCTGCCCCGCCCTCCTCACCCCACCTTACCTGGGCAGGCGTTCGCCTCCTCCCAGCCCGCCCACTCCGCCTCGCCCCTGCCCAGCATCTCTCCACACTAGAGGAGGGTGCGGCTCTGCCCCGCTGGCGTTGCCTCCGCCCCGCCCCCCTCCTCACCCCACCCTACCTGCTGGCGTTCGCCCCTCCCAGCCTCGCCCTTCCGCTCGCCCTGCCCAGCACTCTCCACACTAGTGGAGGGTGCTGCCCTGCCCGCTGGCGTTGCCTCCGCCTGCCCTCCTCACCCCACTCCTACCTGCTGGCGTTCGCCTCCTCCCAGCTTCGCCCATTCCGCCTGCCCTGCCCAGCATCTCTCCACACCAGTGGAGAGGGTGCCTGCCCCCACTGGCGTTGCCTCCGCCCTGCCCCTCCTCACCCCACCCTACCCGCTGGCGTTCGCCTCCTTCCAGCCTCGCCCACTCCGGCCTCGCCCTGCCCAGCACTTTCCACACCAGTGGAGAGGTGCTGCCTGCTCCGGGCTGCCTCCGCCCCGCCCCTCCTCACCCCACCCTACCGCTGGCGTTCGCCTCCTCCAGCCTCGCCCACTGCTCGTCTGCCCAGCACTCTCCACCTAGTGGAGGGTGCTGCCTGCCGCTGGCGTTGCCTGCCCCGCCCCCTCCTCACCCTCACCCTACCGCTGGCGTTCGCCTCCTCCCAGCCTCGCCCACTGCCTCGCTCCTCGCTCCAGCACTCTCCACACTCAGTGAGAGGGTGCTGCCTGCCCGCTGGCTGCCTGCCCCGCCCGCCCTCCTCACCCCACCCTCACCCGCTGGCGTTCGCCTCCTCCCAGCCTCGCCCACTCCGCCTCGCTCTGCCCAGCACTCTCTCCACACTAGTGAGAGGTGCTGCCTGCCCGCTGGCGTTGCCTGCCCCGCCCCCTCCTCACCCCACCTTACCCGCTGGCGTCTGCCTCTCCCGCCTCGCCCACCTGCCTGCCCTGCCCAGCACTCTCTCCACACCAGGGAGAGGGTGCTGCCTGCCCCACTGGCGTTGCCTGCCTCCTGCCCCTCCTCCTCACCCCACCTACCGCTGGCGTTCGCCTCCCAGCCTCGCCCACCTGCCTGCCCTGCCCAGCACTCTCCACACTAGTGGAGAGCGTGCTGCCCTGCCCCACTGGCGTTGCCTCCGCTCGCCCCTCCCTCACCCCACCCTACCCGCTGGCGTTCGCCTCCCAGCCTCGCCCACTCCGCCTGCTCCTACCCAGCACTCTCTCCACATCAGTGGAGAGGGTGCTGCCTCTGCCCACTGGCGTTGCCTCCGCCCCGCCTCCCCTCACCCACCCTACCCGCTGGCGTTCGCCTCCCCAGCCTCGCCCACCTGGCTGCTCTGCCCAGCACTCTCTCCACATAGTGGAGGGGTGCGCCTGTCTCGCTGGCGTTGCCTCCGCCCCGCCCCTCCTCACCCCACCCTACCCGCTGGCGTTCGCCTCCTCGTAGCCTCGCCCACACGCCCTGCCCTGCCCAGCTCTCCACACCATGTGGAAGGTGCGTGTCTGCCCACTGGCGTTGCTCCGCCCGCCCTCCTCTCACCCCACCCCCCGCGCGTCTCCTCCCAGCCTCGCCCACGTCTCCTGCTCCTGCCCAGCACTCTCCACACTAGTGAGAGGGTGCTGCCCTCGCCCACTGGCGTTGCCTCCGCCCCGCCCCTCACCCCACCCCACCCGCTGGCGTTCGCCTCCTCCCACTCGCCCACTCCTCTTCGTGCCCAGCACTCTCTCACACTAGTGGAGGGTGCTGCCTGCCCCACTGGCGCTGCCTCCGCCCCGCCCCTCCTCACCCCACCTCTACCGGGCTGGCGTTCGCCTCCTCCCAGCCTCGCCCACTCCGCCTCGCCCTGCCCAGCACCTCTCCACACCAGTGGAGAGGTGCGCCCTGCTCCCCTGGCGTGCCTCCGCCCCGCCCCTCCTCACCCACTCCTACCTGCTGGCGTTCGCCTCCTCCAGCCTCGCCCACACGCCCGCCCTTCCCAGCACTTCCTCTCCACACTAGTGGAAAGGGTGCTGCCTGCCCCATCTGGCGTTGCCTGCCCCGCCCCTCCTCCACCCACCCTACCCGCCGGCGTTCGCCTCCTCCAGCCTCGCCCACCCGCCCGCCCTGCCCAGCACTTCTCCACACTAGTGGAGAGGGTGCTGTCTTGCTCCACTGGCGTTGCCTCGCCCCGCCCCTCCTCACCCCACTCCTACCGCTGGCTTCGCCTCCTCCCAGCCTCGCCCACTCCTGCCTCGCCCTGCTCCAGCACTCTTCCACACTCAGTGAGAGGGTGCTGCTGCCCACTGGCGTTGCCTCCGCCCCGCCCCTCCTCACCCCACCCACCTGGGCTGGCGTTGGCCTCCTCCCAGCCTCGCCCACTCCGCCTCGCCTGCCCAGCACTCTTCCACACCAGTGGAGAGGTGCGGCCTGCCCGCTGGCGTTGCCTCCGCCCTGCCCCTCCTCACCCCACCCTACCGCTGGCGTTCGCCTCCTCCCAGCCCGCCCACTACGCCTCGCCCTACCTAGCACTCTCTCCACACTAGTGGAAAGGGTGCGCCTGCCCCACTGGCGTTGCCTCCGCCTCAGCCCCTCCTCACCCCACCCACCTGGGCTGGCGTTCGCCTCCTCCTAGCCTCGCCCACTCGCCTCGCCCTGCCCAGCACCTTCTCTCCCACAGTGGAAGGGTGCGCCCTGCCCCGCTGGCGTTGCCTCGCCCCGCCTCTCCCCACCCCACCCTACCCGCTGGCGTCTGCCCTCCCAGCCTCGCCCACTCCGCTCGCCCTGCCCAGCACCTCTCCACACTAGTGGAGAGGTGCGGCTCTGCCTGCTGGCGTTGCCTTCGCTCTCCCGCATCTCTCTCACCCCACCCTACCCGCTGGCGTTCGCCTCCTCCCAGCCTTCGCCCACCGCCCTCGCCCTGCCCAGCACTCTCTCCACACTAGTGGAGAGGTGCGGCCCTGCCCCGCCGGCGCTGCTCCGCTCCCGCCTCCTCACCCCACCTCTACCCGCTGGCGTTCGCCTCTCCAGCCTGCCCACTCGCCCGCCCTGCCCAGCACTCTCTCCACACTAGGGAGAGGGTGCGGCCCTGCCTCGCTGGCGTTGCCCGCCCCGCCCCTCCTCACCCCACCCTACCGCTGGCGTTCGCCTCCTCCCAGCCTCGCCCACTCCGCCTCGCCCTGCCCAGCACTCTCTCCACACTAGTGGAGAGGGTGCTGCCCTGCGCCGCTGGCGTTGCCTCCGCCCCGCCCCTCCTCACCCCACCCTACCGGGTGGCGTTCGCCTCCTCCCAGCCTCGCCCACTCCGCCTGCCCTGCCCAGCACCTCCACACAGGGAGAGGGTGCCTGCCCGCTGGCGTGCCTCCGCCCGCCCCCCCTCACCCCACCCTACCCGCTGGCGTTCGCCTCCTCCCAGCCTCGCCCACTCCGCCTCGCCCTGCCCAGCACCCTCTCCACACTAGTGGAGAGGGTGCTGCCCTGCGCCGCTGGCGTTGCCACCGCCCCGCCCCTCCTCACCCCACCCCTACCCGCCGGCGTTGCCTCCTCCCAGCCTCGCCCACCTGCCCTCGCCCCTGCCCAGCACTCTCTCCACACCAGTGAGAGGGTGCGCCCGGCCCGCTGGCGTTGCCTCCGCCCCGCCCCTCCTCCACCTGCTGGCGTTCGCCTCTCCCAGCCTCGCCCACTCTGCTCTGCCCTGCCCAGCACTCTCTCCACACTCAGTGGAGAGGTGCGGCTCTGCCTGCTGGCGTTGCCTCCGCCCCGCCCTCCTCACCTCACTCCTACCTGCGTTCGCCTGCCTCCAGCCTCGCCCACTCCGCTCGCCCTGCCCAGCACCCTCTCCACACTAGTGGAGAGGGTGCTGCCCTGCCCCGCTGGCGTTGCCTCCGCCCCGCCCTCCTCACCCCACCCCACCTCGCTGGCGGTCGCCCCCCCCCAGCCGCGCCCACTCCGCCTCGCCCTGTCTGCCCAGCACCTCCACACCAGTGGGAGGGTGCTGCCCTGCCCCCTGGCGTTGCCTCCGCCCCGCCCTCCTCACCCACCCTACCTGGGCTGGCGTTCGCCTCCCAGCCTCGCCCACTCCGCCTGCTCGCTCCAGCACCCTCTCCACACTAGTGGAGAGGGTGCTGCCCTGCGCCGCTGGCGTTGCCACGCCCCGCCCTGCTGGCGTTCGCCTCCGCCCCACCCGACGCGGCACGGTGTGGTGCTTATCAAGATGCGTTCGCGCTGCCTACCGGCGCACAGAGTCAACATCTCGCGGGGCTCGCGGAAAATGTTCGAGGGGCTGAGGAGTAGGGATTCGTGAAAAGGGGGAGGAGGGGAAGGGAAGGTGGTGGGATGAGTGACAACTTCCTGTTTCAGAGCTCGTCAACTGTTATGATCATTTGTTTCATGAGTGTAGTTTGTGTTATAGCCGGGAGATGTCGCTGTTCCTTCCTGGCTAAGTAAGCGCAGAACCAACATTGTCGTTACCTCCGACGCAATTCTGACCGAGAGGTCCTAGGGTTCGGGTCGCCATGGTGGCACTGTCTACAAGGCAAGTCGAATTCAGCCGTCCAATCAATACCAAGCGATCGTTGGAGCAGCGCTCTCACAGTGGGGTCACGGGCCTAGGGTAACCATTTCTACCTCTTTCTTGTCCCCCCCTCTCCCCTTGAATACAAACTTAAATGCTTATGCCAGAAGGTTAGAACGTATCGAGGCTGGGGAGATACCTAGAAATGAAAAGTATCCGTAAGTCGCATGGGTCGCTAGGATGTCACTAACCTTCGGGAAGTCACACCGCGACGTCTTAGAATAAATCATCCACAATACCGACGAGACTAATGACAATAGCAGTTGACATGCACGTAAAAAGATTGTCAATTCCGTCAAGAATGAGAAATAAATGATCACGGCGATCCGTTTGTTTGATTACATCTCCGGCACTTGCTCAGTGTTGATCGGAGAAATCGCGGAACACTGAGGGTGAGAGCAGCCAGCTGCTTGACGTTTCCCTCGGAGAGCCGCTGGTTGCTACCTGGTTAGAGAGGGGGATCTGCCTCCGCCAGGACTCGATCACAAGGCCCTGGCCCCAGAATAGATATTACACAAATAGGAAAGTAGAAGGCGGCTCCTTTGCTCTTCAGTGAGCAGCGCGGACCCTCATCTCGAAACTGTGCAAAGGAACATCAAGAGTCAGCTCAAACGCCATTTTCTCAAAAACGGCTCAAACATTTTTCTTCTAACTTTTACAACAGGTAGTGCTAATTGCACTGATTATTACGGCGTAAAATTCATTTTGGTATATTACTTTTTTTTAAAAATTACACAAATGTAGTTTTTTAAATATCTCTCACGCTGTTAATGTGCACATTTCCAGCGTGTTGTGTAATTTTTAAACACTATTCCACGTGTGAGTTAATGTGCTTTAAATGACTTCAAATAAAATTTTACGAAAACTCAAAATTTTTTGTGAAAAAGGGCTTCAATTTCGCATATTTAGTAACGCTTCAACGATATTTTCTTAAAAACGGCTCCAACTTTTTATCATTTAGGACGAGGTTTTACTCTTCTTTAATATTCTTCAAGTAATATTTCGCAAGGCCTGTGCCATTATGTACCACTACTAGTTATATATTTATAATTCTTTACCTTTTTATTTCTATTTTTTATCAATATTGGCTTATACTAAGCTAATGCTGCCTAGGATTACATATCATATCGGCGCACGGATTGTGGGTAGCTTTCCTTTCTGTGTGTACTTGGGTTTTTCTAACGTGGCGGCTGAGGGTAGTATCTCCATGATGGAATTCGGCACGGCTTTTTGCGTCATTCTCAGTCCTGCCGCTAGAGTCACTTGGTTTCCAGCACTGCTTGATGCGGTCGCGATCATGCGACATCTTGTGGCAGGATGAGAATGACCAAAAGGTCGTGCGAATTCCATCATGGAGATACTACCCTCAGCCGCCACGTTGGAAAAACCCAAGTATAGTACCTATTTGTGCCTGACCAGAGCCGTTGCATTCGTTCAGCCAGTGGGAAGTGGGAAGGAAGTGCGAGGGATGGGTGGAGTCAGGGAGGGGGACACGCAAGGAATTCCAATCAAAGAGAGCAGCGAGCAGAAGAAACCTACGGGTAGGGAAAGCGCGGTGAGTGGTTGAAAGAGGGGAAACGGGAAGAAAGAAGAAGCGGCAGTGAAATTCCGCTGGAAGACAGAACGAAGGGCTGCACTTCTTCTGCGAGTGTTAAGACTCGACGCGGCCCCTTGGCAAGGACCTGGTTGCGGGCGGGCCACCAGCGTTAACTTCTCCGCCATCGTTGTGATGTTCATTTGCCACTGAGTTATGTTTTTAGAACACGATTGTGTCTCATGTGCGATTGGGGATTTCAGACTGAGACGAAGATAAAATTCTCATTGCTCCTTCATTTCTACTGTAATTATGTGAAGGGTACAGGAAACATATAAGTATACTTTTTCATATAGTATACATATGTATCATTAACGGAGTCAAGATGAAAACTACACTCTACATAAATGGTCGGAAAATGACGATACTCCATTATTATTAAATAATATTTAAGTAGAAAAATGAAAACAATGTCTAATTCATCATGATTTCATTAAAATTGTAATAATAAAATATTTAATATGTCGGAATTAGTCACAAATAAAACTTAACCAAAAACCAATAGAAATTTAGATTATTATTATTATTATTATTATTATTATTATTATTATTATTATCATGAATTAAAATCATATTTATTTCTAATTTAATTTAAAAGAAAACAGTTCCAGTTAATGAACTGCGAAACTATTTCCAATAATACAGAATATAATGGAGAATATATGTAACATAAGCATTGGAGTTACTTGATTATAGCCCAACTCAAGTTGCAAGGAGACTGTACATCTCACATACTCTCCCATAAAACTCTGGCAGCTTGGGGAATTGCAAAGAAAACCTTAGAATACTACAGAAGGTGAGAAAACTCCCCTTCAGAAACAATAGAAATAAACGCAGCTTGAGCACGTGATGTAAGTTTAAAGTAATAAATATTTAACATAAGATAAATGTAATCTATTACGTTGTGACGGAACACGCAATGAAAATGAAAATGCGTAGAAATGCAGCAGAGAGTCGGGGAAAGCGGTGGTAGGCTTTGTGGCGCGGTGCCCCGGAACAAATGAGGGATGCAAACGGCTTCAGTAGGACAGAAACTGAAAGCACGCACCCGAGGGGGTAAACAAATGTATGATTTACTGCGTCTCAAAGTTGTGGTGCTGCCAAAGAACATACTTTCTTTCATTATTTATAACTGCTCGTTATATAATACACATGCAAACACATATACATGCAAAACTATTCCCAACCAGCGAAAATTATTTTCCGCACCAACTCTCGAACTCAGGATCTCCGAGATAACACGCCGTCAGTTGCACCACGACGCTACAGAAGCTCCGTGTGGTTCGAACTCGGGACGACGTTTAAAAATGTAATTCTCTGCCGTGTGACCCGCAATTTTCCTTCACGCAATTTTTGCAATTTCGAAAACACGGAAGTTCGCCGAAAATGGGGCTAGAACCATACTTTTAACTAACCGTTGTTACATTCAAGAAGAAAATTTAATGAAAAAATTTGGTGCGATTTTTGAGAAAAAAACTTTTTAGAAATTGCATAAATTTCAGACACCAATTACACAAAATCTACTCTTTCTTTCAAAAAGTTGAACATGCCCTTTTTAAAGAGCTGCTATTTTCCAGTAGACTTGTTGAAGGTAAATTTTGTAGTTTTGAAATGTTAACATTTTGCAATTTCCAAGTACAAAAAAATAAAAGATCAAAGCATACCACCTGTTTTTCCTGCGATTTGGGTGCAAAAAATGCTGAAATAGCATTGGAAAACAAAATAAATCAATTACATTGTCATGTTTCTGGTGAGAATCGGTCTCTATGGGAGGTAGAGAAAGACACCAGAAAAAATTTGCTTTCCCGAAAAGATTACACTTAGTGCCAAGACAAAAATGTCCTAAGATGCGTATTACGAGATACACAGAAACTTCTTCTAAACCCTTCGCATAACAAACTTGGAAGAATGTTACAACATGTCAAAGCTTTGGACAAAAACGGCCTTTATTTTCAATATAGGGTTAAAAATCTCTATTGCTAACAAAAACAAAAGTGAGAGGTGTGAAATATTTCCAGCCACTGGTGCAATGTAAACTGTAATGTAATTCACTGATCAAAAATGTAAAAAATGTAAAGAAGTATGTAACCATGCTATAAAAAAACCCTTATTGTAACTTACTGAATAGTCGCTAATAACCTCGCAGTTGATGCGACTATAAAAAAATGTAATAAAAAAAAGTGAGAGAATGACTTTCGACGACCCAGATATTCGTCAACTAGTCGAGGGCTCTGGCTTTCGAAATTAAAGCTTTGGCATAGAACCCTTTTAACTTCATGAATAATAATAATAATAATAATAATAATAATAATCAAAATCATCAACATCATCATCATCATCGTCATCATCATCTTCTTCCATGTAGTTGGAACCTGTTATTCTTGACATAAGTTTCATGATGGGTTGGGAAATGCCCAGCTTTGGATCCATCTTTTCTTTGGTCTTCCTGGATCCCGCGTACCTAAGGGTCTTGAATCTCTTGCTTTTCTGATCAGCCTACTATTATCTGCTCTGTAAACGTGTTCATTCTAGCCTTTTCTTCTTGTTCTTATGAACTAAACTATGTCCGTCAAGCCACACTCATTCCTTGATTATTTATTCTACTTCATATTGTTTTTTCCTGCTTCTCTTAAAGTACGCATCTTTGAAGTTCTTGGTAGAGTTTTAGTTCTTCTAGTATCAGCCCGGGTTCTGCCTGTAACCGTTCTTCCAACTGGTCTTACTATGGTTTTGTATATTGTTCCTTTATTTTCTGTATTAAGATTCTTATTTCTCCAGATTACATCTGTTAGATATTCCTATATTCTAGCCCCTTTAATTACTTGCTGTTTAACTTCATTATAAATGTCCATCGTGCTGGACATTTCCACTCCTAAATATGTAGTTTTCATGGCTTCTTGGATTATTTTATTATTCCCTATCAATTTACACCTTATTGGATTCTTTGAATTTACCATTGATTTTTTTCTCATTTGATATAAACACGTGGTATTGTTCTGCAGTTTTCAATAGCGTGTGAAGAAATTGCAAATCGTCTTCTGAATTTGCCAATAGTACTGCATCATCCGCTTAGCAAACGGTTGGGATCCTTTCAGTTCCCATTTCATATTCTGGCTTTTCTTTTACGCTATTATCTTTGTTGTATTCACGAAACGAAAGTTCGACATAAACTTAAACAATCCTTTTTCTCTCTTAGATTACATTTCGTTTCTGCAACCTTTCCAAACGGCGTGTCGCCTCTACCCTTCTCTCTGCCCGTGCGGGGGCTGAGCACTGAACAATCCCGGCCACTCGGCCAGGGCGTAGCGCCTTGCGACGGGGCCTCTACTCTTCTCTCTGCCCGTGCGGGGGCTGAGCACTGAACAATCCCGGCCACTCGGCCAGGGCGTAGCGCCTTGCGACGGCGCCTCTACCCTTCTCCGTGCGGGGCTGAGCACTGAACAACCCCGGCCACTCGGCCAGGGCGTACGCCTTGCGACGGCGCCTCTACTCTTCTCTCTGCCCGTGCGGGGGCTGAGCACTGAACAATCCCGGCCACTCGGCCAGGGCGTACGCCTGCGGCGGCGCCTTTACCTTCTCTCTGCCCGTGCGGGGGCTGAGCACTGAACAATCCCGGCCACTCGGCCAGGGCGTACGCCTTGCGACGGCGCCTCTACCCTTCTCTCTGCCCGTGCGGGGGCTGAGCACTGAACAACCCGGCCACTCGGCCAGGGCGTACGCCTTGCGACGGCGCCTCTCCTTCTCTGCCGTGCGGGGCTGAGCACTGAACAATCCCGGCCACTCGGCCAGGGCGTACGCCTTGCGACGGCGCCTCTCCCTTCTCTCTGCCCGTGCGGGGGCTGAGCACTGAACAATCCCGGCCACTCGGCCAGGGCGTACGCCTTGCGACGGCGCCTCTACTCTTCTCTCTGCCCGTGCGGGGGCTGAGCACTGAACAATCCCGGCCACTCGGGACCACACCACACCACAACATTAAACATTTCTAATGGTGTGAAATTTCGACTTGTTATTACATAGTCTATCATCGACTGTTGCCTCTGTGCATTTATAAATGTATATTTATATTTAAAATCGTGATTAAAGAACGTATTGTTAATTATTAGGTTATTTTGTGCACATAGGTCTGACAAGTCACCGTTGTCATTTGTTACTGGTTCATGAAAGCGTTGTTTTACTCCATTTATTGGACGAATAATGGCCAACTTTTGCGTTTAAGTCACCCAATATTATGAAGTTGACGGACAATGACTTAACGGTATTGTGTTAATTCATTTTTGAAGACATCATTCTTTTTCTAACTTTTTGTAATATCAAGAGCATACACACTAATTAGTGTACATTTATTATCAATCCTGTGGTTGACTAGTAACCTTTCGTCAATATAATCAACTTGTTCAATATTCGGTTGTAAACTTATATGCAGGGGCAAATAAAAGTATCCAAAGTTTTACAACGACAAAGGTGTCATTCAAACTTTGAATGGAGTGTCTGTTCGTAACGGTTAGTTATGTGGTATCAACTGAGTGAGAGTGAGGTATTTCGTAATGTTTCCTTGAATGTTCTGCTGATGAGGTTATTCAATGGGATAGCGTTCCCTCACTAAGTTTAGCACCTGAAGATGTAACAAAACGAGTTACGAAACGTTGTGCAATTTCTGAATAAATGATTGTCATAAAAAACTTTGGATACTTTTATTTGTAAACATATATTGACAATCAAGAAGAAATATTGATTTATATGCACGGGCGTTGGTTATTGCGCTGGGGTTGGCTCTCTTATCTATAGGAGTGCCACTGCATGCGCATATATAATTATTTATTCTATGCATACACTTACCGCTAACCACACGAACCTCTCATCCCATGGCCGAGAGTCTGCGTCACCACTGGTCAGCCAAACTCCGTTGCAGGATGCAGAGCCAAAGAACAGGAACACGCCCTTTTCTCCTTTTCTTGCTTCAGAGATGCTAAAAATATGTTTTTGTATACCATCATTATAAACGACCCTTTTCGATACCCCGAATCGTGCATAATCCAGTATTTTATCGCACGCTACATGACGTCATCGCCATTATTAAACGCGACATGACGTCATCACGCATTCAGCCAATAGTAGCGAGAGAATCGTGGGGAGGTAGAAGAAGACGGAACAGCCGACCACCGTTTTCTCACACGGATGTCAACAATGTCATCTTGAATTTGATTTCCAGAGGGCGTTGGATGTCAAGCACCCGAGACGTCAGAAGAAAGTTGTTTCGCGAAATTAAGTTTGATTCTCTTGTAAATTTATAATGCTGTTATACAAAAAAAATAGCGTATGCAATTCGTTTATAATGTTGCTTTATTCCAATTCATCTAAATTTAAAAACTCGCTCCTAACGTCGCTCGTTTTCAAAACATGTACTCATGCAATAAAGCTTAACATTATAAACTAATTGCATAAACTACTATTTCTCCTCGAGTTCTGTTTTTATTTACTGCTTTTTATTTTATCAAGACTTGATTATCCACGTTTCAAGTTGTAATATCTCCCTTTTCGTCCATCGGATACTCGTTTGTCGTTGCCGTGTCGTCATCCTATCTGGTCCAATTACGAGTCTGTGTGTGGTTCTGGGCGCGATATCACTTTTACGGCAGGTAGATTGGTAGTCTGGTCCCCAACCCTCCTCTTTTACCAGGACTGGTGACCGGAAAGAGCTACTGTTAGGATCCATCCAACGTTTGCTCCAGGCGGAGATACTTCATGAATGTTATCAACAATTTTCTGGGCAATGTTGAAGATGCTCGACACGAACCTATTGTTATAATGATGTTTGAAACATTCAAGGGACGCGTATGTGTTATAAGCTTGAACTTACATTTTCTCTCAGCCATTTTGAACATTTTCCGGAAAACAGAAGCACAAACAATAAGGAAACAAAAAAGAGAACAATTTTAACAGGATATTTATCAGAGTCAATGGGGTGTCAGTGAAAAGAGGAAATAAGATACCAAGGTTAATGG
The DNA here is from genome assembly GCA_964035755.1 of Teleogryllus oceanicus. Lineage (NCBI taxonomy): Eukaryota > Metazoa > Arthropoda > Insecta > Orthoptera > Gryllidae > Teleogryllus > Teleogryllus oceanicus. Next base: position 20,703,782 of record CAXIVR010000007.1, on the reverse strand, counting down.
GATCTCTCTATAATGGCTGACCCCCGTTAGTGTTTAATAAGAGAAAACACTCGCCTGGAGAATAAATATCAAACGCCATAGCATTCGTTTTTAACAAAACGGAGGAGAAAATATATTTTCTGCGATATGTTTGATTATTCACTATTAAGTTTAAAATACTGTGTCAGAACCATTAACATTTTGTAGCTTTAACAATGTATTAAGCCTTGCTACATACGTTTCTATCCAGGAACTCTTAAAACACTTAATTTTTCTTTGTGGCATGAAAACCGTATATGATACAAAAATATTTACAATTATATTTTGACAGCAAAATTAGGTTTATAGACGTGTGAAACACTGTTCCGCAGAGAAAATATTATTTCGCAGGTGTGTGTTATCACTGTACTCAAACTCACCTCACTATGCGAATACACAATGTTACATATATTTTCAAAAACTCGGTAATAAATAACGTGTAGAACAAAAAACCACATACATTACGCTTTATTTTATTTACAAAGCTGTCTCAGATACACAAAATATTATTAAATATTTATGAGGGTCTCCTTGTACCTAAACAAGCACAATACAAAGCAACCCCTCGCCGGAATCCCTAAATAAATTTCAGGCTTTGCTGTAATTGCAGGAATCAAGCAGCAGTTCTACCAAGAGCATTTGTCTTCATTAACACTCAATCACAGTCTAGAGCACAGCACAGAGGTTCCTCTGCTCACTCTGTCATTCAGACAAAACTTCATTGACTCGCTCGCTCCACACAGGCTCCGATTGAATATCTCGTTGCGAGGACGTTTATTCTGAGTGGAGCTCAAAGCCAGCATTGGCGCCCCTCTGCAGCGACTCTGACAGCGAAGTCCCAGGTTCCAGGCCCGCCGGCGGCGGATTCTCCACACCAAGTAGATAGCTATACTTAGGTTATTCTAACGTGGCATCTAAGGATAGTGTCTCAAAGATGGAATATGGCACTACTTTTTGCGTCTTTATCGCTCCTGCCGCAAGATGTCGCATGATCGCGACCGTATCAAGCAGTGCTGTAAGTGAAGCGACTCCAGTGGTACGACGGAGAGAGACGCGAAAAGCCGTGCCATATTCCATCTTCGAGATACTACCCTCAGATGCCTCGTTATAATAACCCCGTTGTAGGTTGATTTCGGCCGCTGCGTGAATAATTGCGGCCGACTGCTTTGGTCGGTAGTTTCCGAGTGGTTTCTGTTATGTTTTGTTAAGTCGCACATCAACTTAACCATTCTTGATTCACCAAATAAGTCTTACTACTCGAAATGCTCTCTGAGTCAACACAAAAGCAAAATGCTGAAAAAGCTTGATGCGCGGACGCCTCTTCCGCTTGTATAACCACGTTATATTCCGCTTGTATATACCAGTGCTCCCTCGTCGCAAGCGACGACCCCCAGTTTGGGTCGCCCGAAACACCTCCCACTGAGCTAGACATTCAATCGGAACCTGTGGGGAGCGAGCGAATCAATAAAGTTTTGGCTGAATGACGGAGAGAACCTCTGCGCTGTTCTAGAATGTGATTGAGTTTGAGTAGTCGGTTTATTTCGAGCGCGTCCACTACCGAGTTCATTTTTCCTGTAAATGTAGTACATGTTTTCTTTCATCGGCAGGTAGCGGTAATCTTTCCCCGGTGGATGGCGTGATCCGGTGCAGACCTTCCGTTGACCAAGTATCCTCCAAGTTCCTCAACCAAGTATCTCCCACCAGCGGGGCACCGACCCAGCTCTAAGCTACCGACATGTGCGGTAGTGTAGTGCATGTTAGTGTGTATGTGTAAGGGGGGAAAATAGAACAAGGAAGAGGAAGGAAAGATCGCGTGCGGTCCGTTTGGTAGGGTACTGCTCCAGCATTCGCCTGCTGTTGATCAGAGAAACCACGAAAAACTAGCGATCAAAGCAGCCAGCCGCTAGAATTGTCCTCCAGACAGCATCTGAATTCGCCCTAGCTGAAATGCTATTGTCGAAAATCCTACTGCCGTCGGGGCTCGAGCCCAGGACCTCCAGGCCTCAGAGGCACTGCAATGACCAGTTGAAGCACTGAGCCACCTCTCCCGTGCATATCAGCATATTCACCGAGTCAAAGAATTTAGCTTAGAAGAATAAATCCCTTTAATAATGTAGCTGTACAATGGGGTTCAAAAATTGTTCAAACTTTTGCAATTTTGGGAAAATTGAGTTAAAGGGAAAATAAGATCTATACCAAACAAATGCTGGCGCAGAACCCTTAAAAACGTGCCGTAGATAGCGGACAACCTTTTCTTCCTCATCTTCACTCATGTTCTCCCTTTGCACACGTAGAGATCGGAAGTTTGACTTCCACATATATCGATTGTTAAGATCTAGTTCGGGCTGAAGTGGTACCTTGCAAGAGGAAACACTGCATATCTATGAGGTCTGCAAGTTTCTTTCAGTTACCGCGGTTGCCCCTTCTCCACTAGTACAGGCCAGAAAATCCTTTCTTTGCTTCATTCTTTCCGTTTTGCTGGTTTCTGTTTCTTTACCTCAACCGCCCAAATCTCCTCATAGCCCCTGCCAATCTTCTAAAACCCTTTGGGCTCTTCCGCCCCGCCCCGCCCCGCCCCTCCCCTCCCCGCCCCGCCCCGCCACGCCCCGCCCCGCCCCGCCCCGCCCTGCCCCGCCCGCCCCCGCCATCGCGCGCGCCCCCTAAATCAGGCGAGCGGGCGCCTCCGAGGCTAGCGCCTGCGCCCGTGCGATAGTGGTGGCGTGCGGCCCAACTATCCATCACGCGCGAGCGGCACGCGGGCGGAGCGTGCCTGGGCCGCGGCTGGGAGTGAGGGAAGGTCGGGGATCTGCGCGAGGTAGATCGGATGATTGGGTTAAGAAGGAAATACTGTTGGCAGGAGGAGGGATGGACATCCTGGAGTGTGGGCCTGAGTGAAACCAAACTCAGGGGCCCTAATGGTTGGTTAGTGGGCGAGAGGAGAGTGCACGAGGAAATGCGGAAGTTAGTTAAAAGGTTTTGGCTTCCAATTATTTCTACGAATAATAGAGTTTCTGAGCTGTAATTGTTTATCAGAAATGAAGAGGCATGTTCACACGTAACAGTTGTGCTGAGCATGTTTTACTGAGAATTCTTGTTAAGAACAACACGGAGTCTGTTTGATTTCAAGTTCGCTTTGGGATAAGACTGTCAAAGAGGATGTAGCTTGCTCATCCTCCAGTCGAAGGGAACAAAGGAAGCCCATTTACGTTGTGAGAATAAATGTTGCATTCTTATTGTGTTTAGACGGATTGATCTGAATATTTTTCTTAAATTCTAAAACTTTTACTTTTCTTACCACCATTTTATTTCCCATTCCATCCTCAAAACAATGTGAAATTTACCAAATAAGTTATGTCAGTAGCCCCTAACAAAAATTTAAATATTGCTTGACTTCCAGTTGGTCAGTTGAGGTATCAAAGTACTTGTACCATCATCTGTTGTGACGACATAATTATCCGAGGCACGGTCCGCCATCGACTTCCCGTCGATCCCTACTTCTTGTGAGAAATGACATCTTTTGAAAATTCTTTATCAACAACAAACAATAACAATTTAACAAATCTTATAGTTTCACAACTTAAGAAACATCTTTAAACACTCAGAAGTTATCACAACTAATGTCTTTAATACATACAATTGCATAATATCCACAATCTGTGGAACTGAAAAGCTCTCGATCTTGTCTCCACGACCTCACGAAGCATTCTGCTTAGGGTCCCAGGGCCTTCTAAATATGATGTTTAAGTAATTTAGTATACCCATCTCAACACATTTGTTATACTTCAATATCTTACAATCTCATTTAAATAAAAATGTCAAAGTCAACAAAGTCAAATTGCTCGAAAAGAGGGTGGGAATTAATACAATTATTTTTGTAGAATTAAGAACGGTGTAGATTTGCAACTTCTATCAAATATAATATATCAAATATATAATATATATCAAATAATCAATGTAATATATATCAAATATAAATTTAAACGATTAAATTCAATAGAAAAGTTTAAATCCCAAGTGAAATCGTTTCTGCTGCATAACTGTTTCTATACAATTAGAGACTATACTGAGCATCACAAGAAAAGGAACATTAATTTTAACAATGATACATAATGCATTATTTACCATTTGGACTGTATAAATGAGTATAAACAACCTGTAACAACTATTGTACTACAGCTTCCGGGTCAATGACCCCATCTCGATCAGGTTTTCGTCCAGTCTCCCTGATCCATTGAGCAAATGCTAAGATGGCCCCTTGTTTTGCTTCTGGACATAAATGTAACTTCATTTTCTGTGCACGTCTTCTAGAATTCAGTGGAAAATACAATTATTCAAATTATCGTTTCCATGTTGTCGCGGCAGGAAGTAATAAGAGCCAAAATTTATTGCTTATTTATCTTTGAAAATAGATTTTTACATGGGAGTTTTTGTTTTTTTCTCCTTTCAAAATTCAAAATTTTATTGCTTATTTATCCTTGAAAATAGATTTTATTACATGGGAGTTTTTTCTCCCTTTCAAAATTCAAAATTTATTGTTTGTTTATCCTTTAAAATAGATTTTACTACATGGGAGATTTTGGGTTTTTCTCCCTTTCAAAATTCAAAATTTAAGTAGTATATGACTTAGTATAAAAATCACAGAATTTTTAAAATGTGCAAACAATTCACTTTTCGTCATAGCCCGTCATACGCAGTTTTTAACTGTTTTTTTACGTAAAATAAATAAAAAAATAATGAAAGGGAGTGTAAGGAATGCCACATATCGCTCATTTAACAAACGTGTCTCTCCATTGTACCATTCAGAAAATTAAACAAACGCGATGGGCAATATATTGTCGCATCGACCAATGAAATATCTTCATTTACATTCCTTTGTTAATAAAACAGAAATTTCGTTATTAGTTTTAAAGTATCTAAAATATTTTCATTATTTAAAAGTATACTGCAAGATATTAAGAAAACTATTTATATTAGTATTTTGTTTTTCTTAAACTGGATGAGAGCATTATTTTAACATTTTAGAAATATCTAGGAAATTTTATTTTATTGCCGTGAAATTCTCGTGTACATACATCATGTTTTCAATGGATGACAATAGACATAAGCCTTGTAAAGGGAGTCAGAAAATCAATTCGAATCTCGAGGGAAATCAAGAAAGATTTATGATATGGCTTGGGCATGAAGAAAAGATGGGAAATAGTGCTTCGTCGAGTCGAGATAGTACAGAAATATGAAGTGAAGTATGAATAAATTACAAGCGATTTACGTCTTAATGATCGCGATAAACTCTCCTTGACCAATCACGATGAGTGCGTGCTGACGTATAAGGTGAATAGCGTTGTAAAGTAATTTTACGAGCTCTCAGAATGTTTGGAAGGATGAGAAATTGGATGTTGTATTTTATCAAGACCGTGAAGGATGATTAATGGTTCATATATGCAAAAAAGGTTGTCAGACAAGAACGTTGTGAATTATTTGTGATACATTTTGTATACGCATTTTAGAACACTATGTTTTATCGACATATCAATTAATGTACAAAATCCTTTTGAACAAATAACAATAAACAGCATGAGTTTATCTAAAAATAAATAAATTTTTCCACTGGTTTCCAAAATATTTATGAGTAATGTAATATCTTCCCCTCCTCTTTGTATAATCCCCCACCTTCTGGCACCAGACTTCCCCGGTTCACGACACCTCACGTTCGCGGCGTCAATGTAATATACTCTGCTTTACAATCCACCTCTCTGGTACCACGACGCTTCACGTCGCTGGTGCCAATGTAATATTATATATAATCCCGCTTTTAATTACTCTCTTATAAAATCTCACGCCCACTATCTTGCCCTGCCCTAGCCCTAAATTATAATTGGGTGCCACATTATCAATTGCCCGTACCTCTGCTAGCTCGTACTATTATCTGTTCCTTACCGTGTCGTAGTTCGCGCGCTCACTCCATACGGAGTTGAAGTAAGGGTCCGCTTTGTTCGTGCCTGGGTCAACATTCATACCATTACAAAAATAAAAAACATGGAATCACGGCAATTATGAGCCATTGGGATGCTCATGCATTTAATTTCAGACTTTTCTTAGCTGATATCCCTTTCGTGAACACCATCTGCCCCTCCAACTTACAAACATAACAACACAAATATGTATAAACACCCAGGAAGAAAAACATATAAACATACACACTGAAAATACAATACAAAGAAAACAAATCTCATCCATCCATCAGAATGCGCATTCTGTCGTGACCTTATTTATTATCCTTAGCCTAATAGCATAACTTGGTCTTCGACAGAACTTCTTTGAATGGAGCGTAAACAAACCAAAAAATAGTTTTTGCACAATTCGTGCCACTTCCCTTTCTGCAGCGATGTCACCTTCCATCAGCGCCCGTCGCTGGTAGTTGTCACGTGCATTATTCACGCACGCGGTTCCCCGTTCAGCTGCCACCAGATCCGCTACGGTTCACTTCTCCGTTTAAGACATGCCAATGCATCCACGACTATTGTTTTTTCTTTGTCTTAATCGCGTCTTCCCTGAACGTTATTTCTATATGTCGCGATATCCCTATATATCTTTCGCGACGCTTCTATTTTCTGACACCTAATTTACGTAAGTATTTGCTATGCAGACTTTTTTTTCGTGAATTTCTCAATGAATTTAACTAAATTTTCGATGCACTCGGTTTAAACAATTGTTCCTATGTAACCAAAATAGCTTATTAACGTTTTGACGACACTTCCGCGAAATTTCTCAAACATTCAACACAACATAAAAACGTGTGTGATCATCCTCAAATCCGAACTCATTCTGTCTCTGTAACCCAGTTCACATTGTTGGTCCCTACAATCCAAGTGACTGTCTTTTTTCCAAACATATGCCCATCACCATAATACATGTTCAACAACTCTTACATTTTTGCTGTTTTCGGGCATTTTGGTCTTACATAAATTCCCTGCACCGTAACTAATTTTGCCCTGCTCTAAATTTATTCTCAATTTTCTATTGAATTTATTTTGAGAAAATATGTGGGAAAGCATATGTGGAAAAGAGATAATTTGTATTTTGCTCAGAAGGAATGTTCTTTCATATGTACCAATATAAACAAAATACATATTAACACGAGGATATATTGTAAATTTTTTTTTCCTTTCTCGCACTTACTTCGTTTAAAGAGAAAGTATTGTAATCGTGCGCCGGAAAACGGCGAATTTTCAGCAGAAAAACCTTTATATCCGGGCCCTGGTAACGAAAATGAGGATAAATCATGCTCCTATATGTAGTAAGTTACTTCCTCTTTTCTGCTGTGCAGAATCTTTTGGGGCATTATGGACAAACGCATTCGATCCGTGGTGACGTTCAATCCACGCCAAAAAAGGTTTATCCCTGAACCTGGGTGTTTCGCCAACGTTCAGATTCTTCACGAAGCAGTCAGTGACATGAAAAAAGTAGAGGGAGGTATCGGCGCTGTGCTAGACATATCTAAAGCATTTGACACTGTTCCTCACGCGGCGATTCGGTGGACTCTATCCAGGAAAGGATCCCCAACGCTTTTACCAATTTGGTAATGGACTCTTACACCGACGTTTCCACAGTCATTCAGCACCCCTCGAAAGGCATTGAGGTGCCAATTCGTAGAGGAGTAAAACAGGGGGACCCCTTGTCCCCACTCCTTTTTAACCTCATTATGGAGTGCCTGCTTGAGAAATTAAATAACATGTCAGGATATCCGCTATTGGAAAGGAGTGTATCCGTATTAGCATTTGCTGATGATCTGGTGCTGATAGCAAAAGATGCCCTACGAGCTCAATAATTGGTTGATATTGTGGTGGAATACCTTGGGGCCCTCGGAATGACATTGTCAGTCGCGAAGTGCTCATCATTCCAAATTACAACCTTTGAACGATCCTGGTTCATTGAAGACCCTTGTTTGGAAAGGTTGGGGGAGAGAATTCCTCTGGTCAGTGATGACATACCTAACATACTTGGGAGGAACTACTCTATCTGGAACGGCTTCCCAGGTAAAGCATCATATCGAATTTGATGGAAGCAGTGACGAGGCTACAGAAGGCGCATTTAAAGCCCACTCAGAAATTGGCATTACTTACACCTACATAATGCCACATTACCTCTACCAATTAGTTATGTCGATGCTCAGGGAAGCGGACTGTCAAATCATAGTGGCAGTCAAACAGTTCCTACACCTGCATATGAGTACTGCAGATGGCTTATTTTACCTGGCCAAGAGAGATGGAGGACTGGGATTACTGCGGCTTGCCCAACACGTTCCTAGGGTAGCGCTGAACCTAGGGTTACGACTAGAAAATCTGCAGATCCCATTTGCAGATGGCTGAGCTCCTGTCCGAGATTCTACCAACGGACATTTAAAACCGCCAAAGCATTGAGACTCAACTGGCCCTATACCGAGCAAGATTTAAGATCTTATAAGAAGAAATGCGCCGATGACGAGGTAGCCGCCTGGGAGAAGCTTGGATCCCAAGGGAGAGCGGTTAAGGCGCATATAAACGATCCGATTGGAAATGCCTTTTTGGAAGACTATAATCTTCTGAAACCTGGTCTTTTATCACTGCACTCCAATTGAGATCAAATACCGCTGCCAATAAAACTACTCTTAGTAGAGGAAGGTCCAGAGAGGATGTATACTGCAGGAAGTGCAATACAGCGGTAGAAACTATGAATCACATCCTCGGTCAGTGCATTTTTACGAAACCAGCTAGAATAAAGCGTCATGACGAGATAAAGAACTTTATAGAGGGAAGATGCTCCGGAAATCAGACACTGTGGTGTCCACGGAAGCGTTCATGTGCGGAGTATAAAGAGGGGAAGCCTTTCCGAAGGGGTTAGACTCAAACCTGACCTGGTAATAAAAAGCCGGGAGGGGGTCCATGTGGTCGATGTGACTGTCCGCCACGAGGATGGGTCTAACCTTCTAAAAGCAGGGGAGGAAAAAGTGGTAAAGTACCAACCAGTCATTCCCCTGGCAGCCCAACTTCATGGAGTGCCCAACGCCAGAATCCTGCCTGTGGTGGTTGGAACCTCTGGGGTATGCCACGATCAACAGTCAGTGCCCTCAAGACATTGGGGATCATGTCTCGGGGAGATTTACTGACTATCTCGTTAATTGCTCTCAGATGCTCTATTAAGATTTACACACAATTTGTAAATTACGATGGAGCAATTTAGCATTGCTGGCAATAAATGCAAAAAATGAACTTCTTGGTCTAGTCTAGGGAACCCAGGGGATCCGACAATGCCTAGAATAACCTTAGTTACCACGACTCTAAGTGGGAAGTGTATGCTATTTAATGTAGCTTATAGAAAATTGTGTACCTAGACTCCATCATTTGTGGGTCTTTGGTACCGAAAAATCTATTGATGACAAATCGTCTGTCCGTTTGTGATCAACGCATAACGCCTAATCCGTTCAGACGAAATTATCCAAAATTAATATTCGATCGGTTAGAATAATCTCGAGTCCTGCGTGTTTGAAGCGGATATTTTGATTTTTGATAGTATTTTACATGAAGCATGGATATTTTCGAAAAGCGAAAAAGTACAATATTGATGACAAAGATTTTTGCTAAATGAAATGTGTTCCAAAAAATCATTATTTTAAAAATGCCTTTTAAAATAATGAGTATTTTAGCGTAATTTTCCAAAATGTTGGATTTGCAAATTAAAATTTCACACACATCTTTTGATAGAACCTTTCAGGAGTTATCACACTGCAATGCAACACTGGATCGCCGTGACACGGCAATTTGAAATTTTTAGAATAACTACCCATAGTTGAGATGTGTTTCCTCTGAATTGTCGAACTTGTGATGATGCATTACCTGTAAAATAATTAATTTCTGGGCCCAATGCGCTACGAATGGTACTGAATTTTACATGTGAAGGTGTATTAATATGAGTAGAAATTGCTCTGTTATAATTTTATGTAAATGTATGATACGAGAAAGAACTGCTGTTGTAGCACCATTAGTTTAATTTATAATATACAATGGTAAATTGCAGCAAAAAACGACCTCTGTCTCTCTTAGTTCGACACCCTCTTTATTGGTAGGAATGCAGCTACATGCATGTTCGGTAGGAATGCAGCTACCGGTATGTTCATTTATCAGTGAATAAAAAATATGTACGTGTGTGTATGGGGGGAAGCTTATTTTCAAATCCGTCAGGGACTTTAGAAGTTATAAAAGCAACCCTGTTTCCAGTGCCTGAAAAAGGCAAGAAAAGTATTGTGGAAATGCTGTGCAATTCAGGTGAAAATCGATGTACTTCTTCGTTTTAAAGAACAATTTAAATGATGATGATGATGATGATGATAGATATTTATTATTTCTGCAGGTAGGTATTTACAACCTGGTGGCAGAACACTACAATTTACATATTAAAATTAGAATAATAAACTTTAATTACTTAACAATGTAACTTTAAATTTTTAAAAAAAAATATACTACTACTACTATAATAATAGTATGCTAAAATAATTTAACATTTTATGGCTGACCTGAACAATTATTTTAAAGTATTAAATACAAGACTACTCGACTTTTTAATTACAATTCACTTCATCCACTTCACTTTCACTTCACAACATTTACAATTCACTTCTCTTTCTACTTCTATGCTGCACTACACTGAACAACACGTCACTACAATACTTCAATACAATACTACTTTGAATATAATTATATATTTAGCAAAACAACGCATTTAATAGTAATTAACACAATAATAATATCAATAAAAATAACAATAATAATCAAATAATAACTGTTATTATAATCCTAACTTAGTAAATTAATAAAGTTTACAAATATCATTAGTTAACTTATTTTTTAAATCTTTCAACTCCTAGAGGAAAGGGTCCCAAGGCTGTCGCAGGTAACTTATTCCAGTCCGTTTTTGTTCTATTTGTAAAGGAAAATTTTCCAACAACTGTTCTCTGTGGCCTAAACTGAATTTTGTGCTTGTGATCCCCCTACTAAAGTACGAAGGTCTACCCAGTCGGATGTAGATTTCTTTTCAAGCTGGATAACCGGCATACGCTTTATACAGGGCAAAGAGTCTTGCCTTAACTCTCCTAATTTCTAGAGACTCCCATTCTACATTCTTCCTATTGCTTCGGAAAGTAAATGTATACGCTCTTCTCTGTACTCTATTCAAATATTCTTTTTGTGAGTTTCTACAAGGGCCCCAAAAAACCGCCTCGTATTTTATTAATGGACGAACTAGAGATAAAAACTAATTCTTTCGCAGTACTCTTTTTTAGTATTCGCATAGTAAAATGCAAGGACCTCCAGGCGTTCCCTACCACACAGTTTACCTGATTTTCCCAACTCAATTTGCCAGCAAAAATTATTCCCAGGTACTTACAAGACAAGACTCTTGGAATATTTTCGTTGCCTAAACGGTATTCAGTTTCCTTACATTTGCGAACCCTACCAAACGTAATGGTTTTGCTTTTCGAACTATGTATTGTCATGACTTTTTTTCCCATAAATGTAATCTCTCTAGATCACCCTGCAAAATATCATCGTCTACTTTTCATTGAATAACTCGATGTATAAATGCTTTGTGTCATTTGTTTCTCTTGAGCCTCCCACGTTTCCTGTTCCTTATTATTCTTGACCATGTATTGTCATATACATTTTCAAAGACATAGGCCATCTTTGTTTAGGACGTCCTCCCCTTTTTTCCCCTGTCTTGGGTCCCAGGTTGTTAACACGTATGCCCATCTGTCATCTTTTGACCTTGGCACGTGACCACCCTGTTCCATTTTTGTTCTTGGGCCCTTGCAGCTAAATCCTTTAAACAGCTCTGTTTACCAATTTATTCATTCTTCATTTTTTTGTCCTTCAGTCTGATGTGTAGAATTTTCCTCTTCATGTTTCTTTGATATACTCTTAGAGATTTCATATGTTGTGTAAACCTCCATATAATTTGTACTCCATATAATAACACGGGAAATACACAGCTGTCTATGAGATGAAATGTTAATTTTCTGTTTATATTTTGGTCCTCAAAAATAAATTTCAAAGATCAAAATTTTCCCCAAGCTAGTCCTATTCTTCTCTTTATTATTATTATTATTATTATTATTATTATTATTATTATTATTATTATTATTATATTTCATGTTTCAAAATTTCACGCTCTTCCGGAGTTTTCAAGTATAACTCAAGGACAGAACGTCAACACATATGGTGAGACAGATGGTGAGAAGTTCTTGCTCCAGTGCACTCAGGTTCCGCTTCAATGATTTAGGGAGAGAACCTTGCGCACAATGTTGGTGGTTGCCAGCAACACGGCCTTCTGCATGATGCTGAGGTGCCACTCATTTAGATGGAGTTTTTCTTTTACAATCCTCCAATGGTCAGTCACAAGCCCATTAGTTGAAATAATTACGGGTACAATATCTACCTCTATTAGTTTGTACAAGTTTTTCAGTTCAATTGAGTGTAGCTGATATTTTCTTTTCTTTCTGCAATAGTTGTCAGCAAATTATGATCTAGTGGGACTGCGATATTTATTATTATTGCCATACCAGTAGTTTTGTCGAATACGACAATATCAGGCTTATTTGCTTCCACTGTTTTATCTGTAACAATGGGAGTATCCAAAGATTTTGTTCTCTCATTAGACAAAACTTGTTCTGGTAGATATTTGTAGTAAGGCAAGCTTTCCTTTATCAGGTCCGATCTTTTGGCAAGAGCTTGGTGGATGATTTTGGCTACATTATTATGACGTAAATAATCTGTTTGTGCCAACTGAGAGCATCCACTGCAGATATGTGGATAGATTCGGTGGCCTTCTTACACAGGCGACACTTGTCACTGATGTTCTCTTTCATAATATATCGCCTGTAGTTATTAGTGGCTACTACCTGATCTTGAATGACCAGTGCAAATCCTTCCGTCTAGCCAAAAAGCCCAGCTCGATCTCTTCACATCTATGGAGTTACTTTGAAGAGCAGTAGCAAACCTGCCATGGAGTTCCTTTGATCTCCACTGCTCAATTCGGTCCACAGGTTTCGAACTCTTGGATTGTGATCTTCCTGGAGCAGCTTCAGAGGTGTATAGCTTGTGCACAAATGGCCGTCATGGATTCGTTGTTGATGAAATAATTTCTGAGCTGTTTTTCTTGCTGGCGGCACATAACTTCAAGACTTAACAGTCCACGGCCCCCACGATGTCTTGAGAGATACAGCCTTTCGGTGGAACTTCGAGGATGATGCATCCGATATTTTGATAGAAGTGTTCTGACTTTTCATTGAAAGCTTGCAAAGATGTCTCAGACCACTTGACAACTCCAAATGTATGTGATTCTGCTGAAAGAGCCCAGGTGTTAATTCCTGTAATTTTTTTCTCGAATTAATACAGGACTTGCAGATTTTCGTCACACGAGAGAGAACCTTGCTTTCCACTTATTTTCTTATTTTTTCATCTGCAGTTCCTAGGAGCTGTTGGAGGCCCAGATACTTATATTCATCGCCATTGAAGAGTTCTTGAATTCTTAAATCTTCCATCAAATGAGGTTCATTCTCTGTATTCTGGACGCTACCTCTCTTCACGTGAACTACTGCGCACTTCTCCAAACCAAGATCCATACAAACAGAGCTGCTGAAGCTTTCTACTAGTGTCAGCATGCTGCGAAGTTGTTCTGGCCCTTTAGCATAGAGCTTGAGATCATCCATATATAATTGGTGGGAAATGATCTTCTTGGGTTCTTCAAAGCATACCCATAGCCGGAAGCATTCAATATCCTACTCAAAGGGTTTAATGCTAGGCAAAACCAGAGCGGACTTAGGCTATTTCCTGAAAAATGCCTCTAGAAATTTTTAAAGTACCTGTCTGGTAACTGAATTTCCTCGCATTACAAGCAGTGTTGTTCGCCAGCTGTTCATACACGTTGTAAGAAATGTAATGATAGAGGAATGAACCTTGTAGAGTTGAAGGGTTCTGCTGCAACCAAGAATGCGGAATAGAATTGAATGCTTTTCGGAAATCAATCCAGCCCACCGACAAATTATGCGCTTTCTTTTTTACATGCTTGGATACAATATTATCTATTATTAATAATTCTTTGCATCCTCGAGATCCTTTCCTACAACCAACCTGTTCTGGCAAAAGCAGCTCATTTTCTTTCAGATGCTCGTCGAGTTTGGTGGCAATAATGGAGGTGAGAACTTTATAAATTGTGGGTAGACATGTAATAGGTCTATAATTCTCGGGGCAAGACGCATTTCTCCTTTCGGTAACATAAATGTCACACCCATGGTACAAAATTTGGCAGCACAGATGTTCCTTGCAAAATATTTTGAAATTGACTCCAATATATCATGAGTGCATGTCAGATATTTCCACCAAAAATTATGAATTCCATTTATTATTATTATTATTATTATTATTATTATTATTATTATTATTATTATTATTATTATTATTATTATTTTCTCATCTTATTGGCACATTTGAATGAATTGCACAGATATACAAAATCAAAGCACAATACATCTATTTTTTAAAAAGAATTTATAATACATTGTTTCCCATGAATTTCCGCACTATCCCTGTTGTTAAAATAACAACTGCCTTCTGCATGGGGTTGTACAGGTCTTCATTCAAACCTAGTTGCTTAAGACCCCAAATCAGACTCCTAGGGATGACTCCGGTGCTTGAAACAATTATCGGGATAATGTTGACTCTTTTCATATTCCACTGTTTTTTAACGAGTTCAACAAGATTTGCATATTTACTGATTTTTTTCAGTGTATTTCCTTTGAATGTTGCCAGTATTTCGGACAGAAAAATCAATAAGCATGACATGTTTCTCACACTTGTTAATCACAACCAAATCCGGTCTGTTGTGAATCACTGTCTGGTCTGTTAAGATAGTTCTATCCCAATACAAGCGCCACTCTTCGTTCTCCAGAACACTCATAGGTTGGTACTTAAAGTACGGAAGCTTATCTTCAGTCGGAAGACTTGAACGGAAGACAAAGCTTGATGAAAAATTTTGGCCACCGAATCATGTCGCTCGGTGCCTACTAAATGTGTTCAACCCGAGGTAACATGATGAATTGATTCCACTGTTGACAACCATAACGACATAACTCATTCTGCACATTGCTATCTCTAACAATTCGTTCAAATATTTACGCGTTGGAATAACTTGATCCTGAATAGCCAACATAAACCCTTCAGTTTCTGGAAAGCCCTGTCCTGATATAAACCAGTAGTTCGATGGTTTCAAATCGACGTGTTCTTGGCTCATCTCGTGTGGATGACTTCCATGAAGAGCTTTGGTCGTCCATAAATCTCTCTTTTCGCCGTCATTGCATGAGAAGTCCGCAACATCCTGTCTCGACAGCTCTATCGGAGTATAGACATCTGCTTCACAAATTGCTTTATGCAGTTTTGATGTATTTGCCGCAGAGTGGAAATACATTCTCATGCTCTTCACTTGCCGACAAAGTTGGTTTCCAATGTCTGTGAGTCCTCTTTCACCCATATTTCTCGGAAGTGTTATACGTTCGACTGCAGATTTTGGATGGTGCATGCGTGCTTTCGTCATTCAAACTCTCAGTTTCCGTTGTAAGTTCTCAATGTCAGTTTTGCTCCACTTAATGAGTAGTTTAGACTTTGTTTTGGTTCTTCGGAAGAATTCCTCTGCAAGTACATCTTTCATTTTACCTTGGTCAATGTGCCTTGCCTGTCTCACTCCCAGGTATCTGTACGTTTCCTCAGCAGAAATCGCTTGTATCAACTGTTTATTTTCAAGTTCAAAGGCCTCTTAGCGTTCCTTTTACAATATTCAATGTTCGACATTTTTCCAGGCCAAAATCCATTTTAATACTTTTTGAAAATGATTCACAATCTCGATAGTTGTGAAGTTGAGATTTTGTCGAAGCATATTTAAATCATCCATATATAAAAGGATTTATGAGATACATCATTCTTGCTCCCAATTTAATTCCAAATCCACATTTAGTGGAATTCAAGAGATTAGATAGCTGATTCATACAGATGACAAACCAGAGGGGACTTAGTGAGTCTCCCTGAAAAACACCTCTTCGCACATTGATTATATCAGTTTGGATGTTGTCAACAGGAGTACTTTTGATAATTTTTAGGATAATTTTTGTTCGCCAGTTCGACATAACATGTTCCAAGAAGGAGACCACTTTTGTATCAACCTCATAGATCTTAAGTATTTCTATCAGCCACGTATGTGGTACAGAATCAAAGGCTATTTTGTAATCAATATACGCCATGAAAAAGTTGCGATGTTTTGCATATTCTTGACCACACACTACTGAATCTATGATTAACTGTTCTTTGCAACCCATGCAGCCTTTGCTACAGCCTTTCTGTTGGACTGCAATAATATTGTTGTCTCTACAGTGGGTGTATATCCGTTGTGAAAGGCACGATATAATGATTTTATACATCGTTGGCAAGCAATAAATAAGGCTGTATTTTGTTAGATCTTTTGTCTTTGGATATCAGATATGTAATTCCCTGGGTAAGAAATTCTGGCATCTTATCTGTTTGTTGTACGACATCATTGATCAATTCAGCCAGCCTTTGGTGAGTGCACCATAATCTTTTATACCAAAAATTATGAATTTTATCTGGTCCTGGAGCTTTCCAATTCAATAGGTTCTTGATTACTTTACTGACTTCTTCAGTTGTAAATTCTTGGTAATGCATATTGGTAAGATGTTCACAGCGTTTCTTCTCTTCTCCAATCCAGCTCGCTCTCACATTACATTCTGCTGGATCGGAAAGTTGCTTACTCCAAAAATCATTCACCTGCTCTCGTGTTGGATATAATCCTTTGTAATTGCGTTCTTCCTTTCTTACCAGGTTTCTGTAAAAATTCTTTTCAGATTTTTCAAACAAAATGTTATCTTTCCTCCTATTTCTGTTGGTTCTATATCTGGACAATGTTTGTTGTATCTGACAGTCGATCGAACTGATAGTCTCTGTTTCAGCGTGTCAATGCACTTTGTACTGCACTGTGGTACATAATAATAATAATATTATTATTATAATTTATTGTATAGTTTGGCCATGATAAGTATATTACTTCACATAACCAATGATTTAGTTTTCTATTGTTTTTATGTTCTACTCAATTTGACAATAATTTTGTTTTTGTTGGGTTCATCGTTACATCTACTTCAATACTTTTTTGGTATATTTCATTCACCATTTGTTGTTCTGCTCCCTGTTTGCAAACTATAATTTGGAATAACTATTAAATATGATTATTAAAATACAACCCGCCTTAAAGGGCGTAGAGTTGCTAACTCTGAGGGCTCCGGATTCAATCACAGAATAAAGCGTATTTTTGTCGGCTATGCTCTATTCAGGGCAATCCTGAAGCCAATACAACATCCTTTCAAAATGAGTACCAATATTTCAATGGTTTTAATACAGTATATAATGGGGAATATACACACATACAACATGGCGCTTCTCTCACATATTCTACCATTTCTTGAAAGCATATAACATCTTTTATGGCCCGTTAATTCACAGAGAACCCTGAAAGAGGAAAAATGCAAATAATCGGCAATGAAAAGAATTTTCTACCATTAGATAAAACAATAAGCTTTGAACTCGTAATCCAACGGGGTATACCCTTTGAATTCAATATGGTGGAAAAGGACACTTTGAATTCAATATGGCGGACAGTATCACACGCCACGTCGGTATGGCGTACAACGCTTTCGCACTTTGGATATCTAATGAACTATATACAACAAGATTTAGCTGTGTACTCATTCCCCAAGGTCATAGTTTTTCCGACACATTCAAAATTTGTGCAGTGCAAATCCGACACCTACAGGCCGCCACACTTGCGTTTCCCTATTCTTTTTAACTCTTCCCAAAAAGTTTTGGCTTTGAACTTATCAAACGCGGATTTTCTAGGTGTCTACCGGCCTATAAGCAGGTTGTTCTTGTAGTACGTAATTGCACAAAGGGTATTAAAAACTGCCTTTAATATGAAAGGGAGTTATACATTTATGTAAATTCAACTAGACAGTTACAACAAACTAATAAGTCAAAATCAAAAATAGGTATCATCTATCAAATTTAGTTTCCTTCATTCTTTTCCCAGTTCCTTTTCTTATATTTTCTTTCTTGTATCTAATGGTAGCGTTTTATGTACTTCATGAAATAATATTTACTTTTTTTCGTTTTATCCACTTTTATAAAGAACAGGAAAAAAATGCCTGATGAACGGGAGAGAAGTTCAATATGCGCTTCTTTTCTTTAATCCCCGAACTCAAATGTTATTACTTTAAAATACTACTAGTCTGGGAAAAATAGTTTTAAATTGTTCATTTAAAATCTATTGCAGATTTCTATTTCTATAGACCAATTGCAAGAAAACTGAATTAATATCCTGAACGCTTTCCCATTGACCGTTTATAGCTTTCCTATCGATACAGATCCGCAGCTTGGCCTGTCTTTCTGGTGGGCCAAGACGTCCATATTCACAGGAAATAATGGCCATGGCCACTAGTTTACATTCGTTTGTATTTACAAATAATTTTAACATTTTCAGATGTTTAGAGAGCAAAGAATTAGTTGACCAAACCTCTCGATATTGTATGAATTTGTGAAAACCCCTCAAAGGCAGAAGTGTTAAGCAGGACAGTGAGAGTAAAATTCGTGCTTATGTCTTCAACGACACGTTTTGAATGTCGTTAAGACGTCACCAAAGTAACAAAACCATTCCTTGTGTTTGGCAATTTCTTGAAACATTGTCATATACAAGTAAAATGTTGGTTTTTTTTAACGTAACCCTTGAGAAATAATCTTACTTTTCAGAAAGCGAAACGTGAATTACGCTAAGATTCACGTGATTTGTTGAGAATCGGGAAACAAGATGCAGAAGTTGAGAAAAACCATATACCACTCACGTGCCAGGTTGTCATTACTGGCAGGTCAGATTAGCAGGAAACAAATGCGCAAAAGGCCGTTGCCACAACACGCAAGAGATCAGCGAAATAATCGCCCACAACGGCGTAAAATAAAAACCAAACCCAATAAACGAAAAAAACAACAAATAAACAAACATGAAAACACAGGGCGCAGAAATGTAGCCTATCTCATGACACGGACAAAAAGAGTAAATAAACGAGGCCTTTGTGAAAAGCTGCGTGTATTTTGCGCTGGAATATCTACTGTACCTGTTTGTCGCGTGCTCGGACACTATCAATCATTTCGCAACGGGGCACGGGCGTTGGCGGAGGGGGATAGGGGGGGGGGCGGGGGGGGGCGGGGGGGGCAGGGCGGATCGGCAGCCAGCGTGGCGTAGGCAAATAGACGAGCAGAAAAGAGAAGCCATGAGAAAGGGAAGGAGTAGAGGCTTCGAAAGATAATGCAAGAGGGTGTTGAAAAACACGGAAAAATTATTTATATTCTAAATACAATTGGATTGTCTGTTTGCAGTTTGAAAAGAAGTGTCCTTTTCTTATTTCATATGCTTATTTAGACGATGTAAAAGCGAAGTCTATATTTTTACGATTTTTGGCCATTTGTACAGAGTAATCTCATGATTTAACCGATTTTGATGTGGTTTATATTGAAAAAGTGTTTTACCGGGCATAACTATGGCTTCTTTTTAAAATTATTATTTTTATGTGTAAAATGTTTGTTTGGTGTTTTTTTGCACAAATATTCAGTTTTATTCCGATGTTAATGAAATTTTAATATGTGACTAGTTTGACATTTCGTCAAAATACCGCTCTGTCAATTTTCTACCTCTTACATCAAAATTCAAGGTGCAAAGGTGTATCTTTCCGTTTTTCGCAATTATATAGAAAATAAATTAGAAAATCAACTAGTGAATTTAACATTTCTAAAGCCAACAAATTTTTCTAATAAATTATTTATTATTCATTCCAATCGCGTCAGTAGGCTTTGAGTAATTGTAGATCAGAATTGTCTTTTGAATTGTCCCGAGAGTATTCAACAAGGCATCATCGTAAGGCTGCAGTTTTTCAACACATGAAGAAAAACACTATAGTTCAGATCAGTATTCGTTTGTCACTCTTCCCGCTTCTGCAAAAGGAAACAATTTGAAAGACACTGATTAATGCGGTTATCCCAGCGTAGATATTTCTCACATGTGAGCATTAAGCATTTTATTTTGACAATGTAATCGAACCAACACTATTATCGAACAATTTTCGATCAGGTATTCATTTATATTCTCTTCGTTATTTTAATATTTTTCTTTATGAAATATTTTTTATTCTAAGTGACACCAAAACATAACAAAATCATTGTTTTATTGATACATTTATTTAAACGAATTGTTTATGAATCCACAAAACGTCCGTAACGTAATTCAAATACCGAGAAATAATACGACCGCAATTTTTAAATTAAGTGAGAACAATTTTTTGGCAACCATATTGCTGCATGAAGACTGCCACCTTTCTACACCTCCAATACACAATACAGAACTTTCAAACGGCGATGCCATTGTTGAAAGTTTATCAGGATAAGATTCTTGGTAGTGTGTCTATTACTCACATTTTCGAAAAAATAAACATGACCTTATTTACTGTATATAGTTTTTAATGAATAGATTTCACTAAGGAAAAATATATCTTCATTAACGTAGTTGAACATATTATTGAGGTTTATGTAAAATACTCCTAAAAATCCATATATTCACCGACTTTGGTGGCTAAGGGTACCAACTGATGTCACTGCAGTCTGACCGGGAAGTCTTAGTTTGATTCCCGACTGTGACAGGGTTTTCGACACTAGCTAGATAGCTAGGTCAAATTCAGCAGCTGTCTGGAGGAGAATTTTAGCGGCAGCTGCTCTGATTGGTAGTTTTTTTCCCGATCAACACCAGGTAAATGCCAGAGCAGTATCCTAACAAACGGGCTATGAACCGCGCATGATACTTCCTTCCTCTCCCTTGTTCTTTCGTCATCTCTCATAAACATACATTTACTCTCACATGCACTACAAACTGGTGAGAGACGAGTCGGTATCTTTAGAGCACGTCCCGGTTGGGGCGGTGCTCGCTGGTGGGAGGTACCTGGTGAAGGAAAATACCCGAAGCCGATGTAGGTCGGCAGCGGATCTGGCCATCCAGCGGGGGAAGATCGGTGCTACCTCTCGCTGAAAAAATATTCACTAGACTACCAACCTTAGCAATTGACGCGCCCGAAATCACTAATCAATCAATCAATTCTCTTTACTACGTAAGTAAGCTGTGGCGGGAAATTAATTTGACGGGAACCCGTCGTTGACACCTCTCCGACGGTGAACTTTTTTACACCGTTCTTCTCTCCATTGGAATGCGTCTGTTTAAATGGTTACCACATATCACACGCTTTTCAACATTTGAGCCTCTGATGAGCATGTGTCTTTGTTTAGTGGAATAAATCTTCTTCGGGACTGCGATTCCTTTGTATGCGACCCACCCAATCTTTGCTCTACAAGCACTCTGTCGACCCGCCATTTGTAGCTCTTCTTGCTCCGTCTACGCACACGAGTCGTCTACAAAACGCCAGCGGATAGTACGGTTGCAGTGATAATCCTGGTAAAGCAACGTTCGTTACATGTGTTTTTGGTAATCCGACGACCCTGCTCTGAACCGATTTTAGAAACGTTTCACGTCACAACAGAACAGAGGAAAAATTTTTATTGGTTTTTATGTTAGCGTTTCGAATATCCATGTTTTCATTAGCTGATCATAACTGAATTTAAAACGAGGAATTCTACAAACAATAAATATGAATTACAAGCGAACTCATCCCAACAGATCATCGATATGGTACAAAAAATTGTGTTTTGCTGATTCAGATCGGTCTGTCATTTTGAATAATTATTGCTGACAACTGTCAAAAACATTGCATCTCATCACAAATGTGTCAAGCATCAGACGTGTTTTGCTTGAAAGTTAACATTATGTTCTCATATTTAATTTTTATTAACTGCTTCCCATGGAATGAAATATGAGTCAAGCGCGTAAAAATCAGTATGCAATAACTCTTGAATGTGTAGGGTTAAAATCTTTTATTTTACACATGGATTTCATAGACCCATATTGGTTCATAAATGTCAAATATATTGCTATTTTCTTATTTTAGAGGACACAAATACTAAACCCACATTGAGACAATTCATCATAACTATAAAATATTTTACTTCACATTAGGTTCTCACACTTGATAAAATAACATTATTGGGTAATTTCAATAGAACTGTATGGGTAAAGAAATAGCTCTTATAGTGGGTAATGAAGTTACGTATTTTTATTTGCAAACTTTATTTTCATATATAAGAAAAATACTTCCCAAAGAGAAACCCACACTAGTTCCTCCTATGAAATTCAATAGAAAACGGACCGCCGTATGTTATGCTTTCTGTCGTCTCTAACACAGTTTATTTGTTCTCCGTGTATTGGAGTCGCTGTATAACTGGATCTGCCATAGAAAAGGGAAAAGCCGAGAAGGTCTGACGTCATGTTCCAATACACCGTTCGTAACGTGGTTTGGCATGTGACCTAAAAGCATGGATGAAGTAATACTTGGCAACGAACGTAATTGCATTTCGAGAAGGATTTCCACAAAGTTTTCGAAAATTAAAGGCTCATATTCTGTTTTTGTCGGCGTGGCAAAGGGGAACATGAAATAAAACGAAGCAGTCTCCAAAGCAAAATTTTTATCCGCGTCATAAATCGTGTTCTCTAATCCACTTTACTCTGTATTAGCTTTCAAAAAGTAAAGTAAAAATGTTTTTCGAGGTAATGAGAGGCGGAGAAATTAAATTTATGTTCAGATAACATTCAGTCAGTATCGCCATAACAGCACTTTTCTAGATCCACTTTTTGATAGCAAAAGATCATTCTGCCTGTAGGGCTAAGTCTTCCTGGACAGAATATACCTCAATTGCGAAATAATTAATACATATACGCAATTTATTTACACTTTATATTATTTAATTTTATGTCACAGCTATTGAATTAATCATGTAAATGGGTTCATATTTTTTAAACCAATTATTCCATAAAAGTTAATATTTTCAGATATCATATTGTTATTAGAATGATTATAGAAATTAACAAAACTAGTGTTTAGTAAAGGGTTTAATTTCGATACGTGGTATGTTCAAGTAAACGAATGACAATAGAAGAGGGTTTTCTTATTTACCACAAGTGTAATTATATCCCTTTATCCATGTGGTACTTTTAATATTTTTTGCGTTTCTATTGAAGAATAATTTTAGTTTTGAGAAATACAAGCCTCTCTTTACTAATCGATGCATACATTCAGTCACGTCATATTCGTTCTGAACCTGGTTAGCGTTCCGAATAAGACTCATGGGTCTTGCAATGTGTACTTATGATCACCATAATGAATGAGAGAATAAAAAAAGCGGTATTGAAGTGGAATATATCCATCACATTCCAAATCAAATATTAGACGATACTGAGGAACAATGCCGACATTACTTATAGAGAAAAGACACATGAGTGAGAATATAACATTTATAAATTTTGAAAAATGGAAAAGCGAGTCACTTCTGATTCAGAAGGGGTTTTGCTTGCGTATCTCAGATAAATACAATTGGCGTTTATATTTTTTCATGTCTTCACTGCTTTCACATGTTTTCATGCTTTCACTAAGTGCGTTGTTCATTATGCATTATTTTATATTGTTCCATTAGATAATGTTAAACCGACGTGCTTATGACAGTACTACACCACGCTGAAGAAAATGTTGCCTGTGAAAGATTATAATTACATGTAAATTTCAACAGCCAAGTTTAGGCGGAAAACTTTCTCAATTTAAGTAATTGTTCTTTAAATACTAATATCTTTGTGAAGTAAATTAATAATTAAGAATTTCTTCCTAAATTTTCAATTTGTTTACTTTTTTATTACTATCCATAGTGACTTAATGACCAATTTTTACCTTTTCCTGAAATATGATTAGTAGTTATGGAGTTTTAATTGTACGCATGCAATAAAATTTTGTGAAATTAACGAGTATATTTAATTTACTAAACGAAAAATAAGTGTTCCGTGTTCAATATTATCAATAGATTTTAATTCGAAATGATACAATCGAAAGTACATTTAAATTTAATTTCTAAATTCAAAAATGTATTGAAAAATTAAATTGTTTAGTCTTACTAGGAGTAATAAAGTTTTAAATGTAAACTCTCAAAATAGATAGAAGACTAAAAACTTTATGGAATTTTTATCAGTACACAATTTCGTTTCTTTATCCGACAGAACGATTTTTATTTTTAGACGGTAAATTATAAAAAAGTAGAGCCAGAAAATTTACGTTCAAACCTAATGAAAATTATTTACTCTATGAACTTGGAAGTTTACGTGAGATAAATATTTTACATACGTACTGTATAAAATACGTTTTATCTCCCGTTTTACAGTCTTACGTGTCACACGAGAGAATACCCAAGTTAGTTTACATGAGGTATTAAATTTAATATGATCTTAACTTGAACAGTTTGCCCTTTTCGAACGATAAGCGACGCGAAAGCACTGTTCTCACGGAATCCCCCAGAAGGGCCCCTTCGCGAGACCTCGGTCGCCGATTGCGAGCTCTTTGGAAGAGGGCTGAGGCCGTGGAGAGGGTCGCTCGCTGAACGATTGGCCGAGTGCTGTTGCTGAACTCCTCCAAATGTAAAGGGATCGTAAAAAACTTTTAACTTTTTGTTTTATTAATTATAAAGCCAAACATCCATAAGCTTATTTAAACTAGTGCTGCTAAACAGCATATAATTTTTTTCCAATTTATTTGTAACGGCCACCCAAAATTATAATACCACTTTCTAAAAATAAAACACCAGAGGTAAGTAGCTCTTACGCATATTGAAAAATAATGAAAATAATGAAAAATAATAAAATAATAAAAAACGATCAGGATATTTTGAACTCAAATAAGAAAACTAAAGCAATGTGGAATATAATAAAAATACTACCAAATCAACTAGAAACCCTGTAGAGAATGTTGTTTTAAAATATAACGATATAAATGTGAACGATCCGGCAACAGTGGCTAATCTCTTTAACCAATACTTTTCGAGAATTGCTGCCGATCTCACTAAGGGTCTTCAGGCACAAAACTCAAAAACAGACAGTTCACCCAAAATTTTAGACACAATGTTCGTTTCCGAAACTTCTTCCTATGAAATTCTCAAAATAATCGGTAAACTAAAAAAAAATATTCGTCCGGTTTAGATGAATTCCCGGATTCTTTGTTAAAGACTTGTGCGTATGCCATTATACACCCGTTAACGCACATGTTTAATGCATCTTTATGCACTGAACGTTTCCAGATATTTTCAAAACAGCTAAAATTAAGCCGCTCTTTCAAAAAGGCAACAAAATGAAATTCAAAATTATCGGCCCATTTCTCTTCTATCAGTTTTTTCAAAAATATTAGAGAGACTTTTTTACGTACGAATGCAAACATATAAAAAAACAAATCCTTTTAAAAATTTAAATTTAGATTGCCAACATGGATTTAGAAAATCAAAATCAACGGAAACAGCTATATTTTCTTTTCTTAAAGATGTCGCCTCATCATTGGATCAAAACGAGGCACCTATGGATTATTTTTAGATCTCTCAAAAGCTTTTGACGTCATTGATCATGACATTTTACTTTCCAAATTAC
This sequence comes from Teleogryllus oceanicus, assembly GCA_964035755.1. Lineage (NCBI taxonomy): Eukaryota > Metazoa > Arthropoda > Insecta > Orthoptera > Gryllidae > Teleogryllus > Teleogryllus oceanicus. Next base: position 20,678,027 of record CAXIVR010000007.1, on the reverse strand, counting down.
CTTCATATGGAATTCGTGGTATTGCTCTAGATTGGTTATGTTCGTACTTTAAACAACGATCTCAGAGAGTTGAAATACCTTACTGGAATGATGGAACATTACGTACGCACCTTTCCGACTCTTTGCCCGTTGCATGGAGTTCCTCAGGATCGATTTTAGGCCCTACTCTGTTCCTACTTTATGTAAACGATATGCCCTCGACGATTCGAAACGGAAGAACGGTTCTCTTTGCGGATGATACGAACATCCTTTGCAATAAAGAAAAGTAAAGATACATATATTGTTGATTTTTATATAAAACAATTCTGTGCTCCATTGAAAATGAACAGTGTACCATTGACTGATGTTAAGGCAACAAAATTTTTAGGTCTCTCAATTCAGTCAAACCTTAAATGGAACGTCCATTTAAATGAATTGAACACAAAATTAAGTTCATTATGCTACGCGTTCAGAATTCTTGCAAATTCAGTCAGCCTTCATACTGCTCGTTGTGTATACTTCTCGAATGTTCATTCCCGCCTGAGATATGGCATAATATTCTGGGAAATACATCTTGCAAAAAATGCCGAAGTCTATTACTATAACTCTCTTCATTAATCTAGGAATTCTACCATTACCGTGTCTTTTTATTTACGAATCAGTGGTTTTTGTAAAAAATGACTTGCTCAAGGGCGGGAATATATTTTCAGAAAATGCCGAAGTCTATTACTATAACACTCGACGTAGAAATCACATTCATCAGGTGACAGTATCAACAGCTCATTACAAAAATTCACATACAATACATGTACATTATTTTACAACACTTTGCCAGATGACATTAAACGATTAAATTCAATAGAAAAGTTTAAATCCCAAGTGAAATCGTTTCTGCTGCATAACTGTTTCTATACAATTAGAGACTATACTGAGCATCACAAGAAAAGGAACATTCATTTTAACAATGATACATAATGCATTATTTACCATTTGGACTGTATAAATGAGTATAAACAACCTGTAACAACTATTGTACAACAGCTTCCGGGTCAATGACCCCATCTCGATCAGGTTTTTCGTCCAGTTTCCCTGATCCATTGAGCAAATGCTGAGATGGCCCCTTGTTTTGCTTCTGGACATAAATGTAACTTCATTTTCTGTGCACGTCTTCTAGAATTCTGTGGGAAATACAATTATTCAAATTATCGTTTCCATGTTGTCGCGGCAGGAAGTAATAAGAGCCAAAATTTATTGCTTATTTATCTTTGAAAATAGATTTTATTACATGGGAGTTTTTTTGTTTTCCCTTTCAAAATTCAAAATTTATTGCTTATTTATCCTTGAAAATAGATTTATTACATGGGAGTTTTTGTTTTTTTTCCCTTTCAAAATTCAAAATTTATTGCTTGTTTATCCTTGAAAATAGATTTTATTACATGGGAGTTTTTGTTTTTTTCTCCCTTTCAAAAATTCAAAATTTAAGTAGTATTAGACTTAGTGTAGGGATCAACAGAATTTTGAAAATGTGCACACAATTCACTTTTTCCCATAGCACGTCATACGCAGTTTTTAACTGTTTTTGACGTAAAATAAATAAATAAATAAATAAATATTATTTAGATGCCTTCAGCTGGACTGACAACGTTAGATACACTACACAGAAGGATTGAAAAGTTCATTTTGTCATGCGCGTATTAATGAAAGCTAACTTTATCATGAAAAATACAGGTTTAATTCGTTGGTTCGTTCGTAAGGGAATGTGGAGTAAAGTGCTGGGATCATCATAGAAAAAGTCCGATCAAAGCACTAAACCAAGTGCAGAAAAAAAGCGGCTAAATTTTCGAAACAATGAGTTGAATGCCAACTAATGATTCCCATATTTTGGGAATCATTAGTTATACACAGAAAGACCGCACGACTGTGTGCCTTTTCATGGCGAACAAAAAGCAATCGGCATGAAAAGCTCTCAGTGAAAGACTTGAAATGCCATGTTACTTGTGTAGGGGTGACCAATATGCAGGGACCGAAAAGATGTGGAATACCGGTAAAAAATACCGGGAAAATTCCGTTATTTTTCCTTACCTCTATCAAATACCTCAATTTTTTCTCCGCTAAAATATCTTTATACGACGTCTAAACCGGTATGGACATCCATAAAGGTTATACTGGTATTATAGTGGTATTTTCTATTGAAAATAATGTTCACACCATCCACATCCATGCCCGCACTTCAGGCGATTTCCGCACTTCGATAGCTGGCTGGTCGTGAAAAGACTCAATACTAATTGTGGAAAAAACTACTAGCAATACTTCACACCACTTACGAATTTATATTGACGAGTTTTGAAAGGCGCTGAACAAGATGGTAAAATGTCACATCAACCCAGGACGGTGAGTGCTAGTGTTAGACTGCTCTGGCAGGCAGAGAAAAAATATTGTAAAACTGGGAAAAACATTGCTTAAGATGTACAGACGGACAATTATTAGACAAATCATAGTCGATGGATTGAATGATTATCTCCCGGCGCGTCAACTGCTATGCTATTTAGTTCTGTAAGTGTGGTGCATGTATTTCAGGAGGTGGGCGGAGTTGGGGCAGAGCCAGCAATGTCCCTGCCTCTGCCGCGATTCTGACCGGGACGTTGTAGGGTTCGATTGCCAACGGTGGCGTAATTTTCAACACTAGCTTAATTTACCAAGGTTGAATTGAGCCACTATCAGGAGGAGAATTCGAGCGCCCGGCTGCTCTGATCAATACCACGCGAATGCTGGAGCAGTATTCTATCAAACGGACAATGGGCCGCACGCCTTCCTCTTTCCTTACTCTGTTTTTACTCATCTCTCTCATTACTCACACACACTTACAGGCATTTCAAAACCACACACGCCTGAAGACTTGTCGAGAATTTAAAGTTTGTCCTGTCTGTGGCGGTTCCCGCTTGGGGGGGCGGGAAATCCTGCAAGCCGACACGTAGGTCAACATTGGATCGCACGATCTAGCGACGGACGAGCACTTCGACCTCCCGGGATAAAACGTGCACTACACAAACGGGGCTAATGACAGTTTATTTTATTTATTTAGTCAAAAACAGTCAAAAACTGTATGTGACGTATGGGGAGAAAGTCCTCTGCGCACGCTTTCTTGAGTTTTAGAATCCCTTCCCAACAATTGAACTATTAATAGTTGAAAGATGAAAAAGCAAGCAAAAGGAAAGCTCAACAAAACGTGCGCATAGTGAAGCTACATTTACGTTCAGAAGCAAATCAAGGGGCCATCTCAGCATTTGCTAAGGAAAACCCGAAGATGGGGTCATTGGCTCGGAAGCTGAAGTACATTACTTGTACAGGCATTTAAGTCAGTTGACGTAGAAACTCGGAAACATCATTGAACCAATAAAAAAAGGCCGCTAGTGAAGTGCGGCGTCGAACTTGCTCCTCCTAGTGAAGTGCTAGTGGTTAGTGGTAGCAGAAAAAAGTCATAAAGAACGCTAGTCTCCTGCTAGTGAAGTGAACTTGCTCCTCCTAGTGAAGTGCTAGTGGTTAGTGGTAGCAAAAAAGTCATAAAGAAGCTAGTCTCCTGCTAGTGAAGTGCGGCGTCGGCTTCAGCAGCCTTCTTCCCTCCAAATATATCCCGATCAGTCGGAACAAATTCCAGACTCCGATTGGTCTCCTGAGATGTTTGGTAGTGTAGTGCACGAAAGAGTATGTATTTAAGACGAAAGGATAAGGAACAAAAGATTATGCGCGATCAATGGCCCGTTTGTTAAAGTACTACTCCGACATGCGAATGGTACTGATCGGAGAAACTATAGAAAATTACCATTTAGAAAACCCAATCACTAGAATTCTTTCCTAGCCAACAACAGAATGTGATCTAGCTAGAATATGGTCAGTGTCGAAAATCCGCCACTATCGTAACTCGAACCCTAGGACCTCCCGTCAGAAACTCTGAAGTTCAAGGTTGTTCCTTGATTACTAGCTGTAAAATCTAAAGAATTTCCCTAAAATACGGTGTGATTCCACTGAAATACCGGTTTAATACCTTTAAATAGAGGTCTTTTACTGGTATCGACGTCCGATAAAGGAAAAATACCTTTAAAAATACTGGTATACGAAGTATATCGAATAAAGGCATAGTCAAGGGAAATGTATTTCCATAGCGGTATAAATACCTTTATCGCTATATTTTCGGAATTCGGACCCTACCACTAACACAATGCAGAAAACAAATTGAATTCAATTGAATTGAATGTGCCTTATTTTACGTGGCGAGACTCAGGCCATGAGGCCTACTCTTCCGCCTGACAAAGCAAATTTCGTTACGCTCCTTTCACCAACCATGGGACAAAGAAGGCATTACTTGGGCGACGAAACAGGCCATTTGAACTTAGCTCAGAGGCATCATTTAGACTTGAGGATCTCTCCGAATGAAGGCGTACGAAGGATTTTTTCGCCCTTAAAAATCCACGGCTTCGATCGGGTTCGAACCCGCAAACTTGGGTATAACAGTCCAATACGCTAACCGTTACACCATCGCCGCCGCCGCAAATAATAGATATTAGAAAATTCAGCTTTGTCAAATAGGAGAATTGTTGTCGGAGTCAATTTACTTTCAGAGGTGCTAGAGGCGCTTTCCAGGAACACGCATGTGATGCGCTCCAGTTCTTAAAGAGTGCAAGTGTGCAGTGACGGTTTTATAACGCCATTCAGACACAACCCAGATGTTTTTTAATTAAAACATTAGTTTATTGTAAAGTCGCATCAACGACAAGCAGGACTGCAACTATAAAGATATTACTGTAATCATACAGATTTAAATTAAATAGTGTAAATCAATTTAAACAAGTATTAGAATAGTAATTTACAATTGACAGTCAGGCTTGACATCATTATACACTTTTCGTATTTTACACAATTTTATTTTCTCCCTGAAAAACACAAGAGTATAAAATAGTTTCTAGAATGTCAGTCTGTAGTTGTTGTCCGAACTAAAAAGGGCGTATTTAAAGAAGCGTTTAAAATATTGTTATATACAATCAGCTTATTTCACATTAATTAATGAAATGTCTTTTGATAATAATTTTAAACGTGGATTATCCACAAAACGTATTTCAGGTCAGGGAACTAGCGGTGCATGAGCTGCCAAAGATGGGGTATGGACGGGGGAGCAGAAGGCATCGCATTGGGGACTTAATTAAGAATTGAGAACGAGAAGCGATTGAGGGCGGTGCAGAAGGGTGCAGAGCGGTGCAGAAGGACGTCGGCAGTTTCCGTCGTGTGCCCAGGCGCTCCTCCACTCAGCTGGCGCTTGTCGCTCGAAAGTCCGCTTCACAAAAATTGCTTAAAATTGAAGCGATTCTGTTACAACGCTAGGTGATGTGGCCGAGATGAACTATAAATAAGAAATAAGGTTTAGAATACAGGATTCATTAAGAAAATATAGAGTGCCCAACCGAAGTAAGTCACAAGACCTATTTCTTTTTCCTTTCTCTGCTCCTTCTTTGCGTTCCCTGTGACCCAGGTTAAACTAATGTCGCTGCAACACGATATGGTGAAACACATGAACATGAAACAGGATGCCTAAAAAACTATTAACTAGAAGGGCTAAAGCAGCACACATTTCTCGGCGGTACTTTCATACAAAAGTACTCAAATTATTGAATAATTGTACTAGACCGTATTTAAAAATCTATTTTAAAAGAACAGATTCCATTAAGGGAAAAATCGCTTATCTCTAATATTTTAGCTGTAAGACACCGACAAATTTTTTACTTTTTGCAAGTATCAAAAAACAAGTTTTCATCGAAAATGAGATCTGCATTATTCTGTTAAACGTCCTTCATACTATCCGACAACAAAATTTAATCAAAAAAGATGGAGCCATTTTTATGAACATTTTGAAAATATCCAGGGGGCTTCATGTAAACAACTCCCAAAATTTAAAGTGTGGGTTTCAGATTCAAGGGCCCGCTACATAATTCAGATCGATCGGGGAATAAAATTGGATGAACGGTTTAGTCATTAGCATTGTTCACAGATGGGCAGACATTTTGCCGTCAGTCAATTTTTCGGTATCAAGGACCCATAAAACATGGATTCTGGCTACACCATGTGTTAGAGGATTTTTCCAAATTTAGCAATTGGATTTGCTCCACTTTTTTGTTAGAGTTTTCCTTCCCCAAATTCTTCGTCTTTTCGCGCAGCATTACAAAATGTTCTCGCTACCGCTTACGCGTAACGCTAAAAGTAAGTTAAGTAAAAATGACAGCTGTTCACATCGCACAGCTAAATTATTAATCGATTTAACTCATCCTAATTTGGCGGCCTTGTCCGTGCTCTGGTTCCACCAAGCACTTCCCTCGTCCAGAGATTCGACAAGTGGCTTTAGGCATTAGGACGCTCTCACCTGCACTGGGGCGTGAACGGGCGACAAACGCGCCCGCCCTCACCTCCCAACTGCTACGGAGACTCAAGTAGGCGCATTCCTTCCTGGAGCTCTTGCGAGGTGAAGTGCAAGACGTATTCCTCTCTCTACGTCTGAGATTCCCCTTTGTCGTCGCCCAAATCTTCTCTGTCCGAGGGCACTTTCGAGGGCGCCCCGGAGGGCAAAGCAGGAACTCAACGGGGCACCGACCCTCTCCCCCCGGCGCCCCCCTCGGCGCAAGCAGCGCTGCGGTAGCTCTTCCTTCACCTACGCCCCCCCACACACACATACACATACGAACTACCCTTCCATACACGCAGTCGCGAGCGTAATGCTTGTCCGGATGGGGCTGTGCAACGCAGGAGGGGAATCCCCGCGTGCTGGCGTGTAGGTTGGTGCCGGATCTCACCTTTTGTCGCAGAGGCACACCGCCAGCTCCTGGAGTATACCACGCACTACGCTTAACCGATATAAATAGTAGTCGTACTCGGAATCAACACTCACTAACAACGTGGTGTGGGATGTTTCTGGGTGAAACTCACGAAAGCGGCTACCGTTTTACGATTGTCCACCAGAGGTGGACAGACTTCTCCACAAAAGCCTGAAGATACAGACGGCGAAATTAAGACGCATTGGGTAAGGTAACTTCTAGGGTCCCGTAAGTGTAGTGCATGTTTTTCTCGGGAGGGGCGGTGTTCTTCCCACGCTGGATGGCGAGACCCGGGGCCGACCTCCCGTCAGTTAGTGGGGATTTTCCCAATCAGGTATTTCCCACCAGCAGGACACCGACTCAGACGGGACACGCTCGACCGGTCTCCCGGCATGTGTGGTAGTGTAGTGCATGTTAATGTGGTTGTAAGGGGAGATGATAAGACAAGGCAAAGGAAAGAAAGATCGCGCCGTCCGTTGCCCGTTTCTTATGATACTGCTCCGGCATTCATCTGGTGTTGATCGGATGAACCACGAGAAACTATGGATCAGAGCAGCCGGCTGCGAGAATTCTCCTTCAGACAGCGACTAAAATCGACCTAGATGTCACAAGATAATGTCAATAATTGCAATACATATTCTATTTTCTTTTCTGAAGATTAATATTATCCCGTTTCTGCAAGCATTCTTCTACTACTTGTTTGGAAGGTGAACTGACTGCGTAAATGTTTTCCCACACTAATTCGAAACTACTCGTTTCACACTTTTCGCAATCATTCTCTTCGGAAATAGTTTTTTCACTAACTTCTTTTTACAATTGTTTCAGTAAAAACCCCTCTCTTAATCAACTTTAATTTCGCTATGAAATCTATAATTATATTTAAAGACATGATATCAGCATTTTCTGTCCGCAGGTCGTCAAAAATTACATCAGTGCTACAAAACAAAGGAGCAAATCGAAACACAGATTGAAAGCTTCGCAAAATTGCATAAATCCATACGCTGTGCATATATCCGATCCCTTCTATATCATTATCTCGAATAGTGGAAAAAAAGTTAATAATTGGCTTTCTGTATTTTTCATTTGTATTTACTAAGCGAGATGTAAAACACCATCTAACAGTTGTTAAAAAGGTATTGAACGGAAGGTATAAATTGTTTTAAACAGCAAATGTACTCTTCTTGGAATGTAAAGAGGAGGTAATTTCATTCAAGTTAGAAAAAAAATTTTGCATTCAGATGTTTCATTTCCTGTGACAACACCAATTGGACGGTGTTATGCATCAACCTGTTAAGCGCCATTTAAAAAAAAGAGATATGGACACCATCAATTGCATAGGACCATTAACTAAGTGTACGCAAAAATGTGGCGCCAAAGTAAGCTTATAATTAATAAAATAGCTGTAAAAATAGCTTTATAATTAATAAAAAATGTAAACGTCATTAGTCACATCAAATATTTTATATTTCGCAACAACCGGCTGTAAACATAGATCTTCGTAACTTCTGTCCTTAATTTTGCATTATGCAGGTACGCGCCAGATATTCCCACTCTCATGTTGGTGTAGTTTGGCGCTTCAATGAGCAGGGAAGGTCTCTGCGCCCCACGCAGCATGAGCGGAGATAACCTTCTGTTATAAAGTGGTGAATCTTATGAAGGTTACGGGAGACCTTTGAAAGAGGCGACGTGGGGCCGCGATATCGTCTGATATCGAACGAACATCCTTCCTAAGCAGTTATATATTCTTTGTGATACTCGCGCTATCCTCCACCCCTCCAAAAATTTCCCCAGGCGCGAGTACCATAAGTATCGCGGCGCGCCTCGGAGGAGCTCTCTATGATAGCAGCAGCGACGGCGACTGGACTGAGTTCTGAAGGCGATTGTAACTTGATAGCATAGGAGTTTATGTAAACTTGGTTGTTAAAAGTTAGCTTGAGAAGTGTATCAACGAAAGTGATGTAATTGAGAAGTGGAGTGCACGAACATTCTTCGCATTAACATTCACAATATTTGAGAGAGCAATTGAAGTGACTGTTTCACTTCGAAATAATTTCAAATTTGTAAAATTCGCGCAGAAGGACATTAACTAAATCCAGCATCTCATATTGCACGCTGAGACCACACACGCCCGAAGTGTGGTAGGTAGGCCGAGCATTTAAAGCATAACTTCAGGAACATTCGAGGCTGCAAGCGCGAACAGACTTGTACCAAGTTACACATTGCAATTGTTCATTTATTCACAAAAAAATCGAGAATGTTTAACAACTAGACAAATCTTCATTACATAACCGCAAGCTATAAATGTGATTAACATCATTACTGATCAATACTGTTTGGAAGATATCTAACCATCCGGAGTCCCACAATAATGAAATACCAATATTCTAATCTTCAGTTTTACATTCAGTGTTATATTACCTAACATACCAGTTACAATCTACCCCTCTTTCTCTGAATATTTGTGATTGTTCATCGTTATGTCCTCTCCCCACATTATACACTCTGAAGCTTATGATTGCAATATTTCAACCCGACTTTCACGAATATTACGAACTTCATTACTTATCTGAGGATCCCGCATTCCTGTCGTGGGAATAGAGCCGCCTCTGCTAATGTCCTTGACGTCGCCGAACCGTGGTAGTCACTCGTCCCGCCGACTGCGTGTTGTCCACGTGGTCGCCGTGCCGTACCCAGCGTTCTGCTATTTAACCATTCACTTCCAAAGTCTGGGCACGAATTCGGTCTTCTAATGGCGATGTACTGGCTCGGAGTCGTTAATTTCTCCTTACACTAATACTTTATGGCCCACGTACACCGCTGCACCACGGGCTTTCACATCACCTGATTATTCTTGTTCATTGGCCCTCAAAACATAATACTTTTTAATTCATGATTTTGTCCAATACTCCGAGTTCTCGGCTAATCACATGACAACACTTCTACGTATCTTTTGTCCTCGACATTACTCTATTTCATTCTCTCATGGCCCGTACATATTACTACACCACATGCTTTCACTTCACTTAATAGTTTCTTGTTCATTGACGCTCGGAACAAATACCTTTTAGTTTTATGTTTTTGTCCAATGCTCCGAGTGCTCGTCTAATCACATATCAACACTTCCACGCACCTTCACCCCTCGATGTTGCCCGATTTCACTCCCTCGCCTCACACACGCCACACGGTTCCGTGCGCGCCATTCGTCATCTCTTCTTGCTTTCCTCCGAACCGCCTGCCTCTTCCCACCGGACGTGATTCGTTCCCAGAATCGTTCCCCTAAATGATCGATTTGCGGTCTCTTATACGCGCCAGATTTGAATTGGCAATCTCCGTTCCTTTTCTGTTTGGGTGTATCGGCCAAATGACCGTTAGGTCATAAGTGTATATTATTTAAAAATATGTATTTACTCACATAAATTAAATGTAAAATTTTGATACAGTTATCAAATACAATTATTAAATGGCATCATTAAACAGTTGTGAGAGAAAATAATTTTAATAATATATTTTCAAGTATATTTTCTTTTAAAAGTAGCTTTCTTGCTGTCAGGGTATTGTTTTCTGTAGTCTTCCACACACTGGACTATAAATTGTTTTTGCTCTTCATCCACTGTTAAGAGTCCGTTAAAACCCTGCATCAATTTCACATCTCTCTCTGCTACATAATTAACAATATTAAGATTCCGGAATGTTTCTTGTGCTAAGAATTGTGATGAATCTTTGTTCAAAAAATCATCCATATCCCAGAGATCTGGGCTATGATTCAGAAAGCCAATATGAACACGTATTTCGTTAATAAATTTTATTTTCTATGGGAAATGAAATCCTCTATTGTTTTTTCTGGAAACAAATACAAGCTTTAACATACACAATTACAAGAAACAAACAACTGTTTTTCAGACTGTTCTCTTTACACATTTTTAAATCCAATTTCTCTCTAAAAACATTTTAAAGCAATAATTTGCTTTTGCCATCCATTGAGCATGATGCAATACCCCTGGCGTCTAATTTTGATAGTTGAGTCCGAGTTTCTTCCAATAAAAAATAAACATAATCAACAAGATCTCGATAATCTGCTTCAGCTTTTCGTTTTCAAATGTATTAAAAAAATTCACATTACTCAGAATTTCGCTTTCACCACAAATTTCGTTCAAGTATTTCATCCATCTACATTCATTTTCCAAATTATCCCATTTTTATCTGATTTTTTTTACAGAAAACAACATCTGGATTACTATTCACTTGAGGTAACTCATGTTCGAAAACACTTCGTAGTAGTAATTCATATGTGGTGGCGACATGGAAAATATATCATCTCTCGTTTTTCAAACTGCTCTAGAAATGTTATTGCTCCGTTGAAACGACCAGTGTTGGAACTGGTTGTTAGAACAATGAAGTTGAACCTTATCTTCTTATCCCAAATCTTTTCGAACATTCCAGGCTGCCATAGCTTGCTCCTTTCCAGAATAATTTTCTAATTGAGGCACTCCATGCAGCTTTTCTTTACCAGTATACGAAACAATGATAGTTAGCCTTTCAGTTTTTAAATCTCAATTTAAAGCAGGTAGTTTACCATCCACTGAACAGGCACATAACTAGGTCCATTTTCTTTAAATAATTCTTCAATCTTAGTAGCCTTCTTCTTACGAAAATCTTCCCGATATTTTTGGATCTTTGTTCGATTGATTGCTAGTTCATCTACGTTATGTCCCTAAAGATCAACTGCGGCTTCAAGAATAAATCTGCATTTCTCTGGGTAATGTGGCATCGATCGAGCACTGCCATACATTTTTCTGTAAAAAAATATTTCCTGCCACATTTTTTCAAAGTATCAACATTTCTCACTCCTAAACTCGTCTGTCCATTTAGGTTTTCATCAAGAGAAGTTTGGTTAATGTCTGATAAAGGCCCAGCTTGATCAGAAACATCTGACGAATCTTCGGAAGAATCTACACAACTTCCAGTAACGTCAGAAGTACACTGAGCCTTAGCCCGTCTGTTTTCATTTTCCCTGTCTCAATAATGCCCTTTCTTCACGCTTTGCTAGCTGCATATCGACTCCCCCAAGACATCCCTTTCACCCCGGATGTCTTAGTGTCTGTAAGAATTCTTTAATTTTTATAATTTCTAAAGCATTCGCGTGAGCAATATCAAGTAAATTATTTGTCTGAAATAAACTTACGTTCACGTTATTTCTGCGTATCGAACGAACGATTGGAATTTTTTTGAAGGTTGCGGCAGTAAGAGTACATCTTTATAATTTTTTCTACACAATGAAGAGTTGCTCTAGTAGGAATCCTGACCATCTACCATAAAATGAGGTATTCTCTCACTACTAAATTTGCACTTTCACGCAGGGGCAATTTTACCTCGCGTAAATTATAAACTAGCACAGATAGTACTTGCCGGTTTGATGGTAGTTTACTTCCTGAAATTTTATGACACAGCCAATTAAATAAATGTTTCGATTGCCTCGTCTCAAATTAGAAGCCATAATTCCGCTCGCAGTTCACTCGGACAGCGTTTAAATCTGATCGTGGCCCTTGCAGGGCGGAGCGCAGGGTGAGTGAACAAGTTGTTGCTTGTCCCGGCGTCACCTCCCACTTCAGCGGCGATGAGGCACGGGTTACCAACCTCTGATTTGAACAAATGAGGTCTTGAATTCTTCCTTGTGGAGGGTGTGCGAACTGAAATTAAATCAACATAAAATAAGGGCCACCCTGATATATATATATATATATATATATATATATATATATATATATATATTAGTTATAATTAATAGTTATTATTAAGTACCTGGCTTTGCTCGGCATTTATTGCAGTAAATTATTTTACATGAAGAGGAATTCAATATTTTCATGCCCTACGGCGGGACCTACGTCTATCTCTTCCATTGAATCCCTTTTCCGCCCTCTCCCTCCATGCTCTGCCCGGCCACGCCACGATAGCTGTTTTTATTTGGAAATTTCCGGATTAACTCGCTCACTTTTCCACAAATAATTACTTTTCTTATTGAAGTTCCACTTCTAAATATTCACTTTATAACTAAATGAACAAATCTAAACTACAAAATAAAATACTTGTAAACTCACATATATAATTTTTTGGAGTTTTATATAATATTCCAACACTATCAATAAATTGTCACGTAAAACGTATCCTATTTTTATATTATTTCTTCTATATTATTCATAAAGAAAAGTTTGAAATTGATCTGTCAACTCGTGACCTTGAAGGGACTTACTGTTTTAAGGTGAGTATAACATGCAGAAGCTAATGCACGGGTACGGTAGTTTGTAGATCCGGAGTAATAGTTATAGATGTCATATCGTAATTGATGAATCTTAATCCAAAATAAATGAAAATACTTGTATCTATTCTGAAACATAATTACCAGCTTTTATAATTCTGAAGAAGACAAAAATATTTATGTTTAATGTCCTATGTGGTAGTAACATGTAGTATGAGACTTATTTGTTCAGGTAAATCAATTCATCATGCAACTGATATATTAGAATAATATATAGAGAATCTCATAATCTGATATATAGAGAATCTCATAATGATCTAAACACACTCCAAATTCCTAGTTTTTACCTTGCAGGATCTTATTGTAGAGCAAGGGAATAAAATAAAGGCCCTGCTTACGGAGGTTCGTGTGAGGTATCTTCTTGTCAGAATTCAATTTATATGCAGTTGCAAAAGTTTTGAAATAACAGTTGTACATCTTACTACGCTCAAAATTATCTTACTTTGCATCTACAGACCTCCAACAAAGCAAGCTTTAGATTATTTCAATTTCGTAGAAAATCTAGAGATAACTCTGAACAAAATTAGTAATCTCTCTTTTAAATCCATGTTGTATATGGAGATTTCAATATTGATTTTCTGAGCGAATCCACGAAAAGAGCAGTTTCTCAACTTAATTCATTCTTTTAATTTAGATATTACAGTGAACGTACCTACACGGAATACTCTTAAATCACAAACAGCAATAGATCAAATTATAATTAACAAAACCACAACTAGATATGAAATAAAACACGCATGTGCCGAGCATTTACTACAGTTAACATAAAGTTATTTACGGACTACTTGCTGAAAGAATCATGGGAGGCAGTTTATAACGCTATTGACACAAATGAAAAATATAATTTATTTTTCTCAAAGCTTTCATTTCTCTTTAACGCATGCTTTCCTATTAAAAAGAGAAAATTAAACATTTCACGAAAAAGTAATACTTGGATCACAAAAGGAATTAGAACATCGTGTAAAAATAAACGTACTCTCTACTTTATTTCTAAACGTCATGACGTATCCACGATTTCCTTATCTACTTTAAAAATACAAAACATTGTTACAAAAAGTCATAAGACAGGCTAAAATCATGAAAAACGATCAGGATATTTTAAACTCAAATAATAAAACAAAAGCAATGTGGAATATAATAAAAATACTACCAAATCAACTAGAAAACCGTAGAGAATGTTGTTTTAAAATATAACGATATAAATGTGAACGATCCGGCAACAGTGGCTAATTTCTTTAACCAATACTTTTCGAGAATTGCTGCCGATCTCACTAAGGGTCTTCAGGCACAAAACTCAAAAACAGACAGTTCACCCAAAATTTTAGACACAATGTTCGTTTCCGAAACTTCTTCCTATGAAATTCTCAAAATAATCGGTAAACTAAAAAATAAATATTCGTCCGGTTTAGATGAATTCCCGATTCTTTGTTAAAGACTTGTGCGTATGCCATTATACACCCGTTAACTCACATATTTAATGGAAACCTTTCTCACTAAACACGACGCGCTTTCAGATTGCCAACATGAAAAAGGCAACAAAAATGAAATCAAAATTATCGGCCCATTTCTCTTCTATCAGTTTTTTCAAAAATATTAGAGAGACTTTTTTACGTACGAATGGAAACCTTTCTCACTAAACACGACGCGCTTTCAGATTGCCAACATGGATTTAGAAAATCAAAATCAACGGAAACACCTATATTTTCTTTTCTTAAAGATGTCGCCTCATCATTGGATCAAAACGAGGCACCTATTGGATTATTTTAGATCTCTCAAAAGCTTTTGACGTCATTGATCATGACATTTTACTTTCCAAATTACCTTCATATGGAATTCGTGGAATTGCTCTAGATTGGTTATGTTCGTACCTTAAACAACGATCTCAGAGAGTTGAAATGCCTTACTGGAATGATGGAACAATACGTACGCACCTTTCCGACTCTTTGCCCGTTGCATATGGAGTTCCTCAAGGATCGATTTTAGGCCCTACTCTGTTCCTACTTTACGTAAACGATATGCCCTCGACGATTCGAAACGGAAGAACGGTTCTCTTTGCGGATAATACGAACATCCTTTGCAATAAAGAAACCGTAAATAGTACAATATCAGATGTTTCAAATTGGTTCCGAAATAACAAATTAATAGTAAACGAAAAGAAAACGGTTTTAATGCAGTTTTCCATTTCAAATAAAGAATTCTGTGCTCCATTGAAAATGAACAGTGTACCATTGACTGATGTTAAGGCAACAAAATTTTAGGTCTCTCAATTCAGTCAAACCTTAAATGGAACGTCCATTTAAATGAATTGAACACAAAATTAAGTTCATTATGCTACGCGTTCAGAATTCTTGCAAATTCAGTCAGCCTTCATACTGCTCGTTGTGTATACTTCGCGAATGTTCATACCGCCTGAGATATGGCATAATATTCTGGGAAATACATCTTATAGCTCCAGACTTTTAGATTACAAAAACGAATTGTACCAATAATAACCAAATCCCACCCACGCGATTCATGTAAGCCTTCTTCATTAATCTAGGAATTCTACCATTACCGTGTCTTTTATTTACGAATCAGTGGTTTTTATAAAAATGACTTGCTCAAGGGCGGAATATATTTTCAGAAAATGCCGAAGTCTATTACTATAACACTCGACGTAGAAATCATATTCATCAGGTGACAGTATCAACAGCTCATTACAAAAAATTCACATACAATACATGTACATTATTTTACAACACTTTGCCAGATGACATTAAACGATTAAATTCAATAGAAAAGTTTAAATCCCAAGTGAAATCGTTTCTGCTGCATAACTGTTTCTATACAATTAGAGACTATACTGAGCATCACAAGAAAAGTAACATTCATTTTAACAATGATACATAATGCATTATTTACCATTTGGACTGTATAAATGAGTATAAACAACCTGTAACAACTATTGTACTACAGCTTCCGGGTCAATGCCCCCCATCTCGATCAGGTTTTTCGTCCAGTTTCCTGATCCATTGAGCAAATGCTGAGATGGCCCATTGTTTTGCTTCTGGACATAAATGTAACTTCATTTTCTGTGCACGTCTTCTAGAATTCAGTGGAAAATACAATTATTCAAATTATCGTTTCCATGTTGTCGCGGCAGGAAGTAATAAGAGCCAAAATTTATTGCTTATTTATCTTTGAAAATAGACTTTATTACATGGGAGTTTTTTTGTTTTTTTTCTCCCTTTCAAAATTCAAAATTTTATTGCTTATTTATCCTTGAAAATAGATTTTATTACATGGGAGTTTTTGTTTTTTCTCCTTTCAAAATTCAAAATTTATTGCTAGTTTATCCTTGAAAATAGATTTTACTACATGGGAGTTTTTGTTTTTTCTCCTTTCAAAATTCAAAATGCACAGATAGAAAACTAATGATCCACCAACATAACATTACTGTAAATAATAAATTGACAATGCACAGAGCCACATAACAAAACAATATTAGCATCATTTTTATCTCAAGTGATAGAGATTATGGATCCTAAAATATGAATAATAGAAACCAAGGACTCCCAAATATTATTTGCTTAGACAAAAATATTTTTAGACAAATTAATTTTTGCTTATTTTTGTTTTGAAAAATATGAATGAACTCATTCATTGGGAGCAATTGATATGCAAAAGAACTTTACAGATTAGTCTTAATATGTAAATGATCATTTCTAAATTACATACCACTGCACAGAAATCCATCACATATTGAAGAAAAAAGTTTACTGGGTTAAAAAAAAACATAAATTACTTTCCATTTTTTCAATTTGTAGAGGAGAGTGAATAATAGAAACAAAGGAGTCCCAGATTTTTTATTTCTTAGAAAAATATTTTTAAATTAACTTTTTCCAATTATTTATTGAAAAATATATATGAATTCATTCATTAGGAGAAGTGATATGCAAAACAACTGCACAGATTAGTCTTAATATTGTAATGATCATTCTTAATTACCAACCACTGCACTAAACTTCTTCACATACAGAAGAAAAACGTACAACTGCAATAAATATGAAAACAACTGTACAGATTAACCTTAATATGTAAATGATCATTCCTAAATTACACACCACTGTTCAAATATTGAAGAAAAATATTTACTGGATGGAGTGAAAACATATACACATTTTCCATTTTACCATTTTGAACCTAAGAACTGTGTAAATAGTCAAATTGAGAGTCCTAATGAACAGCTGCCCTACTTCTTAGAGAATTATTCATATTTCTTCTCTTCTTGCAGTATTATTTTCAGTGGGGTGAGTTAGTACTTCAGCTAGTCGATCTTCCCTCTGAGTAGCCGATTCAAAATTTTAGTAGACTGCCTATCTCTTGGCATTTGTTATCTGTTTTGACAATTGTGACACTCGTTTCGTCAAACAATTCGGATGTCACAAATTTCTTTAAAAGAAGACGTTGTTTAAATTGTACGATATCTATATATTGTACATTGCACATTACTGTATATTCTGTACTGTATATTATTGTACTTTTTATTCTCCCAACCTACCTCAATTATTAAACACTTTCAAACTCACAATGATTTCTTGCCACTTTATATATAACACGGACAAGGAGCAATGCATGAACATTGACATTCTTTACCACTTCAGTTACGGCATTCTTTCAAATGTTCACACAGGGACATTACACATCTTATTTAAACTCAAATAAATTTCGTAATAATTCTGGATATTGATGAAATCAGTAGTAGATCTCAGACGTCATCCTCTGGTGGCGCGCAGCAGAACTATTGGCATTGATGCGCTCTTGAATCTGTGATGTAAAGCTAGGCAAAAAAGTCCATAAAAGTAATTATTTTGAAAATATATTACTGTTTATGTTTGTAAATCATAGCCTATAGTACTCCAGGCCTTTAAAGGATGCTAGCACAAAAGTTTCATTGGCATTGGTTCAGTAGATTCAGAGATTACCGCGCTGTAAGACAACGCACTTCTGTCATTATATATATATATATATATATATATATATATATATATATATATATATATATATATATAACACGCCCACTACTACCTTCAGCCGGTGGCGATGAAGCGTGAAACAATGAATACTCGTGAAGCGAGCTTTGAATTCTCAGGAAGCAGGATCTTTCGGGTGAGAAAGGTCTGACCCTTGACACAATGAATTATATAAAATTCTGGTAAAATGAATATATATTCAGTAAAACACATTACACAGTGGCACAAATATACAATAAGTATGGACTTTACGTAGATGGTCACTGCAAAAAAACAGAAACAAAAGAACAGAAATAACACAACCATAAGAGAATGTATAGGCGTCACCTTGACTGCCTGATTACTTGAATACGCACTATTACAACACTTTGCTTTGATCTCCTTCTCAATTATTTCGTGTACCTCATTTAACTGTGGTAAATCTAAAGTTTTCTCCGTGCACGGCCCTTTAAGTGATTCTCTATAATTATTCTATTATAGACTTCACAGAGGTCAGCCTTGAGCTGCGCATTTATTACAATGCTGTTAACTCTAACACAAGAATAAACGTGACACACGTTACTAAATCGTACCCTTTACAAAAATTATAGCAACTGAGTATCCCTGACATCATACAATGGAAACAATACTTTCAATAAGATTACTTTTACATTACATGAAAATTATAATTTACTTTAGAAAAGTTGTACAAGGTATGGCATTCAAACGAATTTACTGGTGCGTACAGCGAATGAAATCAAAACTGCCGCTCATACGTTCGAAATATTTCCTCAGTAACTATTTGTAACTTTCACCTATTTTAGGACGCTACGCCTGCTGTTTAACGCTACACAGTTTCCAACAAATTGTCGCATAGAAGTTGCCAGTTCTTTACCTCGACATTTCCTTCCGTCGCCGTCAGTTAACCTTGGGGTGTTCGGTCGCTCGCAGTCCTCGCCACGTCACTCGACTGGTCCGATGTCCCGCGGTCACACCTCTTCTTTCGCTCGATCTCAGGATGCCGCCACACGTCCAAATTCCAAACCTTTCTCTCGTCCTCAGGCTCGTACCATCGACGGATTGGTCCAAGTCCTTCTCGCCTACGCTTGAGTGTTGGAGCCGTCCTTCTGCCGCCTGCCGCGTACCCGTTGCTCGCGCTTCCAGTTTTAAATAACTAACGTGCTTGAATTGACTACTTCTAGCACTCGGCCGACATACTACACTTTTGAGCGTGCGTGGTCGTGGCGTACAAAATTAAATACTGGATTTCGTTCAGAGTCCTTCTGCGCGAATTTACTTCGATGATGAAACTATTTCAAGTTCGAGCAGTCACAACGCTTGCTTACTCGCGTAATGTTAGTGCAAATGCTGTACATGCACTTTGCTTCTGAATTCTATCACTTATTACCGCGTTTCTTAAACCAGCTTTACTAAAGCAAGTAAAATTATACTCCTGCACTAACCGATTACTACCGCTGAAGAATTTAGTTGAGTCGCCGTCGCTGTCGAAGTCGTAAGAGAGCTCCACCGAAGTGCGTCACGGTATTTATGCAACTCCGCCTGGGAAAAATTTCTGGAGGTGTGAATTTTCTCCTCCTTCGCGCCTCTCGAGAAAATATTATCCGGTAACTTTGGACATCGGAGTGCGAAAACCTGCGGGTAGATGTCGCCTTCTCGGACCATCGCTCCGCCTCGTACCCTATTTCTCAGTTCTCTGGTCTTTTCTAGTGTCTTATGGTGGCGTTAGGTTCGTATAACCTCGTGACGTCACAATATATATATATATATATATATATATATATATATATATATATATATATGTGTGTGTGTGTGAGTGTGTGTGTGATGTGTATATATATACACATACACACACTATATACTCACTTATTTTGGCGCTTAGCTGCTTGATTCATAACAATATCCCATACTAAAACGCATTAACAAGGTATGCGCCCTCTCGCGGCGCATAACACATTGTTGAAAAACTCTTCGGCATTCTCGGTCCGTCTAAGTGCAATATGAAAATATTGACCGCAAATATTAATATAAAGGATTTTTACTCATGCTGTACGAAACGGCATACACAATATGGGAATGTATGCGATTATGAAGTCAGAAGTAATTAAATTACAGCTTTTAGAGCTGAAGATGAAAAAAACAACAACTTTGAACGCGATTATCTCAAAACTTGTATACTGTCGAATAGCCGGTTGATGCACAACAGCGTCCAATTTCAGTATGCGTATCACAGCGTAAATAACGTAAGCCAGACAGTTGCCCTGAAATAGCTGCTTCCCTATCGTACATTTGAGCCATGAGTTTTCTTCATAGATTATTCAATTTGACATTTTTTACATTATGTAAACCAATAGATGATCTGTCAGCAATTACATCAGAAAATCCAATAAATCTTTCCTTAATGCAACGTTCCTCCTTATGCATATGTCTCAACACTATTGGGAACTGAGATATATTTCTATCGAGGATATTTTGCAGGGTGATCTAGACAGATTACATTTTTGGGCGAAAAAAGTTACATGACAATAAGTAGTTTGAAAAGCAAAACCATCACGTTTGGTAGGGGCCGCAAATATAATGAAACTCAATACCGTTTAGGCAACGAAAATATTCCAAGAGTCGTGTCTTGTAAGTACCTGGGGATAATTTTTGATAGCAAATTGAGTTGGGAAAATCAGGTAAATTGTGTCGTAGGGAAAGCCTGGAGGTCCTTGCATTTTACTATGCGAATACTAAAAAAGAGTACTGCGAAAGAATTAGTTTATTTATCTCTAGTTCGTCCATTAATGGAATACGGGGCTGTTTGTTGGGACCCTTATAGAAATTCACAAAAGGAATATTTGAATAGAGTACAGAGAAGAGCGTATACATTTATTTTCCGAGGGAATAGGAAGAATGTAAAATGGGAGTCTCTAGAAATTAGGAGAGTATAAGGCAAAACTCTGTGCCCTGTACAAAGCGTATGCCGATTATCCAGCTTGAGAGATATCTACATCCAATTGGGTAGACCTTCGTACTTTAGTAGGGGGATCACAAGCACAAAATTCAGTTTAGGCCACAGAGAACAGATGTTATAAAATTTTCCTTTACAAATAGAACAATAACGGACTGGAATAAGTTACCTGCGACAGCCTTGGAACCCTTTCCTCTAGGTGTTCAAAGATTTAAAAATAAATTAACTAATGGTATTTGTAAACTTTATTAATTTAGTAATTTGGATTATTATATCAGTTATTATTCGATTATTATTGATATTTTTATTGCTATTATTATTGTGTTAATTACTATTAAATGCGTTGTTTTGCTAAATATATAATTATATTCAAAGTAGTATTGTATTGAAGTGTGGTGGCGTGTTGTGCAGTGTAGTGCAGTAGAGAAGTAGAAAGAGAAGTGAATTTCAAATGCTGTGTGAAGTGAAGTGAAGTGTAATTAAAAATTCGTGTAATCTTGTATTTAATAGTTTAAAATAACTGTGCAGGTCAACCATAAAATGTAGTTAATGCTATTATTGTTAGCATATTATTATTATTATTATTATTATTATTATTATTATTATTATTATTATTATTATTATTATTATTATTATTATTATTACTATCATTATTATTATCATCATCGTCATCATCATCTTCATCATGTTCAAGTCTCTCGCCTAGCGAGGTGCCACACAACCGACACCGGGACCTTTAGAGAACCAAGGTGCCTGCTTCGCTTGCAAACTCGGGCGGTCAGGATTCGACGGTGAAGTCGGGTGATGTTATATCAATAAAACCTTCCTCACGATGCGTGGAGTACTCAGGAGAACAGCCTTCTGCATTGTACAAATGTGCCAGTTGTTACGGTCAAGCCTTACAGACAATGAAGTTAGTTCTTCAGAACCAGTTTAGAACCAGACTTCAGAACCAACAGATACTAACCGCCACATGTCGCTCAGTTCAATAGCCAAGGCCCGATATTTTTGCTTCTTCTCGGCAATAGAAGCAGCTATATTTCGGTCTAGAGAGATAGTTATGTCGACTATAATCCCTTTCCGTGAAAACTTGTCGACCCATATTATGTCAGATATGTCGGCTTCGACCATGCGGACAGTGGTGACTGCAACATTCCACAGTTTCGTCTCCAGAACTGAATGCGGCTTGAACTTGTAGTATGGGACCTCTTTCTGTACCATCTCTGACTTTGCAGCCAGGGCCTGATGGACAACCGCAGCAACGTCGTTGTGCCGACTCAGGTATTCTGTTTGTGCTAAAGCAGAACACCAGCCCATTATGTGTTGGAGGAGGTTGTTGTTGTTGTTGTTGTTGTTGTTGTTATTATTATTATTATTATTATTATTATTATTATTATTTTTATACAGACAGACTATTTTAGGAATGTTACCTTGGAGCTTTGTCGTGCCGTGTTCGCCCTAAGGCTGACATTTTCTCTTAGAAAAGTGTGTTCAAATTACTTCAGATCTGTGAATGTATATCGCTCCACCCTACCCAGCCTGAGCGGCCACAGTTATCAGTGTTGATGTCATTCCCACGAAAAGAGGAATGGAAAACGCCATCATTTTCAAATGATCAATCATGGGTTACCCTGTCAATACGAAAAGCTGAGGCTTATGAAACATTGCTACGCAATGTTGAACCCATGTGTGACATTTTAAATACTGAGTGCAGACGTAATTATGAATCAGTGAGTGCCGCCAGTCACAGTGCTAAATAACCATGAGTTATTGCTTTGCTACGGTAAACCACCATTTCGTGACCTAAATCATGCCGTCAATAAGTCTGGCCATGTGTTTCGGATTGTTTGGTTTTCAGGCTCTATCTGGTATGATCATTTGTAGCGGGTGGATTTTGATGACATAAACATCGCCAAAATTGAACAATAAAATGCACTTAAAATGTTTTTAAAATGCTCTAAAAGCAAAGAAAAATGACGTAAAAAATGTTATTGAAACCAGTTCAGATGAAAAACTTAAGCTGTTGGGACCGGGATCGGTGACTCAGTACATCAACCAATGTCACTACAGTGCCTCTGACTAGGAGGTCCTAGGTTCGAGTCCCGTCGACGGCAGGATTTTTGACACGAGCTTGTGAGCTAGGTCGAATTCGGTCGATGTCTGGAAGAGAATGCTAGCGGCCGGCTGCTCTGATCGGTAGTTTTCCGTGGTTTCTCCGATCAACACCAGGCAGATGCTAGAGCAGTGCCCTAACAAACGGGCCACGGACCGCGCACGATCTTTTCCTTCCTCTTCCTTATCCTCACCCTCCCACACACACACTTACACTAACATGCACTACACTACCACACATGCCGGGAGACCGGTAGGGAGCTTACCGCTTATCCCGGATGCGGCGGTGCCTCGCTGGTGAGAGATACCTGGGTTGGGAAAACCCCGCTAGTCGATGGTATGTCGGCGCCGAATCTCGCCACCAGTGGGGGAAGATCATTGCCACCTTCCGATGAAAAACATGCACTACACTTACGGGACTAATGAAAATAGTTGACGCGCCCGGAATCACTAATCAATCAATTATGCTGTTGGATATGTTACTGATGTAATAGAGGCTTCTTATATTCGTTCAATTGAACTCAACTTACAAACTTTTGGTTAGGACTGTTCTTTACAAGAAAATCTCTGTCTTTAGTTATCTTGAATTAGGCTGAAGACGCTGACAGGCGCCAATGACGCTGACAGGAATCACGGAACCTTAGATAACATACTCAGAATTGCTGACATTACAACTTCTGAGCGAAGAAATTAAATAGGCTACCAGGTATATGTACTCAGGAATTCTGTGGAGAACATTTGTTGCATCTCGTAAATGTTATTGGAAGTAAGTCCCATGAAAATGACATTAAAATTGATGGAATCAGCAAAACATGCATTAAAAATGACGGAAAAAGTTAAAAAATGACTTATTAACCAAAATCGATAAAAATGCGAAAGAATTAGGTATAAAAATGGGTCAGTTACTTTTGCCACAACATAAAATGAATTTCTATGCTAAACAGTATTGTTCTAAAGCAAAAAAAGGTATTTCATTAAAACCCGCCCCCTAGTCATTAGTATTGACTGAGGTAGTGTATTGAATGTTTTTCGCAGGATGTGACTAATTGGCCGGATCCGGCGTCGACCAACACATCGGCTTTTGAGAGATTTCCTCCTTCACGTGTTTCAACCCAGAGGAGTTCACCCCTACCGGAACAACCTCTAACTTCACGACTAATCTCCTGACGTGTGTGGTAGAGAGGATGTCAGTGCGTGTGGAGGGGGAAACGATAGAGCAAGGAAGAGGAAGGAAAGAAAGGGAACTGCTCTGTCATACGCGTGATATTGATCTGAAAATCACAGAAAAGTACCAATGAGAGGAGCAGGCAACTACCATTCTCCTCCAAACTGCGACTTGCTATCTATGTAGCTAGTCGCAAAGAACACTACCACCACCGGAACTCGACTTCTAGGCTTGCAGGTGCCAGAGGTACTGCAGTGGGACTATTTAATGCTCTGAGCGCCGCCTCAGCCGGTACTTCGCCTTTAAAGGATCGATGTTTACGCACTTGATGAAATAGATCCCTCGCGCAGAATTGATAAGATTTCCTCATAATTATATCTGTTGTTTCATTGCATTACTGCCACTTCGATGGTTTCTTCTTCGTAAGTTTACTAAGGCAATATTAGAAGGAACTTGAGAGAAAGCTCACAAGTCATACAAGTAATTCAGATATTTTCTAAGACTTGACTACTAGGAAATGAGTGTGGATTTTCAAGTTAGAAATGCTTAATTTGAATTTGCGAATTAATTATGTGTAGTTGGGTAATACAACACCAAGAAATAAAAAAGTTAATGAAATTGAGTATATTACAAAATTCCTTTGAAGAAATTTCAAGATAATTTTTTACCTGAACATGAGCTTTTATACTGTAAAAACGACCAAGTGTTTTTGACTAGTAAAAACCGTAAATCGTCAGTAGATCTCAGTGACGGAAATGCTGAATTTGAGAGGCGAATTAATTAACGGTAAAGCAACATCAGGAAATAAAAAAGTTAATGAAAAGGAGTAAATAAAAAATTCTTTGATGAAATTTCAAGGCACTTGGTTTCGTGCCTGAACATAAGCGTTTATGTTATGAAATCGAGGAAGTGTTTTTGACATACATTTCGTAGTAGATCTCAGTGAAAAAAATATTCAAGAAAAATATGATATATTATACCCGAAATGAAAAAATTTAAATATTGTTTAATAATTTTTTCATATGGTTATTGAATAAATGTCTACAATAAACACAAAAACATTTAGAAAAAATGTTTGAAAATTTATTTTGGGAAATAACGAAATTTTGTGTACAGAAAAAGGCCCTGAACTGTGACATAATAACTTTAGAACTACTATCTCTATTACTTCAATTCTTTTTTCTCATTACAACAGAGGATTTGAACTTCTGCTGAACCAAAATAATATTTGTATAAGTATTTACAAATTATAAACAACTTTTTTGTCAGAAAATTAAAAATTCAAAAACTTTTTTTAAAATAATGTTTTCTTTATTAAATAATTTGTTCACATATTTATTTTTGGTTCATGAACTAGCTATATATTTCTAAATTATAGCAAAAACGAATCAGAGAGCTATCTTAGATGGAAAAAGAGTTATGACGTTTCAGGTTTCCTATGACAACCAAAAAGTCAACTTTCAGGCAAATGGCTTTAAAGTTGTAATGCTCTAAAAAGCTCCAGGATTGTAGGTTATGCCTTCTTTTTCTTTGTCTATTACTGCTCTTTTCTTTCTCTCTCTTAAATATCTTCTTCCGTTTTTATTTTCTGGTGTTGTCTGCTTTTGGCTTTGTTTTATTTTTTAGGGGAACCCCACCCCATTTCGAAAAAGGGGTATGGTTCTCCTAACGTAAGGCGACGTAGTATCAAAATAAAAAACAACAACTAAAGATCGTAGAAAAAACGGGTTTCACAGTCAAAGAGAAATATCAACGTTTCTGATTCTTTTAAAAGTCAAAAAACGATTTTCTTCGATTTTCCCTTATATCGAGGTATACTTATGAAACATGACGATGAAGTTAGGCAATAATACTAATTTGTATTTTCCTGTTCAATAAAAGTATAACCTTATAGTAACGAATCGACTCCGACGTCGTGACATCAGTGAATGAAAGCGAAGACTGTGTGACAAGGATGAGGACTCTCTGTATTGTAGTTCCATTGTGGAAAGCGGGTTTTAATTAATTTTGAAAAAAAAATACTTTTGGAATAAAATACCTAAAAAATTGTGCGTTTGAGAGGCTCAACGAGGTTATTGAGGAGGTCCAAGGCCGGAGACTTGTTAAAGTAAAGGAGCGTAGTGACGCGTCAAGGGTGACTTAAAAGCAATCGGCAAAAAATTGGAAATTACACGATGGACTTACTAAAAGAGATATAGGGAAGTGTGAGTAGGAAAATATAAATTTACGTACGATTATCTTAATAAAATCTCTTATTTATTGTACACCAATGCGAGACTTTGGGCCTTGAAGCCTCCGGACTTGTCGGTGATGTCTGCAATCAGCTGTTTCCTTATTAACTGAAGAAGATTCTTCTGAATTGCAATATTCTTCAAAGTACGCTGGATACCTGTGTATCCTATGTACCTGTTGTAATATCTTCCTGAACGTAATCAGATGTCGCAAATTCTGTTCGCACAAAATCATTGATGTCTGACATGCACTCGATTAACGAGTTGTATGACAAGTGGAGTGGCAAATCCTTATCTCCAAAAACATTTTTGTAGAGTTTGAGAGGAATATAACTATGGCAATTCCTAAGCCTACAACCGTTTGAAACTAAGATTGTAGTTTTCCTTGAGTAAATAACGTTTGTATCGGATACTTAGAGAGATTCAGTAGGGTTCAGCTTAAACTTTCCTTATTTTAGACTTTCCAATGTGAATATGGCGTTTCTAATAAAATGAACACTATATCACACCCACAATTTATTTTTAAAACACCACAGCACTATTAATGAAGCGGAATACGAACGAATTTCGTACTGGAAGAAAAATCGTATTTCTTTGGCTTCTACTTCATCAATACAACAGCGGCACGGAACTCAGGCTGTTATTGCAGGTGACCTCACGGTTGTCATGGCAACCACTGAGGCAAGCCGCATCCTGTAGACGCTTGAAAAGGCTGCGTACATCACTTCAACGCCCGGCGTGGTCGGTGGCGCACTTACACGGCGCCTTCCTGAGCTTTTACTGCCCAGCCGAGTTCCGCGCTCGTGCCATTGAAAACTACGATTCTATTGAATCTAACACATTTGTAGTACGAGTCAAGGAACGTACATTTAAGACATACATCTTACATAAATAATTAGTGAAGTGCTCGTGACCGTCACTAAACTACTAGGCATATGAAGCGTCGACCGAGCTTAATGCAAAGTTCTTCCGAAAATTCAAAGATCCATTTCAAACTCGAGGGAGGGCGCGGGCGGACGGCCTGTTGGCTTAAGGGGGGCGGGTTGGACGGCGGCGGCGAGAGTTGGAAGACGGTGGGACGGTACGCGAGCTTAGATTACGGAAGTGGGACGGATGGATTTCGTGGCAGTTGGTCGGATGGAAGGCGTGAATGACTGGACGGGGAAGAGAGGGATGGTCGGACAAATGACGTGGAAAAGCAAGTCGATGTGGCTGTGCGGTCGAAAAACGAAGGGAGGATAGAGATGATGCGAATAGGAAGTAAAACCTGCAGTCGACTATGGGAATGTAGAGAAATGTGACAAAGTGAAGGACCGCGGAACGTTGGGAGAATAGTGAAAGCGAGAGGAAGGGAAGCGATAGGAACTGTGGAAGGGGAAGGCAACAAGGGGCGAGAGAAAACATTATATGGAAATGGACCAATGGACTGGCATGTAAATGAGAGACTGAGAGGCCGGCAGGAAAGGGAGGCGTAAAAGAGTATTTCATTTTTTCTGAACTTCTTAGATCATTGGTCCCCCAAGAACAATGTATAGAATAATCCGGGAGGTGGAGTGTTCGTCTTCCACTAGACCATTATTTTGAAATAAACTGCAATTTATTCAAACAAACTTGGCCGAGGAACCTGAAAAGCAAATATCTTTCTATCTTGCTACTTCATTGCTAGAATTGGCTCAATGAAAATCATATATTCATTTCACAAAAACATGGAAATTTATTAAACAATTTAAAACAATTTTGGTATTGTATAACTTTACCCAATATAAAATTAAACGTTTGTCATGACCGTTCCAACCTTAATGTCTTCGCGCGCTTTTGGACCATCTTTATTCATCTCCGACGCCGCCGTCCTCAGGTCCAGACACCATCTTCTCTCTTCTTTTCTCGGAAGCACACTTCGATCACCGTTCGTCAGATCAATAAACTATTTGCTGCTAACATTCCAGTCCAATCACTGACAACTTCGCCCAAGCCCTCAATGTCCCTCCAACTCGTTCACATGAAATATTTTAAACTCCACTGTCACACTTAGTATTCAAATTTGATGTTCTCTCAATATCCATTCCCTAGTAGATGCTTACAAGTCCCCAAAGAAAAAAAACTCCTAACATTAATTGGAGCACGATCAGTTCACGAACACGGCACCAGTCAGAATGAATGTCTCTCGTATTCTTTCAGCCCTGCAAAGCTCGGTCCATTTTTCGATTGTTTATTTGCAGATAACACTTCGTACCTAGCTAATCCCTAAATTTCTTGCTAAACGAACTAGCCGTCTTCACGACTGTCACTGCTTTTTCGGCCAATCCCTGAATTCTATACAGAATGAACTAGCCGTCTCCGCGATTGTCACTGCATGAAGATGTTGACCTTGACAACGGCTCGCTTACCGTTGCTATGCTAGCATATTCACATAATTTACCCCCTTTAATTGACGCCATTTATAATAAATGTTGTACAATATTCAGTGACATATTGGTATGTCACAATATATGGCGCGAATCCCCATGTTAAGATGCGGGGGTTTTCCGTACGAGATATCTCCCACAGCGTTGCGCCATCTAATCTAGGGCAAGCTAATCCTCCGAATGTGCGGTAGTATAGTGCGTATTCATGTAATGTGTGTAATGGAAGAGGATTGGACAAACACAGAGAAAGGAGAGATCGCTCGCGATTCGTTTGTTAGGATGCTACACCGGCATTCGCTTGGTAATAATCGGCGCCGTGGTTGCGTTGACCTCCCATCGGGAGGTGGACAAGGGGTCTGTGGAAGGGAAGGATGGAATTATAGCTCTGTGGTTGCGTCTGGCCTCCGACGAGGTGGGACAAGGGATCTGAGGGCGGAAGGATGGAATGATTAGCTCTGTGGTTGCGCCTGGTTCCCACGTGGAGGTGGACAAGGGGGCGGGCAGTCCGTGCTTTGTCTGACGCTCTTGAGCGCTGCTGCTGCTGTAGGAATTTAATTTCCGTGCGCGATCCCCGGCGACCGGCTCGGCGTGGTGCGCTACCGTCGTGTGTTTACCCCTCCGCCCGGCCACCGCGCCTCCCCTCCCCTCCTTGCTGCGACGGGGCGGCGAGCGTCGCTTCTGCTGAACCGCACCGGAGGCTTTGGGCGATGGGGGAGGCCACCAGCTGACTTAGAACTTACTCCTTGTATTTACGTTAAATGCTCCTCCTTGATGTGCGAGGTAAGATGTTAAGACGGCTAGCTGGGTTTCCCCCTTACCAGGACTCTCACACCAGCAGGGCACCACCCCAGCCGGGATAAGCTCCAAGCTCCCGACAGGTCTCTCGGAATATGTGGTAGTGTAATGCATGTTAGTGAATGTGTCAGGGGAGAGGATAGGGCAAGGAAGAGGAAGGTCAGATCGCGCGCTGTCGGTGCCCCTTTTGGTAGGGTACTGCTCCGACATTCGCATGGTATTGATCGGAGAAACCAGGAAAACTACCGATCAGAGCAGCTGCCGCTAGAATTCTCCTCCAGACGGCGACTTATTACGACCTTGCTGAAAAGCTAGTGTCGAAAATCCTGCTGCCGTCAGGACTCGAACCTAGGACCAGCGGATCAGTGGCGCTGTAGTGACATCAGTTGATGCACTGAGCTACCGTTCCCGGTAACATGTACAATTCAGACGTATTTATAAGAAATATATTACGATCAATAATTAAAAATAAATTATTATTTTAGGCACTTATCCTTCATCATAACGCACGAGGAAGAATTGACTCACTTCTGCGAGATCATAGGGGCTACACCTTCAATGGTTGCGGAATAGCGGTCAATATCAATTCGCAAACTTTAATGACGCAGAGACGCTTTGCTACGTGTGTCCAACGGTACGGAGAACCCTCTGCCTCCTTGATCAACATCTTTCAGCTTCTCCAATGCAGAATTTCAAACGTATTTTATTTCAAATTATTATTTCTTACACACTTAACTCAATTTTTTTTCCTTCCACCCGCTTGTCGAATTTGTGAGAAGAAACTTTAGACTTTCGATAAACCCTAAATGCGATACCCCCTTGATCCTGTGCAACGCATAATTTCCAATTATCATTCGATCGACGTAAACAGAATGTTCTCCGTACCGCAACCCTTTCTTCGCTTTTGTTCATAGGTCACGACGTTACGATAAGTGATAATGCACTTACTGGTACTAACACTTTCCACCGGGATCTGGAAACCAAAAAGTAGATAAATCTTGTTCCTCTATTTAGTATATTAATTCCACCAACACGTTTAGAACGATACTGTACAATGATATGACATGCTGTATCAGAATTGGAAGAAAGGTAACGAATCCATTTAAAATAACAAGGATGAAAAAGATATAGATTACATGCTGAGGAAACTAAATGAAGAATATACATCTTAGGTTTAACTATGAATTCATCAAAAACTGAGTATGTTGTTGCGGGGTCACAGGGAACAGACTTAATAATTAGGACTTAATATCTAAAGGTTTAATAATTAGGACTTAATATCTAAAAGTCTAAGACAAGGAGGCTGTATAGCTCCTACTCTCTTCAAAATATATTTAAATGCTGCCCTTGAAAATTGGAGACGTACATGTCGGAATATGGGAATAGAAGTTGACAATAATACATTTTTACTTCGGGTTTAACTATGAATTCATAAAAAACTGAGTATGTTGTTGCGGGATCACAGGGAAAAGATTAAATAATTAGGGACAGGTGTATTAAAAACACAATAGCTTTTAAGTATCTTGGTGTGTGTATATCAAAGGAAGGTGAATGTGCAGGAGCAAAACATAGGATCTCTCAAGGGAGAGTAGTGAGAAGACAGTTGAGTAATGTTTTGTATAATCAAAAAATAACAAGCACGACAAAGATAAAAATATACACATCGCGGGTTGAAAGAATAAGCACTACATATGGTACAAAAATTTGGATTCTAAGTCAGACCGAAGAACAAAAATTAAAATCAATGGAATGCAGTGGCCATACATTACTGGATAAAGTACCCAACGTTGACATAAAAAATCAACTGGGTATTGATATTGATATAATGGATATAATTGATGCAAAACGATTGAAATGGTATGGTCATATTCAAAAGATGACGTAAAATAGATATCCTAAGAAAATTTTCAAATGATTCCCTCAAAGAAACAAAAAGCGTGGACGACCAAGAAAAAATGGGAAAATGAGACAGAAAAGGTGACGAAGGAACGAGATCTTCAGGAGGAAGGTTGGGACGATCGAAGGACGTGGCGACTGGGACGCGAGAAGCGGCGTCAGCTGTAAAGAACCCCTATCCCTACCCCCACCACTTCTACCTCTACCACTTCTTCCACCAGCCTTCAAATTTTTGAACAGATTTTAAGACAAAAATCTCTGTCCACAAAATTTGAAGTTTTACAATGTGAACTTTTGCAATGTTTGAATATACTGATTTTGCCGGAAACGGGAGTAACAACATAATTTTTACAGTCCTTTTAGACATACATGGGAAAATTTTTAAGAAAAATATTGGACCCTTTTCTGAGAAAAAATTGTTCAAAAATTCCCTAAATTTGAAAAATTACGCGAAAATTATTCATATCGTCGAAAAATGATCTAAGGACTTAATTCAAGATCTGACTTTAAAAAAAAATTAAAAAACTGAGAAATTTTGAAGAATCAGAGATTTCATCGAAAATGAGACCTGAGCCATTATTTTAAGCGACGCTACATTAGTCGAGGGCAAAGTTTAATCAAAACATTTGTGGATCCATTTTTTGAGAAAACGTTGAAAATGAAATTCAGGCTTAATTTAAAGTATCCCAAAAGTCAAAATCTCTTTGAAACTCACAGAGTCTTGAGATCATTTAGATTAAAGATTATATCTTTCGGATAAAATCGACTGAAATGTTTTGGCGCTACACACGGGACAGATGGACAGACTTGACGTTTCGCCGCCAATCGATTTTTCGGTATCAAGGACTCCCAGAACGTGAATTCTGCTTTTGCGAATTCAAGTTTTCAAGTTTCAAAAATTGGGAGACGTCGATGAAAGTGAAGAAAAGATAAAAGAAAAAAAATGAGCCATTCTTTTGAAAATTTTGAACATTTTTTGAGCTTCAATTACTGCCAAAATTAAAAAAGACGGTTTCAAACCCGCAGGTCCTTGAGTTCGTGCAGATCAATTTAGATAAAAACCTTCCGAACTGTTTTGGTGATAGCGTTGGCTACAAAGCTACAAGCAGAAAGACCGCCAGATAGACGGACGTTTTGCCGTCTGTTGATTTCTCGAATCTAGTTCACACGAAACGTGAATTCTGGCTGCTCAACTTGTTAGAGGAAGTAATTTGCTACATATATAAACAAGATTTTCCCCACTTTTTCGAAACTATGGCCTCATAATACGAGTTTCATCATAAAAAAATCGCCAATTACTGCCGCATCTTTTAATATTTTGTCTTTACTACATAAAAGGTAGCAAGGTGAGAAAATTAAAAATCAATGAAAACGTTAGAAGATTCTAGCTATTACGATAACCGTAAGTGTTCAAGATACTGCTTCTGGGGATGATTTCATTAAGACAATGGAAGAAATCATACATATAAAGTAATACACGTAAAAGTAATTTGTAAAATAAGTAAAAGTAATTTGTACAATTACTCAATGCATCATTATATATTTATAATTAATAAATACCTAGTTGGAAATTAGAAGAAACAAGTAATAAAAGAACGATACACTTATAACATCATTATTAATATCATTGAAGGTAAATATTCTTCTTTGTCTTAGGAACTAGATCTGTTTAAAGTATTTCGTATATTACTTATTATTGTCTAATGATACTTGTTTCATCAGTAGACAAAGTCTCAATGCCTTGGGAAAAGTTAATTTATTTTAAGATATTACTGTCCTGTGATACCAGTTTTACCATGTGATAGAATTTTTGATCGAAAATGCAGATCACTGAGACGCTTTAAACTGCTGTTGGTTTTCACATATTTATGCAACGTGAATATTACACAGTAAACTTCATTGCATATTGAAGGAAAAATATACCATATTCAAATTATAAAAAAATTTTTTAAAAATCAATGTTTTCTTTCTACTAAACCATTGTAAAAGAATCAATTTAATAATTATTGATATAATGATAAGTATTATCATTTTTTCATGATTAAGCAAATAACCGAATTTTTTCTTGCAAACATTAAAATTGATAGATTGTATTATGAAAATTAGAAATTTTCAAATTTGACATTTTTATTAACGAAGTTTAAAACAAGCCTTCAAAATTGAGGTGACTGAAAATTGTTAAATTTTATCTAATTGCTGCATAATTTGGTACGCTAATTTTAAATATAATCGACTCTATGACCACTCAATCTGCATTACATTAATTTAGAAATTTGGGGATAGAGTGGAACATTTTTCATTGACATCTCAGCATTTTCTACTTAAGGGACAAATTAAAAGTAGTGATTCTACAAAATGGCAAAGAGTTTCCCATATCAAATCAAATATCAATGGAAACAGGACCAAGTATTCATTCTGCCAATAATTATCTCCAGATATGGATTTTAGTAAAGCACGTCAAAGGAAACCTTATAAAACTTGCTTTCCCTCCAAGGGTTTAAAATTAATGCTGAAGTCTATCATTTTAAATACTTGCCGCATTGTCCGGAACTTTCTAAATTACTTAAGTTACATGGCATTTCATATCTTTAACTGACAGTTTCCATGACGATTGCTTTGTGTATGCCTGGAAGAGGACACACAGTCATGTGCCTTTCTCCGTGTAACTAAATATTCCCAAATGACATTTGCCTCATTGTTTGTATTCGTGAATTTAACCCCTTTTTTCTACACTCGATTTAGCTTTTTAATCTGAACGTCCCTTTGAGCATTCCAGCAAGCTACTCCATATTCCATTACGAGACGAATCAAAGATGTGAAACCTGCATTTTCGTGTTACAGTTAGCTTTCCTTAATATGCGACTAACGACATGTAGAGATTTTCAAGCTTTCCGTGTAGCATATCTTACGTGAACAGCCTAGCTGCTGTCGAATTATTAGTCCAGTTGTTTACAATATCATGCCTCAGGGATTTAATTTCTACCCATTGTATAGTGGAGTGTTCCCTGTGATCGAACCTTCGTAAAACTGCTTTTGCTTTATTTTCCGTTATCCAGATTTAAATCCGTTATCCGCATTTATTTCCATTCCGTTTTCGTGGGTCCATTTCATTAATTCTTCAATATATTTTTGCGTCTTATCAATGTCGAATTATTTCTCTTATTGTTCGATACACGATGCACTCATCCGCAATGAGTCTGATTGTCAAATGAATTTCGGAACCGATATCATTAATATACATAAGAAAAAGTGGTGCTACAAACGCACATACTTTCTCATATTTCAAATTATTCCGCTGTATTCTACTACTACATAAAGCGCCAAAAAGGTTTTCGACCAGCAAAAATTATTTTCCGCAACGACCCAAAGCCTCGATCGAGTTCTTTCAGATTGATCGAGGAATATCAATTTTGGAGAAAATCGGCTGAACGGTTTAGATTCTAGCGTCGACCACAGACAGAGAGCGTTGACCACAGACAGAGATAAACATCTGACAGACAGAAAGACAGAAGAACAAGCGGAAGCTTTGTCGTCAATCGATATTTCAATATTCACACGACATAGATTCTGGCTACATCACGTGTTAGAAGATTTTTTTCTTTATTTAGCAATTGGATTTATCGTTGCTAGTGCCCTGCAATAAGAGATTTTCTGCCAAAAGTTCACCCTTTTCTTGCACACGGTTACATAACTTTCTCTTCTTACGAAGCATCTTCGCAAGGGCCGGAAAGTAAAAATGGAGCTATTTTTGAGACCATTTATAAAGAAGATGAAGATGGTGTAAAGTACCCTCAAATATCAAAATATGCGTTTCAAACTTGCAGTGTCTTGTGTTCGTTCAGATTGATCGGGGAAGTGAAAATTGTCTCGCTAGTGATTATCATGGACAAAGAGACAGACAGGATAAGAGAAGAACAGAGAGACTGATGCTTTCCGTCAATCGATCATTCAGTATCAAGGTACAAAAAGATATGGATTCTGGCTGTACAATTTTCTTTACGCTACATTAAATAGCATACACTCCCCACTTAAAGTCATGGTTGTTGTTGATTGATTGATTTTTTCGTGTTTCCGGGCGCGTCAACTGCTTCGGTCATTAGTCCCGTTAGTGTAAAGGATGTTTTTTTCTCCGGAGATGGCGGTGATCTTCCCCCGCCGGATGGCGAGATCCGGCGCCGACCTACCGTCGGCTACTGGGGTTTCCCCATAACCAGGACTCTCCCACCAGCAAGCACCGCCCCAGCCGGACTAACTCTAACTCCCGACCGGTCTCCGGAATATGTAGTAGTGTGTGCATGTTATGTAAGTGTGTGTGTAAGGGGAGAGGATAGGACAAGGAAGAGGAAGGACAAATCGCGCGCGGTCCGTGGCCTTTGGTAGGGTACTGCTCCGGCATTCGCCTGGTGTTGATCGGAGAAACCACGGAAAACTACCGATCTGAGCAGCCGGCCGCTAGAATTCTCCTCCAGACAGCGACTGAATTCGACCTAGCTGGAAAGCTAGTGTCGAAAATCCTGCCGCCGTCAGGACTCGAACCTAGGACCTCCCGGTCAAAGGCGCTGCAATGACATGAGTTGATGCACTGAGCTACCGCTCCCGGTTTAAACTCGTGGTAACTAAGTATATTCTAGGCATTGTCGGATTCCCTGGGTTCCCTAGTCTTCCCCACGGGACCAAGAAGTTCATTTTCTGCATTTGCTGCCAGCAATGCTAAATTGCTCCATCGTAATTTACAAATTGTGTGTAGAGCTTAATAGAACTTTTGGGAGCAATTAACAAGATAGTCAATAAATCTCCTCGAGAAATGATCCCCAACGTCTTGAGGGCACTGACTGTTGATCGTGGCATAGCCCCAGAGGTTCCAACCACCACAGGCAGGACTCTGGCGTTGGGCACTCACTTCATGAAGTTGGTCTGAGAGGGGAATGACTGGTTGGTACTTTACTACTTCCCCCCTGGTTTTAGAAAGTTAGACCCATCCTCGTGGCGGACAGTCACACCGACCACGTGGACCCCCTTCCGGCTTTTTATTACCAAGTCAGGTTTGAGTCTAATCCCTTCGGCAACGGAGAAAGTGGCTTCCGTGGACACCACAGTGTCTATTTCCGGAGCATCTTCCCCTCTATAAAGTTCTTTATCTCGTCATGACGCTTTATTCTAGCTGGTTTCGAAAAATGCACTACCGAGGAGTGATTCATAGTTTCTATCCTGTATTGCACTTCCTGCAGTATACATCCTCTCTGGGCCTTCCTCTACTAAGGGTAGTTTTATTGGCAGCGGTATTTGATCTCAATTGGAGTGCAGTGATAAAAATATCAGATTTCAGAAGATTATAGTCTTTCAAAAAGGAATTTCCAATCAGATCGTTTATATGCGTCTTAACCGCTCTCCCTTGGGATCCCAGCTACTCCCAAGCGGATACCTCGTCATCGGCGCATTTCTTCTTATAAGCTCTTAAATCTTGTTTAGTATATGGCCAGTTGAGTCTCAATGCTTTGGCGGTTTAAATGTCCGTTGGTAGAATCTCGGACAGGAGCCAGCCATCTGCAAATGGGATCTACAGATTTTTCTAGTCGTAACCCTAGGATCAGCGCTACCTTAGGATCGTGTTGGGCGAGCCACAGTAATCCCAGTCCTCCATCTCTCTTGACCAGGTAAGCCATCTGCAGTACTCATATGCAGGTGTAGGAACTGTTTGACTGCCACTCTGATTTGACAGTCCGCTTCCCTGAGCATCGACATAGATAAAACTATTTGGTAGAGGTAATGTGGCATTATGTAGGTGTGAAGTAATGCCAGTTTCTGAGTGGGCTTTAAATGCGCCTTCTGTAGCCTCGTCACTGCTTCCATCAAATTCCATATGGATGTTTTACATGGGAAGCCGTTCTAGATTAGTTCACTCCCAAGTATGTTAGAGTATGATCATCACTGACTAGAGGAATTCTCTCCCCATCCTTTCCAGACAAGGGTCTTCAATGAACCAGGATCGTTCAAAGATTGTAATTTGGAAAGATGAACATTTCGCGACGGACAATGTCATTTGAGAGCCCCAAGATATTACACCACAGTATCAACAAATTCTTGAGCTCCTGGGGCACCTTTTGCTATCAGCACCAGATCGTCAGTAAAAGCTAATACGGACACACTCCTTTCCAATAGCGGGTATCCTGACATGTTATCCAATTTCTCAAGCAAGCACTCCATAATGAGGTTAAAAGGGAGTGGGGAAAGGGGGTCCCCCTGTTTTACTTCTATACGAATCAGCACCTCAATGCCTTTCGAGGGGTGCTGAATGACAGTGGAAACGTCGGTGTAAGACTCCATTACCAAATTGGTAAAGGCGTTGGGGAGTCCTTTCCTGGACAGAGCCCACCGAATCGCCGCGTGAGGAACAGTGCGAAATGCTTTGGACATGTCTAGCACAGCGGCGACACCACCTGCTTTTTTCATGTAACTGACTGCTTCGTGAAGAATTTGAACGTTGGCGAAAGAGCCAGATTCAGGTATAAACACTTTTTGGCGTGGATTGAACTTCACCACGAATCGAATGCGTTTGTCCGTTATTCCCCAAAAGATTTTGCACAGCAGGGAACTAATTATGATGGGGCGATAGTTAATGACTAATTTACTATGCTTACCCTCTTTTGGTATAAGGATGGTGCCATTTGCTTTCCATACAGAAGGCACAAAACCAGTGTATAAAATATGGGTGTACAATAGGGACAATATTTCAACTTTTTCTCCTGAAAATTGCTAACTTTTACCTTATCTGGTTCTGAAGCTGTAGAATGTTTCATCCCAGCCAGCCGAGTTTTAATTTCGGCAACTTGAACCGCGTATAGAAGTGTGTTAGAGGAAGTATTTTACTACAAAGAACAAGATTCCCATTTTGTTACGTGGACGATTACCATCCACATTGCCAATTTTTTGTTACCTTAATCGAACAATCTGAGTTTTTCAGTCAAAAAATCTTCGATTTACGCCGCAGCATTACACTACTTTGTTTCTACTAGGTAAGTACGTAGTAAGGCGAGAAAGTCTTTGTCTATCCAACATTTCATTTACATTCTCCTGGATGCTTTGGACATTTTCACAGCCCTTTTCAGCATCCATTATAGGACATAGCCCCTAAATTTAAGTTGTTCGCGCCGCAGACTAAAACAATGAGCAGCAAAGCATTTACGTGGGCGGGCCAGGCGAGGCACATTCCTGTCTCCGTGGCCAACGGAATTACCGATAGCGGGCGTTGGCCCGCCGCCAAACGGCCGAGCGGACTTGGCGACATTCCGCGCTTCGCTCCGCCCCTCGGTGGAGGCGGCGATGGTGATGGCGTGGTGGGGAAGGTGAGGTTTCAGGTGACGCCTGTGCGGGTGGAGCG
This sequence comes from Teleogryllus oceanicus, assembly GCA_964035755.1. Taxonomy (NCBI): domain Eukaryota; kingdom Metazoa; phylum Arthropoda; class Insecta; order Orthoptera; family Gryllidae; genus Teleogryllus; species Teleogryllus oceanicus. The sequence goes on along the minus strand of CAXIVR010000007.1, from coordinate 20,638,937 downwards.
GACGCGCGGGCAGTGTAGTGAAGCGAGCAAGGTGAGAGGCGGAGGAGGAGAAGAGCGCTTGGAGGGCGGCCGCGGAGTTGGTGATGATGATGATGATGATGATGACTAAGTACAGTTTTTAATACAATTTTTTGGGTTTTCAGTTAAGAACACGAAGAAATACTATAGGAATTAATTTTATGTTATGACAAAAGGATTGATTGATTGTTAGTGGTTCCTGGCGCGACAACTACTATGGTCATTAGTTCCGTGCGTGTAGTGCTTGTTTGTCTCGGGAAATGGAGGTGGTCTTCCCCTACTGGATGGCGAGATCCGGCGCCGACCTACCGCCGGCTGGCGAGGGTTTTCCCTACCAGATCTCTCCCACCAGCAGGGCACCGCGCCAGACAGAACTAGCTCTAAGCTCCCAACCGGTCTCCCGTCATGTGTGGTAGTGTAGTGCATGTTAGTGTAAGTGTGTGTAAAGAGTGAGGATAGGGGTAGGGAAAGATCGCGCGAGGTCCGTAGCCCGTTTGTTGGGGTACTGCTCTGGCATTTGCCTGGTGTTGATCGGAGAAATCACGGAAAACTACTGATCAGAGAAGCCGACCTCTAGAATTCTCCTCCAGACAGCGACTAAATTCTACGTAGCTGGCAAGCTAGTGTCGAAAATCCTACCACTGTCGGTACTTGAACCTAGTACCTCCCGATCAGAGGCACTGCAGTGACATCAGTTGATGCCCTGAGCCACCTCCCCGTTTTATGATGAAAGAAATTACCCATTTAATAAGTAATTGTTTTGCACTTTTCGACAATTTCGACTAATAAGTAATTTTTAAAAATATTTCCGTCTTTTTTAATGATTTTTTGCTGATTTCATCGAGTTTGATATCATTTTAATGGTATTTGCTTCAAACAATATTTACGTGATCCAAAAAATGAAGAGTGGAAATTCCATTTAACTCCACAGAACCTCCAGAGTAGCCCATTTGATTTCTTCGTTCAAAAATTTGAATGTAACCCGTTGTGCATGTGTGTCACCTATCAGCGCCATTGTCGGTTCGCCTGATTTCGGGCAAACCAAAGACAGAAATTTCCTGGTAAAGAACAGTCCAAAAGAAAAATTTGCAAACTAAGTTCTCTTGAACGAATGGAAGAAGCTTTGATTCCATCTGTAACATACCCAACATTTTAAGTTGTTCTTCCGAGCAGATTTTAGTCACACTTTTACATCTTTGTTTTGGTTTCAAGGCATTTAAAAAACATTTTAAGAGCATATTATTGATCATTTTTGGCGATGTTTTAGGTCATCAAAATCCGCCCTAATGGCGGCGCGGGCGCGGTGGTGGAGGTGAGGTCGAAGGTGACGTTGTCAACGCAAGGCCTGGGCCGAGGGCGGGGGCGGAGGAGGCGGCCGGGGCGGGCGATGCATCGGTTTCCCATTAACGGCCGGCGACGTGGAAGAGCGGGGCGGGCGGGGGCGGGGCAGCGGGCGCTCCGGCGGAGACAAGCGCCGGGCGACCAGCGGCCTTTGGCCCTTGGGGCTCTCCGCGCTGGCAGATGGAGAGGGCGCTTCCCCTTTCACAGGACTGCGCAGACTCTCGGTAAACTATTGATGTCCCTGACACTTTTACCTGGGTTTTTGCCCGGTGTTTAGAGTCTAAATAGCCAGAACTGAAAAGAAAACTGATGTCATCTGAGACTTTTCAATATTTACGTTTTGGGGACAAACATGAACTTTTTCACGCAAATTATAAATAAGTTTCTGACATCGGTTCTATGAATTTTATTCGCTGTTTGCATAAAATTAAAATTTCGCATCGTTGAAATTTAAAAGTACCTATGAATGAATCTGACATTTTTCCTATACGGTTTAGCTTGAATTTAAATAAATAACGAGACGGATAAAATGGATAATTCTGACATTTCATCAACGCGCTTCAAACTTTTCCTGTCACCACTTTTAAGCTCGTTGTATGAGTGATTGTATCTACGAACACTGATGACAAATGATTCTTGCGCCATTCTATTAAGCGACCCTTCTTCTATCCGCGAAATAATTAGCAGTGTTTTTTGGGCAAATGCCAAATTGGAAGTGGTTTTTGAAAATTGTTTTATAATATGGGACTAGCATATGGGACTAGCACCTGTCTTTTTAACGTTCTTTAATACGTAAGTGTAGAACATTTAAAGAAAACTTTTTGAGCCGTTTTTGAATAACTAATTGTTCAAAATTGCCTAAATTTCACTGAAAAATATTTATTTTCGAAAAACTGTACCCCACTAAAATGTTGTATGATATTCTGTCTTTGCAACTATGCAGACAAATGTGGACAGTCTGCCATTTTGCGCGTTGAGCAATCGTCAGCTCTTACAACGTTAGTGCCTAGGTGATTGGCGCAAAATACTCCAGGATGGGAAACACTATCCTGGGGGAGGCCCCTCGTCTGTATGCGTGAGGCAGACACCATCATCTGTCGCTGTCGGCGGGCAGATTTTCTCGGCACATACAACATAAGAAAAAAATATTTCTGAGCGGGTGTTTTCGGTCGAGCATTGGTGTAAATAGACCAGTAAATATTTAGCACTTTATTTAGTACTCGTCAATATACTCTGACACATCACATTGTCCCAAGTACGGGAGGCAGAGACATATGGGATTTGCATATCAGCGCGACTGCCTCCGTAGAGGTGAACAACAGCGCTACCTGGAGTTTTCGAGATCCTAAAAAGAAAGAAGTGACGATCTTTTGGGGTGGAATGTCCACGCGAGTTTGGCTAGTGAAATTGCTGACGTACTAAGAGACTTTGAAGCAGGCGCGGCTTGTCATTAAAGGCTGTAAGGCGGAGCCTCTCCTAGAGAAATCGACCTCTAAAAGAAATTTAAATACATATTTATAAATGTAGTTATTTATTAATAATGGATTTCTGAGTTATATTGTATAACAATCATATCAAATATTTTCTTTGTCAGTTCGTTAACGGCCGTCCGTAACGTATTTTAAAGCTGTTGACAGGGAAGAGAAAAGCGTTAGGCTCCCACTTCATTCCGCCGTAAGGCCGGTGTAAAACGTGGAGGCGTGACGTCATGCATTCACTGCACGGGTTTCCCGGCAGACGACGGCAGCGGCCAGGCAGCCTTCAAGGGTGGGGCCTAGGGTCTGAAGAAGGGTGTTCTTACGAGATAGCGTTACGATGCAGCTCAGAGGGTAGCATTGTGCATGAGCTAGTTTTTCCAATAAGCGGAACCGGGAGCGGTAGCTCAGTGCATCAACTGATTTCACTGCAGCGCCTCTGACCGAGAGGTCCTAGGTTCGAGTCCTGACGGCGACAGGATTTTTGACACTAGCTTTTCAGCTAGGACGAATTCAGTCGCTGCCTGGAGGAGAATTCTAGCGGCCGGCTGCTCTGATCGGTAGTTTTCCGTGGTTTTTCCGATCAACACCAGGCGAATGCCGGAGCAGTACCCTACCAAACGGGCCACTGACCGCGCGCGATCTTTCCTTCCTCTTCCTTGTCCTATCCTCTCCCCCTTACACACACACTTACACTAACTTGCATTACACTACCACATATTCCGGGAGACCGGTCGGGAGCTTAGAGCTTGTCCCGGTTGGGGCGGTGCCCCGCTGGTAGGAGAGCCTTGGTTAGGGGGAAACCCCACTAGCCGACGGTAGGTCGGCGCCGGATCTCGCTATCCAGTGGAGGAAGATCACCGCCATCTCGCGAGAAAAACATGCACTACACTAACGGGACTAATGACCAAAGCAGTTGACGCGCCCGGAAACACGAAAAAAACAAACCAAACCAATCCAATAAGCGGTAGGAGCGGTATTCCCTTAAGCCTTTATCGGAAGCGGGAAGTCTACAGGATTGTAGTCTTTGTGATCGGAAGAGATTATGTATAGAAATGCAATGTAATGCATTTGCAGCCTTCTCCACTTAGAAAACCACGAGCTGCGACTGCTGTGAACGAACCCGCGGCGGAAGGGGTCGGAGAAGTGGCCTCGCGAGCAAGCTCTCCCTGCCCTGCAACGCAACCCGAGGTCCTACGCGGGGCGAGGTACACTTTTTATAGGCGTGTGGTTGGGCAGAATTCCCCGCCACTACCACAAGGCTGTGTTCAAACGAGTGCCTTGATGGAGCTGGACCTGTGGGCATATCCAATAGCTGATGAGGACACAGTGAGTGAGCCGTGGAGGAATTAACGTGAGTGACAAACTGAATTTTTAATGAAATTCTATAAAACATGTTAATCGGCATTTTGTAACAATTGCACTACAATGATAATTAGAACCTCAGCTACTTAAGAATGGAAACGTCTTTGATTAATGAAAATCAAAATTTTTACAAGAATATTGGCATATGACGTAAATGATCTTGGCTGTCCTAGTGACGCCGCGTCGAAGGCTGTGTTGCCGACGTTTCGACCATCTTATCGTGGTCTTCCTCAGGGCTGTTGTGCTGTTGAGGAAGACCACGATAAGATGGTCGAAACGTCGGCAACACAGCCTTCGACGCGGCGTCACCTGGACAGCCAAGACCATTTACATAACTCTGGCCGCGGAAGCCTACGACTTCACATTGGCATATGACGTTGTTATTCTTATGTGATGTATAAGCAATTTTTGTATTTATGATTAGGGATTATATACAGGATAGGTCACCTGACTTGACCTCCTGCAGTTTTTGAACGGTTGAAATTAGTACAATTCATTTTTCAGAGAAATGCATGAAGAAATGGAACTAATTGATACATGTATTGATTTTTATTTTACTACATGTATTTTACTAGATATTGAGGTAACTGTATTTTCAAATGAAACTATACATCTTTTTAGTCTATCGTGACGAGCGTAAAGAGACGAATCCAATATTGTCATATGTTATATAAGCATTTTTTGAGTAATGTTGATTTTTGCACTTGCGTTTAACGGATATTTTAAATATAATAGTCCGCCAACAAGGTCACGCGGCTCCCCGTACTGGGCAAGGGAAGTTGAGCACAAAAAGAAATCAAATTACTCACAAAACACTCATCTAACATATTAAAGTTATTTAAATATCTCGTAAAATACAAGCGGTAAAATAATGAATACGCGTATTAATTAGCCCCATTCCCTCATGCACTTCGGTGAAAACTGCATTGCAACCGTTCAAACCATTTAAAAACTACAGGAGGAGCTAAAGTTACGTGTCACTTCCAGTATATTAAAGAGAATACGTAAGGGGTCGATAACGCAAGAAATTCTCCTAAAAAGGATCTTTAAAAGAACTGAAGGTGCTATAAAAACAAATACTTTTTCGCATTATTGGAAATGCGAATAGTTACTTAATTTTATAACATTTTAATTTTTGTTGTAATAAAAACTGTTAAATTGAAAATGTCAAATTCAACCCATTCAAACAGTGCTTGGGGTGCATATCTGCGTTTATTTGTTAGTCAGGAACAATAGTCATTTGTAACTCTTACAAATGAAACCAACATGAATAAATTTAACTCTTACAGTATTTGCAGCCATTACACAGAAAAGAAAATAATATTTCACACAAGATTGCCTTGATTACATCGAAGTGAGCTAACGACTTTGAAACTATAAAGAGAGACCAAAACATCTTAAAGTAAAAGAAACGTATTGATAATTCAACGTTAAATATATTACATTCCTTAAATCTATTTCCTTCAATAAGAAAGTCATCATATTATACAATTAACACGCCGGTAACATCAAAAATCCTAAGAATTTCCTAAGAAGTAAGAATTTAGTTACGCCATTCTTAGATTGTGTGTGCAGTAGATCTATTATCTGAGAATCATCTAGAATAACGAAATATTACAAGGCTTAAATGACCAAATCAGATGCGTCATTTACTTTTCACGCTGCAGATCTGTGAGGTGGGATATTCCTTCTGAAGATGCAAAAGCGGAAGCCATAAGAAGAATCATTTTCACTTTAACAACCGCTGCTTTGACAGTGGATATCATGAACTCAAAAAGAACTCCTACTCCAGTCCGTCAAATCGTCCCCGCATGCACTACTTTCCCACATTGAAAGCCAGGTGCTTCTTAGAGTGTGGCGTCATGCGGCAATACATTCGATGGCGTGAAGCGTCGCATCCTATTTACGGACTCGCCCTTGAGTCTCCCTGTCCTTACGGCAAACACATTGCCGGACCTATCCGCCACGCTCGCGACCCGCACCCAACCAGGCATTCGCCGACCGGCTCCTCGGCCAGATGCGCACCCCTCGAAGCCTGGAAGCGAAAGAGATCGGAGCGTCGTCGCGCCCGGCGCAGGTAGCCCGCCCCCCTTCCACGCCGCCTCCTGGCTTTTCCCTCATCGTCACATCCGCTCTCTCCATAACAAAGGCTAGCACGTGGACGCCTAAACGTTTCGCTTACGTCACGCGGCCGCTCGTTGAAATGTGTTTGTATCCTCGACGCTAAAGAGCAAGCGAACTTCCCATGACTGCTCTGTCACTTTCCCTTCAAATTCAGGATAGGGGTGTGCGCATACGTGGACTGCAGCGGCCTTATACGAAAAAGCATTAGTCAGATTTGTTTTATCAAAGAAATGATATTTGAGTTGTGTTTAAATTCTTTGCAATTTATCATTATTTCATGTTTATTTTCCTTTTATATCTACATTGTATAAAATTTATTATACAAACTTTTCATTCTTATATTATCTTATTATTTTATTGTAATCTAACTCATAGTAAATTAAATATGAATCAAATTAAAGTGCCGTGCGCTTCAGTAAGGGTGAATGGCGTCGAAAGATGTTGAAAAGACCGACTCCAAAAGACTGACATGGGTGAGGTATCCCGTGATGTCCCACCATTCCGGAGCGATTTGTACAGGCGTTAGTTTAAAATCTCGCGCCAGTTGCACTGGACAACTTTCCCGCGAACGCTAGTAACCCCGTTTCACTGCCCGCGATCTTCACATCCCTGTCTTACACCATCGAAGGTGGAAGATTATTGGTGTACATCTGAAATGAAGAGTTTGTCGAGTAAATTTTGGTCGCAGTGTTTTGAGTTACGCAAATCATGTTTAATTGAAATGATTGAAGGCGTTGTCATTGTCAACAATAGTATTTATTTCACAAATAGCAGCTTTCGATGGCTTAGCCATCATCATCAGTTTTCTACTGTCTGGGAGCCACAAAAAAGAACTGCCTTTTACACAGTTATTGAAACACCTTAATTGAAATGATTGAAGGCGTTGTCATTGTCAACAATAGTATTTATTTCACAAATAGCAGCTTTCGATGGCTTAGCCATCATCATCAGTTTTCTATGTCTGGAGCCCCAAAAAGAACTGCCTTTACACAGTTCTTTTTGTGGCTCCTAGACAGCAGAAACTGATGATGATGGCTACCTGCATCACCATTTGTTTTCAAAAAAAATTTGACAATGACAACGCCTTCAATCATTTCAATTATGTAAATGTCAACTACACCTCACCACTGAATCAGTATCAAAATCATGTTTATTTTATGGTCCTGCATTTCCATTTGTATTCGAAACTTCACAATCCCGTACCTCCCCACCACAAGAAACGTTAGTATTCGAAACATTCTTGTGAACGTAACCCTTAACTTGCCCTTTCTGTTTCTCAGTTTTATGATGTTTAGCATGGAATTTAGCGTAGATTGGGTTAAGTACTTATTCATCTCAACAATTTGCGTCGTTACAGTGGTCGTACTTCACTCGAGAAAACAGAGAGACGCGTCGCTGCTTCAGAGTGTTCTTATAAAATATGCCCCTATGAATCATTGTATGTACACAATTGCAGGCGAAATTTCTCTCCAAAAGTAATTAATGTTTAAAAGGTATTTTACGAGGAGATTACACCGCCATATGTATTCCATAGGGGTGGAAATAATTTACCAGAAATAAAAGAACACTTCGTTTTATTTTTGTTCCAACGTTTAAATAGCGACATTTTTCCCTTGCGCAAAAACTGAAAATACTTCATATCATTATCAAATTAATACTAAAATTGTAATGGAAAGGCATCCTTATTTTTAACGACAATCAACGTTAAAAACAATTATTAATTTCTTCACTAAACGAGTCAGGAGCTCACCGTTTTGCAAACCATTCAGCACCTTCAGATGCTACAAAAATACAAATTATAATAATAATATATAATAATAATAATAATAATAATAATAATAATAATATTTATTTTGCTACTTAGGAATACATAGAATATTTCCGGTGGTAGCGTTTTCTAAGAAATTTCTACAAATACACAAAACAAACATCAAACAACATTAAAATATTAACATGTTAACAAATACAATTTTACAAAATTAACCTATTAATCATATTTACTTAGTCTAATTTTAAAATTTCTGACGTTCTGAGGGAAAGTCTCCAGCACTGCAGCAGGTAATTTGTTCCAATTTTGTATCGTTCTGTTTACAAATGAGAATTTACCTACATCTGTTCTCTGTTTTCTTTGCCGAATTGTGAAACCATGATCCTTCCGCGCGACGTAAGTTGGTTTAGATAGTCTTTCCCGTACTTCACCCCACGGACGATCCCCTCTTATTGATTTGAATAATGCACAAAGACGCGATTTCTCTCTGCGTTTTTCCAAGGGTTCCCACGATATAAATTCAGAATTTGAACGTCCTCTCCTAACAAATTTTGCAGCATATTTTTGTACTTTCTCGAGAGATTTTATTTGCCCTAAACGATAAGGGCCCCAACATATGGAGCCAAATTCTAATATCGGACGTACTAGAGACGTGTACCCTAATTCCCTTGATTTTCCACTTCCTTTTCTAAGTATTCTAATTACAAAGTGTAATGCCTTCCACGCCTTTTTCACTACATAATTTACGTGTTCTGTCCAACTCAGATCCTCGTTTAGTACAATTCCCAAATATTTACAGCATTTAGCCCTCGGAATATCCTGATTTCCTAATTTATATATGATATCGTCTGTCTTTCTAGAACGCGCGAATCTAATAAACTTGCATTTGCTGGGATTTAATTTCATTTCATTTGTGATAGCCCATGATTCTAGCTTATCTAAATCAACCTGCAATATTTCTGTATCACTTGTGTTCTTAATTTCCCGATACATTATACAATCATCTGCAAAAAGACGTATTTTGATTGAATTCCTGCCAAATATCATTAATATACGCTATAAATAACAACGGACCTAGGACACTTCCCTGTGGCACTCCGGACGTTACTTCCGCCCTCGAAGAGAAATTTGACCCGATTCGCACCCGTTGAGTACGCGAGCTGAGAAATTCTCGAATCCAGAGAGCAATTCTTCTGTCTACGTTAAGCTTACTATTATTTTGTATTAATTTATCATGGGGAACGAGGTCGAACGCTTTTGTGAAATCTATAATAATTGCATGAACAATGGAACCTTCATCGAGAGAATCAGCAATGTCCTGACTGACAGTGACTACCTGACTCTCGCATGAATATCCTTTTCTAAAATCGTGTTGCCCTTCGTAAATGATGTTATTCTTATCCCAAATTTCGCGTAAGTATTCTGCCACTAAATGTTCCATACAAACATAATTGAAACAAGTTATAAACTCGGGGTGTAAAACAACACAAACATTCTCACATTATTCGAAATAGTAATATTGAAATTATGAATTGTAATTTCCCCCAGACAAAACACTCAGTTATAACTTCAAATGCCAAATTCAAACAATTTAAACAAAGCGCCTGTGATGCATATCTGCGTTTATTTTGATAGCCAAAGACAATAGTCATTTCTATCTTTTACAAATGAAACAAAATGAATAAATTTACCTATTACAGAATTTGCAGCACATTACGCAGAAAATAAAAAATAATAGTTCACAAAAGATTACATCGAAGTGAGCTAACAATTTCTGAATACCATTATCAGCGACCAAAATTTCTTAAAGTTATAGAAATGTATTTATTAGTTCTACGTTAAATATATTATCTTCCTCAAGTTGCTTGGTTGGTTGTTAGTGATTCTGGGTGCGTCAACTAATATGGTCATTATTCCCGCAAGAGTAGTGCATGTTTTGCTCGGGAGGTGGCGGTGGTCTTCCCCCGCTGGATGGTCAGATCAGGGACCGACCTACAGTCGGCTAAAGGGGATTTCCCCGAACCAGGACTCTCCCACCAGCGGACCACCGCCTCAGCCGGGAAAAGTTCTAAGTCCTCGACCGGTTTCCTGGCATGTGTGGTAGTATAGTGCATGTTAGTGTAAGTATGTGTGTAAGGGTCACCCCTTACACACATACTGAGGGACAAAGAAGAGGAAGGAAAAATCGCGCGCGGTTCGAGGCCCGTTTGTTAGGGTCGTCGCTAAACCTGCTGCTCTCTCTGGAATCGAACCTAGGCACTCCTGGTCAGAGGCGCTGCAGTAACATCAGTTGATGGACTGAGCTACCGCTCCCGGTAACAGGGGCCGTGACATCACCCAGATCGATTAGGGAATAACACTTTTAGTGAAAATGCTGCTTACTGTTTAACCGCTAGCATTTCACAGATGGACAGACGTCCGGACAAAGTTTGCCATCAACAACGTATTCGAGAAAGTATTTTACTGTATATAGGGACAAGATTTATCCATCTTTTCGTCACCAGGACCCGGGAATAAGAATGTTTATGACGAAAATTTACTGTTTTCCTCCCATAGCATCTCAAGGCTTTCTCTATGTTGCGTAAGTGAATTTTTCTGAAAAACTAGCTGTTTTTTCCCCACAGCATTTCAAAACTTTCTTTATATTACAGTAGCGAGAAAGCAAAAGGAGAGAATTAACAAAATAGTTCAAAAATTACAGTACATCTCAAAAATGAAAATGTGATAAACAATAAAAAAGATAAAAATTTTAATGAAACAACTAACAATAAAGTACAAATCATAAAACAGGTCTGCAAAGAACTAATGTTGGTCCAAGAGAACATATTTTTCTGACATTATTTCTAAATTTGCAGTTTTTGAAAATCCAAAAAGTTCAACCAAAATGATGTCTGCGCATTTCTTTTAAGCTTTTCTTGCACTTTTTGATGATTCCGGGCTTGTAGGCCATGGTCCAAAGGAGACTGTTCCAGGCAGTTAAGATGGCAACCCCATCGCCAAGCTTGTTCCGTGCAGCAGTCGTAACATGGCCGGGAGACAAATCCATTATTGATAGCCATCAAGAGAAGAGCCGGACTAATCATATGACCACCCAAAGAAAAGAAATAGAAAAAGGAATTTGTAGAACTTAAACCTAGCTATTTGGAACGTAAGAGGATTGACGCAAAAAGAAGAAATACTACAAAAAGAATTAGAAAATATTAATGTAGACATATGCCTGATTACTGAAACAAAGAAAAAATTAAAAGGCACATTGGAGTACTAAACTTTAAAAGAGAATGGCATAGCCCTGAGAATTTTTTTAGTTTTAATGAGCTTAAAATAACTAATACCCTCTTCCGCCATAAGGATATACATGGATGCTGACCCATGGTCAGCAAAAGGCACGATATCAATAATCGACTACATCCTATCATCCTATCAACAAGACTACTTCCCCATACGTGAATGATACCCGAGTATCTAGGAGATGTGACGTTAGTTCAGATCACTTCTTAATTCTTTGTAAACTTAAAATCCCTAAGAAATGGATCCACAGAAAAATGTCCGTTACGCAAAATAAAACCAATTTTAAAGTATACCTGCTTCAACAAGAGAGTATAAGAAGATTATACTGCTCACGATTGCTAACTTCTCTAGATCAAAGAGCAATCAGTTAAGATGTAAATGTTCAATGGCAAGATTTTAAAGAGCTAATACTACAAGTAGCAAAAGAAGTATTAGTAAAAAACCAAAAGCAAAGAATTAGAAGGGTGTTCATAATTGGAACGAAGAAATACAAGAAATTGTTGATCAAAAGAAAAAGGCTTACCTACGGTATCTCCCATACATTCTGAGGAAGACAAAATAGCATATAAAAATAAAAGTGCCATTGCTAAGAGAGAAATTACAAAGATAAAGCGGGAAAGTAGGCATATAAGTGAGATCGAACACGACTGTCATGGATCACAGGACACTGCCTATAAAATAATGAAGTATCTAAACTCGCCAGAAAGAGATACATTAAAAATTAACATTTCCGAGAAAGAATAGTTTACAAACTTTCAGGCTCTGTGGACAAATAGAGGCTCCTGAAAACCCCTTATCAGAAACAATAATAGAAGCGGACCCCATTGAACTCGACGAACTGAACAACATACATAAACGTTCAAGAATAAGAAGTCACCAGGCACAGACTGCATGAATGCTGAACTACTAAAGTATGCACCGAATGAAATAAGGAGATTCCTCGAAATAATTAATATGTGTTGGAGGAGATATACCATTCCCGAAGATTGGAGGAAAGGAATTACATACCCTATCTTCAAGAAAGGTACATTCCATTACATTTTATTTGAATTGCAATTGGGTATGGCCCGGTGGCAGTTAAAGAACAATAATTACAATAATAATAACAATATTAATAATAATAACAATAATAATAATAATAATAAAGGAGTACAGTACAAGCCGAACATGCAATAAACTAATATTAAGTATTGTAACAAATATTCAACTGTCATAATATCCAATAATTATATGTCAGTGATGCTAAAATTAAATACTAGCTACATAAATATTGGCTAAATTTCTTTTAATTCATTGATGCGTTCACTACACTTAACAGCACTGCAATGCACTGCACTGCACTACACTACCCTACACTACACTGTTTTTGCTTTGAATTACACTGATCAGCACTTCACAGCACTTCACCGCACTTACTCATTTAATGTCTATTACTATCATATTGTTCTAACTTATTTATAAAACTTCGGACACTTTGAAAATTGCTGCGGGTAAACTGTTCCAATCTTTAATTGTTCTGTTACAAAAGGAAAATTTCCCAAGATCTGAATTTTGTTTCCTTGTTCGAATTTTGTGAGTGTGATCGCTTCGGCCGAAATAATTTGTTTTTTCTAGTCTAACCTGAATTTCCTTCCAAGCTGGTGGACCTATGTACGATTTATAAAGAGCGCAAAGCCTCGCCCTTGTTCTTCTCGTTTCTAGAGGTTACCATGACTTTTTATTGCGTTAGTTCTATAGGTAAACTTATTCGCTTTCCTCTGTATTCTATCTTGATTTTTCCGGTGCGACTTTCTGTATGGATCCCAACACTCCCGAAATGCCACTCCATGAGAGGGCGAACCAGCGAAAAATATGCTAATTCTTTTGCGTTCGCAGAACTTTTCTTTAGAATTCGCATTAAAAAAATGCAAGGACTTCCACGTTTTTCTTACTACCGGATTTATATGCTTCTCCCACTCTAATTTACTATCTACTGCTCTTCCACTCTCAAAAAGCCTTCCACTGCGCATGCCCGAACGTGGCCTCTCCCTCCAAAGCTCCTAATGTCTCCCCACCTGCCTGCGCTCTTTGTCACAACATAGCTCTCTCTCAGTCTTTCTCTCGTGCGTCGCGCGGTAATTCAACACTGCGAGTTTGGCGATAACAAACTGATGAGTGAAAAGGATCAGACGAAAGGCAGCTTACGTGTTTCTACAGCAGGAGTTGTCCTGTGTAACGCAAATGTTAAAACACGAAAACCAATACCATTGAAAATAGAAAATCTAATCAAAACTAAACGTAACCTTAGGCGATATTGGCAAACAACCAGGACACCAGACCTGAAGGTAAAATTAAATAAAATCTATTCAAAAAAAATTATAGACAGAAAGACAATTCTAAAAGCGATTCAGAAATCGCATATTCAGATAAAGACAAAGCCAATTTATTAGCCAAACACTTTCAGGAAACTTTCACTCCAAATCCAATTTACAACAACCAGTACAACAATTACATTTTATTCGAATCAGCGAAACAAGTTGCAACTTCCCAGAAAAAATCAAGTTTATTTCACCTTCCGAAGTCAGAAAAAACAATCAATCAATTAAAATCTAGAAAGTCAACAGGAGATGATAATATTAGTAATAAAGCCCTCAAAGCACTAACCAAGAAGGCACTCGCGGCTATAACTGCCATTTTCAATTCGGCATTAAGACTAGGCCATTTTTCAAAAAATTGGAAAACTGCTATTATCCTCCCGTCAATAAACAGGAAAAGCCACAAAATCCATCCTTATAACCGTAAGTTTACTTCCAACTCTTGGCAAATTATTCGAGAAACAATTATACCGTTTAAACAAATATGTATCAGAAATAAAGGCTATACCTAATACTCAATTCGGATTTAGAAACAGACACTCGACAACGCACCAACTCCTCAGAATTTCAGAGTTCATGGCTAATGCATTTCACCAACACAAACACACATTAGCAATATTTCTTGACATTGAAAGGGCATTTGACAAAGTGTGGCACCCCGGACTCCTATTTAAACTACAACGCCTAGGTACACCAAACTACCTCTATAAAATTATCGACAGCTTTCCAGTAGATCGTCATTTCCTCGTAAGAATCAATTCTACGTATTCTTGTCAATGTCAAACTAGTGTCGGTGTCCCTCAAGGATCATGCTTATCACCCTTACTTTTCAGCATATTCTTATTGGATATCCCAAAGCCAGCTGATTCAGAAATCGTTCTATTCGCAGATGATACCGCTTTATTCACAGCCCACGAGGATATACTTTGCGCTTACGACAACCTTCAGAATGACTTAACAACTTACATCACCTGGTCTGAACAGTGGAAAATCGAAATAAACTCGCATAAATCCCAAGCAAAAGTCTTCACACTTCGAAGACCACCGACTCCGCCCCCCTTAAAATTCAAAATTCAATAATAAAATGGCTCCCCAAACAAACTTCAGTTAAATATTTAGGACTATGCTCGATTGGAAATTAACATGGAAAGATCACATCAAAACAATTACAAACAAAACGCAAAAATTGCTATACTGTATTCTCTACTAAACTCTAAATCAGCTCTAAGTATTGAATGTGGAACCTCAATTTATAAATCGATATTACGACCAACAATCACGTATGCTTGCCCAATTTGGTGTAACGGAGCAAAAACACATATTGAAAAACTGCAAATCATTCAAAATAAATGCTTAAGAAAAATAACTAAGGCTCCCTGGTTTATTAGTAACAAGCAACTTCACAGAGAATTAAGAATAGAGTCAATAAAAGAATACATACTAAAATCCTCTCAAAAGTTTTTCGATATTCTTTCAGGATGTCCAGCCACTCCCATCAAACTTGACAAAAACTACCCAAAACCAAACAGAATATGCTCACGATTTCCCAAGGATAAATTCAGACCTCCATAAATATTCAACGGCATTAGTTCCCAACATCTATTAATATAACATATTAAATCACAAATATTTTATTTGAAGACGATTACGAGTATAAATTCCCCATCAATGTACTCTATTTTCAAAATTATACACTGAAAACAGCCTGTAACAATCAGGACATTAGCGTGAGAAAGAATGACAAATAATTCTGTTGTAAAATGTTAACATCCCTGAAAGGCAGAAATGCCGAACAGGTGGAAATAAAAAAAGGAGTTGTCCAAACGATCGACAGAAAATAAGCCGTGTCTTGAAGACTTTCGGTCTTCAGTCCCAGTTTTACCATAGCTAGTGAGCAGTGACAGTGTTTTACACAGTAGCTGCTGTTATTGCCAAATTTTGTTCGCGATTGTGCTTTTTATAATGGCATCTTCTTAATCATCCACCAGTGTGTCGGGTAGACCCATGAGAGGACAAGCGCGTGAAATTATTTATCGAGTGGTTCAGTACTTTCGCCAGCTCAAAAATACATTAAATTTGCGCGATGGAAATGAAGTGAAGATGGCGAGTGATGCGACAAGTCTTTCGGAATCCACAGTGAAGACCGTAATTAGGGAAGGGCTTGAAAGTGAAGCAAAGGGTCAGCTCACATTTTCAACTCCCAAAGGAAAGAAAATGGAGAGAACAAAACTGATCGAAGTGGATTCATTCCCAGATTCACAGTTACAACAAGAATAGGGAAAGGACAAAGTTTAATTATTGAAGACGGGTTTGTCGATGATGTCTTGTTGATATTATCTTTCGAACAAAAAACAGGACATTACCACACGTCAAAAAATATTAGAATGGCTAAATAATCATGAAGTTGCTTTCGATCCATTACTCACAAAATCCCAGTTATTACAAATAATTCAAAGTATACCCACTGAAAAACGATACGTCGTGGATCAAACAGTCATTGAAATGGCCACATTCCTCGCCGTCTTCCGCCGTACCATCCATATCTAAATCCAATAGAACTTGTTTGGGAATTTATAAAACAGTGCGTGGCAGCAGAAACAATTGGTGCACCCTTAAAAGAAAAGGAAACGTTTTGCAGAAAGCGTTTCACAATACAGTGCAGAACAATGGAAGAAATGCTGCGAGCATGTGCAGAAAATAGAAGCGACATACAATACTGTCAATGTGATGGACCAACACATTGATAAATTCGTCATTTCTTTGGACACTCCTAGCAATGCGAGTTCTTCTTCTGTCAACGGGGGCTGTGATGACGAGTGACGGTCAGCGCGATCGCTGCGTCTTGCAGTCGCCTCTCCTTGTCGCCTACGCGCTTCCTTATCGCCGAGAGGGGAAATCTCAGCTGCCGCAGGGTGGGGGCAGCCTCTGAGGCTTCACCAAAGCTACGTCCGACATGATGGCTTTTTTTAGCGAGCGGTTCAGCTATAGATGAATGCCTAAATGATGAGACTTGGGATGACGACCACACCTAAACGATAGTCTGGTTCCTCATAATTTCGTCCCCGCCCGAACGTTATTGTTTTGCTTTTCGATCCGTTAATTCCCATGTCATTTTTTTTAGCCCAATCACGTAAATGTTCTAA
This sequence comes from Teleogryllus oceanicus, assembly GCA_964035755.1. NCBI lineage: Eukaryota > Metazoa > Arthropoda > Insecta > Orthoptera > Gryllidae > Teleogryllus > Teleogryllus oceanicus. The sequence continues at coordinate 20,622,061 of CAXIVR010000007.1, read as the reverse complement.
ATCCTGCTGTAATATTTGTGCGTCAGCGCTATTTTTGTTTTTTCGGTATATAACACAATCGTCTGCACATAAACGTACCGTTGATTGTATGTTAACATGGAGATCATTTACGTACGCTAAGAAAAGTAATGGCCCAAAAACACTTCCCTGTGGACCCCCTGAAGTAACAATACCCATAGTCGAAAACTGAATGCCAATTCGAACTTTTTGTTTCCTGTCTCTAAGAAAAATAAGCTTACCCACTTCACAACTCTGTCATCAATTCCTGAAGTTAATAATTTCCTGATAAGTAGATTATGTGGTACTACGTCGAATGCTTTTGCAACGTCGATTACGATTGTAGGTAGCAGATAGGATTGCCAAAATTATAGAGGAATAAGTCTTCTCAACACAGCCTGTAAGATATATGCTAAGATAATTAAACTCGGAGATTAAATATAATTAATGAGCATATGTTATTGGAGGAACAGTGCGGTTTCAGGAAAGGTCGCTCATGTTCCGTCTGCGTATTTGTAGTGAAACAGCTAATACCGAAGAGACGAGAATTTAACTTATCGACATAGATACTATTTATAGACTATGTAAAAGCCTTCGACAAAGTGTCGCGAAAGAAACTCTGGGAGATAATGGGAATTCCAAGCCCACCTAATAAGAGTAATACAAAGCCTCTACTTTGAAACTAAAATATGCATTGATAAAGGATCTCAACGAAATAATAAATTTATAGAAATAAATCAAGGAGTCAAACAAGGGTGCCCACTTTCGCCAGCACTATTTAGTATTTATACAGACGAGACTGACCGGCAATGGCAAGGGCAATTGAAAACACATTTTAAAAATTAAATATAATATGCAAATCTCACTAGGAAAACAAAATCAATGGCTTTGAAGGAACAAACCACATTAGATGTAAAATTGTGATTAATAATGAACCAATAGAACAGACAAACAATTTTACCTATTTAGGCTTCAATGTGTCTTACTGCCAGAAAAATGACATGAGCCGGAAATTAAATAGATTCTATAAAATGTGTGGGACAATAAGAACATTGAAAAGCAAAACTTCAAAAACCACGCAACTCAAATTCTACAACGCAATGGCAGTACCCATGCTCACTTATGCATGCGAAAACTGGACAATAAATAGAACAGGCAGAAGAAAAATAGAAAGCGCCGAAATGAAATTCTTACGTTCAGTAACAGGTTACAATATCTTAGACAATATAATGATGACATCAGAACCGAACTGAATATATTAAATCTGATGGACAGAATCCAATCATTTAGGAGCAACTGGCATGATCATATCCAACGCATGCCTCCAAACAGAATTCCCATAATAATGTACACATATAATCCTAACGGAATAGGAAATGTTGGTCACCCGTTAACAAGATGGAGAGACCCACTCTCTTGATGTGGAAACAGGCCTTAAGGCCTAAATCCATGAAGCAGGAGAAGAAGAAGAAGAAGAAGAAGAAGAAGAAGAAGAAGAAGAAGAAGAAAAGAATACAGATGAACCCACACGCATTTTAAATTATTGTTCTGCTAACTTAACAATATTAATAAATGTACGATTGTAAGGTTGAATAAGAGCGAGCGAGACGCACGACTGCTCTCTGAGGCTATCACCGCTCGACTGACGAAGCGTTAGGCGGTTGGCGAGATAAGGAAGTGCTTTTGCGGTACGAATCTTTTCCACCAATCAACCAAGTCAGCTTAGATGCATTACAGTTAAGAAATATGGTGAGATGGACCATAATTGAAGATGCTGCTTGAGCTTATAATTAACTGGATTAGGATTTTCGATCGGGTGCCGAAGGTGTTTTTCAAATTAGTCGATTGAGTCGCGCCATATTTACGCAAATCTGGTTGTTGCAGCTGCGCTGCGCGGGGAAAGCGGGTGGGTTAAAAATACGTGATAGCCCCGGCACTGCTCATTGCGCAACCTTAAGATACAAAGTTAAAACTGTCGGTGCGGTGACCGAGATCGCTAAGGCAGTAGTGTCGTAGTGATCTCTGACCGAAGGGTCGCAGGTTCGAGTCCCGCCTCGGGCATGGTTGCATTTGTGTTCGTCATTTCACCCCTTATCATCACCATATCGTTTCATCCTCATAGTTACCATACCGTTAACAGCAATAGTGGTTGCTAATGACCTAAGATGTTGATGCGACCTCAAATAACCAATTTAAAAAAAAAAAGTTAAAACTATAACTTGTACAAGGCTGAGCTGATGTACACTAACAAGAGCGTGCTTGTTAAAGGTACAATTGTAAATTGAAGTAATTTTAAGAGCTTGCTCCGACACATTATTGCTGATAATTTACACCATTATAATTTATTAACCAGAAGAGTTTAATAAAAAAGTATTTAAATCATTTTATGTTATTTTAAAACGTATGTGTTTTAGAAACCACGTGTAAGTGAACGAAGGATTAAAGCATTATTGCTGATAAGTTGTTATTTTTTCTGGGACGTTTTCCAGCCGACAGCCGTTTACCCGTCTCGTCCCGAAGCATATTTAATATATTATATATTTATATTTAATATAAATTATACACATGACACCAACACACTTGCGTTATCCTCTAATCTGGGTTCATCAGAACGCGAGGTCCTCCGCGACAACACATACATGACAGACAAGGAATAACAACCATGCCCAAGGCGTGACTCGAACTCGCGACCCTTCGGTATACGCTCTTAGCCACCTCGGCCATCCAGGTCGACGTTGATAATTTTTATCATTACCATTTATGAGGCGAATGCCGGAGCAGTACTCTACGAAACGGGCCACGGACCGCGCGCGATCTGTCCTTCCTCTTCCCTGTCCTATCCTCTCCCCTTACACACACACTTACACTAACATGCACTACACTACCACATATTCCGGAAGACCGGTCGGGAGCTTAGAGCTTGTCCCGCCTGGGGCGGTGCCCCGCTGGTGGGAGAGTCCTGGTTAGGGGGAAACCCCGCTAGCCGACGGTGGGTCGGCGCCGGATCTCGCCATCCAGCGGGGGAAGATCACCGCCATCTCCCGAGAAACAAACATGCACTACACTAACGGGACTAATGACCAAAGCAGTTGACGCGCCCGGAAACACGAAAAAACAAACCAAACCAAACTATTTATGATATTACCATTTATCAAGCCACATATAAAATCCTCTATTTTCAGAATGAGACCCAACCGTTTTGGAAACAACCAACATAACAAAGATTCTTATGCAATATTCTTTAAATTATGTAGTAAGGAACGTGCACAATAAGAATTGTTCCTAACACATACAAAATATCGCACTTTTTGTGTGTTCTCTGAAAGAGAATGGTGTCGAGCATATTTCGTTTTAAATTTTCAGTCGCTTTACAATATTTGTATTGAAAAAATAGTAAGTACAATCCCTTTGTACGATTATAAGGCAATATACAAATGTTGCTGAAGCTGCAAAATAGCTTTAGAGTTTTTGAGAGAGCATCAAACGATGATTCGGATTGACAACAAGTCTCCTTCCGCCTTTTGTAACCTCGACACCAGGGAAAATTCTGAAAGCCAGTTATTTAAGAACTATTAGTTGATCTCAGCGTAAGAATTATTGAGTGCTGAAGTTGTCAGTATTACGAGAGGAGTGGAGGGTTAAACATTGTTACCAGTGCATTCAAAATCAAACTTGAATGTCGCTTCCAGTTCTTTCACTTAGAGATGAAATAATAGTGTGTAGTAAGAGAAAGCTAAAAATCTGGAGCGCAGAACGACTTGTGCATCTGCATACATCATATGTGACGCAATAAATATTATTATTATTATTATTATTATTATTATTATTATTGTTATTATTTTATTAATTTTATAATAATAATTATTTAAATTATTATTATTATTATTATTATTATTAATTTTATTATTAATTTTTTTAATTATTTTTTTAATAATTTTTTATTATTAATTTTATTAATAATTAAATATTTATTATTAATTTTATAATAATAATAATACCTTGTCTGGGCGAAAAGAAATCATTTTCTCTCGGAATGCGGGCTTGATAGTGTTATTACGCGAAGTCAACGCGTTGTTTTCACGGAGACTGCAATTCTTTGCTAGGCACGTTACTAATCGTCAAAATGTAATTTTCAATGCAGCCAAGATGTGAATTACTTAGGCGATCCTTTGTGAAACCGCTTGGCTGAAGATTCTCAAACAACTGACTTCCATGGCATCTTATTCGGAAAGTCATCGGATTCTCAGAATTTGTCGACAGTTCGAAATGCTATCTCTGCTCGCTTCCCAACAGCTGGCGCGATCTCGCGAGCGTCTTTGAAAGCAATTCAAAATTTCAAATCAGTTTCAGTCCTTCCAAAGAGTTTCTGTAAAAAAGATGGGTTGTCTTTCTCTCCGGAAGCCCGCCCGCGGTTCATACAGAAAAAAGCCCAACGCGGGACGTTTAGAATGTATACTCTTTGCTGTTAATTAGCGCCAAGGAATTGATATAAATCATTGAATTCCAAGTACGGCGCCAAATTTGAATTAGTTTAGGCCACCTAACTGCCAGCAAATGTATTTCGCATATACATTAAATAAACGGAAAAGTAGTATATATTTTTTGCTTTGCGAGTTCTTCTCTCCAGCGGGTTTATGGGTGATGAACAGAAAGAAATTTTAGAAAAGGTTGCCACACAGCTACAGGCAAATGAAATGTTCAATACGTTGCAAATGCTGACGAGCAGACGCGCGGAACGTAGCGACGACCTGTGTGCAGCCGGCTCTTCTGGCTGGCGGGCTGCGCGATTCGTTTGTCGTTTCCATGGCGACCTTTCTCCGCGCCATTTCCCGCGCACGTCGCAGCGTGTGGCGTTCAGGCAACGCGGCCTCCGGCGGCGCGCGGCGAAAGGCGCTGGTGAGTGCAGGGGCCACCTCACTACAATTACAATGACAGTAGTTGAATGTGGCGTCGCCGACGCTATAAAAGTGTTTTCATGTGTTGAAACTTTCTTTCATACCTAGCTTTGTTCAAAAATGTTCTTACAATATCTAGCGTTGGACTTACCAATGAATCGTAGTTCTAAATTTTATACTTTTGTTCTTCAATATCTAGGTTGGACTTACCAATGAATCGTAGTAGCTGTTTCTTTCATACCTAGCTTTGTTCAAAATGTTCTTACAATATCTAGCGTTGGACTTACCAATGAATCGTAGTAGCTGTTTCTTTCATAGCTCGTTTCTTTCATACCTAGCTTTGTTCAAAAATGTTCTTACAATATCTAGCGTTGGACTTACCAATGAATCGTAGTAGCTGTTTCTTTCATACCTAGCTTTGTTCAAAAATGTTCTTACAATATCTAGCGTTGGACTTACCAATGAATCGTAGTAGCTGTTTCTTTCATACCTAGCTTTGTTCAAAATTGTTCTTACAATATCTAGCGTTGGACTTACCAATGAATCGTAGTAGCTGTTTCTTTCATACCTAGCTTTTTCAAAAATGTTCTTACAATAATGTTCTTCAATATCTAGCGTTGGACTTACCAATGAATCGTAGTAGCTGTTTCTTTCATACCTAGCTTTCTTCAAAATTGTTCTTACAATATCTAGCGTTGGAGTTAACAATGAATCGTAGTAGCTGTTTCTTTCATATTTTTTAAAAATTTTAAACATCTGATTTCCTTGAGTTGCTTAACTATTCCATATTTTTGTGCACTAATTTTTTAAGATTTTAAAACCCCAACAAACTCAATCTGATTTGTGTTATGCGTATATATATATATATATATATATATATATATATATATATATATATGTGGAGACCGATTCAAATCAGGCGGATTTTTGGGGTTCCCATGAAGGCGCAAGATAGCGTGGCGGCAGGACCAAGTCGGTTGACAACGAGCGTAAACAAGTCACTCGAACGCAAGTAACACCGAGAAGAACACGTTGTGAATTGTCGGGATATAGTTTATTTGTATTGTTCTTCAAGTATTTCAAGAATATAATTATCTTTTTATATTTCAACGACGAGTTTATTTCTATTCCGACTACCATTTCTCCCACAATTTGGGGCCTGTCCGGGATTGAACTGGATTTCGAGAAACGACTAGAACTTTTCACGGTCGCCATTTCGCAACATTGAGAACATTATGACGTGCCAGCCGACGACATCAATTTGGAATAAATGACGAGGATTCCAATTGAAGGCCAGTTTTCAAAGTTGCGACGACGATAGGCTGGAATAAGACGACGAGTGAAGGTCATTATAACCTCAAAAAAACGACGTAATTCACCGACGAAAGCTTGACGAGAATTGATGTTGTTTCGAAGATACGTGAGTAGATGCAAATAAGACAAATTGTATGAATATTTTTGCTGTTTCCATACATTTGTTCGCACAATTGAAGGTTTGAACCACGAGGCTGTTTTTATAAAATACCGATTGTAATCGACGTTACCGACTGTTCGACAGGAAGTTCGCAAAATTTTTGGAAGATGGCGACATTGGGAGAAATCGAACAAATAGAAAAGAACATAACCTCTGCGCCGGTAAAGCAATTAAAACGTTGCATAACTTGATTTTGAAACGATCCCAGAGGATCGAAAAAACAGAAAGAGGCTTAGAGTTTTCCGGTTTTACGTTCGAGTCGGATCTAAAGATGAAGAGATGAAAAAGTCGTTCATTCACGATACATTTTCGGAAGCGGATCTGGGAGCTATATGCAGTATTCTTTGTATCAACAGTGGGACGAAAGACGAAATGATCGACGATATATGTGAAATGCTGGGAGATCTGCAACAGTTGGCGTCGAAAATCGAGACCGAGAACAAGCAAGAAGAAAATGAAGAAGACGAATATAAGAAAGGAGTATTAAGCAACCCGAAAAACAAGATGACAAAGGGCAGCCCAACTGAAGAGTTGACGTTCGAGTTTGAGCAGAAGCTGCGTGCTATTAACAACGAGGAAGAAAACGATTCGGATAATAGTGATGATGCCCGCTCTGTCGCTTCTGTACGTACGCAGCCAAAGTTTTCATTGACTTTTCGTGATATTGAAGGTTCCTCAAGACCTTCAACGGTAGTGATGGATATCCAGTAAAAAAATGGATCACTGATTTCGAAGAGACAGCTGTTTTGATGGGCTGGGACAGTCTACAAAAGTTTGTTTTTGCTAAGAAATCACTCGAAGGCCTAGCCAAACTTTTTATCCAGGGCGAAAGGAATCACATCGTGGACCGTCCTGAAAAAGCTTTGAAGGAAGAGTTTGATGTTAAGACAAGCACGGCAGAAATTCATCGGTTGTTGAATCGACGAAGGAAGAAAAGAAGAATCTTTACAGGAATACTTTCTCGTCATGAGGAGATCGCTAGCCGAGGTGATATAGATGACGAATCATTGATACAATATATAATCGACGGAATTGAAGACGATTCAGGAACGAAACTTCTGCTATATGGAGTAGACAACATAAAAGAATTCAAGGTCAAGCTGAAACATTACGAGATGGCAGTGATGAAGGTCAAACTAAGAAGACAAACAAGAATGATCACAAGTGGAACTCGAAGAATACAGACGAGAAAGACAAGAAGAACGACGATGGTAATAAATCGAAGGGCACTTCTCAGGACGCGGACAAGCGATGCTACAATTGCGGTGGTACCGGACATACTTCGAGCAACTGTAAACACAAAGAAAAGGGTAAGAGGTGTTTCAATTGCGACGCTTTTGGTCACATTTCAGCTGATTGCCCAAAGGAAGAAACCGCGACAGTCAAAAAGCATGAGTGCCATTGTAAGGAACGCGAATAATTGCAAATTTAAAGAAGTACAATTGGCTAATCGGAAGGTAAAGGCGCTCATCGATTGTGGAAGTCAAGTTAGCTTGCTGCGACAAGACATTTACGATTCACTGAGTGCTCCGAAACTAGTCAAAACGGATATGGTCTGAGCGGATTTGGGAAGAACTTCGTGTGTCCTCAAGGATACTTTTCAACAACTGTCGTCGTTGATGATGAGCAGTTTACAACAGACGTATACGTGGTTACAGCAGATACCATGAAACTTGAAATGGTCATTGGAAACGAGCTTCTTGACCAAGCGGAAGTGCTCATAAACAGAAATGGTGTCACCTACGAAACCAAAATTAGAAGCTCACATCATGTGCATCAGGCCGTAAATAAAGAAGAATTGGATATAGGAGATTCGGTCAAAGCGAAATAAAAAGGAAGTTCAAGGTTTAATAGCAAACTATGTTCCGGAGAAGACCAAATCTGTTGATGTCAAGATGAAGATCTTAGTGAAGAATGAAGAGCCAGTTCACTGCGGACCGCGACGACTTTCGCCTCGAGAAAAGAAGTGGTGGACAATCAAGTGCTAATTTGGATTCATGACAAAATAATAGAACCGAGTTCATCAGAGTATGCCAGTGCAGTAATCGTGGTGAAAAGAAGAACGGATCATCAAGAGATCGCAATGACTACCGCAGGCTCAACAAGATCGTGGTGAAGGACCGCTATCCTTTACCCCTTATCGACGATTTGCTTGATAAACTGCAGGACGCCCGAGTTTTCAGTACGTTGGACCTCAGAAACGGATTTTCACGTGGACGTCGAAGACAGCAGCAGAAAATACACGTCATTCGTGACTCATTCAGGACAGTTCCAGTTCTTAAAGGTACCGTTTGGATTTACAAATTCTCCTGCAGTATTCCAACGGTATATAAATAGTGTATTTTGGCAACTAGTGAGGACGGTGTTTGCTTTGATATATGGACGACATCATTGTTCCGCTAAAGATGATGAAGAGGCTCTACGCAAACTTACGTTGGTATTAGACGTCGCCAGGAATACGGTTTACAATTGAACTTTGAGAAATGTCAATTTCTAAAGAGAAAAGTTGAATAACTGGGATATGTAGTCAGGAGGGACAAATTCAACCTTCTCAAGCAAGACATTGGCTGTTCAAAATTTCCGAGAACCAAAGAATATAACCGGAGTGCAGAGTTTTTAGGTCTAACGGGTATTTTAGAAAGTTTATCCCAGATTACAGTACAATCCTGAAACCAATAAGCGATCTACTCAGAGATGATACAGAATTCCGATTTGGTGCTGAGCAAAGAGGCTTTTCAAAAACTGAAGGATAGTCTATCATCTGACCCTGTGTTGAAGATTTACAATCAAGTACGAAACCGAATTGCATACAGATGCAAGTAAGTATGGCTATGGAGCTGTATTATTACAGAAATTTCCGGACGACGAAAAGCTACACCCAATCTCTTATATGAGTAAGAAAACAACGACGCAAGAAGAAAAGTACAGTAGCTATGAGCTCAAGTTTTGGCCGTTATAAAAGCATTGAGGAAATTTAGAGTCTATTTACTGGGAATAGATTTTAAAATCGTTACTGATTGTGCAGCCTTCAGAAGACTATGAGCAAAAGGACTTATCACCGAGAGTCGCTAGATGGGCCTTAGCTCTGGAGGAATACTCATACACGATAGAACATCGACCAGGACACAGGATGAAGCATGTAGATGCTTTGAGTCGCTACATGACTATAAATTTCAACTTTGCTGATAGCTTGACTGCGCGGATCAAAAGGGCACAAGCCGAAGACGAAGGGTTGCTCGCTATAATGAGCATCCTGAGGAGGGCAATACGACAACTTTGTGATGAGAAGTGGACTCTTATTCAAATTTGAAGACGGAAAAGAGTTACTGGTTGTTCCACGCGCCATGCAACGAAATAATAAAACTGCACACGAAAGGGTCATTACGGAAGCAAGAGGACTGAAGAGGAAGTGAAACAGAATTCCACATTCCAGGACAAGTTGGAAAACGCGTCGAGTCATATCCAACTGTGTAACATGTTTGATAGTGAATCGCAAATCTGGAAAGAAAGAAGGACTTTTACACCCGCTGTTCAGGAGAGTCAACCGTTGTATACCTATCATATGGATCACATCGGCCCACTGAAGTCTACCAACAAGGGCTACAACCATATTCTAGTGATCGTCGATTCATTCACGAAATTTGTTTGGCTCCACCCGGTAAAGACAACGAAAACGAGGGACACAATTTCAAGATGGAACTTCAAAGACTACGTTCGGTAATCCTCTTCAAGTGATCACTGATAGAGGCACGTCTTTTAGTTCACAAGAGTTCCAGGACTACTGCACGACGGAAAGAATTAAACACATAATGGTAACGACAGGCTTGCCCAGAGCCAATGGGCAAGTTGAGCGTCTCAATTCAACGATTGCTTCTATCATCGCGAAACTTTCCATTGACGACCGGAGAAATGGTACAAAGTGGTACCAGCTGTTCAACGGGCCATGAATTCTACCTATAACCGGAGCATTGGAAGGACGCCATTCAGACTTATGACTGGCGCAAGGATGCGCAATCCGACTGATATTCGTATCAAGGAGTTATTGGAAGAAGAGCTAATTAACAATGTCGAAAAAGAACGCAACCTTATACGAGAAGAAGCTAAAGCACAGATTTTCAAGGTCAGGACGAAAATCGCGCTGATTTAATAAGCGTCGTAAAGGAAGCTACAGTATACAAAGTCGGCGATTTAGTGGCTATCAAGCGGATGCAATTCGGGCCGGGTTTAAAACTCAAAGCCAGAATCTGGGCCCTACCGAATTACAATGGTCAAACCAAATGATACATACGATGTCAGCAAGGTCGGAGATAACGAGGGGCCACGAACCACCACTACGTGTGCCGAGTATATGCAAGCTTGGCCAAACGGATACTCATCATCCGAGCCGGATGATAGTCAGGACGGCCGAATGTGGGAGACCGATTCAAATCAGGCGGATTTTTTGGGGTTCCCGGTAGAGGCGCAAGATAGTGTGGCGGCAGGACCAAGTCGGTTGACAACGAGCGTAAACAAGTCACTCGAACGCAAGTAACACCGAGAAGAACACGTTGTGAATTGTCGGGATATAGTTTATTTGTATTGTTCTTCAAGTATTTCAAGAATATAATTATCTTTTATATTTCAACGACGAGTTTATTTCTATTGCGACTACCATTTCTCCACATATATATATATATATATATATATATATATATATATTGTATATATATATATGTATATATATATATGTGTACATATATATATATATATATATATATATATATAAAAAAAAAAAAATTATAAATGCAATGGGGTGTAACCCATGGCAGTTAATTACATAAATAAAATAATAAATTCATGCAAATAATATAATAAAGGTAGTAATAATGCTAAAATGATTAATAATAATAATAATAATAATAATAATAATAATAATAAAAAACAACAACTACCTCTTAAACTTAAAAATACCCTAAATTAAGTTCCTAAATTATTGAACACTTCGAGGAAAGGGTTCAAAGGTTTTTGCAGGCAATATATTTCAATCCCTTATCGTTCGATTTGTGAAAGGGATTTTCTGACATCCGTCATATGCGGTCTTAAATTTATTTTGTGCCTGTGATCACCTCTGCTAATGTACGTAGGAATATTTAGCCGCCGTTTGATTTCCTTCCAAGCTGGATGACCGCTATAACCTTTATACAATGCGCAGTCTTGCCAATGTTCGCCTGTTTTCGAGTGAATCCCACCCTACCGTTTTCTAGTCTCTGAAAGTAAATTTAGCTGCTCTACGCTGAATTCTTTCCAAATTCTTACATTGCATAATCTACGGATGCCAACAAATTGCTCCATATTCTATTATCGAACGAACACGCGATAAATAGGCAATTTTCTTCGCGTTTACTGTACTCTTTTTTAAGATGCGCATAACAAATTGAAGATATCTCCACGCTTTCCCTACAACAAAATGTACGTGACTTTTCCAGCTTAATTTACTATCGAAATGGATAACTAGGAACTTGCACGAAGAAACTCTCGGATTAATGTCGTTACTTAAACGGTTACGCTGTAACGTTACGCTGTTACGCTGTAATTATGATCTCTGCCAAAAGTGATGGATTTGTTTTTACAGCTATTTATGGTCATGCCATTATTTTCCGCCCAGTAATATAACGCATCAAGATCTCATTGCAGCATATTTTCATCGTCTTTCGAATTTATAATGCGATATATTATGCAATCATCTGCAGTATGCAATCGTCTCTCTCTCTCTCTCTCTCTCTCTCTCTCTCTCTCTCTCTCTCGTCGTGATATATATATATATATATATATATAACTTGCAGTTCTGTTTTCTAAATATATTCTTATTCTTACAGTTCGTGTTTTTTCGTATGCACTTGACGTTCTTCAAATTTAATGTTCCAAGGTAATTTGCAAATTTACTATAAAAAATACCCGTGAAATACTTCATTCTTACGAATTCACAACAAAATCTGCTGGGCGCTATTAATTTAATATTGCTTGTTTGTCGACAGTGTTGCTATCCTCATGAAAGAAAATTATGGAGTCGTGTACTGAAAATAACCACAGGGTAGTGGAGTTTAATCAACGTCATCTATACAGATCCATCTAGGTGGCGCTGACTTAATTCCCGACATTTAAGAACATAGCGCTGAAACACGAAAATAACACAATTTCTTTGAGTCTTATGAGCGAATCTGAAAACAAATTATCAGTTCCTCATCAGGAGACCGAGGCGCATCGAATGACACCTCATACGTCTCGATTGGTGCACGGGAAGTTGTTAAACTGTTAGTGATGGATCCGAACACATGCACATATAAACGTAAATCAAAGGGTTTTAAATTTTAAAACTCGATTAAATTGCGATTAAGCAAAAATTAAACTAAAACGTACGAATGAAATATACGACTTCGCACCTAGAAACAAATAAATGTTTCAAAACCCACACTCTCCCTACTATTTCAAAGACATCAGCAATATTCCATTAAAAACTCAACATCTAGAGCAAAAAGACTCCCCACCGCTATCCGATTCATGCGACTTCAATAAACAAAACACAAATCAAGAAAAAAATGCGAATCTGCCGCAAAATTAAAATAGAATACAAGCTCATCTCAGCATTAATATATTCGTTGAAATGCGCATGCAAATAAATTCCCCCTCTTCTACTATCATCAGACCCAAATCTCCTCTCTTTTCATTTATTTAAATCAACATAGCGCACGTCCACAGTTCGGGCCAAACCTAAAGCTACAGGTAGAAAGAAGCGCCAGCCCAGGCAGCCGTCGCCGTGCGCTGTGGAGGCATGGCCGCCTAACCAGCAGACCGTCAATTGTTCTGGCCCTCGCGAATCAGCGCCCATCGCCACTTCTTGGCCAAAGTTCTCGACCCCACACACAGAGAGCGCTGGTGAACGCTCACCCCCTCCAATCCACAGGGGGACAACTATGGCGATGCTGTATGGTAATGTACAGTATGGATATTCCTCAAATTATTTTCCGTTCAACGTTAATGAAATAACGCTGAATGAATACGGAAAACGTATAATTAAAAACATTCCAAAGGGACTAAGTAATAATCCATAATCTAGTTTGTGAAATGATTGATTAATTTGTGTTCTCCGCGCGTCAACTGCTTTGGAAATTAAAGTTGTTATGTCTTTTTAAGTTAGGTTTCCAGTGATGTGAATGATTGACATGATTTTGTTGGTAACCTAGATCAACATGGTTGTTAATATGAGAGTTCGTAACGAATACATAAGACGTGTATACATTACTGCTAATGAAAGGTGCATTAATATTGAACGAATTGTGTGTCGTGGTCACATTGTTATATATGTTCGGTAGCAGATTGTGGAATACTTAAACACTGGCAGCAGGAAAGTTTGGGTGCATAAAACCGTTAACAAACAGTAACCCCGATTTATGCAGTCTACATGTTAATGCGTTTATAAGACCAAATCACCTCGTGGATAACTCCTGGTAAAAGGAGAACTCAAAGTTATTAATGGCGATGACGTAAGTGAAAAGCTGTGGAGTAAATGATCCTACCATCATAATGAAATAATGGCAATAAGTTTGTTCATGTTATCCAAAAAGCAATTTTTAGCATATTATATGCAAACGATTTGTGGTATTCATTAAAAAAGTATAAAAATCCGGACAATATAAATTAACGTCTATTGAAATAAAATAAGCGCGTATTGGAAATCTGAAAAACCAAGTTAATATCAAAACGAAGTTATCGCATATAAAGTGAAAGAAGTTACATTTTATTTGTTTTATTATATATAATGATATATAATATATCATTACTCAGATTGTTGGCACAACAAAGATAAAAATAAAATGAACTTTAGGAATTGAAACTCTTATTGGATTGGAATAATCAAGAGAGTAAATCCACATTATATGTAGACATAAACGCAAGGTTGGTGAACGGGGATATTGAATAATAAACACTTAAAAGAAAGTGTTTGATATGGTGGAAGTTACTAAAGGAAAAGAAATATGTACGGTTTTGAGAGACTAAATACTATGCAATATTTGAAAAAGTTGAAAAGCATTTAAGTCTCCGAAAAATTAATATTTTAATTAACTTAAAAAGTGACCCAATTTGAACGACAAAGCTATAAGGGAAAGCGGAGAACATGCGGGTAATTATACTAGATGACAATTAAAGCAAGGCTTAATGAAGTGTGTTAAATGAAATGTTGAATACTTTTCGGTGAATTAATATCCAATTGTTGCTGGAAACGCAGAAAAATTTATTGGCAGTGCTTTGTAATAAAACCATGTTGTAGAATTAAAAGATGATGTAGTGTGAAATCTATATAAAAATATACTTATGAAGTTTAGTAATTCAAGAAAAAATGACGCTCAATGTGATGTAGTTTCGCAGTTGAGGGGCAATATTTTTTTAAATTATTTTTGGTTATCCAGTCATTGATGCAATTAGATATTTTTGGCCATTCTCTAATATTTTTAGAAGTGTATGAACACATCTTCATATACCGAATATTCTAATAGTATTAGGTAGTAAGTTTTTCGGATATAGCTTACTTACTGGGAGTGGACGTCATTTTACTCGTTCCCTGTCACAGTACCAAACTATGGATTTTAAAAGTGAAGCGTGTTTTTTTAAGCGAGTACAATTAATAGCCGTAAGTGGATAAGCGTAGTATTTTGTAGTCTGAACTATTGTGCAAAGATGTGCCACGAACTTACGAATCACCGACCAGACATGGGCAAATTCACAGAAAAAATCTATGTAACAGACAGATTTATAATTAGAAAGCCGGTCATTACAATTAATATATTATTAGAAATTAGCATAATTAGAAATGACATATTTCGAATTGGAATTGAAACATGATTAGAAATGGAATATTCTCTGAACCAAAGCACAAATCCAAAACATAGAGATCCTTCCATAGCTATACTCCAACAAGACTTACCTTTTCACTTGTGAGAATTGTCAATGTAATTATTAACACTAGAGCCATACCCACCTACAGAAAATATTAAATTGAAAGGAAATTAAATTTTTAAAATAAATTTAATTTAAAAAAAAAAAAGAATAATCAATTTGATGGTAAATTAATAATACAACTGGACAACAATTACTTCGCCTATTAAAAGTGGGCAATACCAAAAAAGATGAACTGATAGAAGAAGCATATAAACACTTTATAAAAACGGCATATATATGTAGGTCTGGGAGCTTGTAGAATAAAATCGTCCAAAACTCGCAGAAAATAAATGTGAAATTCGGTATAATTGTAGAAAAAGAAGGCTTTTCAAAACCGATGAAAGAATTCAGAAGAAAAAGCGATTTAACGGTGTATATATTCTAACGCCCCACTTAACGAATTAGCAGGTAAGCGACAACGTAGATGAATGCTCATAAACGAGATTGATTTTATCTCAGGGAGGCAGGATCTTTGGGTGTGAGAAAGAAGGCTCAATACATGGAAATCAAACAACTTGGTGCATATATTCTGCCACAAATGAATACAAACACACACACACACAAAGAAATATGGCACAAACAAATAATGACACTCAAATTCCTATGTTCGATCTTCGAACGTCGGTCAAAACTTGCTAATTGAATTACCTATTACTTTACCATTCAAAATTTCTTTGAAATTAATGTGTTTAAACTGAATTTAAATCTTTGAAATAATATCACCGTGCACGGTTCGTACCTGAGTAAATAATAATACTAACGTTTGCTCTTATTACATTCATCCTGAATGTACGGCTTGCTCCCGCCCCGCTCTACCGAATGAGATACGTCACGGCACAGTGAATATTCCGTCGCTACCTGATCTAGTTCTATGCAGACTTTTTGCCGCAATCACTGCTGAAATCAATTTAAAACGGCCACACGTTGAGCGTTGGAAAACGCTTGAAAATTTCTGTTGTAACAGAGTTCCTTTCACCTTTGGTGATCGCGCTCGTCCCAGCCTTCACCGGTCACATTCAAAATTTATTGCTATTTATCCTTTAAAATAGATTTTATTACATGGGAGTTTTTGTTTTTTTTCTCCGTTTCAAAAATTCAAAAAATCAAAATTTAAGTAATATATGACTTAGTGTAGGGATCACAGAATTTTGAAAATGTGCACACAATTCACTTTTCCCCATAGCACGTCATACGCAGTTTTTAACTGTTTTTTGACATAAAATAAATAAATAATAAATAAATAATAAATAAATAATCACTCGCTCGCAGCCGGCGCCAGGTTGGCGTCGCCACCGCCGTCCTCGGGCGCTCCGCCGACGTCGCTCCCCGCGCTCCGCGGAGACCAAATTGAGCGCGGAACTCCGATCTCCAACTCCTTCTCACGCTCGTCCTCCTCTGGCCTCAGGACACACTCGCCCGCCGCCTCTTCTGACCACTTCTCCGATCTCCGCACAGCGCACCAGCCCGCGCCCACCAGTCCACGCACGCATAAGGTGTGGCGTCATAACAGTCGTCTTATAAGCCAGCGGCGCTAGCCGAATGCGTTTACTACGCTCCGTGAAGTCACGAAGGTTAAGCGCATTCGAGACTCGCGGGTTGTGGTTGAGACGGACAGACAGACTGGCCGGAGGGGCTTGGAGACGCGTTGCGTCAAGGGTGGACGCAACAAATTAAAAAAAAGGTAAATATTGGCTACGTGCATTCTGGCACAAGGAAGTAGGCTGCGACAGCGGGCAGCATGCAAGGGACGCCTCCCTGAAGAAAGGGAGGCTATATTAGGGCGGAAAACCCCAGGGAGCTGCCGTGACGTGTGTTGCCACGGGGCCAGATTTGTAAACCCCGTAGTGCCCCGTAACGCGGCTGGCGGAAGCGACGAGATGACGCAGTTCCGTCAGAGGGTATAAATGCTCGCCTGCACACGACTCGTTCTTCTGATTCTCGAGCTCTGCGTGGGATGTCGTGTGAGGGTGCGCGGCGCGTGGCACGTCGGGTAGGCTACGGGGGCAAAGGGTCTGGAGCCGGCGTGAATTCGTCGTGATTTTTAGAGAAAGGTGCATCACACTGCGGGAGTGAATCTTATCAGGCAAGCGGTTGTGGTGACCAGAGGAAGTTCCTCTTAGAAACAAGCTGTAGATATTGTATCTAGTAGATTCGGGTGTCGGAGGATATCTGTAATAAATATCAATATTACACTGTTCACGTCTGTTATTCATTGTTGCGGCAATGACGTCACAAAGGCAATTTACGGCGCTTCACTTACTCTTGGTGTCGCTTTGGGCACACCTCGAAGTGACGATTTTGAATTAGTTGCATGGTTCTCCCTATTCAATATGCAGAAAATTTACAGTGATTTTAAACTATTCGCCTCCCAATCCAGATCAATCTTCGCCGCAGTTCTACCACACTTCTGAATATCCCCAAAAGTCACGTACCAGTTACGACAGCCAACTTCGCGCAAAATTATCTCGCTCACCACTCAAACTTCCACTTCAATCGTCTGAAGAAAATGGCGACCTCGTGTCCAAACACTATACGTTCATCGAGTACAATTTACTCCGACGGCGATCTAACAAGAAGAGAGGAACAGTCGAGCGTCCGGCGTATTTATGCGTGGTAGCCTTCCGAGGAGGTATCCTGACATTCCCCTTCGGAACGGACCTCTCACATTTATCACAAGCGGCAAGAGTGCCGCGCAGCGTTTCAGACAGCAAACACTACATCGCGTCCTCACCGTGCTGTTCAAAGCAGTGCGCCTGAAGTTTCTAGTTGAGGGCTCAGTTGCGCAGGGGGGGGCGGTGGGTATATGGACAAAACGTATTGCTGGGAACGCGTAGAATAAAATCGTAGAAAACTTCCAGAATATGGTCGAAACTTATTTACTATTTAGTTATATTTAGCTATTTAGATTGATTTGTTCGTGTTTCCGGGCACGTCAACGTATTTGGTCATTAGTCCCGTTAGTGTAGTGCATGTGGTGATGGCGGTGATTTCCCCCCGCTGGATGGCGAGATCCGGCACCGACCTACGGTCGGCTAGTGAGTTTTCCCCATAACCAGGACTCTCCCACCATCGGGGCTCCGCCCCAGCCGGAACAAGCTCTATGCTCCCGACCGGTCTCCCTGAATATGTGATAGTGTAGTGTATGTTAGTGTCAGTGTGTGTGTGTAAGGGGAGAGGATAGGACAAGGAAGAGGAAGGTAGATCGCGCGCGGTCCGTGGCCCGTTTCGTAGGGTACTGCTCCAGCATTCGCCTGGTGTTGATCAGAGAAACCACGGAAAACTACCGATCAGAACAGCCGGCCGCTAGAATTCTCCTCCAGACAGCGACTGAATTCAACCTAGCTGAAAAGCTAGTGTCGAAAATCCTGCCACTGTCAGGACTCGAACCTGCGACCTCCCGGTGAAAGGCGCTGCAATGACATCAATTGATGCACTGAGCTACCGCTCCCGGTAGCTTTTTTGTATATTAGCTGTTTAGTACTACGTTATTTAGTTATAGTTGTAGAAAGCTGACTTCTCAAAATCGGTGTAAAGGATCCATGTAATGTCTTGATGAAAAACTATGTATATGTGAGAGGTTGAGAGCTTATAGAGTGAAACCGTCGAAATCGTACGATCGGCGTAAATGGTCCATAAAAATTCTGATAAAAACGGTGTGTATATGTAGGGCTGTGAGCTTGGAGAGAGGATAGGAATGGACAAGGAAGAGGAGGGAAAGATCGCGCGCGGTCAGGGACCCGTTTGGTAGGGTACTGCTCCGGATCGGTTGAATTAGCTAGGCCAAACGCGTTAATCAATTACTGTTTAAACCCATTTTAACATTAAAAAAAATGACGCAACGCGTCTTTTGCGCCCCTTGTCGAGCGTTAAGCGTGGAGTAATCCTCCATTAATATCTGTCGTATGTAAGCAGAGAGTGTATATGTATGTAAGTCTCGTCTCGTCTGTCGGTTGGCAACAGGACCGCCAGGTAGAATCTCCGTGTACGCGCCTCCTGCTACGCGCTCCTGCGTCACTACACAGCGGCCAGAATTCGGAGGGAATAAGGATAGGGCTTAGAATGGGTTCGGAGGGATAAGGCTTAGGACACATCATAGGGATTGGACTAGCCCTTGTGAGGCAGCCAGACTCGCGTTGTTGGAAGAAATTGAATATGAGATTGTCCGGGAATTGAATCGGGACCTGCTTGGTGAAAGGCAAGCGACTTCGTTCTGTGCCACGAGATAACCCTCTAATTTTTCTATTTTAACATTTTGAGTTTTGTTGGTGGAATTAATGATTTAATTGCATATATTTCATTACAACTTCTTTGTTAAAGAAATATCCTGCTATTTGGTGCATTTTTTAAACGACAATAATATCATGAGACCTACTAGCATGTGTAATTTTCATTCTGCTCTAAAAAGTTAAATTAAAGATCACGAAAATAAAAAATGTAATTTTTCAAGCATAGAAATTGGTTTTATTAGTGTTTCCTTTTGTAAAACACGTTTCACGAGTGCCTTTCGATGTGTGATTCAGTATATGGAAAGTAAAAAAGATAAATCATTCATTTCTCCGGATATTTTTGTAACTAATCACATTGCTTCATATTTATGTACGGCTCACACAAATATGGTGTATTAATTTTTAAATGTTGAGTGGGGTTGAATTTGTAAATGTTGAAACTTTAAAAGGTATACTGATTGGAACACCATTTAAGTATTTCAGAAATTATATTTGTATCTGCACTAGTCATATATCGTTTGTGTAGACCTATGAAGTTATACAGTACAAGTATAGAATATCAGAGATATTACATTTATCAAGTTGATCTTGAATTAATACAATTATTTACATTTTTGAAATTATTTTTGGGGAGACCAGTACGAAGCCAAACGCTTGTCCCGGCTGGGGCGGTGCCCGCAAGTGGGAGATACCTGGAAAAGCAAAATCCCCCAAGC
Organism: Teleogryllus oceanicus; assembly: GCA_964035755.1. Classification (NCBI taxonomy): domain Eukaryota; kingdom Metazoa; phylum Arthropoda; class Insecta; order Orthoptera; family Gryllidae; genus Teleogryllus; species Teleogryllus oceanicus. The sequence continues at coordinate 20,601,780 of CAXIVR010000007.1, read as the reverse complement.
CGACGAAAGTCCGCGCCGGTTCTTGCCATCCAGCGGGGGAAGATCACATCCCTGAATTACACAATCACTACATTTATGGGACCAATGACCTTAAAAGTTAACGCGCCCGGAATCGCTAATCAATTAATCAATCGCATCACGACGCTGGATATTTACAATAGCTCAATCGAATTCAACCCGTGAATTCTAATAGTCAGCTGGTTGCTCTGATCGGTAGTTTTCCGTGCTTTTGCTTATCAATACCGGACCGGATGAGTACCCTAAAATGGGTCACTGACTATGCCTGATCTTTCAGCCTTTTCTTGTCTATCCTCTCCTTAAAGACACACACACACACTTCTTGCACACATTATACACTTACATTCACTACACTACAACATTCGTTTAAAGACCAGTGTGCAGGTTGGAGCTTGTCCTGATTGGGGCAGTTCTCACTGGAGGATAAATAAACCCACAAGCCGACGCGATCTCTCGTTTCAATGGTGGAGAAACATCGCCGCCATCCGAGACATAAAATACTCTTCACTTACGGGAAGAATAATCTAAATAGCTCCAGTTATCGTATCGGGGTAACAGTTATCGTATAGGACTGTTACACCCAAGTTCGCGAGTTAAAACCCAATCAAAACTGGATTTTTAAGAGGTAAAAAACTCCTGCCTTTGGGGAGGAAGTAAAACCAGCTGTCTCATATAGATTTATTGCATGTAACAGACCGAGCGTAAATGAAGCCTCTGAGAAAATTCAAATCGCCAGTTTTCTCGTCCGAGTGATACCTCTTTTCTCTGCCAGTCGATGAAAGGATCATAGCGGAATTTGCATGGTCAGGCAGAAGAGCAGGCCTCATGCCTGAGCCTCGCCATGGAAAAATAAGGCTTGATTAAGGGGTTAAAATAGCAGTTATATAACATGCCCTAGAACAGTAAATACTCAGACACTCCAACTGAGTTCATTGAAAACAGGTACCACATATTGATCTCATCTCGTTCCAAAGGAGTATTCCTGGCCTGTGAGGAGTGCTTGTCAAATGTCGATCGGGAGTTTTATGAACCATGCTTCGCGAGAGAGTAGCACATGGTTGCGATTAAACCTGATTCGCAAATACTGCATCTTTCATTGCGAGAATCAGGCAGTATTATTTTGCTTTGTTTCACAGACAGACGATTTCTGGAACATTTATTTGTAAATTCGTATCTGAATTATGTTTCGATGCATTAGTCCTTATATTAAATGCATAGTTCTTATAAACATGCATAGTTCTTATACAAATAATTCTGCAACATGTATAGACCATGCTTTTGTTAGATTTTTTAACAATCGATCTATTAAGTATGATTTTAAAGTAAACGTGTTCCACTACAACATTACAGATCACTCAACTATTGTATTAACGATTAAATTATCAAATATTATTACTGGAACTAATGACTCTTATAAAAGAATGGACATGGAAAAGCTGATTAGCTTACTTAATTCTGAAGATTGGATGTATAACATCAAAATTCTGTTTCGGATGCTTTTGATATGTTCATAGACTCAATACAGTCATTATTAGAAAATTGTAAATATACAGTGTGTGTACGTAAAAAAACTATTGAAGTTGAAACCTTGGAACACTGATAGCTTAATAATAAGAATACAGAAAAGGAGACAAATCTTTAAGCAGCTTATGAAAAAACCAAATGACGCTAAGCTAAAACGTTATTACACCAACTTTAGAAACAGACTGAATTTCGATATGAAGAAAGCAAAAGAGGATTATTTTAGGTAGAAGTTTGAAAACTATGCTAATGATATGAAATCACAGTGGAACACAATCAATGACTTAATACGTGAGAATCGAAGCAATTACAATATCAATGAATATAGGTACAAATGGTGTGATGACTGAACGTTTGAATTGAAATGCCTTAAATTCACATTTTTTAAGTGTTGCCAGTAGACTAACAATGCAAGTAAAAAGTACTTATTTTGATCAACTTCCGGAGTATAATGAAATATTTCAACAAAGTAATACTCTTCAAACATCCTTTTTTATGCGACCTACAACAACTGATGAAGTGTTAGCGATAATTAAAAATCTGAAAAGTAACAAAGCGCCTGGCTTTGATAATATCAATTCCACTGTGGTTAAACGAATAGCTCCTCATTTCATTAATGTGCTGACTTATCTCTAAAACTTAAGTTTATTTTCTGGAATTCTCCAGAAAAGCTTAAAGAAAGCAACTGTTATTCCATTTTTTAAGAAGGGAGATCGTAGGTTACCTGATTGCTACAGACCAATTTCATTGTTAAGTGTGTTTGCAAAAATACTTGAAAAAATTGTTAAGAAAAGATAAATTGATTTTCTAAATAAACATAACTTTTTCAGTAGTGATCAATTCGGATTTCGAGAGGGTAAGTCCAGAGAGGACGCTTCAATTACATTTATGGAAGCTATTTATGATCCATTAAATAAGGGTGATAAGGTTTCTGCTTTGTTTATTGACATTACCAAGGCGTTCGACACGATCGACCATAGAATTTTGATTGATAAATTATGGTTAGCCGGAGTGAGAGATCTACCTCTTAAATGGTTCGTCAGCTATCTTTCTGAAAGGGAACAAACAGAATTGGTAGTTGTGAAGGTGAATCTGACTCAATTACATGTGGAGTACCGCAAGGATCAGTATTAGGGCCAATTCTTTTTTGATTTATATAAAGGACTTGTGTAATGGTCGTTTCAATGGTCGTTTAGTTGCCATTTCTGATGATACGGCCTTATCTATAAAAATAGAGATATCAACACGCTATATAATGAATGTTAAATTTAGAACCTTGGCAGACTCGTAATTTAGGAAATTAACAATTAACAAGTTCAAAGTTACGGTCGCCAGCTGTTTCAAACAGCACAAATTAATTTAAACAAAACTTTGCCTTGAACAAAAATAAGGCGAGGTGACCATGCATTTACCTAATGGAATATATCGGAGCTAACACAGAGAACCCGTAAGCTATCGGAATCGGGAAGACTGTCGTCGCAATCAAAACTTTTCGAAAGAACGCTCCAGATTCGGAAAGAAACAGGAACATAAATTCTAAAGGATCTCGGAAGTAGAGATAACAATCCAAATATCTTACAATTTTTACATTTATTGTAAGTAATAAAAACATACAAAAACATCAAATAAATTTCTCTTGCTTAACAGCCTTGAAATTGCTGCAACAGAAATGACACAGAACTACGAGAAAAGACTGCAAAAGTGTCAGACGGAAAAAGGCTGTCTCTATACAAAAGGCTGTGGAAAAATACAGGAACACTATTAAAAGGCGCTTCAAAATAATACGTCTGAACATTAAACAGAATTACTGCATTCAAGACATTCCCGTCGAACAGTCCACTTTAGGACAAGGAAGTTGAATACACAATTAACAAATTGACAAAGAAGCCGACTTCGGCTATCTTTCAATACAAAAAAATGATATACCGCGACTATTGCAAAAACGAGCCACTCAAACATTAAAAATCAAACTTTGTATGAGCGCACATAAATACAAATTTGAATGGAAATGGATCATTTACAATTTTACACCTTTTTACCAAAGTTATGGAAAAAGCAGGAATACTCTGAAACGAAAACCGGGCGGCCAGAGCCCATGCCCTGGCCTCGTTACGGTGATCGTAACCCTGGCGAGAACCGGTGGCCTATCCACGTCGGCTTCGCAGAGCTACACACAAGCCGGATTCTTGTCCGAGCGTCAAAGAAATTGCTCACGGGGCGAGAGAGGCGCAGCCGAAATGGATCACGACCAATGCCGTACGGATCCTGCTGACGCCTATAAACGAAACTCCACGATGTCGAATGCGACCACTGTCGTCTTACTCACGACGGGAGCAGGAAACTGTAACATTTACACAAACAAATTAAAAATGTACTGTAACCGCTTGTCATCGGCTACACTCATGACAAAAGAAATATTGAAGTGACAATACCCGACATCTTGCCCTACAAATAGTTCCTAGAGTAGCGAAGAGATGGCGTTACCTAGAAACAAATTTCTGAACGTACTTTCGCCCTAGCCAATCAGAACTTTTGTAGAAATGCGAATGTGGCATGAGGCTTGACTCGGACGAGATTGTCTTTCTTTCCGGATCGAGACGCTGAAGTGATTAGATGGGTACTATTCCACCACACAACCGACGAGGGACACGTGGAAAATACCAGAAATGAAGCTTTATTAAAAGGTAATTGTCTAAGTATTTTTCATGGGATTAATCACTGTGATATGTCAAGATTACGTAAAATTCGATAGGAATATTAAACAAGTAATGTAACGAATGTAAGAATAACAGCGGTAGTGGACTAAAATGAATTTATAAAACCACGTTGCTACATTCTCGTTGCTGGAATATAGAAGAGATTTTTTGTAACATAGGACGTGTTTCTGTTTCTTTGTTACAGCTTTTTCAGTTTTAGTTTTGAGCAGTTACTTATTCTACTTTTATTCTATTTCATTTTTATTTATGGGATATCATTTCGAAAATTCTATTGAGAATTTTGATAATTCCGAAAAGCATAGTTTATTCAACAACTGGCTCAACTTTCACTAAAACAAAGTTATAATTTGGAGTTTTGGACTCGCATTCTAACGCGACCATCACCTTCGTGTAAGCTGTGGTTTAACTGGGCTGTACAACGAGGAGAAGGCGTACGGAAATACTCCGATTCCATCGCGGTAGGCAGCGCACGAACCGTCGCAGGACAACGACGACCTTGGGGCGTGAACGTCGCTCGACAGCCGTCTACTCAGCGCGGGACCAGCTTGGAGAATTCGCCGGTCGTGAGTCACAGAAAAGCAGAAAGAATATTTACTAAATTGCAGCTTGGAAAACTTTCAAGATAGAAGTATGATTGCACAAATTAAAACGTTTCTTTAAATTCAAATATTTTTATTTAACTCGATAAAAGTCTCCTTGTTATAATTCTTTATCTAAATTCATACATAATTGACTTGATGTTATTTGAAATCATTTAAGAGGAATTGTCTATGTAAAAAAGGTTTTGAACATGAATGAAAGCTGTTAAATTGTTTCTGGTAAAACGTTATTTCATGAACAGTCAAGAGACTTTGTAAAACAGAATTTTGCACTGCGAGGTCACGCAGAAGCTGAAGGTTATTTAAATTGTGAATTGTGGGTTTCATTAAGAGATAATTTGTTTTGAGAAGTGTACATATGTATTTACTGTTTGTTTCGTGTAAATGTAGATCAGAGTCACTATTATTCTACAGAAAACTGCAGTTTAGGTAGGGAGTTAGCTACCATTGTGTAATCAAAAGGAAAAGTAATCACGTAGGAGAATATGTGAATGTGAGTGTACGAAGGATCATATTGGAAAGAATATATGTTACTTGTTCTTTAAAACTATGAAATTGTGTTTGTTTGTTAAATGAATATTAGTTAGCAAAGACGAACCCACCACCGATAGGGAATTATCCATAATTTGAGGTATTCCCAGATTTGTGTGACGGTGTAATCACACGTCACGAAACAAGTAAATAACAGATTTACTTCTGTAATTCGGCGTACTACGAAATAGTTAGGTAGATACGTGACGGTTACAGTACAGCCTTTACATGGCACACCACACAAATTTTGGGGGCCAACGAATGCCCAAACGCTGCCAAACAACTGCAACGTGAGCTACGAAAACATACAGAGTAAACCTGCAATAGAACAAAGGCGACTTCATAGAAACATCACGAAATCATAAAAAACATTAAAATTCAGATCTAATTCCATACCAATAAAAACCAACATTGCCTAAATCAGGCTAAAAGCACTCATACACATACATAAAAATACATTATAACGACTCAGGAGCCGGGCCTTGTTAAACATGAATAATGGCTCGTAACATGACTATAACAGGCGTGACAGGCGAAGGCAGAAGGCGGAAGGCGAGGCGTGCTGGTCGCGCATCAGCTTATATAGGTCTCCCAGAAGGAGAGGGGGCGCCGAAGCGTCGGCGGGGCGTAGCGGAGAAATATCGATTCATTTACTGGGCTACACCAACTCCATGCTTGCAAAAATTACGTTTGCCCCTTAGAAGGTAGGCAACGTGCGGGCCATGGCTGCAGTGCAGAAAAAAAGGGGCAATCCGATGGTAGAGCCCCCTGGCGGTAATGCCAGAACTAGTGGCTAATGGACATGAAATAATGTTTGCTTTGCTATAAAAACATTAATTCTGCAACTACAGAGGCAAATGAGGTGTCTGTATAACCCTAAATTTATTCTAAATTTGAGATTTTGTTACCACAACCCGCTACAACAAGTCATTTCCTTATAATAAATAAAAACATGTTATGAAATCAATGAAAAATGTTACACAAATACAATTTTTTCTCAGAGTCAAACCAACCAAAACATTAGATGTTTATAACAATTTCTTAGGTTTTTGAAACCTTCTCATGGGCATGAGATCACAGTTTGAATTTTCCAATTTACCATTTTTGATAAAATTGATGTCAAAAAGTTGCTCAAATGTTACCATACTTAACCTAATTACAGAATAAATTCTTATAAGCTAAGATGTTGTTGTAGCACAAAATTTCAATAACTATGACCACTTAAATTTTCCAAATTTAACAATGAAGTGACTACAGATTTATCATTACTTAGATTCTGGTTTGATAAGCTTTTATTATCCTAAGTGATAAAACTAAGTATATGATATTTGGTTTAAGGAGTGAAGTTAACTTGAACACTCCCTTAAAATTTCATGAAATTAGATGTATAAAAGCTAAGTATAATTATTGCAATTGCCTCGAATTAGATCAAGTTCTTAATATTAAGTACTTTGGTTTAGTTATTGATAGTCAACTGTCATGGATGGATCTTGTTAAAAAATTAAAAAAAGAGCTCTACAGCACTCTAAGAAAATTTTATTTACTCCGTCAACTATGTCCTAGGAAAGTATTAATTAAGGTTTATCATGCACTTGTTGGTTCTAGGCTCCAATATGGAATTTGATGTGAGGGTGGGGCGTACCGATCAATAATTTCTCACATTATAACCTTTCAAAAACAGTTTATGAGAACAATATCATTTAAATCAAAGTATGAACATACACGAACATTTTTTTGACCTCCAAATTCTTTCCTTAAGACACTTATATATTTTTAAGTCTTCAAAATGTTTTTCATCACAAGCACAGCTTTTTCAATACCACATGAAAAAAGATACAACTTGAGAAGACATGAAACCTCATATGTTCCAAAATCAAATTTAACAGCCCATCAAATATTTTATAGTAGTGTAGTACCAAGAATGTTTAATATTGTAAGTGAAATAGGCCATTTTACTACACTCGGTCAGTTTCTGAGAAAAATAAGAAAATGGCTTTTTCCTCAAGACAACATTGACGATTTTCTTGTGATAATTAAGTGAAAAACATTGTTCGATTTTTTTGTTGTTCTTGAAAAATCTTTATAATCTACAAAAGTAATCTGATTACCCTTAAGAGTAATATTACTCTTCTTTATGGTATCAAGTTCAATTAGTATTGTAGTGTATGTTAGATCTGAATGTTTTTTTGTTATATTATAAGTGCCAGAAGTATTAGGTTTAAAATCTTTTTTTGTTATTCTTGCATGTTAATTCGAGTGAGCGAGCTGCCTCTCGCTGCTGACGATTTTGTTTTTGTGTACAAACGTGATGGAGATCCCACACAGTCTTTCTAGAGGATCCCTAATTATTTTGCCCAACACATTTGAATGTAAAATTGTAACTTCTTCTATGTTATGGCAAAATAAAGACATTTTGAATTTTGAATTTATATTAAAATGTGACGAAATGGCATAAATACATATGCAAAATATGCATAAATATGGAATTATACAAAAATATATAAAGATGTGCAGTTAAAATGATTTTAATTAATTCAGAATGTCACAGTAACTAAAAAATAACTGAAGGTAGGCGTCTTGAACATGTAAAAATATTTTTTTATGAAACTTTGTTCCCTTCTTATGATGATCCGTTGATACATGGAACTTGATGGCCATTACTTAGAGATCAATGACATTGATTTGCTGTATTTTCAAACCGAGTCGAGTACTTTACAGTGTAACATCTTACACATTTATAGTGTTTAAGTAATCTCTATATATAAAATGGATGTAGGTATATATAAGAGCGGTTAACTCCCACATCGTGCGTCTCCGTCTCCATGAAAGTTGGCACATCTACGTGCGTTTTCATCCAGAAGGTTCATGTGCTGTTAATTTTAATTTTGTTGTAACTCCTATAAATGGCGCTGAGAACAAAACTAAATATTCATGTCAAATGCAACCAGCAACACTCAGCAGTATTTTTGAATATATATTAATATAATTATATATATCGTTAAATAACTTCTCAATGAAGTGTTATAAGGCATTAAAAACGAAAATATTGATGCCAATGGCATCAAAGAAACGTTTATCACACCGTAATCTACAGGATGAGATCTTCTTGAACATCCTATTACATTTTGCTAGTCCGGCGCTTCGATATTACCTCACCTGCTCTGATACGTGCAGGGAAAAGGGGAGGAAGGGGGAGGGAGACGAAGAGAGAGAGAGAGAGAGAGATGGAGAGTCGGAGAGAGAGAGATGGAGAGTCGGAGAGAGAGAGAGAGGAGAGCGGAGAGAGAGAGAGAGGAGAGAGAGAGTGGGAGGGAGAGTCGGAGAGAGAGAGACAGAGAGAGAGAGAGACGGCGAGAAAGACGGAGAAAAGACGAGGGAAGGAAAAAGAGAGAGGCGAAGGGCAGAACAACGTCTACCAGGTCCCCCTAGTACTGTATAACTCAAGAATCCGTATCGTGCACAGTCGTGAGGAGAGCGCCACTCCCACACCATTTTGCGTTGGTAGCGACGCTGAGTAGTGCAAGTCACGTGATACACGTTCACTCGATGAATTGGTTGCAGATTATAAGTAATATAAAAGATCTGAGGAAACAAGGCCATGTCCTTTCAAAATGTCTGAACATTCACAAGTGATAATGTATCGTAAAATAACTCATTATGTAGTCCAGTTAATCAAATTATGCGTCAATGTTAAGTCAATACAAATATGTGTACAAGTCAGCAAAGTCAATGACGAATCGATTACAATGGGACATGTCATTAGGCCGTCGGGTCATATTAGCAGCAGTTTATCTTCCTTCAGCCTGCAATTTGCTGCTGAAGATATATCGAAGTCCGTGGGCTTCTTATCTGCTCTGAAATCAGATTACATAGGGAAGAAGTACTTGTTTGATGTCGTGGGTGACTGCAGGCTAGCGAGATAGTGGGCGCGGCTGAAACCTGCTCTCCCACCACGTCACCTCCCCCACGTTTTCCAGCCACTCGTTCCCGACAACGACTGCGTTCCCTGCGACAGGGAACACCAACAAGAATGGGAGAGTCGACTTCCGGGAATTGGACTGTCAGAGGCGATGCTCCCCGCACTACCCGTCCCCCGATAAAGTGTCATTTTAATGCAGTATTTTACAAGCACACATTTCCATGCAAAATTATTCAATTTTGAGGAACGTTATCATGTGAAATAAATAATAACAAACGCACGTGGTCCTCGGTCCGTTGGTTAGGGTACTGCTCTCGCATTCGCCTGGTTTTGATCGGAGAAACCACGGAAAACTACCGATCAGAGCAGCTGACCACTGGAAGTCTCCTCCAAGCAGCGGTTCAATTCGACCTACTTCTGTAGTTATTGTCGAAAGTCCGCCTCCGTCGAGACTAGTCCCGTCCAGAGAGGCTGCGGGGAGAACGGCAATGCTCGCTCTGAGCCACCGCAGCCGATCGATTGTAAGCCATCCCTCGCCCTCCACTCGAGGCTATCGAGGGCCTTCCCTCGCGCAGCATCAATCACGGCGTCTCCGGCGACGAGGGGCCGACTTCGGTTCCAGAGCAGGGGAAGATTACTTCGATACTTGCACTTTTCATGAACTGCCACGATCCCCAATTGGGGATCTCTGAACTTTTTCATTGTTGCGAGACGTTGTGTAATAAAATTTGCGAATTTTATTTCTTCAATAGATGTAAACAACCTAAATGAAACATATAAGCAAGTTTTTTCATTCTTGAATTCCAGGTGTCGATTAAGCCGTGATCGCTAAGGCATTGTATATTCCTCGCCAGGGCGCACATATGGCTTGCATCGGTTTGAATCTTTAACTAAAACCGTGCTTAGTTGCTATATGTCTGTGCTTAAGTCGGAGGGAGGAGCCGGTGTAAAGCAAACGGTGGTTGGTTTGCACCGAAGTTGACGGGATATACGCAGCCAATGTCTAACTGTTTTATTTCTTCTTATACAAAATACGAGGGTTCGGCCCGGTGGCCGAGATCGTTAAGGCAATAGTGTCGTAGTGATCTCGGACCGTAGGGTCGCGGGTTCGAATCCCGTCTCGGGCATGGTTGTATTTGTGTTCGTCCTTTCACCCCTTATCACCAAATCATCTTCATAGTTACCATACAGTTAGCTCCAATAGTGGTCGCTAATGACCCAGATGTTGATGCGACCTTAAATAACCAATTTAAAAAAAATACGAGGGGCCGACGACGCAGCCGACTTCGGTTCCAGAGGAGGAGAAGTTAATTTCGATAGTTACACTTTTTCACTAATAACTTATATTCAACAATGGAAAGTGCTATGAAATATTATGATATAGTCGAGGTGGCTAGAGCGGGTGCCGTCTCGAAGCTTCGGTCTAAAGGCTCGCGGGTTCGATCCCCCCGTGGGCATGGTTGTTTGTCCCTTATCTTTCATGTACGTGTGTTGTCGCGGAAGATCTTGTGAGTCTGCTGACCACAAACCGAGGAGCTCGCAAGTGTGTCAATGTCTAGTATAATGGTTAATACCCGTGAGGGACATAGTGGGTACCCGGCGCGGAGAGCCGAAAATCGGCATCCCCTCACGCTGGAAAAATTCCCCGAAAGAAGAAGATGGTGAAGTTGAAGTGGTTTTAAAGTTAAACATTTCGTTGAAGTTTAATGAAATGGTTAATGAAGGCGAAGAAAAGTAGAAAATAACTTTCAAAAGTGCGCTGTTACCTTTAATTGTGAATCGGACTAGAATGTGTTCAAAATATAGTGTTTTAATTGCTACCTAATAGAAAATAATTAATGGCTGTGTGATGACAAGGAGATATAAAAAGTGAGATGGTATCCGTGAGTTGTGAATGGTTCACAAACTAAAACTAGTAGAAATGTCATGAATAAAATAAACGGACAAGCAGATAAAACCTCGTGGTATTAATGAATCATACCGAATATTATGAAATGAAAAACACTGACATAAGGTGACCTTTCATTATCGCTTCACGTCAATTTCCCACAGTCAAAGTAGTGTTATCTGAATTTGGATCTGCACATCCCTTTGGCGCCGACCTGGATGGAAGAAATTACTTTTAAATGACTTTACTCATAATAAATGCCTTTATTTAAAAAAGGATTATTTTCATGTTGAATTTTAAGTTCCAATTGAATCCTTTTGAGAAGAGAATATAGATGATAAAAACTACGAATCATGATGCAAGAAGAAAATTAAAATTTATCATGAGAAAGGCGAAGCACAATAAAATCCAAAAACCAAGTTCCCGATGTTGAAAGTTAAAAGCCATTGGTCGTACATCGTCGACTGCATTGTAAACAATATCTGTTAATGCTTACATTTATAAGAAGAACAATGTAGAAATGTTCAAGAAATATTGTCAATGAAAAATCGGCCAGTAATATGTTTAAAAACATAATTTGAGAACAATAGACATAAGAAAATACCAGTGAGGACTTCATAAATCCTCGAATGAAGATAGAACGGCCGCGGCACACCCAACATCTGCGCAGACTCGTTCTTCAACATGTTTCTGCCCTGTGTGACATAAAAATATTTTTCGTAACTTTTTAATGTATTTTATGTACACGTGTTATATTCTCATGTCAGCATCTTCCTTTCACGCTCGTACTCCTAAAGATGAGGGAAAACATCAGAAGGAAACTATGAATCTGAAAACAGAAAAAGCGCACAATTCTAAAATAGTGCACTCAAAAGACAAAATATCACATTTACCGCCGTTTGGTTAGCTGCCTAATTTGAGGTGCTCCAGTCACAATTGTGACGTTTAGCGTTGTAAGAAAATCATCGAATAAAGAGAGTTCTACATCATAAACGCTGAAAACAGTACATAAACTCAAACAGTGAACAATAGTCAAATATTAAGTTGTATTGACGGTAGACCAGTTCAAAACCCTGAACACGCTGCCATTCATCCGCAAAGACCAAAATAATGTACACTGTGCACGCTGAACACACCTGAACACGCTGCCATTCATCCGCAAAGACCAAAATAAAGTACACTGTGCACGCTGAACACACCTGAACACGCTGCCATTCATCCGCAAAGACCAAAATAATGTACACTGTGCACGCTGAACACACCTGAACACGCTGCCATTCATCCGCAAAGACCAAAATAATGTACATTGTGCACAGAGTGAACATTGACGAAGACAAGGCCGAGGACGAAGACAAGGCTCACGTGACTAACTCTGCGCTTAGGGACGCTGTTTCGGCGCAGCTCCCGCCCGATTTATCGCCCCATTGCGTTAATTTCCCAGGAGCAATTTATAATATTGCTGATAGGAATTCTGTACTGCGTCTCAATGAGAATAACACTATAAAATGCAATAAATTCACAATATAAACGTTTGTCTTAAAGTTAAAGTAAATAATGTATATTACTAATGTATTAATTTTATCGTATGGTACTCTTATTTATTGTTCACCTTGGAAATAATAGACTCCTTAACATATACGCGAAAATTTTATTCTTCTTCTACTAGATGAATTTATTCCTTAAGGCCTGTTTCCACATCAAGAGCATGAGTCTTTCTATCTTGTTAACGGGGGCCAACATTTCTTCTTTTGGGATTATATTAGTACATTAGTATGGGTATTCTGTTTGAAGACAGTACTTGAATGTGGTCATGCCAATGGCAGTTAATGCTTGAATTCTGTCCATCAAATTGAATATATTCAGTTCAATTCTGTTGTCATCATTATATATCCTCTCTAAGATATTATAACATGCTATTGAGCGTAAAAATACATTTCGCGCTTTCTATTTTCCTTCAGTCTATTATATTTATTGTCCAGTTTTCACATGCATAAAATAGCGTGTATACTGCCATTGCTTTTTGTAATTTACGTTGTGTGGTTTTTTTAAGGTCTTGTCTTCCAACGTTCTTGTTGTCCCACACATGTTTTAGAATCCTGCTAGTTTCCGGCTTATGTCATTTTTCTGGCAGCAAGACACATTGAAATATAAATAGGTAAAATTGCTCTATCTGTTCCTTATTAATTACAATTTTACATCTAATGTGGTTTATTCCTTCAAAGTCTATTGACTTTGTTTTCCATCACAATTGACCAAGAGCAGCTCTCTGAGGGTCTATGTGGTCAGAGCTCGGAGATCAGTTGCGTACCGACCTTGGTTCCATTACAAAAAAATTCAACGCGTTCGGCCTGAATTCCATTATATTCCATTATCCGTATTCCATTATCCAATTCCACTATCCATATTCCAGATTACTTTCGCCGCGTGTAGGTACTTATTTGACGCCACGTAGGTGGTTCATTGCAGTATTTGGCGCACACGCGGTTCGTAACCTGAGCACATTGAGAGGAACTGAAAAACATCGAGACAAAGACAAAGAGATAAATGTAACTTCATTATCTGTGCACGACTTCTAGAATTCAGTGGGAAATGTAGTTATTCGAATTAACGTTTCCATGTCGTCGCGGCAGGAAGTATTATTCCTTGACGAAGGACATCATGGATAAGAGCCCAAAATTTATTGCTGATTTATCCTCCAAAATAAATTTTATTACATGAGAGCGTTTTTTCCCTTCAAAATGTAAGTAGTATATGACTTAGTGTAGGGATCACAGAATTTTGAAAACATGCACAGAATCCACTCTCCCCATAGCACGTCATACGCAGTTTTAACTGTTTTTGACGTAAAAAAATAAAATAAATAAATAAACATCGCGCCAGAAAAAAACACGCTAACTTTTGAAAGTCAGCGCGTGTTCCTGATTGAAGGCGGCGCGCGAGCAGTGATGCAGCCGCTCGGCGTAGAACGCGTTTATCAGGCGAGCACCGCGCTGACAAACCCTGAAATTAGAACAAAGCAATAGAAGTCTTAAATCTCCATTGGGAAACCACAAGAAAGCAAGGGAAACGGACAATGCAGACCTCACCACTCCGGAAGAAGTGGATAGTCGTGAGAAAGTTATGGTAAAGTACATATCCAGAAAGGTTTTCGCAAGTAACATTTTTTGCTCATACAACGTGTGTCGTCCAAAGGAGAAAAAAAATCGTAAAATGCTGCCTTGTTATATATTACTTGTAGCTGGAGTTGGTCTCGCGATAATTGATCTCAAATGCTAAAAAGCATCACACTAGTTATTCATCACGCATAACGCAGCGCAATCACGAACATTTCGGAGAAAATCATCAAGTGAATGGCAAAAGACAGCTAAACGCGAAGCCTCCGCCTTTCGGCTTTGGTGTGCGAGCAGAACGTGGGGCCCACCATTACGAGTCAACCGGCCCGTTTGTCGTTTGACGAGCTCGAGGACCGACACTCCGGCAGCTGGAGAACGCGACCAGCGCCCGACCTCAGTGCCCGACCTCAGTGCCCGACCTCAGCGCCCGACCTCAGTGCCCGACCTCAGTGCCCGACCTCAGTGCCCGACCTCAGCGCCCGACCTCAGCGCCCGACCTCAGTGCCCGACCTCAGTGCCCGACCTCAGTGCCCGACCTCAGTGCCCGACCTCAGTGCCCGACCTCAGTGCCCGACCTCAGTGCCCGACCTCAGTGCCCGACCTCAGTGCCCGCCCGACCTCAGTGCCGGACCTCGACCTCAGTGCCCGACCTCAGTGCCCGACCTCAGTGCCCGACCTCAGTGCCCGACCTCAGTGCCCGACCTCAGTGCCCGACCTCAGTGCCCGACCTCAGCCCGAGGACAGGCCCGCAGGGGCCCGTCATCAACCTGCGAGGCCCCACATATGCTGACGACGCCTTCCGCCAAGAGCCATGAGTCCCCGTATCACGCAAGTGTAAGAAAATATTAGTAAAAGATACAAACATTGTTCGTGAAATCTAAAGCAATTCAAATACTCAAAAATTAATAGAAACTAAAATAAACCCAGCATCCATTAAAATGGTGATCTCTGTTATATAAAATAAATAGTAGAAGCTTGTCAAAGACTGGACTAAAGAACATGCACTGAAATGTTGTACATCCTTAGATTTTTCATTGTTTAGTGTAATTTCAGGTTTGTGTTTTTTATTATATAAGGGAATGGGGGTATTGTTTGTTTATTGTGAGCTCAAATAGTTCACTAAAGTCTTTACCTTGCTATTTGGAAAAGACCAGCTGGTAGTAACTTTCCTAGGACTTAGAGCGATTATCATTCCAATACCCGAATACCCAATACTCCAAGCGATTATCATTCCAATACCCAAAGATGGAAAGGACCGAACTCACCAATCTACTGCCCAATCTCGATTACTAACTGTGTTTGCAAGCTTTTACAAGGATTGGTGAACACGCGACCGGTCTGGCTCCTGGAACAGAGAAACCTACTTACACCCATTCAGTGTGGTTTTAGGAAGAACAGGTCAACCATGGACCACCTTGTTCACCTTGGCACACAGCTCCACTTCTTTCGTGCTACGTCAATAACTGGTAGCAATTTTCTTCGATGTAGAGAAAGCATATGACACCACCTGGAGGTGCGACATTCTTCATACCTGACATTCTTGGGGTCTTAGGGGCTCGCTGACACTCTTTTAGTAGCCTTTCTTTCGTCAAGATACTTCCGCGTCTGCCTTGGTGACGGTATACGCCAGTCATCAGTTAGAACACGAGGACCCTCAGAAATCAATTCTGAGTGCTACTCTGTTTGCCATTGCTATCAATAGAATGGCATCGATAATTTGAGAGCAGGTGAAAGTATCTCTATTCATTGACGACTTTGCCATTTTTTGTACCTCCTACAGCATGCAAGTTATTGAGAGGCAGTTATAATTTGTCCTCAACAAATTTCAGGAATGGAGCAATGAAACAGGATTCAAGTTCTTCACTTCACAAACCAAGTGTGTGTACTTCTGCAGGATTCATCATCTCCATAACCATTCCGATATTTTTCTTGAGTATCATCGTCTTCCTTTGGTGAATCTGCAACTTTCCTTCAACTTACATTCGACAATGCTTAACTTGGCGATGACACATCCGTAAATTGAAGGGTCGATGAGTGTCCCCTTTAAATCTCCTTCGCGCTCTTGAGGCACAGACCGTGTGTGTCTCTTGCGTTTAGATAGGACCCTCATCCGCCCTATTTTGGATTATGTATGAATAGTGAATGGGTCAGGGTCTCCACCAACCATCCGGCTATTAAATACCACACACAATGCCAGTATAAGGATCAGTACAGGCACCTACCGCACACGTCGCATCGAATGACTCTTGGCCGAGGCTGGAGAATCATGTCTGAGCCGAAGGCGAGATATTTCGATAGACTCATGTGGCGCAAAATTATCCACTGTGCATACTCCCTCTCGCCAAGTAGTCCTGCACCCAACCAACACCATCTATATCTATGTGGTGTTGACCCAACCCACTGACTTCATATGCACTTAGACCACCGTTGCCCCATCCACCGGAAATCCGTCGCCGTATACTTTTACAATAGCTTAATATAAAATTCCCCCTCCTAAAAGAAACTTGTTTCTCATTTGGAAACTTCACCGGCCCATAATAGACCTTAAATTGTCTAACCTCCCTAAATCCTAAACTTTCCCCCAGTACATTTATAACGGAATTTCAGTTAATTTTTCTTTCAGAACAAATGTATCCATTTAAAAAAACAATTTATATGTTGCATGCTCTAGGAGTGCGGAAGTGTTATTTAGAGGTTTCTGGAGTGTTTATAAGCTTCTGAAATGCAAATATTTGGCAAGAAAACATTTTTTCCAATGACGTTTTGAGTGCTTATTGCGACACAGCAGTTTGGTATATCCAAGTAGTTTATTAGACAAAAGATCCACAATGCATAATACATTTGTTTTACCAAGTCGCGTTCGAGTGTTCACTCCAAAAAGAACTTTGGAACTAACGTTATACCACGTGTAAAAATCGGTTAAGTATTTGAGTTAGGTCCTGCGAAGAGACTTGGTTTGGTCGGATCATATTAACAATAAGGTCAAAAAATCATGGAGGGCTCTACACTTCGTAAAGCGAATACTAAAAGAACAGTAGTTCAAATGCCCCATCCTTAGCAAATACTCGTACTACACTTGTTCGTCCTATTTTAGAATACGGGGCGGCAATCTGGGATCCGTAGAGAAAAGGACCAATCGAAGCGTTATATAAAATTCAAAAACTGACCAGAAAGTTGTAAATCATGGGCGCGTTGTTGATGGACGAGATGAATGGGAATCCTTAACTAAGAGAAAGGAACGGGCGTGTTAATGCGTATTGTATAAGACATACAAAGGGGACAGAGCATGGGCAGATAACGGTAAAATATTACAGAAATCAGATTATAAAAGCAGGTGAGACTATCCTTGTAAAATACGAAGTAGAAAGCAAAGAAATTATATAAGCCAGTTCTTTGTGAACCGCACTATAGTAGATTGGAACAATCTATGTACTTGCAAAAGCACCGGAGAATCCTTCTAATGATGTCAAATTTAAAAATGTGCTAAATGCCCTCTAGATTATCACTAATAATACTGAGACTTTTATCATTATTGTTATTGTTATTATTATTATTATTATTATTATTATTGATATATTTATCATCATTATTAACACTGTTATTGGCTTTGATGTAATTTTTAAGTTTTTGTTGCTTATATTATTATTATTATTATTATTATTATATTATTATTAATATGGTCTTCTGCCTTATACAGTAAATTGAAGTGTAGTGTAGTGTAGTGGAGGTGAGGGGAGGGGAGTGCAGTGCAATGTGGTGTAGTGAAATGAATAAACATGTATCTAAAATTGTCTTAATTAACCTTTTAATTTTAAGAGCTTATTTTCAAAGTTTCGCCGTTTTCTCCCCGGACACACTGTATTTGTATTATTTTGAAACGAAATAATAATAATAATAAAAATAATAATAATAATATAATAATAATAATAATAATTTTATTATTCTTGTGATTCATTATCATTGAAATTTTATTTCCCAACTGTTTGGTTAATCTAACTCTGAAAGATCTAAAACTCTGTATTACTTTATTTCATCAGTTCTGAAATTACGGGCATTCATTATAAATGTATAGTTCAAGGTAAATGCCACTAGCACTGATGAATGACATTATATCTGTAACGCGTCATGCCTCACTTGATATAGCTTGTTTTGTATTATTTGAATGTTGTTGTTTCAATTATTTTGTATTTGATGTTACTGTATTGTTTTGTTATTATGTTTTATATTATTTGTATTTGTTGTATCTTATGCTATCTGTTCTATTAGAAGTTATTTGTAAATTATTTATAAGAAGTTATTAGCGCCGTGAATATACTCGGCAATTTATAATACGTAATCCTGTAAACAAATTAGTAATAAAACTGAATTGAAATTAATATTATTTTTACTCTTCAGATACATCAGTGTAGATGGAGAGAAGAAGAGGAAGAAAAAGTCGTCGCGAGACGAACTTGGCTTGTTGACGCGCGCGCCCTCTGGCCGGGCGCTCCCCGGAGGCGCAAATTGCTAAAAGATTGCGCTGGGGGCCATCCCTCTTCCTGAGGGCGGCGCCGCAACAGCCCCTTCAGCCTCGCGGCCAGCGGCGCGCGGAGGCGGTCACTTGCACACGGCGAGGGAGGGGCTGCTCCAGAACCAGCTTCTTCAGCGACGTCATTTGCCAATGTTCAACAACAGCCTTCCCTTCTTTTCTGTTGTTCATTTTAGCTCCCAGTTCTCGATCTTTATTGTCTTCAGGTAATTTATTATATCATTCTTCCATGGACCTTCCTTTGCTAAGTTGCTGTAGACGGCCATCCTAGATTTTTCTTTACCAACATATCTTCGTTCTTTCTAAAGACATGCTCGAACCAGCTGATCATTGAAGTTCCCAAGGAACAGGAAGAGGAAGTAACGATCGCGCGCAGTCCGTGGCCCGTTTGGTAGGGTACTGCTCCGGCATTCACCTGCTGTTGATCGGAGAAAGCACGGAAAACTACCGATTAGAGCAGCCGGCCGTTAGAATTCTCCTCCAGCGACTGAATTCGACCTAGCTGAAAAGCTAATGTCGAAAATTCTGCCGCCGTCAGGATTCGAACCTAGGACCTTCCGGTCAGAGGCGCTGCAGTGACATCAGTTGATGCACTGAGCTACCGCTCTCGGTCCGATGGAAGAAAAAAGGAGATATTACAACGTGGAACGTTAAATCAGAATAAAAACAATAATAGAATTAGAAGAAAAGAAGTTCGACATCTGTTGTATCTCTGAAACTAAGAAAAAGGTTAAAGGTACACGTAGAATAAATGATCATGTAGTAGTGTACAGTGACACCCCAAAAGACCAAAGGGCCAAAGCCGGTGTTTGAATGTTCCTAAATATAAACTTTTTACAGCATATCGAATAAATTTACTACATTTTTGTAAGGCTACTGAAGATTAAATTGAAGATCAACAATACATGCATGTAATTAGTGTTTGTTCCCCGAATATCACGAAAACAAGGGAACACAGAATGTTGTTTTATGAAGAACTTCAAAAACTGATCGACATAATACCATCACATTCTAATATCCTAATAATGGAAGATCTTAATCCAAGAATTGGAAATCAACCATAAAGCGGAGTAAAACAACGCTTTCGTGAACATATCATTAATGATAACGGTGATCTGTTGATAGACGTCTGTGCACAGAATAACTTACTGATTAACAATACATATTTTGACCATGACTTTAAATATAAATATACATTTATAAATGCACAAAGACACAATATATGATAGATTACTGATAACTAATCGACAGTTTACACCGTCAGAAATTTAGAAGTAACAACATTAAACTCTGCTAATATAGGAAGTGATCATTCACTGCTATTATGTAAAATAAGGATGAAACTCCCAATTAAAAAGGTGACAAATATTGAATGGAAGGAAAAGGTTAACATAGAATCTCTGGAAAATGAAAGTACAAAACAATTGTACATAGCTAGCCTTAGTAATCTAATCGATTATGCACCTATAAAAGAGGAAGAAAAATTGTAAGATGCATGGAAGAAATTAAAAGGTAATATTATAATAGCCGCTGAAGAATCGTTAGGTAAAAGAAAAGTTAAATGTGCCCCATCACGTATATATAAAACGTCCACAGTCGAAACGAAGCTGCTGCTCTCCTTGTAACTGTACTCCTTTCTTCTCAATGCATTTGTAACGTCTTTTCACCATACACGCCATAGCTCGTTCTCACATTACCCTTGATACAGAGCGGACAACTGCTGTTGTGTGTTCCTAAGGTCGTTAATGTCAGTAGATCTTGTAGCATACACGCGTTCTTTTACCATTCCCCACAGCCAGAAATCACAGGGAGTTAGATCTGGTGACCGTGCTGGCCAAACCAAAGGTCCACCCCTTTCTATCCAACGTCTACCGAATGTTTCATGCAAGAAATGTTGAACCGTTACGGAATAATGTGGTGGTGCACCATTTCGCTGGAAGTAACCTGATGTTAGGATACGGAGGGGAAGATTATCAAGGGCAAAATTCTGCAGAAGATGTAGATAAGAATCTACTGTAACAGTGTGATCATTAAAAAAAGGACCAACTGCCCAAACTTCGAAATATCCTACCATACGTAAACTTGTGGTGAAGATCGAGTGTGCTCTCTTACTTCATGAGGATTGTTTGCTCTCCAAATGATGCAATTGCGCTTATTCACGTTGCCGCTGATACGAAATGTGTTTTTTATGTCAGACGAAGCTACAACCTCAGAGTCTATGTGCATAATTGCCAATAGCACTTCTGCAAATCGTACACGAGCAATTTTATCAGCATCAGAAAGGACCTGTACCATTTGAATGTAGCACGGTTTCATTCTCACGTTGAGGTGGAGAATTTTGAAGACTCTTGTACGCGTGAATCCTCTTTCCAATACTAATTTCGTACTTGACTTTCTTGGACCCCTCATCGTTGTGCCTTGAACATTTATGATATCTTCCGTTATTTTTTCGTATATTCCGTATATTTTTTGGACGATCTCTGTTTTCTTTACAGTCACTGTTCACAGATCCGATACGCACAAATTACTCATGCAGTCGCTGGATAGTTAAACGGTTTGGAGGATCGTTACTAAACCACTTCTGAATTTGTTTCTTACTATCTTGGGTAAAATAAACACCTCCATCTAAGCTGCTACTTTCTTCTCTTCCAAAGTAAGTCGGGTGCTCATATCAAGTGCTAATACGATCTTGATTATGCGGGAAAGTGGGTGATGAAGGTCCTTATCAGGTGTATCTTCGCACACACGTGAGCATTATAGCCCATTAGTCGCGCTCCAAAGAAGGCTAAGGTTTGTGTAAGTGGCGAGGTGGATGGCGAGGCAACGCGGGAGTGGCGTCGGATGCCACGGCGTGGGGGCGGCGCGGAGGTGGTGCGGAAGTGGCGGAGTGCGGCGCGGAAGCGGCGTCGCGGGGGCGCGTTGCGGGGGCGACGCGGGGGGAGGCGGAGGGCGGCGCGGGGTGGCGGAGGACGGCGAGAGTTTGGCGGAAGGCGGCTAGGGGGGCGGCGCGAGGGGCGGGGGGCAGCGTGGATAGTGGGGTGGCAGGAGCGGCGGAAAGGTGGTGGAGGGGGTGGCGGAGGGCGACGTGAGGGTGGCGGAAGGAGGCGTGGTGGCGGCGGGGGGGACGGTGTGAGGGTCGGCGCGGAAGCGGCATGGGGATGGCGGGGGGGGAGGGGTGGCGGAAGGGCGGCGGGGGCGGGGCAGGCGCGGGGTTGGCAGAGGGCAGTGTGGGGGTGTCGAGAGGACGGGGGGTAGCGGGGGCAGAAAGGTGGCGGGGTGGGCGGCGGGGGGGGGGGGGGGGGGCGGCGCGAGGGCGTAAGGATGGCGGGAGTGGAGGGGGCGGAAGGGCGGCAGGGGGATGGCGGCGACCGACGGGGGGGCTGGTGGAGGGCGGCGCGGGAGGCGGCGCGAGGGGCGGGGGGCGGCGCGGGGGCAGGGTGTGGTGGGGAGCGGCGGGGAGCCCAACTATCGGGAAGCGATCTGTCATCTCCGGCAATTCATTTTTGCCGCGCCTGGAGCCCGTCCAGCGCTGCCCGTGCGCTGATGCATGGCCGATTCGCGTTGCCAGTCAAATACCCTGGGATCGCACACCCGGTCACTAACGGGCCCTTCTTCAATTTTCAATGCTAATGAAATGTCCGGAGGGCGCGGCGGTAAGTGAAAAAGAAGCGGTTTAAATTTTCACTGCTTTGTCGATAACACGGGCGCAAGTAATTTTTCCCAACAAACATGAAAAACTGTCTATAAAATACAGATGCACACCGCTAGCTTCGATCTAGTAAACGTGAGATACTTAACATACAATGTATTTAAGTATTCCGTATCTTTCTTAAGGTACAAACGTAACAACAGTCATAATACACAAATTTACTATTAATGTGGCCGAACCCAAGGCCCTGCAAATTTTAAACGAATATTTTTATTTTTAAAGGTACTTGACACAAAGCCTTAACATTTTCCAAATGGCTCCAAATTTTCTGAATTTTCCCTCCATGAAAGCAAAGTAAGCTTATAAAAGCTGCGCTCAAAGAACTTATTTTCGGTGAATTATTTTAATTTTTGAAAAGTCTTCCTACGAATGCAATATTGAAAATAGTTTACGCGAAAGCTCACCGTCCGTGAACAATGCGAGCAGCTAAACCATTAGCAAGATTTTGTAGGAAGTAAAGAAGTAAAACAGGTACTTTAATTTTAAGGGAAACTTTATATGAAATATCCACTGTATTTTCATTATTTCCAAAGATATCTCCAGTTTTTAATTTTTTCTCGAGAAAATGGCGCTGGTGTGGTTTTCATTAGAATCTCTTAATCTTCAAAAATTAGGAATAATTAGAATTGTTTCGACGACTTCCTACAATATTGAGTACTAGTTGAATATGCCGTCGCCGACGGGTAAGCTGTTTTAAAACTATTTGCATATGTTGAACATTTTTTTCATTCTTTATTTCTCTCATGCGTAGCTTTGTTCAAATATGTTCTTTCAGTATCTGAAATTGGACTTAACAATGAAGCGTAGAAGCTGATAATGTTATACCCCCTTTCAAAAATTCCCAACATCTAATGGCCTTGTATGTTACCTCCATACGGAATAGAACTGGTAATATTGCAATTTCAAAATTAAAATCGCCGTAAAAAATATTTGGAAGGCATTAATGGTGCGAATAAGTTTAGTATAGCTACATTTTTTACAATTTTGGCTAATGTGCACAATAATGCATATCTGTATGCTGTTCTCCTGGTTATTTTCTAATTCTAATATTAGATCATTCTCAATTAGTTCCGAAAATTATGTCGCAAAATCTTTTACAACTACATTTGATTCTTCCCCGCATTTGTTTAACACTTCCATATTTTTCTCTTCTAGTTTTTGAAGAGATTAAAGCAAAACTCATTCTAATTTGTGTTTACTTCCACTTCTTCAATTGCTCTATTATTCGTTTCGTATGCGAATCTATATAAACATTAAAAGCCACTATTTTTTTACGTAATAAGATGTTAGTTAAATTGAATAAGAATACTTTGTGGGTCACATTCATTTGAAAATAATTGTTTGTACAGTTGACATAAAAGTGAGAAATCGAACTTTCATTCATTCTCTAACATAAGCTCGTCATCGCTCCTATCCCTAAGCCGCCTGCCCTTCTCCCATTGGTCGCCGCTGCAGCCAATCGGTTCGCCACCCGCCCAATATATTGCGACATGCTAGCCTCTCGGTAGCAGTATAGCTCTGAAGAAGGCCACAGCAAGATGGCCGAAACGTCAGCTCCATCGACCATGACGCGGCTAATTCCGGACAGCCAAGAATTCAACGACTCCGGCCGCGGAAGCCTACGACTCAACATAAGCTCGTCACACCGCGCCCGCACGAGCTACTTGCCGCCTGTGGAGCCCGGCGCTCTTACGGACACGGGCAACTTCCCCTCACTCAAAACTCATTTCCCCTTAAAATCCAGAAAGGGGTGTACATGCGCCAAAGAGTATATCTCAGAGATGGCACTCAATGTTAAACAGAGAAGCCTTATTTGCCCAACTTCCGGTGCCGCCATGTGCAATCGTGTTGATTTATATTGGGCAAATGAACAGCCAATAGCGTGGAAGTAACCAGAAAATTTGAAAAAAATAGGTACGCGAGAATTTTAAAATTTTCTCCATATAGTTCTCCAAAATCACTCCCTATATTTTCAACCTTAACTTATCAAAAAATAACAAAAATAATGCTCAAATGTTCACTTGCTTAGCATGCCAAATTAATGTGAATACTATGGAATACTACTTTATTAGAGAGCACTATATATGAACAGTGCTTAAAAGAAACAAATGAAAACATCGCATCTTTGCTCAGGTAAAACAAATCATTACGATACAATTGGTGAAAGTGCCATTTTATTTTGCGAGTAGGAAAGGTGGTGACATAAGGCCAATAGGACGTGTGCCCCAATCCTACGAGCAAAATAAAATCACTTTCACCGTGAATCTTTTATCAGTATTACTGGCTTTTATTTTATTTTAATTCAAAAATATAAATCACCTAATTATGTACTGTTACATAAAGGTCAGTAATAGCCCATTAGGTCAGATGACAGTATTATGTTTGTTTCTTACTTTAACAGTTGTATCTGAACATTTGAGCATTTAGCACTAGTGCTAAAAATTGAACTTCTGGCATGTTGTCCAAACCTTAAACGTAACTGCACTTACTAGTGGCTTTAGATATAATAAAAATAACAAATATTGATATATAAATGTCAAATATATAAATGTTATCTACTTTCCCTTACAATGTTTAACAATCTATCTTTCCAGTTTCAATTTTATCGAGATGCATTGTAATGTCACATGCATTATAACATCACATTCTTTTAACCAATGAGTGGAATTGTCCAGCTTTGATCCAAACTGTTCATTATAACAGAATACTGCATTTAAAACTAGAGCTCAGGTGTTTACGACGGACAGATGTTGATAATAAGGGTGCATTTACAATTTAACATTTATGAGAACATAACCAAAAATATGACATGAAAAAATATATTTTTTACAAAACTCCATCAGAGTTCCAAGTAAATGTTTCTTTGGTTATAATATATTAAATGAGACCTTTTTGGACCTTCTATTATATTTTTTGTGGTTTACCTCATCTTGGTACACTACTTAGTACAGGTTACCAGAAATGTGCAGGATCTTATGTTCAATTTAAAATGAAATTGAATATTTGATATTCAGCATTTTATCGCATCCAATGACAGAGTACACACTGATCTTAATACTCCATCACTTATACTACTACGAACTGTCAGATCAGAAGAGGTGTCTGCAAACACTTTGTAGAGAATTAAGAATGTCATTTACTGCACATAATAATTCTTTAAAATTTTCTCTCTGAGCTGTGACTCCTCAAAGAAAATAATTTTAAAACAAAATTATCTCTTCATATTATCTTACATTATTGGGGTATATTTTTAAATTAAATTTATAATCAACTTATTTTCACTCTAATGAATCATTTACATGCCTTTTTAACCGCAAAAATTCAGATCAGAATCAGAAATATCAGCAATAATCTTTCACATTTTTTCATGTCAGTCTGCCTGCAATACCAATCTAGTAAATATTCTCTAATAATAAATAAGGGCATGAAAAAGGCTAGCAAATGTATGCCACACTTGATGTACCCGCATTCTAAAAGACAGAAGAACCTGTAATAATCAATAATAAATTATTACCAATATGGTTTCTATAACCAATAAAATATTATTACCGATATGGTTTCAATAGCATACTTCTACTTGCCTTTCACACATATTAAAAAACTCACCATTTTCAGTACGAACTGCTGCCTGTGCACAAGGACCTGAAAATTTAAAAAAAGGTGGTAAGACTCTCTTTAAACAATCTACTGTTGTGTAATTAAAATTAATATCCCCCAAGAAATTTATTAACTGTGCACGCTTTGGACAGATGAATTCTATTTTTAAAAAATCTTACCAGTTACAGACATTGAAGTTGGTGACCATCTCGATGGGCTCAAACAAGGGATCTGGAAATAAACAGAAACATAAAATAGAAGTTCCACAACTTTCAACTAAATTATTTGAATGCCCTTTCAAGACAAACACTTACCATGAATACTGTCAGCAAATGTATCGGGCACATTTCCTGCAGCATACCATAGTTTCTCTATCCACAAATGATCAATTATATCCCAAGTTTTCAGTAGCATTATTGTTCCCAGTTACATGCAGTTGCAGAAAATGCTCTTTGCATATTGACTCACTAATAGTTAAATGTGCATTTGGCGAGAGCTGGTTCCCAATACCTTTTAGCCATTCTGCCTCTAAAACCAATTATTTATTTTACAGACGTAATTTAAAATAATTAACAGCAGCATAAATCTACAAATTACGTAAGATACGAAAAATTAAACTCACTTTTTCACATTTCTTGGAAACTCAAATCACCACGTTTTAATGACTAATTTTCTTTTAAATTTGTGCAATTGGACGACATCTTCCGACCTATCTAGTGACATACCACTGTAGTACATGCGCAAGCAGAAGCGGCGCGAGACCGTGAATAGTGGCTTCTGCGAAAATATGTTGGACAGATTTCTTCTGTCAAATAACCAAGAATTGTGTTGTGTTTATATTCGTCACTACTTGTTACTATTTTATGTATATTTTCTCCCGTACATAAACATCGTCAGGAAATAAATTGGAGTGGCGAATACTTTTCTTGTTTTTGTTTTGTGTTGTGTTATTAAATCAATCAGTTATTTCTTGTATTTAGAAATAATGTGAAATAAATTAACAAGACTTTAAGTTAACAATTCTCGCTTACGGACGGACAGCGCTTCTAACAGTCAAAAACTTTTCTGTTAAACATTCTAATCTGAACGTAAATTATACATTTTATATCACTTTTAAGTAAGTAAGATTGTAAAATCAAGATAATTTTGATTCATTTTTTAAATTTTGATTCATTTAGGATTGTAACCATAACGGTTAGTTATGTGGTATCAACTGAGTGAGGGAGCGGTATTTCGTAATGGCTCCTTGAATGTTCTGCTGCAGAGGTAATTCAGTGGGATAGCGTTCCCTCACTAGGTTTAGCACCTGATGATGTAACAACACGAGTTACGAAACGTTGCGCAATTGCTGAAATAAATGATTGTCATACTAAACTTTGGATACTTTTATTTGTAAACATATATTGACATTCAAGAAGAAATATTGATTTAGAAGTTCAGATGTTTCCGCGCCATTTTCATTCATTTATTTGGTCACCCTGCGGTATGAAGTGTTAGCAATGTAGTACATTACATTTTTTTAAATTGGGTATGACCCGGTGGCAGTTAAATAACAATAATTACAATAATAACAATATTAATAATAATAACAGTATTAATAATAATAAAAATATTAATAATAACAATATTAATAATAATAACAATAATAATAACAATATTAATAATAATAATAAAATATAAAAAATAACAATAATAATAAAGGAGTACAGTACAAGCCAAAATGCAATAACAATTAATATTATAACAAATATTTCAATTCTGCCATGATATCCAATAATTATATGTTGGTGATGCTAAAATTTAATACTAGCTACATAAATATTGGCTAATTTTTTTTAATTCATTGATCGCGTTCACTACACTTAACTTCACAGCACTGCACTGCACTGCACTACAAAACACTGTTTTTGCTTTGAATTACACTGACCAGCACTTCACCGCACTTATTCATTTAATGTCTATTACTCTCATATTGTTCTAACTTATTTCTAAAATTTCGGACACTTAGAGGAAAAGCCTTGAAAATTGCTGCGGGTAAACTGTTCCAATCTTTAATTGTTCTGTTACAAAAGGAAAATTTCCCAAGATCTGAATTTTGTTTTTTTGTTCGAATTTTGTGAGTGTAGTCGCATCGGCCGAAATAATTTGTTTTTTCTAGTCTAACCTGAATTTCCTTCCAAGCTGGTTGACCTACGTACGATTTATAAAGAGCGCAAAGCCTCGCCCTTGTTCTTCTCGTTTCTAGAGCTTCCCATGACTTTTTTATTGCGTAAGTTCTATAGGTAAACTTATTCGCTTTCCTCTGTATTCTATCTAGATTTTTCGGATGCGACTTTCTGTATGGATCCCAACATGCCACTCCATATTCCATGAGAGGGCGAACCAGCGAAAAATATGCTAATTCTTTTGCGTTTGCAGAACTCTTCTTTAGAATTCGCATTACAAAATGCAAGGACTTCCACGTTTTTCTTACTACCTGATTTATATGCTTCTCCCACCCTAATTTACTATCTAGATGAATGCCTAAATATTTGCATGATGAGACTTGGGATGACGACCTCACCTAAACGATAGTCTGGTTCCTCATAATTTCGTCCCCGCCCGAACGTTATTGTTTTGCTTTTCGATCCGTTAATTCCCATGTCATTTGTTTTCAGCCCAATCACGTAAATGTTCTAAATCCTGTTGAAATATTTGTTCGTCAGTGCTACTTTTGATTTTTCGGTATGAAACACATTCGTGTGTCTGCAAATAAACGCACTTTTGATTGTATGTTAACATGGAGATCATTTGCGTACGCTAAGAAAAGTAATGGCCCTAAAACACTTCCCTTTGGAATCCCTTAAGTAACAATACCCGTAGTCAAAACTGAGTGCCAATTCGAACTTTTTGTTTCCTGTCTCTAAGAAAAATAAGCGTACCCACTTCACAACTCTAGCATCAATTCCTGAAGTTAATAATTTCCTGATAAGTAGATTATGCGGTACTACGTCGAATACTTTTGCAAAGTCGATTACGATTGCATCCTCCCTCCCACCCGCGTCAACTTCGTCAGCTAGATCTTGAAAAAGGGAAACGATTTGGCTTTGGCACGAATATTTACTTCTAAACCCATGCTGTCCGTGAAAAATCCAGTTAATCCATGTAGGTGAGACATGATGCTTTGAAGGATAATGACCAGTATGTGTGGTTGAATGGTGATGTTACATACCTCGAAACCAATTACCATTAATTGCGAGAATAAAACACACACTTGCATTAGCACGATAAATTGCAATCTTCGCGTGAAAAATGTTCTGCTGGCTACGATATTTTGTCATTAACAACGATTATTGCAGTGTTTCTTAAGAAAAGCTTAGTTTCGTGAAAGAACAAATATACTTCGTTTAACTTTTTTGCCACACAAAGGAGAACAATTTAATGTCTTCGTAAGTATAAGGAATCAAAAGTTGTGAAATATTACACACACTAACTCTTAACAACCCAGAAGTTTTATGAACTTCTCTTCTTTGAGGATTTTCTTCATAACAGTTATTCCACGAAAATAATAATATATTGCTCACAATTGTGGGTTTACGCGTTACTTTCCTGCAGTTCCTTAGAAATCTCGTTGAAGAAATGTGTTTTTAAAGCAATAAAAATACCATAAAAATAAATGAAAATCCTTTCTCAAGTTTAATTTTTTACTAAACAAAAGATCCCATAAAAAATCGACTAAATTAGCAGTCAGAACTAAGCTGCTCTTGATTTTTCAGATGAACTCATGTTTATCGACTTTGGTGAAAAATCTTTTTTAATAAGTCAGATCGGGGAAAAGTTCATTAAGTAAACCCTTTCACAATTCATTTAATTACGAGCAAAACTCATGAAAATAACTTGATCTTGCTTAAAGTTTTCAAAGGAAATACCTCTGTAATAATACATATAATAATGTTTACAATGTAAGCACTTTCCAGAAGACAATATTTATGTTTTAATAATGAATTCACCCCGTTATTCAGTCTGTTAGGAATGTAATATTGTTCTACAACCTATGAGCAGTTACAAAGAGAAACATTTATTAGTGTTGAATACACACTGCTCCAAATTTAATGGTTTGATCACCCTAATCAAAGAACATTTTCGCCATTCAACCTTTTATTATTTTCTGCAATATAACTAACAAATTTCATTATTCTTTTTAAAAATATTTCAGTATAAAACACACAATGGTTTCCCCACTTACCTCACAAGTCACGAGGTGGTAAACAGAGATCGAAGGTGCTGTCTTTGTATACTAGAACATTTGGAGGATATTTAGTAATCACGTTCTTCATCAACAATATGAATTCATTAGCGACGTTTTATTCTTCAGGTACTACGTCTGATTCTCTATGCAACACATTTCAACAACTCTATGCAATGTGATGGGCTATAGGATTTGCTTGAAACATGCCCTTGAGTTAACGATGGAGTAAATGCGATCGAGCTCTTAGTTATCGCACCGGGTGAGAAAACATTAGAATTGCAATCGGAAGTGCGCAAATGTTAGACGTGAAATAGCAACGTGCTAAGTACATCAGAAGTTATCGGTGATCGGTTTGAAGCACCTTTGACATTTGCAAGATTTCCGGTCAAAAATACCTCTGCCACGACAACTGGTAATGCTCGACAATGAGTCTCCTTCGCTTTTCTTCTCCTGATGTAAAAAATAGAGAAAGGTTATTTTGGAGCAAAGAGCAGCAAAGTGCACAATTTGCATATCGTTTTGATTTATTTGTAAAAAATATTTTTCATGTAATGTGTACATTCAAAATGAGTATTTTTAGTGGTGAAAAGATTGGGAAATAGGGGAAACATAAGGACAGAAGGTCTATTTAGGTGCAGTTGGTTGATTTAGGTGCAAATTAGGTGCACGACAAGCTTCTAAAATGCTTTCTATTGGGTTATATAACATTTAAGAAGTAAAAAATGAAAGGTCCCAATGCTCTTTGCCTGTAGGTGCATCACCTAAAACATCGGTCCGTAGTGATCATTAATGAATAATAGAAAATCAAGTATGCATGTATTAACTGCAAGTATTTAAATTTGCACTAAGTGGTCTACGTGGTTATAAATCCCCATTGCTAAATACAACAAAATCATGCCGATATAAATAGCAACACCGGTAGCTCAGTGCATCAATTTATGTCACTGCAGTGCCTCTGACCAGGAAGTCCTAGGTTTGAGACTCGATGGCGGCAGGGTTTTCGACACTAGATTGTGAAACCCATAATTTTACTTCCCACGTTATCCAAAATTTTTGAAAAAATAATTCTCAAAAGACTAAGAACACTTACAGGTAACTAAAGTGATACCAAAGGAACAATTTGGATTCACTGAAATACTTTCTACACTACACCAACTCCTCCGCATTACCGAAAATTTGTATACATCATTTAAAAAAATACCACTACTTTATTTAATTTATATGTTGCATACACTCCCAAACTAAACGACATCCACATTGCACAGTTTGCTGATGATACAGCCTTCTACAACTCCGGTCTTTCACTTATGATTGCAGCAACAAAGTTCAATTGTATCTTAACCTAATTGCAGCTGACTTCAAAATATAAATCGAACTCGATCCAACCAAAATGGCTGCCAAGATCTTCAACTCCGTTACACTCACCCCGGGACCCTAATGCTAAACAATACAATCATCACCTGCTCGCTCTCAATAAACCAATCAGATACTTAGGACTCAATATGGACACAAAAGTCAATTGGAAGCATAACAGAGATACGAAAATCACTCAAACCAGAATCAAATTAAAAAAAACCTTAAAAAACCAACCCAATTCAGCATTACAAATATACAAAACAATAAGATCCTTGCTACTATACGCCTCCCGAATCTGGTTAAATGCAGGAAAAACCAACCAAAGAACTTCAAATAATATAAAATCAATTTCTCAGAATCATTTCAAACGCTTCCAGGCATGTTATTAACAAACAGTTTCACAATGAATTCGACCTAAAGACTATAGACCATAATATCACCTATCTAGCTACCAACGTCTTCTCAAACATATCCCAAATCCTTCACTATCAATCAGTTCACAGACTAGGCAAAAACCCTCACATAGAACCAGAATACAAAATAAGTTTCCATTTCACATTTTCCTTAAGAAATTCTCCGATTAGATCCCGCTAGAGCCTCAAGGGTAACCTCAACCTTTGTATTAGTTTTAAGTTTTAATTTCAGTTAGCTATTAAGTTATCCAACATATATAAAGTTAATTTAAACTGAGCTATGTATTCACATCTATGTAAATAAATGGAAAAAGTGGTTCATGTGTCTTTCTGTCCGACACCTTCTTGTTCATATCCTTCTCACTAACGCTGGATGCGGATTTTAGCTTTGGGATTTAACCCGGGGTTCCTGGCTTATCACAATGACCTTATTGCAAGATGTTTCATATTGGCACATTTTATTTAAAAAAATCTTTCCGTAATTGAAGTTGTAGGAAAATGCCGAAAACTTTTGAATTTTTACTATTTTCGAAAAGTCAGTGATTTCTCTTAAGCCGCCTTTGCGCTAATGACAAAGATAAAAAATATTATTCTAAAAAACAATCAAGGATGGGTCCTTGATACCGAAAAATCAATTGTCCGCGAATTTTTGCTAGAAAAACGTTTATTGCCGAGTCCTGGTAATGAAAAAGTGGATACATTCAGTTGATAAATTTAGAAAAAATCATGGAAAGCCAGAATTAATGTTTTGTGAGTCCTTGGAATGAAAAATCACTTGACGGCGAAACACCCTCCCTCTGTGACAAGCTAGCCCAAAATCGTTCAGCCGATTTTCTCCAAAATTGGTGGGGCTGAAGTCGGGCTCTTTGAATTTGAAATGTTAATTTGGAGGGGGTACTTTACATGAAGCCCGCCAGATTTTTCAAAATTAAAAAAAATTAAATTTTGTTTTGGATAGTGTGGAGGACGTTTACGAGAATGGTGCAGGGTTAATTTTCATTGAAAAACTCGGATTTTTTGAAAATTGCATTTTTTTTCGCTGCCTTCCATTAACTGCAATTATGAAGATAGAGATTTTTTCTTTCATGAAATGTTTGTTAAAGATAGATTTTTAAATAAGGTCATATACAATTGTACGAAAACTTGAGTACTTTTCGCGAAATTCTGAGTGAAATATAGGTATTAATTAATTTTTAAAACAAATTTTTCTCAAAAACGACTCATTTTTTAAACTCAACTTCCAAACTCAAATTTCAATCTCAACGACATCGTTTTTGATTAAATTTTGTGGTTGTATAGTGTGAAGGATGTTTTAAAGAATGATGCAAAATTCAATTTTTTTCGGGGTTTTCCTACAACTTATATTATATTGTATTATATATAATATTACTTATATTAATTATAAAGGTAAACATTTTTTACTTTATTAATATATGTTCTTCCAAAATATATTATTCCAAAGTATACTGTTCGTTAAAATGTCTTATTTTTTGAAAAATTTAATGAATTAAAAATGTTTCAGCGTCTCCCTAGATCTACAATTCTGAGAATACAATTTTTTCTTAATGAAATGTGTTCATCAAAAACATATCTTCAAATAAGTTTGATTTCAATGTTTCAAAAATATGAGTATTTTTGAGTAATTTGGCGCCAAACTTAGTCGCTAGGTACGAATTTCCTGCACTTCGTGAACGTAATATGAGAGTCATTCCAGACAGTTGAATGCTACGTAAGTTAGAATTTGTATATTTCTTCATATTTATTTGTTTGTTTTTTACATTCGAGCTTTAATTATACGTTTACAAATTAACCTTTCAGAAAGTCTTTTAAACCTATTTGAAATATACGAAATAAAAATTGCTAGTCTTCAGGGAATATTAGATTGGAATGCAACAATAGTATGCCATATCTCGACTCGGCAGCTGAAATTCTATGAATTACGTCTCACTCTTGTGACAAGATATAGCTGTATGAAAAACAGTTATTATTGTCAAATTTGTGTTGATAATTGCTTGAAAATATTTATTTTCGCACCAAATGTTCTACGATTTGTAATGAGTTTTACAAAAAAGAATGAGATGTGTTAATTCGGGGAGAAATTATGGTATAAATAGTATTTATTACATTACCATAACTAAAGACGATAAAGTACGTGCTATTCCAGCATCACTATTTATAATTAACTAAACGAAAAGTACGTGCTATTCCAGCTCACTATTTATAATTATGAAAATGTCCCAGGGATTCTTGCAAAGTACCCTTCAAAATTAAAATATCGGTTTCAAACTCAAGGGGCCGTGACATGAGTAAGATTGATTGAGAACCGTCAATTTTTGAGAAAATCTACTGAACATGTTACGTGTCAGCGCTGACCACAGGCGGACGGACAGACGGACGTATTGCCGTTAATCGATTTTTCGGTATCGAGGTCACACAAAATATGGATTTTGACTACATAACGTCTTAGAGGAGGTAATTTAATACAAATAAGGACAAGATTTTCCACGTTTACTTTACCAGGGCCCGGCAATAAAAGTTTTTGTGCCGAAAATTCACCGTTTTCGTCAGTAGATAAACTACATTTCAGCGTACATTTAAGACATTGTTTGTAGACATGTTTGTTTGTAACTTCTGTAAAGTTTACATTTTTGAACATGTGTAATATTTCTACAATATTCCTATTCAACTATAGATAAATAGCTTATCGGGCGAGTAAAAGGTAAAGATGATAAAAAAATTAAAGTACTTTTCATATACAGAATAGGTTGATCGCAGTGGCTGCCATATCTGAGAACATGAAATATTAAATTGTAGATAATGAGTAGAAACATGGCAGCTCGCACAATATGAGGCAGACATAATTAACCAAAACGTAACTTACCATAACTCTTTTGCTCATTTAACAACAAAAGTGAAAGAGATACTATCTCGTTTAGTTGAAACAAATGAAAATACGATTCGTCTGTTCTTAGCAGTGCTCTTTTCCAATTTGACTTTTTAAATTATTTAAGAATTTGAAAAAAATGAGGAAATAATATATGTGAATACAAAATATTTAAACTTTGTCCCATCTTTAATTTTTTTTAGAATCTTTTATACCACATACTCTCACACAGATCTACGGAAATCAGTTCCGTCTCCGGCTCTTCATATAAATTTTTCAACCTCAAGCCCAAGCCTTAAATCATCAATCGTTCGCTGGCAAGACACTTTCTTCTCTACAAGAGCGCCTCCGTGTTCCCGGTGACAAAGGAAAGGTGCCAAAAAAAGACGCAACGAAACAGTTGCATTCGGGCGCGGCCACCTGTTGCCGGCTGCGCTGCAAGGGAGCACGCGGATGTGCGGTGGGCCGTGAAGGCAGAATTGCCTCCAGTCACGGCCACACGATGTTCGAAGCACCTCGGGAACTCATTTCTCAATCTCAGCGCCCGAAAGAGGCCCATGAGAAAATGTTTCCCGAGAAAAAAAAAACCTCTAGAGTGCCCGTTTTGCAGCGTGGTTCATTTCCTCACCGCGCCGCTTGGTCTGGCATAAGATGGCGCCCGCCGTGTTTCCTGCTCCCTTCATTCAAGTGCAAACGACCTTCCGGCCGGGGTGAGACGCTGTTAAAATGCAGCGTCCTAGGAACAGCTTCCTTCCCGCACCGGGGCTGTCGTGTTCTGCGAAAGGAAGAAATAACCTCAGTGTTTTGCATTTTCATGCCCTCAATTTCTTAAACTAAGACTCGAGATCTCTTCTGTGTGTGGGAGTAGTGTCTTGCCGAGAGGATTCGGAAATGGACAATATATTCAAGTCGCCATTTATTCAATTTAAGTTATTTTATAACAATTATTTACGCAAGGAAAATTTTATGCCTAAGTTTATATTACTTTTGATTGACGATGATGATGATGATAATAATAATAAT
The DNA here is from genome assembly GCA_964035755.1 of Teleogryllus oceanicus. Lineage (NCBI taxonomy): Eukaryota > Metazoa > Arthropoda > Insecta > Orthoptera > Gryllidae > Teleogryllus > Teleogryllus oceanicus. Next base: position 20,565,736 of record CAXIVR010000007.1, on the reverse strand, counting down.
AATAATAATAATAATATAATATAATAATAATAATAATATAATAATAATAATAATAATAATAATAATAACAATAATAATAATAATAATAATAATAATAATAATAATAATAATAATAATAATAATAATATAAAAATATGCCGGACTTGTGGGGAAGGTAGTTGCGGCAGCCGTCGTCTGTACCGAGTAGGCTGTAGATTTCTTATTAAATCTGTACAATTTACAATCTGTAAATTTGTACAATTTATTATTAAATGAAAATGAATTATTGTTTAAAATAGCTCGTAAATCCATTAAAAAATGATCTAATGGTATAATGGTATAGCCCTACTTATAAATTAGGCAAATTTTATCATCAAATATTAAGTCATTTTACAGGGAAAAAGTCTAGTCATGTTAGTAATGCTTTACACTTTAAAGAATGCATTAATACTATATTCATACCATCTGGATACATCCTCTGCTCTTTAGATGTTAAATCTTTATATACAAACATTCCAACTGAATTAATCGATAATATTATTAAAGAACATTGACTGATATAATAAATTTACCTCTATACCATTAGATCAATTTTTAATGGGTTTAGAGCTATTTTAAACAATAATTCATTTCATTTAATAATAAATTTTATTTACAAACCTTGATTACTAATGGATCACAGTTTCCTGTACTTGCAACCTAATTATGGAAGAAATAAGTCTTTGCTTCTCCCAAATTAATTTTCACGTCTTATTTTACTACAGATACATGGATGACATAATTACATGTTTGCATCAATCTAATGTTGACAATTTGTAAATATATAATAAATTTCACCTGATTAGTCTTTACCTCAGAATTAGAAAACAGCACTAGAGAAATTAGTTTTAAATCTTAAATTAATGTTAAGAACAATAACATTATAACGATTGGTATCAAAACCAACCTTTTCGGAAGAATTCTAAATTATCATCCAAGCATTGCAAGCTCAGAAAGTAGCTATGGTTTATAATTTAGTGGATTCTGCACTTTCTTTGGCTAATCCTGAATTTCATAAAAAAATCTAATAATAGTAAAAAATATCCTTCATAACAAACTATATCCATCTCTTATAGATAAATACATTCAAAAGAGATTGATGCATAGTTATAAATCAAAAACACTAAAATAATTTTACGACTCCTTTCCATTTTATGAACGTTAATAATAAATTGAAACATACTTCAAGAAATACAATTTGACATAGTATTTTATAATTTAAATAAACCAACAGATAAACAGAAGGATATAAGAAAATAGGATAAATCTAATGTGGTCTACTCTATTCCTTGTGACTGTAAACAGGTGTCTGGAGAAACCAAACAATATCTAACAAAAGAGTTTACCAACACAAATACGATATTAATAAAGATCTGGCATTGTACACATCATTAACTAAACATAGAAGGAATGCAACCATTCTATTGGTTTCGATAAAATCAACATTCTACATCACGAAAAGCTAACTTTAAAAGACAAATTGCAGAAATGATATATATTATTTAAATGATTCTATGAACACTAAAAATGATATATTGAATCTACATCAAATTTATAAACATTAATAAAACGATATTCATAATTGCTTTTGCCGCTGTTCACTCAATTTGTACATCCATTCCTTGATGTATTTCATTTTCTATACATATAATGTTTTAGCCATCAAATTAGACGCCAACTGGCATATTATAGAAATACTACATGAAAATGTTAAATGTTAATATTCTCCAATATGTATGTTAATGTATTCTTTGTTTTGTATACTACTCAAAATGTTATGTTTATTGCAGATTGTCAAATGCTTTACTTATCAAATGCTTTTGAAAAGGCACATGCTAAATGGAACGTAAAGCAATAGATAAATGTATGTCTTATATGATTTATACATCATAATTCCTGATTTCTGTATTGATTGATCCTATTTGGTCCAATAGTTTAAAAAAGATCCATCTTTCTACAATATAAAACAGGATCAACAGGAAAAATTCAACCATTCTTATAACAATAATAACAACAACAATAATAATAATGATAATCGGAGCAGTAATAAGGAAAGAAAGCAGATCCTACTGCAAAGACACATCTTGGCTCCAAGCTGACGTTGATGCTGCCGATGGACTTGTGGAAACAGTGGAACATGCTCACGAATTATCGGAAGAGAACCTCTTCCAAGCAATTAGGAACTTGGGAAACTGGAAATCCCCCGGGATTGATAAGATACAAATTTATTGGATTAAGAAATTAACAGAATTGCATTCTCATTAGCAAAATCTGTTAATAAAATTTTAGAAAACTCAAAGAAACTCCCGGAATCGCTCACACGCGGCAACACGTATTTGCTTCCCAAAGCGGAAGCCAATTTCTTTACGAAGAACTACAGGCCAATCGCTTGTCTGCCAGTAATGTGCAAAGTTATAACTGCAACCATAGCTTAACAAAATGTACTGACCACTAGAGAAAAACCATCTGTTACCAATGAACAGAAAAGATGTTGTAAAGATTCCTTTAACAGTATGGAAATCTTGCTACTACATAAAGTAATCTTGAATAGGTAACGAAAGCGTAATTTAAGATTGGCTTGCATTGTCTACCAGAAGGTCTTTGACAGTGCACCACACGATTCGATTTGGAAAACCATGGATTTGTTTTGATTTTGTCGTGTTTCCGGGCACGTCAACTGCTTTGGTCATTATTGCCGTTAGTGCAGTGCACGTTTTTTCTCAGGATATGCGCGGTGATCTTTCCCCGCTGTATGGCGAGATCCGGCGCCGACCTACCGTCGGCTAGTGGGGTTTCCCCCCAACCAGAACCCTCCCACTAGCGAGGCACCGCCCCAGCCGGGACAAGCTCTAAGCTCCCGACCGACCTCCCGGAATATGTGGTAGTGTGTGTGTGTGTGTGTGTGTAAGGGAAGAGGATAGGTCAAGAAAGAGGAAGGACAGATCGCGCGTGGTCCGTGGCCCGTTTGGTAGGGTACTGCTCCGGCATTCGTCTGGTGATCGGAGAAACCACGAAAAACTACCGATCAGAGCAGCCGTCCGCTAGAATTCTCCTCCAGACAGCGACTGAATTCGACCCAGCTGAAAAGCTAGTGTCGAAAATCCTGCCGCCATCAGGATTCGAACCTAGGACCTCCCAGTCAGATGCGCTGCAACCCCGTTAAAACCCCGTTAGCAAGTGACATCAGCTGATGAACTAAGCTACCGCTTCCGGTTTGATGACCCTGGAGATTTATGGACTTCATCCTAGAAGTATTACGTTTTGCAAGGCAGTTTGAAGTCGTGGAGAACCAGGGTACTAATATACAGCGGAAAGGAATTAATACAATCAAAAGCAATTCAGATTAACAGGGAAATTTTTTAAAGAGATTCCCTATCCCCTCTGCTATCTTGCATTAGTTTGATCCAACTATCTAGACTGTTATCACAAACTCACTTTGGTTACAAGCTTCACGGTGATCAAAGACCAGTATCACATTTGTTTTACACGGATGATCATAAAGTGTTTGCCAAGAATGAAACTATTCTCTCCCAAATACTGTCTGTCGAGAATGATTTTTGAATATCTGTTGAATTTGGTATGCGGTGCGCAAAAATTAACTTAAAGAAAAGCAAAATGCTAATGTCAGAGAATATTGAAGTTGATGTGCACACTTGATTCAAGATCTTTTGCCAGGTAAACCTTACAAATATCCGGGCATTGAAGAATGTGAGACCATATCGAACGACACAATGAATCAGAGAATTTGCAGTAAATATTACAGAAGAGTGAGATTGTCCTGGAGTCCGCTGTGAACTCCAGGAATAAAATATCTGCAATTGGTAGTTTGGCGGTGCCTGTAGCCGAATAGTTTCGATCTCGTGAACGGAACTAAAAAAGAAATTCGAATCGTGGATAGAAAAACCAGAGAACTGCTTACAATGAATGCATCATGTCGCCCACCTCCAGTTGATGTACATAGGCTGTATGTGTTACGTAAGGAATAAGGAAGAGGCATCAAATTGAAGCCTCCTGGCACAATGCAATATTCGGGTTGGGAAGGTTTGTAGTAAGCATCAAGATGACCCACTAATGAGGCAGGTAATGAAATCTGACCGAAGGATGGGAAACAGAGACATTGTAATTATAGCAAGAAGCATTACGTACAAGACTATGCAAGACACACAGAATAACAGAGACCCTGAACTTCAGAAGCTATTTCACATGAAATGCGAGACACAAAAAGTGTTAAAGAAATCGTGAAGAAACAAACCACTCCATCAGTCGACGTTGAGACTCGGCGGTGTGCGGACGTTCGCTGCTCCGCTGTGCTTCCATCGCGCGCTATGACCGTGGTCGTTCTAGATAAGCGTCAAGAATGAAAGCTGTTATAGTTTTTTTTTGTTTTTGTGGTTAATAGTTGTTCCTTAACTGTGTGCAAATTCGGGTGACGAGTTTTCCTAGATTTGTGAAGTTCAGTGTTTTAGTGAGTGTTCTCTTCATTTCCACGCACCGAGAAGCTCGAAGTGCGTACGTTTCTGACCATCGTGTTGCTGCTTGGCATCCGAGCAACAACATCGTAACCATCATGGAAGTCCTCCATCCCAATCAACAACCAAGTATTGTTTCAAGTAAGAGTTATGTTCAAGCTTGTAATAGTTCCCTGTTTCCTAAGAAAGAAAATGCAATTGTGATTGACTCTGCAAATTATGCACCGACAGTTGACTTCATTGAAGCCCTTGCAGGAAAAACTAATCCTTCATATCTGGTTTGCATCAAAGATCTCTAATAACAGGCTGTGTGTTTATTTGTCCACCAAAGAAGTTGCTGACGATCTAGTATCAAAGTTAAATAAATAATTGTATCTGACCATGAATTTACTATAAGACCGCTAATTTCACGCAACAAAAGAATAATTCTTTCCAATGTTTGCCCGAGTATCCCTAACAATCTACTAGAAGATAAGTTATTAGAATTTGGCGTTAAAACTGTGGCATCAATGTCTTTTATTCGTGCAGGTTTCTAACCCAAACTTAAACCATATCATGAGTTTCAGAAGACAAACCTACATAGCACCGGAACATGAAGAACTACTCCCGAGTCTTTCCAGTAACATTGGATGGTTTACCGCATTGATATACATCTCATCTGATATCCCTACCTGCTTTCAATGCAAGCTGCAAGGTCATTTGCTAAGAACTGCCCAAATGGCAACTCACCCCTGCGCAAGCAGCTATCAGCCCAGGTAACAACCTTCCTTATCAGACGGCGACCTTTCCGTTTTTCCTGCCCCGTCCGCTCCTGTCATTAACGAGAACGAATTCCTGATCTCCCAAATGTTTCACAACCAGATCCTTTACGGCATTCCCTACAACTTCAGTCTCGGAATCCAAGACAGAGAAGCCAACGGAAAACACGTAAAATCAAGAACTAAAAGGCCACTCTCAACTAGTAGTTCCAAGCGACGCCTCTTCCCGCTAATGTGTCAAGAGATCTCGTTCGGAAAAGACAGTCCTCTCTGATTCGGAGATATCTTTAGACTTAGAAGACCCCCCTGTGAAACAAAATAGTGTTCCCAAAAAAAAATAAAAACCACCTCAGATAGTAAAGAAGACATTCAATGGTCAGTGACCAAAGAAAATATTGAAAAGAGCCCAATTAAATACCCGTTATCGATGAATGAATTGTTAAGCTTCTTTGACAAATCTAAAGGTTCCAGAACATTGCAGAAATTACTAAAGACTTCTCTCCAGATATTCCACCTATAATTTCAATATTACGGGATATTTATTCCACCCTTCCTAAAAAAGCTATTAAAAACAGATGTTCCAGAATAAACAAAAAACTTGAAAATGCATTGGATTCTGATACGGATACGTCCCAGGCATCTACAGTGTATATACGGCCATATATTTCCCTGTATTCAGCCTCATGAAAATTATAGAACTCTCACCAAATTTAATCTCATAAATAGTATTTAGATAGTGATTATACATTGTCCATGTACAATATTAATATTAAGGCTCTATGTTTTATCCCATGAAATTGTGCAACTAATGTATATTTGTATATTTGTAACTACTGTATTATTAGTAAAGAAACAAGAATCGGAACCAGTTTTAATAGCTGCCCAAGATCAGGCGTTTGTATTATTGTAACTGTGGTCGCCAATGACCTAGACGTTTCTAAGGCGACCTTAAATAAATAATATAAAAAAAAAACCACTCCATGGACAGTATCTAAAAAGAATTAACAAGGTGCAGATCAATAAAGATCAATCATTTACGTGGATTAAAAGGGGAAGAATGAAGCAGAATCGGAACCAGTTTTAATAACTGCCCAAGATTAGGTGTTGAGAACTTGCGACATTGTGTAAAGCGGTTCTCAAAGTTTCCCAAGATGATCAATGCCGCATTTGCCCGGAAGAGGTAGAAAACATTAATTCTATTGTCACAGCTTGTTGAAGTCTAGCAAAGACCGAATACTTGAAAAGACATGACAGGTTGTGTAGTTACCTCCACTGACAGATCTCTATCGCCCTCGAAATTCCAAACATATGCCCAAGTGGTAGTAGCGCTCACCAACACCGGTGACATCTGTTGGACTGTGTATATTGTACGACAAACAAATTTAAACCGATCGCACGATAGAGGCAAAGAAACCGGATATAGTTATCCGGGTTTTGGAGAAAAAATTCTGTCTACTTGCAGATATAGCTGTACCATGAAATCCAAACGTTGCCAAGAAGGCGTACCGGGAGCGGTGGCTCAGTGACATCTGTATGAACTTTTGCCACTGCCGCGCCTCTGACCGGGAGATACTAGGTTCGAGTCCCGACGGCGGCAGGATTTTCGACACTAGCTTTTCAGCTAGATCAAATCCAGTCGCAGTCTGGAGGAGAATTCTTGCAACCGGCTGCTCTGATCGGTAGTTTGCCTTGGTTTCTCCGATCAACACCAGGTGAATGCCGGAGCAATACCCTAACAAAAGGACCACGAACCACGCGCGATCTGTCCTTCCTCTTCCTTGCCTTATTCTTACACACATACTTACACTAACATCCACTACACTACCACATATTCCGGGAGATCGGTCGGGGACTTAGAACTTGCCCTGGCTGGAACGATGCCCTGCTGGTGGGAGATACGTGGATGGGGAAAACCCTGTTAGCCGACGGTAGGTCGGCGCCGGATCTGGCAATCCAGCGGGGGAAGACCACCGCCACCTCCCGAGCAAACACACGCACTACACTAACGGGATGCTCCAGGAATCACAATCAATGAATCAATCAATCTAAGGAGGCGGAGAAACGTCTTAAATACAAGAGTTTGGAAATCGAGATCACCGAACGTGGGGCGTAAAAGCACAGATCGTGCCAATAGTCATCGGAGCTCTGGGATTTGTTCCGCGAAAATTGTGTAGAACTTGGGTAAGGACCCAGGCCATTTGAGAAACTGGGCATGCTCCTTTATTGGAACAAGCCATATTTTCCGCAAAGTAATTTAGAGGCACTTTAGGTCCATAGATCTTCTCCTTAAGCAGCTGGTTGCAAGCCGACGTCGACTTGATAATCAACCGACCCATAACATCTCCAATCGTGAATAATAATAATAATAATAGTAGTAGTAGTAGTAATAATAATAATAATAATAATAATAGTAGTAATAATACTAGTAGTAATAATAATAATAATATTTATAAAAAGAAGAATTTCAGGTAGATTCCCACTCGTCAGTGTGGTTTTGATAACCCATCAATCCATTATAGCAAGGAAGTAACTTGGGAAACAAGATACAATATGACAAAAAGATCACTCGTCTCATTTTAATGGCGACCAGAAATGCAATGCTGGAGCAATGAAACAACTGCAATCCTTGATCAACACTGTAGCGATCTCTAGTAAATATACTAATCTTACTTGTACATACGCGACATAATCTCTTTTGTCCATAACTTTCATCTCCTATAGCAATTAAACACTCAGACAAAGTATGGATGCCTTTGCCACAGTCTTTACATCTGTAAGCTCCTTCTTCTGGATAATCTTTATACAGAAAGCAAGAAAACATATCTTCAACAATTTGAATGATAGCTGCAGTTAATAATTAATATATAACTTTGAACATATTGTTAACTATTATGATAATTTCTGAGCGTCTTTGAAAATTAGATTCAAATGAAATTAGTGTTAGTAGAAAATTGAAAGAATTCGTCAGAAAAAAATGAGATATGTAATTTTTACAATATTAAAGTGTTTTCTTATTTCTAAAATCTAAACTATTTAATTAAGAATTAGTTTGATTATTACCAATTTATTCATTAGCATTATTTTCATGTATTTTAAGTCTACTTGTTTCCCCTCCAGCAAACACAATTTTGTTCCTCTTTATATTATATTTTAAATGTTTAAGAACAAAACCGTCCACTTTCTGGGTAATTTTCCTTCCAAATCGCGACTCTTCAAATCATTAAAGTCAAATTCTACCACATCACTTGAATCTGGGATACGTCCGCAACCAAATTTGTTTTGCGGTGCGTGTCCACATTGAAATGATCCTATTTGCTAGCCAATTCTTTGTTTTTTTATGAGTGTTGTATCACCATTTTCTTCACAAGTTCCATACTCTTGTCGATCGATATTTTTGCCCATTGAACCACTTAGTGAATCTCATGGACCACGCTCATCTCAAATATCTTAAAAATAAATAAATATTAAAAGTAAATAAATGTTTCATTGGCTTGTATTACATTATGGCATTATTTCACAACATTCTTACCTGTATTCCGTTGAAGTTGTTAATTTCTTCTAAAACTGAATCAATATTACGATTTCCTGTGCGAGAAACTTCACTTTTTTAATTCAACGATTTTTGAATTTTTCCATTTGCTTCCAAACACTCAGTTAATTGACCATTAGAGTTTTCCCTGGTTCGTATGATCACAAATAGTTAAAATAAAATATTATACATGTTTTCTTATTCCAAACTTTGTGAAACTATAATTTCGTCTACGACTCGTAAGTACAAAGTTTCTGATTCCTCGACGTCGTCCTGTAAGAAAATTAGCATACAATTTCATGATATGATAATCGATCCTTACATAACATGGCGAAGGACCTGTTAGGCATCTTTTTGAGTACTCTACCGGTGCCTTTCAATGAGTTTATTTTCATAACACACCTGTTTGAAAATTAATATTATTGAATCTGTTCTCTAGATGAATTGCACACAATTTCATTTGGAGTAAGTTGAGGTGAACTTAAACGTTAACATTACCCTAGCCATCTCACAATGGTAACAAACGTAATAGTGGCGCGACTTTTCTTGACGTCACGCAGTCCGGGCTGCGGGGAGCGGAGGCTATTTCCACCATCCTACAGCCTACGACACATCAGACAGGTATTGCCAACTGTAACATTCTTAATACCTACTATGACTATGACTTTCCGATAGCGTTTAAGGGCCGTATTGATAGTCGTCACTTATAATAAGGAAACCGTAAGGAGTTCCTTATAACGCTTTTCAATTCAAAGTTGCAACTTATCCACCCACATAAGAAAATCATTATACCTAGAATAAGGACGGTCCAGCCTTCACTTATAGTTATAAGTGAACCCTCTCTTCGTGCATTGAAAATTGTCGTAACTTGAAAGAATGGAAATGGGCGACGATATCGAAGATTATGGGGATTTTTACGGAAGCATCTTTCTTTGTAGTCACAAACAATATTTACATCAAATTCAAAACACTTTGAAAATGCAAAACGATCAAGAATTTAAGAAAAAATCTCGTTTTACTAAGACTTTTGTATCACCCTTTTTGGTAACATTGGTGGCGAAAGCCACCTCTGACTAATAGAGTTATACTGATTTCACCACAATTTAAGTCTCTGTTTAAGATACTGCCACTATTTAAGAAACAGTGTAGGTTAGGTTATCCCACGGACGCACGCATATAACTAGTTCACAGCTAGTTCGATGGAGCGCTTCTGGCAAAATTCAAGTGACTGTGAAACGCCAATACTCTGTCGCCACACGAAACGCTGCAAGCTGTGACTACCAAATGTGCATAAGGTATTCCTTATCAAAAGTAACTTCTTATTGCTTAAGTATTTTCTTATCCTATAAGTGACGACTACGAATACCTAAGTGACTGGAAACTGACAGCAATTTTCATCTTTGGCTGTATTTATTACAAATGCATGTAAACAAATCGTTTTTGATGGTGAACCATCTGATTTCGCAACTTTTTTACGAAGCCCCCTGAGGCATCCTTCCTTAGAATATGTTAAATACTTTTTATGCACATTCAGCTGGCTATTGGCCCAACAATGAACGAAATACTGACGTTTCTCGAGATTGTAAACGGATGTTTTCAGCTAGTACCTAACAAAATATTTAATATTTCTACTGGACAATTTTCTATGGGAAGTTGTTAAGTGTATTCTAATTTAGCATATCGATGTGTATGGCTGTTGGATAACGAAACAGGCTCTTGAAAATCGCGAATAGAATTGCCTGTTCTTCTATTCTGAAATCTGCTGTTGATTTTCCTACAGAAACAATTATCCACACCGGTACCAGTAACATACAATGCAACTCACAATTTCAAGTAAAATATTTTAAAACACGTATATTTATATCTTTAAATATACAATATATAATATAAATTTACCTGTCTCGTGTAGATTCTGTGTGCTGTGTGTATGGGGAGGGGGCTCTTGCGTCATAATATTAGCGAGAATTCTATCGTATCCGACTTCAGCCAATGAGCTTCAGGAACCAGTTTACGTCGTAATATTAGTTGGAATTTTGAATGCAGCCAGTTACAGTACTGGAAACATAAATTGATCGCGGCCGTCTGCGGCCAAGTTCAGCTTTTGCACGGCTTGGACAGCCCTTGTCATGACGGAACGTCGCAGGCGGAGCCTCACAAACGATCGTAGCCAATCTCGATGCAGGGGGGGGTGCCCTAACAAAATTACGACGTACAAAATGGCGGGCGCTGCTAGTTCAGATGTGGAAGTATTTTCAAATAAAAAATACATGGAAGAAACACTTGTATGAACATGAAAGTAAATTCATTGAAATGTATATGAACACATAGCACTTAACCACTGTTAACACAATTCGTTTTGAAGAATTAATTGATATCAGATAAAATAACACTAATTTTAGAACGATTACGTTCTTATACACTTTTAAAATTTCCCATATTTTGTCCAAACACAATTTATGAACTTTATCAAATGACCAGTTTATACAGAATTTTGCGATAAGAAAACATTATAATTGCATATTTCATTGTTCAAATGTATATTACATTAGCAAAATGCAAATACCGTCTTCTTCGAATCGTTGGGACTGCTAGGAAACATTTTAATAAAAAGAATAAAATCAAGACCAACTGTATATTTAACATTAAAGTAACATAAACTAGATATTAAGCAATTAATTTGCATCTCATGTCAAAATTGTTATTTGTATACCAAATCAGGGACAATTTGGGACACTCCGGCAGGAATAGCGCACATTTCGCAATTGTTTATAAATTGTTAATTGTGCAAAATTGTTAATCCACGATTTTGGTTCTGGGACATCAGAAAACTCTTCCCACTTTAGAATTGCAAAATTGGGAAATTGTTTATAATTTTACAAATTTTGCAATTCTTTTATTCTCTCATCTGAATTCCCTTTACAAGATGCAAAATTCGCAATCCAACTGACTATCGCTTCGTTTACGTGATACCAATTGTTTATAGTATCTTCGCATCTGATGCCAACTCACTTGTTTCCAACCCCAATTCATTCGATTTGGCAGTCAATAAAGAGAACCCTTCCCACTTTAGAATTGCAAAATTTCAAATTGTTTATACATATTAAATTTTTCAAAAAAAACGTATTGCTTTTAAAATTGTCTTTAAACGGATGTAAAATTTCGCAATCCGATTAGCGCTATCTCTTTCGTTTTCGAGATACGTAATTGTTTAAAAATTAGCGTGTCATGACAACTATTTTTGGCAGTTCCCGCTAGCTTTTCTACAAACCGTTTTGCAACGGCTCGCTTAGTTTCTCCGGCAAATGCATTTGAAGTTCCTAACGGGGGTGGAGGGAACAAGCAGCCACAACGCCTGCATATATTGCCACGAAAATTGTTGCTGGTTAGATATTCCTAGTTTTCAGCTCCTAATTTCATTCATTCTAAATACTCTAAGTTCCATTTGTTTAACAATTACAGCATAAATTTTAAATACTACTCGAGTCGCTCGAACAATCTTCACCTTGGAAGCAAGAAAGAATCATCTATTGGCTTCCAAAAATACCCCTTCGGTGAAAATTGCGTCCTTCCTCCACACGTTTCTAGGCGAAATAGGCTGAGCTTGTAAGCACAAAACGTAACAATCGCTTTTACTCGAAAAAGCCTTTATCCACCTTCTTAGGAAGCCAATTCTTTACATATAAAATTGTGGAAAATTTTTCAAATTAAATATACAAGAAAACAATAATTTACTTAATTATCTTCACGTATAAATATAGACATTAAAGCTTCGGCTCCTCAGTATCTACACGTTCCAAATACAAATACATTGTTATAACATCCAATTTCATTCTAACTAGTAAGTCTGCTGCCTTTAGAAGCATATAGCATCAGCTAAAATAGGGAAAAGGTAATAATGATTATAATATAGTATTGACATATATTCATTTATGGACATTTGTAATTGAAGTGTGAACGTACGTATGCAGTTAAGTAAATATCAATGAAGGTGCAAAGTTTGCAAAAAAACATGTTTTTAAAATTCAATTATTTCAAGTTGAGAACAATTCCTAGAAGCATTATTTTCCATTCGACACTAACACGCCAATGCTTTTTGACACTAACCTCTGAATCTAAGTGTATTGTTTGAGTCATCACTTATCGCGTCAAATCGAGGAATCATGAGTTTAAAATGTCTTTGAAATACGTATATGCTGAGGTCATCTTCATGAAACTCAGAAAATCTCTGAGCATATGAAAGAATCAGTCATCATTTAAACAATGAAGCTACTACGACATACTAATCATATAGCCGGCGGCGCTAGCCGAATGCGTTTACTACGCTCCGTGAAGTCACGAAGGTTACCATTGAGACTCGCGGGTTCGTGGTCGGTGACGGCCAGGAACCCGGGATCAACGTCGTCAGCCCCTGGCCGAAGGGATAAAGGCACTGACTGGACTGCGACGTGACGAGACTTGACTTGGTAATTAACGGAGGATTACTCCAAATAATGCGCCCAACACCCTAAAGGGCTGGAGACGCGTTGCGTCAAGATGTGGACGCAACAAATTAAAAAAAAAAAAAAAAATAAAAAATAATATCCTCAATTTCGTTTACATATTGTGTTCTTTCGAGCGTGCTCCGTGTCTCTAAGTATCAAACATTAACATAATCGTTAAAATTAAAAGTAACGATTTAGGATGAAGAAGTTCACATCTCTTCATAATTGTTTGTCATATCATGTTAGTATTATTGTCAATAAAATTGTAGTTTTATTTAATTTGAAATAACTGCTTTAATATTTTGAGGTTTAATTAACAAAATATAGCTACCGAATTTGACGCTAATGACCTTTCGGGTTTTCCCCTTACGAGACGTATTTCATCATCCTTATTCATTCGCTTAGTATACGAATCGCTTCATTTATCATCGATCATGTTAATAGGGTTTTAATGTTTATATGGTACGGTGTCCCATCAAATATGGACCACCCCCATAACTTCTAAACGGTTCAGGTATCGAGTTGCAGTTTCCTGAACAATGCAAAATCATGGACAGGTAACATGCTGGTAGGGGAAATTTCTCTATAATAGTTTTAGTTTTCGAGAATTTAATCATCTTGATTTTTACATTGAACTATATTTTTTCATCAGCAATGGATGGATCATGAACATCGGAATAAAATGATGTATCATATGTTAGTATTTTACGAGTAATTTGAGTATAAAATTAGATTTTTTGGCATCAGATTTTCAAGTAAACGGGCAGCCTTTGCAACAGTCGCCGTTTTGGGAGGTGGCCTTCACGACGTTGATATTGTTTGTTAAGAGAGAGGTAGAGGATGGTTGGTAGGGTAGGATGAAGTGTAATTGCAGCAATTCATGATCTTGACATGAAAACATAGAACAAACATCAATTATAATGATCTAAATGAGAATTTTTTCCCAATTGTTCATCTGAGTTGAACTTATCTTCTTCTGAAATTCTAAATCAACGATAATCGAAAAGAACGAAATAAAAACATATTGTAACGATAATAATAATAATTTTAATAATAATAATAATAATAATAATAATAATAAAGATCATTTCTATATTTACAAAAATCGAACTCAGTGCAGAAACACGACATTATTTTAGTACTATATGGAAGGAATGAATCTTAAAGTTTTTCATTGTAATATCTTGATTAAATCATCAAATAATAGATAGGTTGACATTTCTCTTATTATTCACGGTACCTAAATTTCCCTATTTAAACACGTACTACCAGAAGAAGAAAGTAAAAAAAAGCGAAATACTCTTGACAGTTCTATCAGTGTAAATTTACCAAACTTTAACAAAATGTATATCTGCATTCGCTACTGCTCATCCTGATTAGAGAGTTTCTATTTCATAACGCAAGTGCTGCCTCAAACTTGAAAATGCAGAAGACGGAAGTGTACCGTTTTCTTTCCATTCAAGAACAGCAGTCGTATGGTTGCAAAGTTAACAAGTGATCATTTAGTTAAAATGACATTTACTAACGAAGAGACGGGGTCTGCTTTGTTCCACGTTGAAATGATATGTATTATTATAGCATCATCTTTACGCTACCAATTTTATATCGTTCTTTGGAACGATCAATGTTTCAAATTTTAGTAAAAGGCAATTAAAATCCAATTAAATAAATGGAAAACATCTCCCATTCTGATTGTTAAAATTGGTATTTCTTAGTGTGATGTCTGTGTCAACAACAAGAATTGCTGTAGTTATGCCTCTTATCTCCCACTACCACCCTCTCAGTCAAGACGCAACTGTCTAGACGCCGTGATAGCCATCTCCCCAAAAGCGAGAGTTGCAGGGGCTGCTACGATTACCCGTTTAATTCAAAATCAATATCAGAAATCCTAATTTTATACTCAAGTTACTATCAAAATATTAGCATATGATACATCATTTTAATTTTCTTTCATGATATATCCATTCAGTGAAAAACATATATAGTTCAATTTAAAATCGAAGATGATTAAATTTCTCGAAAATTAAAAATATTATAGACAATTTCTCTACGGCTTGTTACTTATGATTCCGCATTGTTCAGAAAAACCTGCATTTCGTTATCCTGAACCGTTTAGAAGTTGTGGGGTGGTCCTAGTTGGTGGGACTCTATTTATGTAATAACATTAAACTGCATTCTGACGGGCAGGAATTCGGGCTCTGTATGGTGCTCTTTTTGCGTGTAACCAACTCTGTGGTGTGTGAAAGTGTATTTATTTATATATTTATTTTTACTTTCTCAAAGATTGGGAGTAACAAAGTAATATTTAGAGAGGTATGTAATGTTGCAGTAAATCGATGTCGAGATTTTAATGAAATACACCTTTAGGGTCTTAAGTTACAAGAGGTGTTGTTATTATTTCAAACGTCCGTCTCCTCCATGTGTCCACTGGTCTGTCTGCCTGTTTCTCTGTGAACACTAGTGTAAACTATTCGTAGAGTTTTTGTCAAATTAATTTTCAAATTAATGATCTGGCCTGAACCCAGGCCTGCGATTTTGAAAATAATTCTTTAAATTGGAGTTAATTTAGTTGAGCTCTAGGGCATTTTCAAACTTTTCGTCAAAACGGCTCCAAAGTTTTCGACCTATATGTA
Source organism: Teleogryllus oceanicus (assembly GCA_964035755.1). Classification (NCBI taxonomy): domain Eukaryota; kingdom Metazoa; phylum Arthropoda; class Insecta; order Orthoptera; family Gryllidae; genus Teleogryllus; species Teleogryllus oceanicus. Next base: position 20,549,848 of record CAXIVR010000007.1, on the reverse strand, counting down.
ACTACAGTCGAACATCACAACGTCGGAACTCGAACTCTAGGGCTCGCGGTCACTAACGTTACTGGAAAAACTGTAACGATGCCACTGAGCTATCGCAACCTTCAACGTACTTAAAAACATAGTAACTCTTATTTCCATTACAATGTTTTAATTTTCAATATACAAATATTCAATTGTTTTATAGTATTTAGTAAAAGTAAATTTAACTTAAAGCTTCCTGTTTGAATTGTGTGTAACAAATCGGACAAATTGTATATTTGAAAAAATTATTACAATACAATTAATCAATTATTACAATTAATACAATGAAGATCTATTGTGTGACAAAATGATGTTCCTCTAAAACTGAAAATGTACTGAAACGAATGTTTGCTACTCTGGCAGTTTTCTGTGTATATTCGTTACTTCTGTGAATGTTGTCTGAAGAATACACTGTTAGACAAAAGATAATTATACTATTTCTTTTTAATGCAATCTGCTCTTCAATAGTCTTCAAATCATCTCATGTACGTTTCTTAAAATATGAGTGTTTTTCGCAAAAGTTTGAGTTATATGGTGACAATATATACATATGTTTTCGAACACTACTAATACACATGCTAGAGATTTATTTTCAAGTGCAATCGTTTTAAATACTAAAGTTTAAAATACGTTTTATTTAGAATTTTGTCTGAAAAAAAAAAACAGTGGCTTTTGCGATTTTTCGAAAGAATTTTCTGGCATCAAAACATTGTAATATTCAAAACACTACATAAATGACCTACCCACGGACAATATCGTAGCGTGTTTCGTTGGGTGAATTCTTCTTGTGCTGAAGATCTCGGGTTCAAATCCTAGCCTGCACTACTAATATTTTTATTCTGTACATTAGAGTATGTATCTGACAAATGACTTTGAAATCAATTGTAGACGTGGAATTTTATACATCGTTTTGCTTTACAATAATAATATTTTTTGTCTCTCAGCCGTGTCTCTGTCGTTTCCTTTAACGTTTATTAGAAGAATGAAGTGTTAGTAGTGTAAAGTTGAAACATATTACGTAACCGTTACCAATAAAACAAGAAAAGAAGACCGGTTTTTTATTGTTTGTATTGGTAGTCAGATGAATAGAAAATTAATAACTGCGTCAACGGTAGGGGTTTTTTTCAATTAAATATTTTTGAGAATCGACTAATTACCAGCGGCACTGAAACCCTTACTTTCCGACAGAAAGCTCCAACGGCTATTCAGGCTAGCAGTGTAATTTTGTTATCATAGCTGGGAAGCGATAACTGAGCAAGCGGCAACATCTCAGGATTTGGCAACAGGGCATTGACACAGGAGGCCTGTGGCGCTGCTCCTTAACACGAGGATGGATTCTTCATTGTAAGGAGAAAGTGAGGGGGAAATTATGAGAGCTTATTGCACTCGTCGATCACAAATCATGTGCGACCGCGCCATGTGGCTGCCTGAAATTTGACATTTAAACACGTTAGGGACGTATGTTAGCACGGTGTTTAAAAATCTTTTCCCTCAATGTTTCTATGCGAAATTTGGTTGTATTTTGATCTGTACGAGAATTCGTATACGTGTTTTAAAATTTAAAAAATTTCACAAAACAATATGAATATCGGCATCCATTTTAACGAATAAAGTAATGAAAGCCAATAGAAACTTGAATTATGAAGACAGGGATATCTTTGACCAGATTGCATCAATCAAATGTCCAGTAATGAAAATGGTGACATTTAAGCGGTAAATATTCTTATATTTGGTGTCTTTTTGGTTACTAATCTGGTCACTCTAGAGGCGCTACTAGAGTGACACTACTAAAACTACCTTAAAATACTAAGAAAGTAAATCTATTACTTCTTAAATTCCATGACATTCACTGATCACTGTACTGATCCTGTAGGTCATATGTGGTCAGTATGGGTTTGAAAATAGAAAATACAGTTTGTCTAATAAAAATATTAAACATGCTTGTCTGAGAGAACGAAGTTTAACTGACCTGACACTACAACGTTGCTAAATCTATGTTAAAGACTAGAGCCAATCAAAGCAAATGGAATTTATACCAGTATTAAATAATGTAATATATTTTTTTCTAACAGTGTACGAAGATTTTTAAAAGCTTACAAAACGCCACTTTATTTTGTTTCCAAATATCAGAGAGTAAGTAACATTTGAACTTTGTAATATAAAGGAATAAAAGAGTAGTCTAATTTCTAAACCTGATATCTTTATTGTTTCTAACACATCGTTCATTATGTAGTAGAAGCTTCTGCTAGAGTTTCTAGTTGTTCCAAGGCCGTCCTTCGGCCTAAGCAACTGCCATGAGTCCCAACTCAGACAGGGACATTGATGATTGAAATAAAATACAATAGGATCCCAATAAATTTGTATTACACTCAGCTCAATAAATATGTAAATGTTTTATCTTTTACAGTTTAAATAGCTTCTTAAATATCGCAGGATTATTGATAAAGAGATCAAGTCCAAAATTGGTTGTATTAGATATAAGGCTTCAAGGTTTCTAAACCTTCCAAAAATCAGTTTCCGATTTTCATAGTATTTATTGTAATGCTATATTTTCTATATTATTTACATTACCTATATGATCTATATTATGCTACATCTTCTATTTTAACATTAGTTCAATTTTTTGTTATTCAATTGGTCAAATTTCGTAGAATTGTGAACTTGTCCTCTAAGAAATCGACCAAATATTTATTAGTTTCATATTTTATAATATTTAGATTACCATTTGAATAATAATTATAAATAAGTAGAAATTATAACAAGCACACACACATATACATGTGTGGAGGAAATTTGAATCTAATGTAATTTGGGCGTGAGAATATGTGGAAGAATATTCATATGTATTTGACAAAAATAAACTAGTTTAGAAAGCGAAATTTAAAAAAACTCATCCTGTAAAGTGAGCATGGTGATGTGGATTAAGTCAGTCAGCCACCTAAAATGTTCTTTTAATTTATTTTTAGTCACATGGACATTTATGGTATTTAGTGACATAGAGAAAAACTTGCCTAAAGAAATAATGCAAGCAGATGTTGAGAAAGTTAAAATGTTCTTGAAGTGAAAATTATTTGAATTTGTATTAAAGGGTGACTTGACACATTTAAAGCTGTTATGTGGCTGGATGTGGTAGCTGATTAAGGAGATATTTCGCTTTTAAATGTGAGGTGAGTGCAATTTTGTCGATAATTTCATTAAAAATTACACATCAATAAATATAAAAAAATAAGAACTGTATATTCATGAAATCAGGAACTAAGTTTAGTTATAATTACGTATTAAAAGTTATTAGAAGTTCATGTTAACGCGGTTAGCTGGGCCAAATCTTTTGAGATTGGGTGGACAGTGGCCCCAGTTAAGTCCTCAAAAACCTTTCTGTATAAATATCTTAATATTTTTAATTGAGAATTCAGGAAAAATATAGTGACAGCAAGATCGACGAAAAAGCAACTTACACCCAAGAGCACCGGCTGATATGGTTCTGTGACAACCATCATTGCTACTGCAGCATCTGTGGTAGAGCGACGGTGATGAATATTCAATACTACTTTGTTAAATGGTAATCGAATTCAGCCTGAATTGAGGAGTTTTAGTGACCTACTGCTCACAACGATAGTTGTGATAACCGAAATCATTATTAAGAATGATCATTAAAATACTCTAAATTGTTTTTAAAATGTTTAAAAAAGCAAACAAAAAATGACATAAAAATTGATCAAAAAAGGTCAGATGAACTATTCTATCTGTTGAATACTTACTGATGTAATCACTTCTGCTGCCTTTCGTTCAAGTGAACTTTACTTGCAAATTTTTGGGTTGAACTGAACCAGGAAATCTCTGTCTTTAGTTTTCGTGAAATCCGCCGCACCCACAATGGTGTTGATAGGCGTCACAGGAACCTTAGATTTCATACGATTGACATTAAAATTTGTGAACGAAGAAATGGAATAAGTTACTCAGGAATTGTGAAAGAACATTTGTTGCATCTCAAAATTATTTAAAATACTATTAAAATTATGTTAAATAGATGAAATAAGAAAATGTTTATAAAAGACTAAAAGGTATCTAGAGGTGCTACGAATGGCACAGACTTTCTAATGCACATTTTCTAATTTCCTTTTGTGGAATGGCTTAAAAGGTCTGCCTACATTCTCGCCAGCTGTCATCTATCGTCACCCAAAACACATTTTTGACATTTTCTATTCTTTTCGGTTTCCAAATACTAGAACCTATATGAATAATAACATTCCAAGAATATTAAAGAAGAAAACCTTGTTCTAAATAGAAATTTTAATTGAAAATTTGAAGACGCGTTTTAAAAATGGCGATTAGCATTACTGTAAAGAGAATTTGAAACTCTTTTCAGAGGAATCTCTTGAGTTTTGAAAACTTCATTCAAGTCATTGAAACACTTCCATATAAATGCAATAATGTAAACAAATCAATGCAATTGTTCATATTAACGGTGGAGTACATAAAATTACATCTGTGTATTTAAAAAACCGAAGAGTATACAAAATGAATCAATCATAATAAAAACTACAATTAATACTATTTGTTGAAAAATATGAAACAAATTGGAGCAATTTTGAGAAAATTGCGTTTGAGTGTTTTTGAAAATGGGAATTTGTGCTCATTTCACACAAAATCTGTTGAGTTTTTGAGAAATTTTATTCAACATTATTTAGAGTATGTATACATAAATACAATAATGTGAACAAATTGTCTCCAATGGAAATATGAGCTAGTGAGAGACAAGACAGAGAAACATTTTTTGTTGTTTTTTTATTGAAACTTTTGTACACGAGGTATTGTATTGAAAGTATTGTATTGAGGAAACTATTAAATTTTCAAAACAATGTGCATGATCTTAATGAAGGAATAATTATGGACAACAATTTATTTGAAGGAAATGTGCAATTTTTCCAGTTGTGGAAGAGCCAGAAAATTCAAACTTTTGCAATTTCAAAATTCCTGTTAACTGTGAAAAAAGAACCTATGCCACTTTGTAAGTGTGTTTTTGCTGTTATTACAATACATTTAAAGAAAAAATTTGAGCAAACCTTTGAGAAAATTTCGAGAATGTCCGTGGAGCTTGATCAAAAAACCCAAAGTTTTAAGAATGGTTTTCAAAAATTTAAAGCTTAACTACAGATAGATAGACAGATATTTTCCAATTTGAAAAACTCCACGCATGGTTTAAGCGCTAGTAGTGTTCACAGACGGACAGACGGCGGGCGTTTCGCTTTCAATTGAGTTTTGCATTAAGGATCAACAAATACGGATTCTCTACATCACGTATTAGAGGACTTTTTCTTAATTAAACAACTGCATTTATCCACTTTTTGTTATCAGGATCGAAATGAATTTTTTCTGGGAAAAACCATGTTTTTTCCGCAGCATTACATAACTTCTACATACGTATATTACCCGTAGGTATGCAGGAAAGTAAAGTTATATTTCATTTAAATCTGTCTCCTATTTATAATATACTCGTAGAGCTGTGTTAACATGCTCTTAAAATTCACTTCACCACAACAAGCCTCAGCTTAGCCTCAGTTAATCCCATACTGCAGTTAAATGTATCATTTTTCGTCTACGTTTCCATCCCAGAATTTGCTAAAACTTGAAAATTAATAATTTGTATTACTGTTTCTTATATTAACTTTATACTATTATAAATTACGTTTGGCTAACCTAAGATGAACAAAAGCAAAAAAAAAAAAATAATAATAATAAATCAAATAAAAAGCATGGCCCAGTTATCCAAACTGTCCTGTATATCAATACTAGTGACTGGAGTTATTTTCTGACGTTAACTATCCACTCCACACAATTTTGCATAGTGTAACGATTATGGACAATGAACTGAAATTACATATTATAATGTTCTAACCGAAGTGCTAGCAGTACGTTTTTTCGAAATTTTGATTGATAAAAACTAATGGTAATAGTCTAGTTTTTTGATATTACATTGTTTGGTGATGGAAAAACCAGAATAACGTTCGTAAAAAAACTATTAATTTTAACTTACGTTCATTGAGCAAAATAACTTCTTTACCTGTGAGAAATTAAAGCTCTGATGAGCCTAACGAAACAGTACGTCTTAATCCATTTATCGAGTTCTTTATGCTAACAAATGAAGCTGAATAATAATGTTTTCTTCTAAAATATTTTGATAGTTCGATAGCAAAAAGTCGTCGAATGATGACATTAACGACAGTGTTGGTAATGTTCATTTTCTCACTTCCAGGATATGTCTTGTCCGTTTATTTTCTGATTCCCCAATTTACAATTAGAAAGCGCCATCCGTTCTGATAGACTGAAACATTTTTTGAGAAACTTCAAAATATTTCAATAGTCTTTAATTTTTAAACTTAATTTAATTAATTTAAATTACTTAATTATTTTAAGTTCATTCACAATCAACTTTGTAATCGCAGAATTACATGAATTCAAACGATAGGTAAGGCTGTATTAGTATTTTTGATATTTTGCGATTAAATAAAAATAGTTCCGCATTATGTGATGCAAAAACCGATAATATGTAACGTATAAACCTGTTTTTATATTTATATTATGAGACTTCAGATTTGAAGTAACGTGCAATTTTTCCTCTTGCAGCCGTCGACATTGTCGCTTTTGGGAAAGTGGCCTTCCGACCTTTCCCCTGTTCTCCAAAAGTGCAGGCCGCAAAGACAACCTTCTGTAAATGGGACAAAAGTAACGGTTTTCTAACAGAAATCTCGTACATTTAGTTCAAAATCACATGTCTGAAAGTGTTATTTTTTACTCAATATACTATCAAAACATTTACGTATGTTACATCAATGCGTCTATTATGATTATCTAACGCCAGTGAAAAATATATGATTCCATTTAAACAATCAAAGATAATTAGTTTCTCGAAAACTAAAATATTTCGAATTATACTCTACGCTCATTACTTCCAATGATTCCGCATTGTTAGCGAAAACTGCATTTAGATATCGGAACAGTTTAGAAGTTATGAGGTGGCCCATTTTGGTGAGACTGATAATTCTATTTCTCAGAAAATTTTCATTACGAATTTTCTATTTTCCAATAAATAAGCGCTTTTACAACAGTTATTATGTTTTATTTAACAAAACCTCACGAAAACATTGATACCTTTGTAATTCAGTTACCCACCTCCAGGAATGTGTCCGCTTAAATTTCTTTCGTTGCCCGCTCCAGCGACGATTTGAGTGGCAGCACCCTGAGGCATAAATAGGAACACGAATGCTAATGCGGCAAAACTGACGCTTGATATAGATTCTGCTAGAATATTATTTGATTGACAGTCACACCTATTATGTCAGACATTTTACAATCTTTATTTTAGTCAATATTCCTTCGAGATTCTGAATTTTTTCTAGCTTGCACTGTCAGTCCACTCTTAATGCAGGTATTCTTCAGCTCACCAATCGCAATAAGATTTACTTGAACCATGAGTACTGAAACCGCAACCTAGCAAATTAAGAATAACATTGGCATCAGTTAAACCCCATTCTAAAATACATTAACAAATTATATAAGAATAGAAAACTGATTAAATGCAAATAAAATGATGGACAAAATGGAATTAAAACTGTAAGATAAAAAGACGCACTGTTTGGTAATCTCAATATTATAATAATTATGAAATCCAGAGGGTTTCCAATTCCCAAAGTTTTGTCCAACTAGGAAACGAACTTGTTAGGTGCGAGAGTTGTTACAATGTCCACTGCACTATCTTCCCAAGAATCACAGCCCTGACACAAAAAGTTGGACAGATTAATACAGCTCATGAACGAGAATGAAGTTTGTTTAGAACTTTACAGTGAGTCTCCAGTCCATAGGGATCTACTAATGTTTGAAAGGTGTGACTACTATAAGTTTGAGATGACGTGTTGAATTTACGTGTTTCAGGAACTATATAGAAAAGAACATTTCAAGAGTTCAATCAATAACAGGCGACTGAGCAAGGACCTTCTGAGGTCATTCAAAACATAGGGGTGAGGATGTTATGGTCATATACCATACCAGAAAAAAACATTTTCACGAAATTGCTCTTTCATTAAAATTAACTGAGCTCATACTGAATTTCCCATACCAGACATTAGAAATTTCTATCATTATATGTCGATTATTACCAGAACAAATCATCAGATTGATGGTATACGTCTAAATATTGTTTGTGAAAAGTATACAAATGAGTGTTATAATAAGAAAGAATTTTCGTCTTCCTAAAAAATGTGTATACTGTTTAGTTGCATGTCTTATTTCTATATTTAAATGTGTGTAGCATTACATATAAACAAAACCTTATTCGTTTATTATATTGAATTGAAATTATTTTTCACAATATAATACACGACAAGAACTGTTCCACAAAGGGAGTAACAGCATTCTCCAGGGAGGGTGTTATTGGATTGGTGCACATTCTACAGACTCGGCCTCTCATGCCTTTTAAGGCAGGAGAATGGGAAATCTCTGAGGATAGGGCCCCTTGAATTACTAGAAAAAGCCAATGATAAACGTTGCTTGCCTAGAGTTGAGGATTGCTCAGCCCGGGGTCAAATATACATGATTACTCTTAAATTATTAACAAATGAGACATCATAGAATTCCTTTATTGATATATTCATTACAGGTTAAAAAAGTATGGTTCTATTTCAAATTCATGTGATTCAATTTCACCAAAATTAAAAATAATACACAGAATATCTGCTGCTAAAACTTGACTCGTGGAACAAATATGAAATGATCATCATGACCAGATCTGTCCAGCATTTTGCAAAATAATTTGTTGATAATGAATTCTCGTTAAACATACTGGTACACTTTGCACCAGTAGATGCATGCATCCAACCAATGAAATCTTCAAATTTGCTGACAACAGTTAGTCTCAGCGTTTTGAAATTTGCCAGAGAATTATTTATAACACAGACGAATCAAAATAAACCCAAAAAACTGTTTCAAAGATACATGAAGAAAAGAAATTAAATTTTGAAAGTTAAAAAAAAGCTCATGAGCAACAATTTCTACCGATTTGTCGTAAGTCACAAATCGTTAATACAATTTAATCAGTACAAAGCAAGACACTGCAAAACTATTTGAATTTTTACTTTACTGCCAAATCAATGAATTGGGGTTGAAACAAGTGAGGTTGGCATCAGACGCAAGATACTATAAACAATTGCGTATCACGAAAACGAAGGGGATAGCTCCGGTTGGATTGCGGAATTTTTATCTTGTAAAGGAATTCAGATGAGAGATAAAAGAATTGCAAAATTTGTAAAATTATAAACAATTTCAATTTTGCAATTCTAAAGTGGAAGAGTTTCTGATGTCCAGAACCAAAATCGTGGATTAACAATTTTGCAACAATTAAAAATTTTATAAACAATTGCGAAATGTGGGTATTCCCGCTGGAGGTCCAAATTGTCCCTGATTTGTGATAGCAAAAACAATTTTGACATGAGATGCAAATTAATTGCTTAATATCTAGTTTAATTGTTACTTTAATGTTAAATATACAGTTGGTCTTTGAATTTACATTCTTTTATTAAAATGTTTCCTAGCAGTCCTAACGATTCGAAGAAAGACGGTATTTTGCATTTTGCTAATGTAATATACATTTGAACAATGAAATATGCAATTATAATCGTTTTTCTTATCGCAAATTTGTAGTAAACTGATCATTTGATAAAGTTCATAAATTGTGTTTGGACAAGAATATTGGAATTTAAATGGGATAAGAACGTAATCGTTCTAAAATTAGTATTATTTATCTGATATCAATGTAATTTCTTCAAAAAGAATTGTAACAGTGGTTATGCTATGTTCATATACATTTCAATGAATTTACTTTCATGTTCATACAGTGTTTCTTCCATGTATTTTTATTTGAAAATACTTCCCATCTGAACTAGCAGCGCCCGCCATTTTGTACGTCTAATTTTGTTAGGCCTCCCCTGCATCGAGATTGGCTACGATGGTTTGTGAGGCTCCGCCTGCGACGTTTCGTCATGACAAGGGCTGTCCAAGCCGTGCAAAAGCTGAACTTAGCCGCAGACGGCCGCGATCAATTTATGTTTCCAGTACTGTACCAAAACAATTATCAACTTGTTACAAGTCATTGAAGCATAATATATACGAAACATTTTTTTAACATTTCAACTTTTATTTTAATTATACCGTTCTCGTGTTAATTTTTAACTAAAATTTCACTTTACGCGAATTCCAAATGTTTCTCAAAACTTCTTGCTCTCCATGCAACATGGTGGTCTCCGACTGGTGTGGCGAAGTGCCTGTGTTGTGACCACCGAGGTTGGTGCGCAAACTGGTGGCAGCTACGCAGAACGAGTAAAAATCGGTGCGCCGGCGTAGCCCGCCCGCCCATATCTTTCCTCCATGGATATTTTCTGATACGTAATCTTTCTTCCACCCGTAAATATCGCTTGCCACATACATCATGCTCTTTTTGTTACCTAGTATGTAACCTACCATGTAAGTTTATGTATCTCAAAACCCTCGAAAGACATAATTGTCGAACGTGAAGTAATAAATTTAAAAAAAACCTTATCACTTCACTTAGTAAATTTTTGTAGTGACCCTGGATTGTTTCACCACATTTGGAATTATCAGAAAAGTAGGCGTAGTCATATTATGTGTTGTGGTTTATAAATTGTATCTCAAAACTCAACATCCTCGAAATGTGTCTAAAACCCTCAAAAGACATAATTGTCGAAAGAGAAGTAATAAATTTAAAAAACCTTATCACTAAGTAAATTTTGTAGTGACCCCGGATTGTTTCACATTTGGAATTTCAGAAAACTAGGCATTGTCATATTTGTTTGTGGTTTTAAATTGAAAAGTACATTTAATATTTTGTTCATCCACATTTTTTAGAATTTTTGCCATTTGTTAGGAATGAAAATGTAGCATGAATTTTCAATTTTGTCCGTTAGGTTCACTCCTGAAATATAGTATTCCATAATGAATAATATCCAAAGGTAGAAACCAAAATTATCTAAAGATGAAGATACGGAAATTAGCAGTCAATAAAAAGTATCTGATTATTTAAGCGCTTACGTAGCAGAAGTACGTACCTTTTGTAAAATTTTGTTTCCATTATTTCATTAAGTTTAGTTTTGCTAAAATATAAAAATATTTCTCATTCATATCATCACCGTTCTCAGACTCTTGAGCACTTGATTACGCTGATTTTCTATCATAGCGTTCGAAGTACACTCTAGATCTATGTAGTTTCTAACTTATTTCTAAGTCTACATGTATTTCTAACACATATGCTAGAATTAAAGTGGATTTTTCCCGGCCCTCTTTCCAAATGATGTCTATTTAGACAGTAATTGATTATTTTTCACAAGAGAGTATTTCAATTTCATTTAAACGGTATTGATAACACTGTAATCCAACGTTATTGGTTTCATTTCCTCTTCATTTCTCGTTACTTCACTCAAAATGTTGGGTACTTATTGTGGTATTATAATCGTATTGCAATACCAGAATGTTTGCTTCTTATTCATAACAAATGCCACACAATTTCGCAAAAAATATGAATTGAAAAAATAGGTTCCGAGTATTAACACAGTGTTCACCTACTAATTACAGTATTAAGGAGTAACTAATATCGTTTTTGCCTTCAGTCTGCGCGCTCTAGGTAATGCCTATGTAAACCCTGTCTCGTGATTCATATCGTTACTAAGATCCAGGAGAGCATTCTTTCAGGCAATTACAGTACGCTTTTCTGGGGTGGAGGGGAGCAAAACTCACATCGCCACCAGTGTTACCAGGGGTCTGAAGCATTTCCCACTAGATAGCGCTGCGAAAACCACCAAAACGTCGTCAAAACACCACATTCACAACATTATTATTTTATGTTTAAAATATATGAGGTGGTATGGAAATTAAAAAATTCGAAAAATATTAATTTAATATGATGATGCCTATATTTTCCAGTAAACACCTGTATTTATAATATATAAAAATATGTATAAAAGCTTTATAATAATGTACATATTACTATTATTATTATTATTATTATTATTATTATTATTATAATTCCATCACAGCTGGCAATGCTGGTCTCTTTTTCAGCCGCGAATATACCAAATTCTTAGGGCTACTTAACATTTCTTCTTATAGTGCTTTCCTGAGAACGTGGACCGTGCCCGACAAGGCGATCTGCTTTTAATGATGTTTTTCGAGGTAATTTGTTGACATATTGATCCAGTTGCTTTGTGACAGTTCCTACAGCTCCTATTACTATTGTACTATTGGCACGATTTCAGTTTTTGTGTTACCCATTCTTTGTATTTATATTTTTAAATCTGCGTACCACATCATTGTTTCTGCTTCTTTTTTATTGCATTGGCATCTTTTGGAATTGCTATGTTATTATCTACAGATGTTACCTTGTTACCTACCACTATGTCAAATTTGTTTGCGGTTATTTCCCTGTCGGTGTTTATTTGCTCGTTCCAAAGGATTGTGGCATTTTCATTTGCTACGGTAGTTTGTATCATGCTTGTACCATTTATCTGCTACGTTGATACCAAGTGTTTTACATACATCGTAATGAACTAATTGACACACTATCATGTAATGTGTATTCATGGTTAACAAGCGTAGGGCATCCTGCAGCTATATGATCTATTGTTTCGCCATGCTCCTGACATAGTCTCCATTTACTATCAATGCTTTTTTGAGGATGTGTCTTCTGTAGTATTTGGTTTTGATGACTTAGTCCTATCTCTCTCTCTCTCTCTCTCTCTCTCTCTCTCTCTCTCTCTCTCTCTCTCCCCTATATATATATATATATATATATATATATATATATATATATAGTGACCGTACTTACCTCAGTATCCCGAATTAGAGATTCAGGTTGACCAAGCAAGTACTTACTACATATTAGAAATTTGACTGCAAGATCGAAATGATAAGGACAAGGGATCGTTCTATGGGGGAGCGCTATTATCGTCTTTATTAGGAGGATGTTGGCTTTAGGTTTGATACTTTTCTCATTCAATTTACGATGCACCAAGTTACACATTACAATTATTCGTTTATTCATAAAAACTTGAATATGTTTAACAACTAGACAAATCTTCATTATATAATCGCATGCTGTTACGTGATTAACAACATTACCAATCACTGATGTTTGAAATATCTAATCATCCGGGAGCTCCCACACTCTTATGTAATAATGAAATACCAATATTCTACATCCTACATTTTTACATTCAGTATTATTATTCCCTAACATTTACCAGGTATAATCTATCCCTCCCTCTGTGCACGGTTGTGATTGTTCATCATTATGTCCTTTCCCCACATTGTACACTCTGAAGCTTATGATTGCAATAATTCAACCCGACTTTCACGAATATTATGAGCTTCGTTATTTATCTGAGGATACCACAGTCCTGTCCTGGGAATGTAGCCGCCTCTGCTAATGTCCTTGACGTAGTCGAGCCACCCGCCAGCCGACTGCGTGCTGTCCACGTGGTCGCCATGCCGTGCCCTACGTTCTGCTATTTCACCGTTCACTTCCAAAGTCCGGGCACGAATTTGGTCTCCTTGTGGCGATGTACTTGCTCGAAGCCGTTGATTTATCCTTACCCTACCCTCCCACGCACACCACTGCACCACGTGCTTTCACATCACTGAACAGTTTCTTGTTTGTTGATGCTCGGAACGCAATGACTTTTAGTTTTATACTTTAGTCCGATGCTCCGAGTGCTCGTTTACTCGCATATTAACACTTCCACGCACCTTCGCCCCTCGATGTATTCCAATTTGCTTCTCTCGCCTCACACGCTACACAGCCCCGTGCGCGCCATTCGTCATGTCTCCTTGCACTCTTCTGAATCCTCTGCCTCTTCTCACCGACCGTGATTCGTTTCTGGAATCGTTCCCCTGAAAGATCGATCTGCGGTCTTTTATACGCGCCGAATTTGAATTGGTAATCTTCGTTCTTTTCCTATTTAACGGCCAAATGACCGTTAGGTCATTATATATTTGTTCGAGATTCAGAAATAAGAGATGTGCTCCAAAGTTTTATTATTTTGGTAAAAAGAAATTAGCTTGTCATTTGCCTTTGTCATTTTTAAAGATCCAATTATCCAAGAGTGTGGGATACTCTCTTATGCTTTCTGATAGTCAATCTAGGCAATGTTTAAGTTTTCTTTTTGTTTTCACTATCAGTCATAATTGCTTTTGATATTAGAAGTTGATCCTTATTTCCCATGAACCTTTAGCACAACCTTTCCGTTCAGGGGGCATTATTTGATTTTGGTCCAGGAGCTTCCCTAGTCTATCTGCTAATACTGAATTCATATTCTTAAATGTGGTGGGAAGACACACGCTACAGGATAGGTCTGTAGTTCATGGGGTCTCCAGAATTTTGTTTTTTGGGGATCAGGTAGATCTGACCTTTGATGAGCTAGCCTAGACATGTTTCAGAATTATCTTTTATTTCATTGTATAATCTTGTCAAATATTTGTGTGATGAAGTTATTAATGATTAACTTGAAGAACCACAGTGAATGAAGGATTAACTATTTAAGCTATTAATTGTTCATTTATTTATTTATTTAGTCAAAAACTGTATGTGACGGATGGGGGGAGAAAATCATCTGCGCACGCTTTCTTGAGTTGTTAATTCTCACCTTGCCCGTCACCTTGTTGGATGCACTTACTCTCGGAGAATATGTTCCGCAGACGTACAGATATTCGAATTGTGAGCATGTTAGTGAGTAACGATGTATTTTAATAATTAAATTAGTTCAAAGAATGGATTTTATTGAAAGAGTTTATTCTGTAAAAAGGGATTTGTTCGTTTTTTATCTTCGGATACCTACTTATCGTAAACAGTGCAACGCTGTGTTTTCTTTTCAAATGCAATATGAACTGTGCTAATTATAAGTTTAATGCATCAGTTCGTGCTCTGTAACTACACGTGGGGATCTACGCATTTATGCAGTGCCTCAAAATTTGTGCTAATTTCATCTGTAACTTTGATATTTATCACAGACAGTGCCACGCCGTGGTTTCCTTTGAACTACAATGTGATCTGTGTTAATCAGGAAAACTCCACGTGGTGCCCTGAGTTGCATCATGCCCCCACCCCTTGTCGCCTGCTCATCAACGCAGTCATGACGTCATGCGCCCTCGGGAGTGAAAATCAACATTTGGCAATTGCCACATGGATTTCACTGCATTGTATACTCCTTTCCTTTCAGCGCACATCAATTTCTTCGGTTTGTGTTAACCTTAATAACTCTGCCACACATAACTTAATAACCCTTTCATTACATGCCTACATTTGATTCAGCCAAGGATTTCATGAGAAATCATGCTTGCATCATTGCAATTTAATGTATTTTATTGTATATTTAATCAGCTAATTATATGTTTTTATGAGTGGCTTAATTCACAATTTTTTTTCTAAAGGAAAAATATTAATTGTTCCTCCGTTTGTGCTATTATTTAATTAATGTTTGGGTATGGCAATTAAAATAACCATCAATCAGTCCACTGCCTACACGCCTCTCAACAACCACTTAGCCGTAGGATACAATAATTTAGTACACTAAGTTTATTGGATCATTTTGCTGCAGTAAAGTCTCTAGAGCTTTACAACCATTGCCAACATTTTGGATGTCATTATTGATCTGCTGTTTGGATTTCAGCTCCTCCACAAGTCATAGACTTTTGTTTCTTTAGGCACCCTATTTTTCTCAAGAATGAAATACACGATAGAATCTCTAAAATCCTCTCTTTCAAGTTTGTCTTGACATTTTATTATTTTCTACTGTATTGTTTGTAGGTGGTTTGTGCTTTCCTTTATTGGTTCTAAATCACGATTATTATTATTATTATTATTATTATTATTATTATTATTATTACAGTGGCGTAACACTCGACCCTACAAAGCGGACGGACGAGGTAAGCAGAGCATATTTTTAAGGGATACTTTTATTATTTAAGTTACTTCACGCTTACTCCGAGCATAACCAAGAAGTCGACTGGGAATAGAGGTTGCCATGGTAACTGCGCCGCCCTTATTCCTAGCTTACACTACGCATCCGTTACTCCATGTTTATTAGAACTAATTGACTTCAAGATTTTGCCAACTCCTGACTTAAGACAGAAGTAAATTTTTCTCGGGGATTATTAAGAAGGTGGCTTGTCTTTGCTATGAAGTTTTATAAAGGAGGCCCGGATAAACACTTTGCGGCGGACCCGCATTTATTTCGTTTCGCTACTGCACTATTATAGCCCGTTACAGTTCCCGAGCACCCAATTCGGGTTTTCCTTATACAGACGCTATTTACTCACAAAATAAGAAAATGTAACACTGTTTGCTTTGTCACTGTCACATTCAACACTATTCACTTTGTCATCACTACCTAAAGTTAATTAGCTAGCACTTCAGCTTACTATTATCAGCATTGGCACTTATCAAGTTGGTGATAAATTGAATAATGTTGTAAAGGTTTATTGTGTTGTGTTCAGAGATGGTCTTCCGCTTCTAACGATCCAATGAGAGTGTAGGAAATGTATTTTAACATCATATTACACCTTGCTGTCTAAACGTTTCAAGCATAGTTTTTACAATATTTTTGTAACGTAGATCCTTGTGATTTGCTAGGACGTTTTTAATACTTCCTTGAAACCATCCATGCTTGTTTTTCGTTCTTCGTCATTGTCTTCAATATGGACTTTTTCCAACTTTCTTATCTGTGGTCCAACAAACATTCTCTTTAATATTTGCATCATATATTCCTGGAAATGCCTTGCATGTATATTTGTAACAGTTAACATCCTTGTTTAAAAACTTAACAAATTGTTTCATAAGTCCCAATTGTATGTGTACAGGAGGAAGGAGAACATTTTTTGGGTTCACAAGACTGTCATACTGTATATTTTTGGTTCCTGGAACAAGATTCTCTGTTTCTGTTGACCAAGAAGCATGCCTATAACATTAAGATCTCCACACACCTGCCACAAATGCTCTCCGTATTCTATTTCACTTTTTCTAGAACTAATTTCATGTTAGCGTATGTTTCCTTGAGAAGAAATGAATGGGCAATTGGAACTGACGAATATTTGTTCCCATTATGTAAGAGAACAGCTTTCATACTTACTTTTGAGGAGTCTATAAAGAGCCTCCAATCACTTGTAATATATTTTTCAGTTCCCAAAAAAAGCCTCTAAACTTAGAATATCATGGCAGTCTTCTTGACAAAGTATGGGGAAACTGCTCTTCATGGTGTCTATACCATGCAAATGATGTTCCCGAAGCTGGGAGATTCTTTTCTTTTAGTCTTGATCCCAGGATTTAAGCAGCAGCCTTAGAAAGACCTAAGTTCTTTACCAAATCATTAATTTCATTCTGTGTGGACTGTTGAGACTCCTTGCCGTCCTCTTCTTGAACTGGATCTGAATCACTGCAATTGTCTTCAGTCTGAAGATGATTCGTTTCGAAATGTTCTATTGGATAAGGCACACAGGGAAACCTGGTTGATGAGCGACAGGCCATTTTGCTGATAGAATTGGATAAACGATATTTTTCAGGTTTTTTGAATTGTAACGTCACATACACAAAAATAACAATCCTCTACATGATTTAGAGGCTCATACCAAATAATTGGAACCACAAAAAGCATGGTAATTTTCTTCTAATAAATATGACATGATTTTGGGTTATTGTAAATTAAACTCTGAATTTGTAAAAAACTGCAAATGCAAATGTTTCAGTTTCTTTTGACGTCGGGAAGGAAAGAGCTTAGCTGTGTAGCTGGTGGTATCGGGGAAACGTGTCAGACATGTTAACTTCAAGGACCCGAGATCGAATCCCAGCGTGGAAAAAATAATTAATAATAAAGCAGCCCTAGTTTTGAACATAACACACTGTCTAAATAGTATGTATAGTAAGATAAACTTTATTTAGATGGATAAACTTAGATCATTCACTTTGTCTAAAGTCAAACTTTAAGTAACTGCGACCAGTGTCGTAATAAAAGTTATTATAATACATGTATCAAGTTTCTTAATACAAAAATAATAATTTATGCACTGCAAGTAATATTAGCACAAACCCATGGCAGTTACAACAACATAAGTGCTGTCAGATATAAGTGCAATTTTTAGCAGGACAAAGAGTCAAATATAAATAAAAATTATAGCTCATTTGAATTTTGACAAATTGCATCTAACTTTCTGCGATGTTCAAATGGTCACATTATATTATTATTACATCTAGGAACCATATTTATTAACTTTTTTGTTATCAGGGCCTCACAATAAAAAATGTTTTGCAAACAATTGCTGATTTCGACGAGGAAAGCAAAACTGGACCCCGGAGGATTATACTATACTATATTATACTATATTATATTATATTATAGTAACTATACATAATACTAAACTTTTACTACGGAAGTACGTAGTATGAAGAGAGAGTAAACTTAAATAATTTAAATGTAATAATTAAATAAGATAATCCTATAAAAGTTAAAGGACAGAACTTTTGAAAAAATTGGCACAAAGTAAATGACATGTGTAGCCGGATTCCATATTTTTTTAGATAAAAATAACTGATCACTGACTCATATTGTTTCTGAAATATTCCGTTCATTTCTCATTAATAATTCTTAGTATTCAATGCTCAAGCAACTTATTGTTGCTCATTTTGTCACTTAGACACGTTTTTCGGTTATCTGTAGATGAGATGCATGAATACATAGTTACCTCATTCCAACAAATTACATCAAAGTAATATAAAAATGTGACTTATCTACAACACGCTAGCTGCAATCCCTAACAAATTAGATTTTTATATTATTCGTAAAAGGCGTAACTTAATAAAACGCCGTGAAATCCATGGGGATTGAGAGAAGTGGGGTGAAATCCCCAAAGGATGGGAAGAAAAAGTCCCCTTAGAATTTGCCGCATAAAATCTGCTACGTTCGCACATCATCCTTCAATTTTCCGCCCTCCTCTCGCATCCCGGCTCTTGTTCCGCCTGCCTCTCTATTTTCGCGCGCGCATCCGCGGGGGAGTGGGAGGGGGCTGGGTCCATCCATCTCGCCGGCAGCGCCCCGCTGCAGGCATTTGTCGATGTCTGCGCGCCTCGCGGGAGGCGTCGGGCGGCGACAGCTTCATTTAAGCGCGCGCTGCAGGTGAAGCGATTTCCGCTCGCCCGAGCCGTCGCCGACGCCCCCGCTCGCCCCCTCGCCCCTCGCCCCGCGCCCCTCGCCCCTCGCCCCTCGCCCCTCGCCCCTCGCCCCTCGCCCCTCGCCCTCGCCCTCCGCCCCCGCCCCCACGCCCCCACGCCCTCGCCCCCACGCCCCTCGCCTCTCGCCCCCCCTCCCCCCTCGCCTCGCCCCTCGCCCTCGCCCTCGCCTCGCCCTCGCCCTCGCCCCTCGCCCTCGCCCCTCGCCCTCGCCCTCGCCCTCGCCCTCGCCCCCCTCGCCCTCGCCTCGCCTCGCCCTCGCCTCGCCTCGCCTCCTCTGCCCTCGCCCCCTCGCCTCACCTCGCTCTGACCCTCGCCTCACCCTCGCTCTCACCCTCGCTCTCACCCTCGCTCTCACCCTCGCTCTCACCCTCGCTCTCACCCTCGCTCTCACCCTCGCTCTCACCCTCGCTCTCACCCTCGCTCTCACCCTCGCTCTCACCCTCGCTCTCACCCTCCCTCCCCCTCGCTCTCGCCTCCTCGCTCCCTCGCCTCACCCTCGCTCCCCCTCGCTCTCACCCTCGCTCTCACCCTCTCTCACCTCGCTCTCACCCTCGCCTCCCCTCGCTCGCCTCGCTTCGCTCACCTCCGCTCTCCTCGCTCACCTCGCTCTCACCCCCGCTCCCCTCGCTCTCACCCTCGCTCACCTCGCCTCACCCTCGCCTCACCTCGCCTCCCTCGCCTCACCTCGCCTCGCCTCGTTCCCTCGCTCGCCTCGCCTCGCCCTCCTTTGCCCTGCCATCGCTGCTCGCCTGCCACGCTGCCTCGCCTCGCCCTCGCTCTTGCCCTCGCTCTTGCCCTCGCTCTCGCCCATGCGGCTGTCACTTGTGCTGCGCCCGGAGGAGGATACGACGTGCGTTCCATAAGTTTCTGGCCTCACCAACTTCTAGTTGTGATGCAAAGAAGTAAATTTTGTCCCCATTCAACGTAACCATCCTTTTCTTCAACGTACTTTTTATATCAATGTATTAAGGCTTCTTTGCTTTTCCAAAAAATCTCTGATAATTTTCGTTCGTTTTTTTCACCTCTTTATCAGAAACTTTCTTTTACGAAGGTTTTCTTCAGTTTTGAAAAGAGCGGTCACTGGGTGTCAAAGTGGATGATGGACAGAATGGTGTAACCCATAGAAGCCATACTAATTTCTTTCCACTATTCTTCACCTCTGAATTGTGAGAACAAGTTGACATTTACTGAGAACAGGTGATTTTTAATGAAAAAGCGGAACTCCTAAAATTTCACGTAACGCATCGACTCAAGCACCTTGATTCAAACCATTCATCAAGATGACGTTTGCAAATTAAAGATAAAAAGTATCTACTGCTCGGAAGGCAGTTCGTTCTCTTGGTCAAGCAGGAAAATTATGGGTCCACCTCAGTACACCGTTTTTTATTCAATTTTCTTTTGCAACGACAGACTAAAACACTCGCCACGAGCCTCTTCGGTGGATTTGCTGAGTAATTTCGCTGGTAGTTATTTTGAGTATCCCCCTCTCCCTGAAAGTAATTTTCTTAGCTTAACTCACAACCAAGGATATTGAGAGAATAATTCAAAAAATCGTTAGAGGGCAACGAGAAGGGTTTAGAAAGAGATACGGTAGATGAGACAAGTAAATGTAGGAAATATCCTATTCTTACTTTGAGTCTCAATGGCGGAGAATTTTCGACACTAGGTTGATAACAAGTGTGACGTCGTGGGAATACACAATAACACAGACACGAGATTCAATGATAAATATGTACAGGTTTATTCACAATATGTACAATAAATATTTAAGTTACTTTTAGCTCTTGGAAAACGTTTACTCCCCTGATCGCAGGAGTGATCCTTAAAAATGTAATCTGACTCGTGGCCCGCGCCACTCCTCAGCGAACCTTATGCACACAGCACGTGGCTCCCGTGACGTAGTTCACCCGTGGAAAATCTCCACCCCGGCGTCCCAACACATGGGTTGCCGTACGAGCCTCGCTCGGCTCCGCACCGCCCTGGGCGCAAGTTTGTGCATTCGCACGAGGGTTCCACTCAGCTCGACAAACCCCACCCCCGCGCTCTCCGTTCGCTCTTATATAGCCCCCACCCACGTGACCTGAAACGTCACTGGGTTTTCACCGGCCCGCGCTGAGTCGCGTTGCCAGGCATTTTGGGCATCCCTTTCCTGGATTCTAAGAATTTTGCACGCGGCACGCTGCAAAAATGCGCTGTCCCGTATTTTGGGCATCCCTTTCCCTAGCTCTCGGAATTCTCCCAATACCGCATTGTTCTTACATCCTGCCTGGCCCTTGCGTCTAATCCCTTTGGCGCCGCCATTTTGAGTGGAGAGTACAATACGTTACATACTTCTCCATACCCTATTTTGAATTTTTTATGCAGGAGGTATCCACAATAAAAAATTCGTCCCGCAACTAGATTTGTGGATCTGGATATGATTTACCATTTACCTGGCCATTGGGCTCACACTCTATTGACTCTTTAACCTACTCTATATTTACAACATAATTTTTTTATCAAAACAGATAATAAAATAACTAACATATCTACAGAACCTATATACTAACTTGGCCTAACCTACTTCACGTACCTCCTTTCATCCTACTATATACAATTTTCTACAATCTTAAATTACAAAAATCATCTGAGATGATATAGTCTGCTTCAATTACATACGTAGTATTCATAATCATGATGTGATACTTTCCCTGATACCCCCAGAACCAACAATGTCTTCAGAGCTTCACTTTAAACCCATAATTGCACATACATAATACACACATGAACAAACAATACACACATGAACAAACAGAATACACAAACAATACACTTTCAACAATTTGTTACATATATACAGTGATTTTTCTCTTGTCTTGATTTTATACAATGCAATCAAGTGATTCGGTTCAGTGTAGCCCTCCGCATTCCCAGTTCAGTTCAGGTTCCATGTATCAGTAAAACATACGGCTTAAGGCATCAGCATTTACGTGATCCTTACCCCTTTTATGAATAATCTCTAAATTGTATGCTTGGATCATTAATGACCAACGCATCAATCTCGGGTTCTTACTTGAACAATTATTTAGCCAAACTAATGGGTTGTGGTCTGTTTCCACTTTAATTTTTGCATTTCCATCCAAATAGTACTTTAATTTCTGCAAAGCCCATATTATGGCTGTGCACTCCTGTTCTGTTGTGCATCGCAATAATTCCGTATCTGTGAATTTACGACTTAAGTATAACACCGGTTTTTCTTCTCCTCTATCATTATGCTGAGCCAAAATGATGCCAATACCTCTTTTTGACGCATCACACTGCACTATAAAGTCCTTATTAAAATCGGGCGCGTGAAGGACGGGTTCGTGACGTAGAGCGTTCCTCAATTCCTCGAATGCCATCTCGCATGCTGGCGTCCACGTTACCCTGCCTTGCCGTTCGCGACCTCGTAATAAGTCCGTTAATGGCGCTGATATACCCGCATAATCAGGAATAAATTTCCTATAGTAACCCGTTAATCCGAGAAAGGCACGCACTTGCTTTTTCGTTTGAGGTACGGGGTGCTCTTTAATAGTTTTCACTTTGGCCTCTACTGGCCGCATCATGCCACTACCAACCATGTAGCCCAGGTATTGTACATTCTTACGCGCGTATTTACACTTGCTTGGTTGCACATGTAACTTCGCTTTCTCTAATATTAGAAACACCTGCTCTAAATGTCTAAGGTGTTCTTGCCATGTGTCGCTATAAATGGCGATGTCATCGAAGTATGGGACTGCAAATTCTGCACATCCTGCTAATAGAGTTGCCATCATCCTACTACACTGAAAAGGTGCATTTTTTAGCCCGAAGGGCAATCTTAATGGCCTATACGTGCCAAAGCTTGTACAGAACGCCGCATATCTTTGCGCTCTCGGTGTGAGCGGTATCTGATGATAAAATTTTGCTAAATCCAAAGTAGTAATAATCTTAGCTGCCGCTACTGCTTCTATCCTTTCCTCCATGTTCGGCAACGGAAAATATTCTGATTTTATAATTTGGTTTAGCTTACGATAATCTACACACGGTCTTGGTTTTCGTCCCGGCGCCTCTACAAGAATCATAGGGGAAGCATAATCAGAGTCGCCTATTTCGATTATGTTATCACGTAACATCTTCGCGATTTCTTCCTGCAGTAATTTTGATTGACGGGGCGACATTCGATAAGGCGCACTTCTTATCTTTTTCGACTCGTCCGTCAATTCAATGTCCATGGTGACGACATCCGTCAACCCTGGTCTGTCTGAAAATATATGCTTGTACTTTACAATTAAATTGAGCAGTTTGTCGCGGAACTCGTCTTCGACTTCTGTTCCTTCGAGCATAGCTTCCGCATCGAAGTCGACACTATCAAGGTTAATAGCGTACTTATCCAGCTCGTCTTCCTCAACTTCAAAGTTTGAGCTACGATCTGCTACATAATTCAGATATTCGGTACGCTGCGCGTACGCTTTCAACATGTTAATGTGGTAGATACGCCCTTCCTTTTTCCCAGGCATTCGGACAGAGTAGTTCGTGTCCGATTTTTTCTCTACTACTTCTCCCGGTCCTATCCATTGAACAGATAACTTTTTTGTGCGATTCGGGCCAACACAGCACCGGTCGCCCGGCGCGAATTCTCTGTGTACGGCTCGCCGATCGTACCAAGTTTTCTCTTCTCCTGCTCGTTAACAAGCTTCTCGTGAGCTAATTTGCGAGATTTCTGAAGCCTATTTATTAATTTGAACACATATTCGACGACGGAATTTTCTTCCTCATCGTCCTCGCCTGCAAGGTGTTCATATAATAAGGTTATGGGAGTTCTGAGGTTCCTCCCATAGACTAATTCAGCTGGAGTGAATCCGAGGCTCTCGTGCACCGTGGTTCTCAAAGCAAATAAAATCGCGGGCATTTGGTCCTCCCACTCCGTTCCTGCTTCCAAGCATAACACTTTGATTAAGCGATTCATCGTCCTATGTACGCGTTCGATAGGATTTGACTGCGGGTGGTAGGGCGAACTTCTCACCAGTTTGATCCCAAACTTCCTAGCAAATTCCCCTGTCAATGCGCTTGTAAAGCACGTGCCCTGGTCTGTTTGTAATTCCTTAGGGAATCCAATTCTACTGAATAATTTCAACAAGGCACTAATGATAGTTGTTGATTGCAAATCTGTGATTGGAATAGCCTCCGGATACCTAGACGCTAAACAAATGGCTGTCAAAATAAACTTGTTGCCTTCTTTGCTTTCAGGAAGAGGTCCGCAAGTATCAATATTAATTTTACCAAAGACTTCCGTCATCGGCGGTACTAACATTAACGGTGCTTTTTTTCGATCATTGGGCCTACCAATCTTTTGACACACATCGCAAGTTTTCACATAGGTCTCCATATCCTGGAAACAACGCGGCCAATAAAAGTATCGCGACATGCTGGCTTTGCTCTTAGTGCAACCTAAATGTGCATTAGCTGTTTCATGGCACACCTTGAGAACGGCTGCCCGATATTTAGTCGGAACTACTAACATATTAAATTTTTCACCGCGCTTGCTGTGTCTTGACCGATACAAAATACTATTTTTCACGAAATACGACTCTCGCCCTGCTTCCGGTACGTTGTGCTCATTCGCGTCGTATAATGTTTTGATTTCCTGGTCACTTTGTTGTGAAGCTGCGAACTCAGTCTGGGTAACATTTATGAGTTCATTCACTTCGGGCGTTAGTACGCTTGTACTGGCCTCCCTTTCACTAACGGCTTCCTCCTGCCTCAATTGTTCAAAGCTTCCTACCTGCTCGTCCGCGTCACCCCCTTCTCCTTGTCGCTCAGCCGGCCCCGACTCCTGTGCCGTTTCAGCGGCTTTTGCCCGTGTCGTTACGGCGGCAACTAATTGTGGCTCAATAAATCCTGCCTTTACTTCTTCCAACAGAGCAGCTGTTCTATTACTTAATAAGTAATATCCGCCGTCGCATTCGCGAGGCACGACTGCGGCTTTAGTTACTACTTTCCCGAATGGCCCTTCAATAGCGACTTCTGCCACCGGGAGATTTCGTGGTGAGGCATCAAGCGGCTGCAAAATCCACGCTTTCTCCGTTAAATTCTCGTCGCTAATAAATTTCTCGTTTACAAGATCGAAGCTGGCACCACAATCGCGTAAAAATCGGCCTGGCATTTGGTTAATTTTGCCAACGAACACGTAAGGTGAAAACAATTCCGTAG
Organism: Teleogryllus oceanicus; assembly: GCA_964035755.1. Taxonomy (NCBI): domain Eukaryota; kingdom Metazoa; phylum Arthropoda; class Insecta; order Orthoptera; family Gryllidae; genus Teleogryllus; species Teleogryllus oceanicus. The sequence continues at coordinate 20,524,341 of CAXIVR010000007.1, read as the reverse complement.
CTGTTTTGTCTGCCACATGATTCATTTTTTCGGCCACGCGGCGCTGCGGGCATTCACGGACCATGTGGTCTGTGGCACCACACCCGTAGCATTTCCGCTTGTCTGGCTTCTCGTACGCTGCCCTAACATCGGTTTTCTTACCGCTCGATTTTCCCTGAATTTCCGGTACTATCGGCATCGGCTTGTTCGTGCTTGCAACATGTTCCCTACGGCTTCCGATTTCCTATAAGGCTTGAACGAAGACCGTTTCCAGCCTGCCCTATTGTTTTCATAGTTGTCTAGTTTACGAGCTAGTTCTAGGGGCATCTTAAATTCCCCCCACTCATCAATAAAGTGCTCTTTAATATCAATAGGCACACGACGCTTCAATTGATCGGTTACAATTAGATTCATTAAGTCCTCGAACGTATGAATATCTAGTCCTGCTACCCATTCTTTGCAATAATTTTTCAGCTCTCTCGCGTATACGTTCCAGGTAGTATTCGCGGCTTTTACATGTTTCGTGAACAATTGTCGAAACTTCTCGGCATTGAATCGATACATCTCTAATAACCTATTCTTTAAATCGGCATATTCTGTTCTTCTACCTTGCCCTTCTAAAGTTAGCGATGCATTGATTTGGTGTGGGAGCAGTCCCATAAGATTTGCCACCCACTCTTCTTCTGGAATTTCTAATTGTTCCGCCTGACTCTCAAAAACACTTAAAAATGCCGTTATGTCGTCGTCCTCCCCTTTGAATCGGCTCATAACTTGATTTAATCGAATGTGCATTTTGCTATTTACTTCGGACTGTGGACTAGCCCTACCCGCCAGTTGGCCCTGTTCTATTCTCAGTTTTTCTAACTGAAATGCACGTTCCTTCTCTGATTCGCGTTCGGCCTTTTCTCGATCGCGTTCGGCTTTTTGTCCTTATAAGGCGCGTTCCTTCTCTTTCGCGTTCGGCCTTTTCTCGGTCGCGTTCATCCTTATATGCCTGAGCTATCCCTTTCACAAATTCCTCCTCGTAATCGGAATGCTCCTCTATCAATTTTTTTAGTACTACCAAAGTTTCCCCACCTGTAATTTGGAGTCCTAATTCCTGTGCCACGTGCACTACACAATCTTTCCCGAATCTGGTAAGTAAGCCATAACTGAAACCTGAACTAAACCTTACAATGCAGATAGCTATACTTACACCAGATCCTTGCTGACTTCTTGATTTTGTCAAAGCCGGTTGGCCTTGAGACGTTCTTCCTTCTCCGTCCTTCCTTCCTTCCTTCCTTCCGGCGTTGCCGTGAAGACGTGGCGTCTGGCTAGGAGCGGACCCTCTCTGCTCCCGTGCGTCGTAATTATGTCTGCCCGTCGACACACCCACGCACTGGCCACCCACTGTTCGTAATACTGTGACCACGTATGAGTATGGTGCGACAATGCCGTGCCGTTCCAGCGTGAATGTTTTATTGCTGCTATTAATTATCACAATTGAGCAACACTTCCCCGTAGAATTCTTATAACCGCATCCACCAATTATGCTATTTGGTGAATGATATTCCCCGTGGAATTCGTATAACCGCTGCCACCAATTATGCTATTTGGTGGGTGCAAATACTCCAGCGTGGGCGTCTTCATAACCGCTGCCACCAATTATGCTATTTGGTGGGTGCAAATACTCCCGCGTGGGCTTCTTTATAACCGCTGCCACCAATTATGCTATTTGGTGGGTGCAAATACTCCCGCGTGGGCTTCTTTATAACCGCTGCCACCAATTATGCTATTTGGTGGGTGCAAATACTCCGCGTGGGCTTCTTTATAACCGCTGCCACCAATTATGCTATTTGGTGGGTGCAAATACTCCCGCGTGGGCTTCTTTATAACCGCTGCCACCAATTATGCTATTTGGTGGGTGCAAATACTCCCGCGTGGGCTCTTTATAACCGCTGCCACCAATTATGTCTCCCCGTCTGTGACGTCGTGGGAATACACAATAACACAGACACGAGCTTCAATAATAAATATGTACAGGTTTATTCACAATATGTACAATAAATATTTAAGTTACTTTTAGCTCTTGGAAAACGTTTACTCCCCTGATCGCAGGAGCGATCCTTAAAATGTAATCTGACTCGTCCCGGCGTCCCAACACATGGGTTGCCGTACGAGCCTCGCTCGGCTCCGCACCGCCCTGGGCGCAAGTTTGAGCGAACCTTATGCACACAGCACGGGCTCCCGTGACGTAGGTCACCCGTGGAAAATCTCCACCCCGGCGTCCCAACACATGGGTTGCCGTACGAGCCTCGCTCGGCTCCGCACCGCCCTGGGCGCAAGTTTGTGCATTCGCACGAGGGTTCCACTCAGCTCGACAAACCCCACCCCCGCGCTCTCCGTTCGCTCTTATATAGCCCCCACCCACGTGACCTGAAACGTCACTGGGTTTTCACACGGCCCGCGCTAGTCGCGTTGCCAGGCATTTTGGGCATCCCTTTCCCTGGATTCTAAGAATTTTGCACGCGGCACGCGCAAAAATGCGCTGTCCCGTATTTTGGGCATCCCTTTCCTAGCTCTCGGAATTCTCCCAATACCGCATTGTTCTTCCATCCTGCCTGGCCCTTGCGTCTAATCCCTTTGGCGCCGCCATTTTGAGTGGAGCGTACAATACGTTACACAAGTTCGGATTTAGCCGCAATTGGGAGGAAAATTCTGGTTGCCTGCTGTTGCGACCAATAGTTTTCAGTGTTTCTTCCTATCAATACCACATGAATACCGGAATAGTAGCTTCACAAACGATTCACTAAACGCGCGCCAAATTCTTTATCTCATCCTTGCCCCTTCCTTCCGCGTACCACACACACACACACACACACACACACACCACTACCACACATATCGGGATACGAGTTTGGAAGATTAGAGCTTATGTCTGCTGTGTCGGTACCCCGCTGGGCGAGATACTTGCAAGGGGAAAACCCCGCTGCCGAACTGCAGTCGGCGCTATGTATCTCGCGTTTCGAGAGGGGAGGAACACCACCACCTCTCGGCTAAAAACTATATACTCCCGGTACAAATGACCAAAGTAGTTGGCATGGGAAATGTTCACCCATTATTCATAATTTTCTGTGTAATTTGCACAAAACAATACATAGCTTTTGTCCGACACATGACGCATCTTTGCTGCTTCCCAAAGTTCCTACTGCATATGGTCTAATAGCCAGACACCTTTTCTATCTTTTCTTGTCTTCTCTTCCCTCGAATATTGCTTGTATATCTTACTCACATCATACAAAATATCTCTCATAATAAGTTGTATTCAGTTCTTGTGCTTTAACCTTTCATTGCCTGATGTTTCCATTTATATGTTTTAAAACATTTTATTTTAACGTTTTGGCCAATTTGGGTTTTTCTATTTTTTTTCAAAACCAAATTTCAAATATTTCTAGTCATGATGAAGGTCTACGTCTGGACTCCATCCAGAAGGACACCTCAAACAAAAAAGAATTTAATTACTTTTTCAAATTAATATTGATTTTGGACAATGCCGATATTCATGAAAATCACGCTTGCCATTGGGTCTTCCTTTATTTCTGGTTTTTATTTATTTTCTACTTCTTTCCTTACATATTTAGATTAATCAACTTGTGACATTTTTTTATTTACGCTGATATTCATGGGCTACTTTTTTGGGCGTGAATATTTTCCTCCATTTACTTTCCGGAATTTCTGCCGCTCCCTAATAGTTTTGGCTTGAAATTCCCCAGCATGCACCGTGCCGGGTGACAGCTTCATTGGAAACGAGCGTTGGCGGTTGTGGCGAGGCCGGGGTGGGGATGGGGGGAGGGGGAGGAATTCGAGCGGGAGACGGTGCGTCTGCTCGTGCGAGAGGGGTTCGTCTGTTCCTCCAGACTTCTTTGCGGTGCCTCTACACGAAGGACAAAGCAAAAAGGGGGCTTTGGAAATGCTCAGATAAATTCCCGCCTCACTTCGACAGACGGCGATTTATCGATAATTTCCAAAGCACTCGTGGTATTACTTATGTGAATTTTCAATGCGTTTGTGGTATTTAGTATGACTATTTCTCGAATTAAATTTGAATTGGAAGCTGGTTCATTAATACTAGTTAGTAAGTAATCTCTATGTTTAATTTTTAATGATTTCAATTACTACGTTGATACCTGTATTCTTTGTTTACTTATGCAAGGCCGTCCGCAATGTTAAACTCAAAATGGTTAGACTCTACAAGTAAGAATTAATAAAGTACAAATATGAACAAATATGAATTGCACGTAACGATAACACAAAACGTATGGGTTTATTTGAAGAGTTACTTATTAATTACACACCTTGATTGATATATATACTTTTGCTTTCAACGCTACGGAACTCATCGTTCGTTTCTTGGAAGTTTTTGAGCAGTTTCCTTTTCGAATTCCTTCATTCTTGAACCTTTAGTTATAAGTTTGTGATGATTAAACATTGGCCAAGTTTTTCAAATATCTTTCTTGGATCAGTTTTGCAGTTACATTCCACATTGTTTTCAGTGTGTTTTCCGTGTACTCTTGTACATTCGATTTTCTCATATGGACAATCCAATCCTTCAAAATGTTCGCAATCTCTTGTGTTGTAGCTTCGCTCCTAACAAAACTTTTAAAATTTTCTCCAAATGCATTTTATATTTTTCTCGGTGTTCTCTGGAGTAGCATGCTAAATAATTTAATTTATTCCTTGTTCGGGTGCATCCCCAAATATTTTCACCATTTCGTACTCCGTTTGAATAAGACGACGAAAAAGCGCCCTTAGATGTAAATAATAACGGGGATCGATACATACCACATCCTACGATGGATGTATTGCAGCTAATGATTGGGCATTGAGGAGGAGGAGGAGGAAGTAATAAGAAACATTGATAATTTTTCGGTGAATAATTGCTCTGATTTGTCAATATCGTATGCACCTTAAACACTACTGATCTCTATTTCATGAGTGAAATAGGCATTTTAATATTCGATTCCCACATATTTCGTATTTTCCCATACATGTGTTAAATTTTTATTGTGCCATTTTGGCGAAAGTTTTGCAAAGTCAAACCGGGCGTCACTTCCCCCTCTTCTCTTGCGCACTAGAGATTAGCTCACTGTTTCAATATGAGTTTAGTAATCTTCCTTTTTCAACCCAATGAAACGGCACAGCTCTGCCAGGTGGGCTTAAGAGACACAGAGAGACAGAGAGATAGAGTGATAGAAGATAGAGTGATAGGAGATAGAGATATGGAGATGGGATGAAATGGGGAGACAGAGAGACAGACGAAGATAGAGAAAAGACAGAGAGAGAGACAGACAGAGATAGAGACAGACAGAGAGAGAGAGGAGGAGAATTTGCGTTGAATTGCCAGCGTTAACGCACGTGGCAGGAATATGTCGAAAATCAATAACGTATCATTTTTACTAATAATTACCATCTTTCCAGTTTTCTTTTTACACAAAATATTGTCTCTCTAACCCTTTGTGTCTGAAGTAATTTCGTTGAAGCGCGGCGAAGTTAGTGTACAACGGTGTTGTCGTTGGGCGCATGCTCGGACGACGCTGCTGTCGAAGGCGGGAGACCTCTCCCTCTGGAGGCTGCTTCGTGGAGGCGTTCGTTGTGGCATGGTTATACATCACCACAACATCTCGTCCTAGTTGGCAGGGAGAGGTGGCTTAGCGCATCAACTGATGTCATTCCCGCCAGTGGCACGATTTTCGACACTAGCTTGTCAGCCAGGTCGTATTCACTCACTGGAGAATTCTAGAAGCAGGCTCTTCTGTTCAGTAGTTTTCCGTGGTTTCTCTGATCAACACCACGCGAATGCCGGAGCAGTACCCTATCAAATTGGCCACGGACCGCGTGCAATCTTTCCTTCTTACTTATCCTATCGTCTCCCCTTACACATACTTATACTAACATGCACTACACTACCACACATGCAGGGAGACCGGTCGGGAGCTCAGAGCTTGTCCCGGCTGGGGCGGTGCCTCGCTGGTGGGAGAGTCCTCGTTGTAGGGAAAAGCCGCTAGCCAACGGTAGGTTGGTAGCCATCCAGCGGGGGGAAGATCACCGCCACTTCCCGATGAAAAAACATACACCACACTTACAGAACTAATGACCACAGTAGTTTACGTGCCCGGATTCACTAACAACCAACCAACCCAGTGGTTCCCAACATTCACAGTGGTTTGTTTCCCTTCAAAACCTAGAAAATCATCCTCGTGACAACTTTTGCAAGCACGGAGATATAAAAAAATACATTTTGAATTGAAACGACGAAATACATTTTGTTATGACGTAACACAGAATTTCATTTGTGGTAGTCGTATAATACAAAAAGTTAATTATATTACCACAAATAAATGATGACCCGACGTGCCCGTGAATATTTCTAATGGAGCATCAATTCAAGATTGCCATGCTGCACCAACAATCCCTGCAAGTAACCATCTGCTGATCCATCCGTGAATTCTCTTATTGCACGCGTCACTCCCAAATTGCTGCAATTTTAGCCGAGCAACGTGAAGCTATAGTTTTCTCAAATTGTTATTTTAAAAACGAAACGACATTGATTTGAATTAAAATAATCAAATACGCATTTTTTATACATTTTTTTATTCCTCTCACTATTTCTGCACAAACGTTGCTTGCTTCCAGTCACTTTTTGAGAAGAAAATATTACGATGTTGGTAACGTTCCTCAACATCTGTAAGTTCCTGCAAGATAGTATAGTAATCTCCCAAACTAATACTGTCAATCTTCCTCTGCCTTTTCGATGTCTTTATCCTGTTGGATTTTTAGGCGCTTCCTCGCTGGTTGAGATCTGCTTGTTCGGCAGGTGCGCCAACCGTGCTACTATCCAATTCCCACTTTCCGCCATTGGGGTGCTTTCTGTGTCCCGCAGGTTCTTATGCTCGGGGCGTCCTTGCTATACCTAAAGGCTCATTCACAATGCAATCACAAACATAAGCATAACACATAGACATAGACATTAACATAAGCGAAGAATTGGCGTATTCACAATGTCGAACATAAACATAGGCAAAATAAGAGTTTCTATTGGCTATGAGGCATTCTAGTTTACTTTTGGTTGGATATGAGAATCGATTTCGAGAAATCAAACAAATACGACAAACACAACCACGCTGCACACGAATAGTTCGCCTATCGACTTCGATACTCGATTTTGAGTTATCGAACTGGATTGGCTCATTCCTTATGTCTGACACAAGCATAGCACAGAAGCTTGAAGCTTGCAAGCTCTAAGTTAACGTCTTACGTGTTATGCTTATGCGAACGCATTGTGAATGAGTCCACTTGTAGACGTGGTCCTAACTTTTATGTTAACGCCATGCTTATGCTTATGTTTGCATTGTGAATTGGCCTTAAGTGTAGCGTCATAGACTTGACTCCCTGCTCTAGAGAGACGAGTTGCAAGGTATGGGGATGAGGGAGCCAAATATAGGCTTCCGAACAAAGGCCACCCTTCAGCAAAATTCCAGAGGGTAGGGGGCTTGTAGGTGCCGGGCACAAAAATGCAGCGTCGGTGGCGCTCGCTTCTAGACGAGTGCGTGGGGGACAGATGACGTAGGAGGTCATGTGACCCGGGCCTATATTAAGGTGCGTCGCCGAACCCCTGATCGGGTAACGTTTTTTGGTTGCCTCGCGGCCAGACCGCAAAACGTGTCCAGCCAAGTTTGGCGAGGAAGTGCTGTAGACACGAGCAGGTGTTCGAGGTTCGGACACGGTGAAGTATGCTCTGTACGGCAGGGCAGATTGTCTGCCGGGGGACACCAGGTGCCGAGTTGCGAGTCGGCCGAGTTGGCAAATCACAGACGCGGTCTCAAGGCGCGTAGATCCCTACCCACGACATTACATTAGCATAGCCCGCGAGTACTTGAATGGCTCCTGCATTTTGATAGGATCTTTTCACATATTGATTCGGGTTTTAGAAAGGAGAAAAAGGAGATCACATGGGTACTTTTAACAACAAAATATAGACTATAAAATTTTATTTTGTTTGTTTACATTTACTAACCTAATTTTTTGTCAATTCATAATTTTCACCCTTTCCAAACCACATCGTTTTATGATAGATCTGGAAACTGTTTTCTTTTAGTTTGCGAGCGTGTCAACTATTTCAAGTAGCGTCGCTAGTCAAAGATAAATTAAGCTCCTTTAATTCCTTGACCGTACGGAGCGCAGCATTAGTGTTGAAGTAATACTGGCCAAGTTTCTGTAACAAAGAGGGAAGGAATTTTGTCAACAATTACTAAATTTTCAACATAAACTCAGAATATTAGGGCACGGCATTTTGTTCACAAGGAAGTGATTTATATTTCTCAAAACACATTCAAGTTAACAGAAAAGTTTCATTTACCGATAAAATTATTCAACTTTTGCCATGTTCTCATATGTTTATTAGTGTCCCTTTTGCTGGTGAGTACGCTGTTGATGTGCAACAAATTTTCTGTGTCACTGAATGTACAGTACCTATGGATGAAATAAATGGTATAGCGTCTTTGGTTGAAATTAATTTCAAACCCTCCCAATAGTCCGTCATTTCCACTGATCTGACTATGCGCAAGGAACGGCCAGATGAACTAGTGCACTTAAATTTGTACATGTCCGGAGGGAAAATATAGTAACATCTTTTATTTGATAGAGAATGACACATGAGCCATTAAAGCCGGGTCAATGACCCCCATCTCGATCAGGTTTTTCGTCCAGTTTCCCTGATCCATTGAGCAAATGCTGAGATGGCCCCTTGTTTTGCTTCTGAACATAAATGTAACTTCATTATCTGTGCACGTCTTCTAGAATTCATTGGGAAATATAGTAATTCAAATTATTATTTCCATGTTGTTGCGGCAGGAAGAGAAGATTCCTTGACGAAGGACATCATGGATACGAGCACAAAATTTATTGCTTTTTTCCCCTTGAAAATAGATTTTATTACGTGAGAGCTTCTTTTTTAATTTTCAAAATTTATGTAGTATATTACTCAGTGTAGGGATCACAGAATTTTGAACATGTTCACAGAATTCACTTCTACCCATAGCACGTCATACGCAGTTTCAACTGTTTTTTGACGTAAAATAAATAAAAAAATAAAGCAAGCAGTATTTGAAGAAACAACAATTAATTGCTAGTCTTCAGGGAATATCAGATTGGAATGCAACAATGACATTCCGCGTCGCGACTCGCGAATTTGTATAAATTACATATCATTGTCGTGACATGACTTAACCGTATGAAAAGCAGTTATAATTGTCAAATTTGGCGTTGATATTGGCTTGAAGATATTCAGTTTTCACACATTCGTAATGAGTTTTACAGAAAAAGACGACTGACACGCCCTCACTCTCATAATTTGGAGAGAAATTAAGGTATAAATAGTATTACCTAAGCATTTCTGAAGGTGAGAAAGGGCGTGCTGTTTTAGCACTACTAGTTTAAAATAAATTAACTCTTGGCTATTGTGACCAATTGCTTCCGATGCTCTGTCTGTATCCACATTGAATAGTTGTCCCTGGAGAGGGAGTTTAAGTTAAATTCTTTTTTCTTCTTTTTTTTTTTTTTAAGGAAATTTTTTAGAATTAAAAGTCCCAATGTTCTTGGATTTTGATACTTTAGTACTCTGTTGACGAAGATGACCTCGTTTATTTCTTCGCATAAGAACGTCAAACACCGATTCAGAATTTCCACAATTTTTGATACTTTGTAGAGCATAAGTATAGGCAGTTTCGGACATATTATTTTTAAGTTATTTTGCGGCGTCAGAAAAACCTTTCATTGTATTAATGTGCCATCTTATCTACATCGAATATCAATAAAGTTTCTTTAGGCAATTACAAAGGTATCTTGTTGGAATTCTTACTGTTTCCCAAAATATTCCACTCACGAATGACTAGATTTTCACCTTCAGTGACTTTACCTCCCATAAATTTTAAAATTAAACGGCAAGTACGTGTCAATTTGACGGCAATTTGTATACATTTAATTCGACACTACATATATCTTCGATGAAAATCACACACACTACTGGACACTGCGTAAATGTCGCAACATTATTGAATGGTAATAGTAAGGGTAGAGAACCACACTACTGCTGATTCGACGTATTTGCCGCAAGGACTGAATGACTTGCGAACCTCAGGAGCGAGAGCACGTGATTAACTGCTCCGGGTGGCGCAGTCAGGTGGTCTCCGTGCGAGATGTTCCATCTTGGACAGTAAAGCTCATGTCGACACACGGTAAAATTATTCGACCGCAAAAAAACTTTAGGGAGCATATTTTAGGGTAGTTCTAAAAAAAATATCGGTTAGCCCGCAAAAAATTCAAATCGTAAAATAATTAATATCCAATTGTGAGGGCTATACTAGAAAAGATAACTCATATTGGTATCGTAACAAGAGAGCATGCACGTGCCAAAGACATCATGATACTTTACAATTTTTTTCCCAAGATCTTGATCTACGGCAGATTCAATTGCATTGGCTTTAAAGTAGGAGAAAGAGGGGTGTACATTAGAAGGAAACAATACACATTGTTTTTTTATCCCCATCTGAATGATTCATATTTGCAAAAACGCTGTACCTGGTGGGGGCCGTGAAGTCGTTGGTGTAGTTCCCGAAGCACGTTTTGAAAACAAAACTATTTCAATCTCTAAGAATGGAGTTTTATACCCTGGATCACAAGTATTCTTGGATGAGGGATGTACTGGCGGACGTCTTTTCAATGACAGGTAACCAGTGTACATTCACGAAACAAAAGCAATGGGATCTCCATGACTGGAGATTTTGACGCGTTTATACGTTCTGTATGCGTGCACGAGTGTTGTACCTGGTGGGGGTCGTGATGTCGTTGGTGTCGAACCCGGAACACATTTTCAAAACAAAACTATTGCGATCGCCAAGAAAGGAATTTTATACCTTTACCTGAAATATTCTTGCATAATGGATGTACTGCCGGACGTTTTGTCAACGAGACGTAACCGGTGTACATTCACGGATGAAAAGCAATGGGATTTCCATGACTAATAATAATAATAATAATAATAATAATAATAATAATAATAATAATAATAATAATGTCTTTATTAATGGCGAGGCTCAGGCCATTGGGCCTGCTCTTCCGCCTAACCACTGAGTTTACATTGATACAGAGTAGTAACATATAAGAGGGGAGGGAAATCTGTTCATTTACGTCTGGGAGTGCAAAACTAGGGACCATCCCGGCATACGCCTTAAGAGATTGAGTATACCCAGAAAACCTCAATCAGGATGGCGGCTTAGGGCCGAACGGCATTATGGTATAGAAATGGAAGAGAAGAGAAAAATGAGAAAAGGGAATCAAAATGAAAAAAAGTACAAAATACGAACGAGAAAGAAGAAAGGAGAGAGACTAAAGGGGGGACAATCTCTACATTTATGACTGGGAGTGCAAAGCAAGGGGCCATCCCGGCGTACGCCTTAAGCAATTGAGTAAACCCAGAAAAACCTCAATCAGGATGGCGGCTTATGGCCGAACATTAATAAGAGGAATATGGTATGGATAGTAGTGAAGGTGAAGAGATGAGACGTTTAGGGGAAAGCGGTCGTAAAGACATAAATGGGGAAGACCTAAATGACTGGAGATTTTGACGCGTTTATACGTTCTGTATGCGTGCACGAGTGTTGTACCTGGTGGGGGCCGTGATGTCGTTGGTGTCGAACCCGGAGCACATGCCGGAGGCGAAGGCGCTGGCGGAGGGGCAGCGGCGGCCAATGACGCTCCCCTGCTGACGGACGGCGGCGTTCCAAAAGAGAAGCGCGCGCGTGTGGCTGCAGAGGAACTGCCCCGAGCACTTGTCGGGGTTCGTGTCTGCAAAGGAACCCCACAAACACCTTCGCTAAAAGGGTGGATATGACTTTAATTTGGAAATTGGTTTGATCTGGTCTCCTCCTTAGCGGAAAAAAATATAAATGTTGCAACGTCATACTCAACATTTGAATCCATAGCGTTTGTGCCAGAAATTGCCCTTAATATTAAATTTATAACGTTGTAATGTTATGCATATTTATGAAGATATTTAAGACATTTTATTACTTAAATTAAATTATTTTGTACATTGTAGTATCTGTTTTATAGTGATGATGTTTTAAACGATTTTCATAATTTAATAACTTACACAATGATTACACATTCTCCTATCTACATTGCAGAAGAAAATGTTATGAAATACAGTAGACATAACTACAAAATGTTTGACCGAAATACTGGTTTTGTAAGTCCCTGATACTAATAAGTGTATTTTACTTTCTCCTACATGAAGTAAATGACATAGTCGAAAACATAGGAAAGTCATAATGGTTTTGTGTACTTAATGCCGAAATGTGTTTTCGTCCAGGGTTTTCGTCTGTTCGTGAACAACATTAGAGTGTAAATCGTTCATAGGATACCCCTCAGATGTATTAAATTATCTATTTGGGTGAGTTTATGTACTTAATATGAAATGAATCTTAATTTTCGGGGGTACTTTAAACGAAGCACATACGAAAATTTCACATTTTCTCAAAAGTGTCTGCAAACGTCATATTTCAATGTTTTGCGGAAGAAAAAAAGAAAATAATAATGTCGCCTACCTAGTTTTTTTAAAAGATCGAAATTTCGATTCGAGAGAAAAGAGATTCGAGTAAGAAAATTTAAGAAAAAAATTGGAACCATTTATGAAAAAAACATTCTGTGAAAATAAGGATGACCTATATTTCACGCACAATTACACGAAAACTACACATATTTTAAAAAAGTTGTTCAGGAACGTATTTGAAGATCTGTCATTAAAACCTGATTTCATTGAGGAAAAATCTTTATCTTGAATATTGTACATGTAGGAAGACGACGAAATCAATGGACTTTTGCAAATTTCAGAAAATCAAGATTTCAACAAATTAGACCTGCAGCTTTCTCTTAAGTATTCGTGAAAAAAGTTCAACTAAACAAATTGGAGCATTTCTGAGAAAATGGAATTTAGATATTTCAACCAACATTTCTTTCAAATACAAATACAGTGCAACATTAAAAAGGATATTTTAAAAAAAATAAAAATACAAATTAATAAATACATACATGTTATGTCATGATTGATAAATCAGAAATAAATAGTATCAAATTGAATCTTGGCAAATGGCTGTGAATCTTGTAATATATAATGACCTAACAGTCATCTGACCGTCTCATCAAAAAAAGGACAGAGTTCGCCAATTCGAATCAGGCGCATGGAAGAGGCCGCAATTCGGTCTATATGAGGGACGATTCCGGGAACGGCCAAGAACGAGTCACGGCCGGTGGGCGGTCAGACAAGAGGAGGGAATGATGGCGGGTGATGTGGACGTGCTGTGTAACGCTGATAAGGTGAGATGGTGAAATCGGGTAGCATCAAGGACTAGAGGTGTGTGGATATACTATTACATGCATAGACGAACGCCCGGAGTATCGGACAATAATACAAGATTGGACGTTATTGTATTCGGAACGCCAATGGACGGAAATTATGAGGTAGAGTGAAAGCACGTGGTGTGGTGATGTATGCAGACCATAAATTAGTACTGTGTGGAGAAAATAACGATCCCGAACCAGCGAATCGCCATGAGAAGAGATAATTCGTTACGTAAGTGAATGATCAAGGTGCAGAACACCGGATAACGCACGGCGGCAGCTGGGGGGAAAAGAGTGGCCACGACGGCGACGAGCGACCAGCCCGGACCGGCGGCTTCAAGGACATTTGCAGTGACGGCGCTGTTCCCACGGCGGGAGTGAAACAGATAAGTAACGAAGTTCGTAATACATGTGAGAGGTGAACTGAACTATTACAGTCATACATGCGTTAACTTGCGTAGAATGGGAAGAGGGGATAATGATAACTGATTATAGATGTTCAATGAGGGGCGAGTGTATTGTCATTGCTTAGTGGTGGGGCAAACGTAGTACTGAGAATAAAACAGGAGACAGAATATTGATTAATGTATAAAAACATGGGATCTCTCGAATAAAAATGTGTATATTCCCAGTAGCATTAATCAATAGTAATGTTAGTTATATTATTATTATTCAATAATGTGATCTTTCTATTTATTAAATATTCTTGTTCTTTATGAGTTAATAAATAATTGTAACAAGTAAATTGATGCCAAATGAATCCAATAAGAGAAATGACAAAAACAAAACCAACATCATCCTAGTAAAGGCGCCCTCCCCTTGTCCTTGATAATTCTCGACTACAGCATATTATGCATTCAAAATTTTAATGTGTGGTAAGTACTTGCCCAGGGGTTTTTGAATCCCTAATTTGGGAACGGAGGTAAGTACGGTCACAATGGATATTCTCTGAGCGGAGGCCATCCATGTCGTCCAAAAATAACACTTAGATCTCATCTTCTAACATCTATCTCAACCTATTGATGTTTTTACGTGAGCTTGGCCTTTTTTTGCTGGACGCATGCCTTGCTTTATAATCATTTTTTCAAATTTAATTTTTTGTTTATTTTAGAACTGTTTGCTTTTAATAAGACATTGTATAAACAAATAATTTTTAATTTTAATATTTTTTAAATTAGGGAATATTTTCCTTCTGCTTTTACGATGGTGCCAAGATACAATTTCATACTATTTACTCCGTTTCATCAATCATGTCAACAACATGCATGCATTTTTAATTATATATTTGTAGACTCTTCATTAGATCTGTTAATAACAATCATTCATGTCTATGTATTGTGCATCATTTTTATAAAACATTTATGTATTTTCCTTTTTTTTCATGACGTGTAAAAGCCTGATGATAAAGGAACATCCTCTCTCGAAATGTTCCAACTATCGATTGTATCTTTGAAATAAATGTTTATTGAAATGTAGAAATATAGTATAGTAGTATTTTAAATTCTTGATTCTCAAGAGCTCTTCTGAACCAATTAATAAAGTAACAGACGGACACTAGGACACATTGTAACTATATCCTTGAGAAAAATTTGCAACTGTGGAGGATTTATGTAACGTATTCCCAAAAATCAAAATATTCATTTCAAACTCAGGGCCTTGAGGTCATTTAAATCAATCAGATTATATCAATTTTGGAGAAAACCGGCAGAACGACTAATGTTGACCTGAAACGGACGGAGAGATAGACGCACAGGTAGACACACCCACAGGCAGACAGACGGACAGGTAGACAGATGGCTGGAGAGACGGACGGTTAGAGGTAAAGACACACGGAGGCTGAAAGGGCGATCAGAAGGACGAAAGGCCATAGTGAATCATAAACATTCTTCACTACCACTCTTCAGCAATACACTTCAAGGTGACATGGAAATTAAATTCAGCCTGCACTCTCTATACATTTAAAGCAGTAATGTTACGAGCGGAAGGTCGCTGAACCGGAAGAAGAAGCGTGGGCCGGCGGGATCGGGCATAGACGTATTGTATAATATGTGCCAATATTCCATTGCATCCAAAGAAGAAATTCGCGCTATGCTGCGCCAGTTCTCACCGAAGTACGTGCATCCGGGCTGGACGAAGGTGCCGTTGTTGGCGTAGTAGTCGACGGTGCCGATGGTGGCGTCGGTGCCGAAGCGCGCGCCGTCCGTGTGCAGCGCCATCACGAAGCGCGCGTCGCCGGCCACCACGCCCTCCTGGCAGCGCCACGGCACCGGCGAGAACAGCGGACCCGCGGGGTCCAGCGCTGCACACGCAAAAACACACACATCTACCAACTCACCCATCGCCAGCGCGGCCACCACGCCCTCTGCAGCGACGACACCGGTGCCAACCGCGGACACACACACACACACCGTCAGGCAGTGCCTGCTGGCAGCGCCACGGCACCGGCGAGAACAGCGGGCCCGCGGGCTCCAGCGCTGCACACGCAAAAGCATACACATCTCCCCACCCATTGCCAGCGCGGCCACCACGCCCTCCTCGCAGCGCCACGGTACCAGTGGCATGAGCGGACACGCGGAGTCCACCGATGTACACCCACACACACCACCCACACACGCTGAACGTCAAAACATACACTTCTCCCCACCCACCCATTGCCAACGATGACACCACGCCCTCTTCGCAGCGCCACAATACACATCCACCTGCCCACCGCGAGCGGGACGGCTGGCCCTTGCACTGTTCAACACACACACCACATACACGCACACCCCACACCAGCGTTTAGAACTCGCTAACAAACTTCTTCTCACATTGCGGCTGAAGGATTCAGAGCAGAGGTTTCTAACGCTGTCCGTATTAACGCCCACAGGTGTTAAAGACATTTTAAAGTGCGGCAATGAAGATTAATGAGTTAATGGGTGGTCGATATCCGCATATTCACTGACAACTAATCAGTATAGTGAAGATTTCGATCGAGGGAGGTAGTTCAGGGCTTCAACTGATGCCACTGCAGTGCCTCTGACCGCGTGTTTGCTTCGCGACGGCGGGAGGATTGTAGACACAAGCTACACAGCTAGGTCGGGTTCTGTCGCTGTCTGGAGGAGAATTCTAGTGGCCGGCTTCTCTGTGGTTTCTCCGATCGGTACCAAGCTAATGTCGGGTCAGTATCCTAACAATCCGGCCAAGGACAGTGCGTGATCTCTGCTTCCGCTTCCTTGTCCTATCCTCTCCCCTTACACACACACTTACACTAACATGCACCACACTATCACATATTCCGGGAGACCGGTCGGGAGCTTAGAGCTTGTCCCGGCTCGGGCGGTGCTCCGCTGGTGGGAGGGTCCTGGTTAGGGCGAAACCTCACTAGCCGATGGTAGGTCGGTGCCGGATCTCGCCATCCAGCGGAGGAAGATCACTGCCATCTCCCGAGAAAAAACATCCACTACACTAACGGGACTAATGACCGAAGCCGTTGACGCGCCCGGAAACACGAAAAAATCAATCAATCAATCAATCAACAACTCGCTGGGGATTGAGAATGTTATCAAGGGGAAAGCCTCTTCCGTCGCCCCTTCCTTGCTCAGGGAAGGCAGCGGCGCTTGCCATCGTGATCGCCACTCACCTGCGAGAAAGACGATGGTGAGGGCGGTGAGGCGGCGCGAGCAGTAGCCGGCAAGGTGAGCGCCCAAACTGTGGCCCACAAACACCATCGTGGTCACGTTGCTGCCATTCGAAAAGTTGTCGAATGCTGTCGCTATCCACTGCGCCACGTTGGGCATTACGGAGACCACCTTCGTGTACTCCATCTGGTTGATGGTCGACCAATCCACCACCAACAGGTTGGTAGTGGCGTTGGCGAGGTACGCTGCAGCAGAGACACAGGTGCACTGATTGAAACACTTAGTCGAAAATATGTTTTCTTGCAGAGTAGCAATTTATATTGGAAAACTGACGAAAAGTGATACATAATTATTCGAGAAAGACCCAGCTGAGGTGATGCTGCGAGGGGAAGATTGAATTTCGCAATGTGGAAAGGAACAATAATGTTCGTGAGACGTAAGACGTTTTGTCATCCAATATGTTGCCGTTTTCTCTTTTTAATTTAATGTTGCAACCTGCATTTTCGTCGGTAATCAACTCAATAAAAAATTCCAGTGTCAGGCAACTATCCAGATTATTGTAGTGTAGAATGTCAAATCAATGTTGTGCCCTACAAAATTTATAGTAAAAGAAAAAGAGAACGTGTTTTTTCAAAGTTTCTAATAAAGAAATTCAATAAAGCATTAAAGCAATTAATTCCCCAGAAATTTCAAGAAAATATTGTATAAGAATTCCAAAAATTTCGTTTGGGGAAATAAACACATTGTGACAGATCACATGCCAAGGTGATGCTTTAGGCTATACTTCGGTGTTTAACAGAACTAGTTTGAACGGTACGCACTATCTCTGATGGGATCTGGGAATCTCGAATGTCCATGTAACGACCTGCACGCAATAAATAAAATGTGCCCATTATGAATTGAGATCGACTGTGCAATTTTCTACATGAGCGCTGAGGACACCTGACCGTCATCCTTTGAACATGTACGTGCATTGCGAGGACTGCAAAGGCAGGCCATAGGACATCGCATACATTTTCATACTGACATATTAACCATTTTCACCCGAGGTATTAATTATATACATAAACACGTATTCAGATCTTGTATTAAGGGCCTTAAAATTTGTTGGCGCCTATGGTCAAGAAATATGAACATCTGCGACGACCATCTACTGTTCACTAGGAACATGATTTGCTGTAAAGAGCAATTAAATTTCCATGTCTCTAGGCATACTTATCCATTGTTTTTTATTTTAGAAGAAATCATTGATTAGCCAACGTACTAAATGTAGCGTTATTGCAGTATTTGGAATTTCATAAAGCTAAAGTTAGCCTAATTGAAACATCGATTCACAGAAAAATGAGCGAGAAAAATTGAAGTACAGAAGCGCAGTCTCTATAACGGCCAGTGCAAATACCTCCTACAAGCTAGAGGTCGCCCAAAATACAACCCTGAGAATTATCACTGGTGCTGCCAAATAAACACCCATCGCCGCAATGGTGGCCCAAACCAACATCGAGCCAATGTAATGTCGCAGAAAAAGCCCTCCCAAACGTTTTGGGAGAGACAGAGTCTAATATTATCACAAAAATGGGAAGAGTGTAAGCAAGCAACCTACCGTCTGAAGTCCCAACACACCCCACTCGCCATAGCGAACCGGATTAGATAGAAATATAATATCCCACCGGCTGATGCCGCACCATTCCCCAGGACCTTGAGTTTGTCCGCCTCCTACCCACTATGGAGCTACGTCACAGGGAACATTACCTCCCAAAGGATTTATCGCCAGACATCACCTTTAGAATATGCGCTCATAAGACGATACACTCAAAGTTCCCAGCTCAAGAATGGCTCCTCATTAACTGCGACGTCTCCTCCATGCGAAGGCTTGGATGAACGGGAGCGGGACACGCCTTGACCGCCTTCCAGAGCTCTGTGGCTGTAGGGGCCCCCTGAGAAAGAAGTTTCTGCAGTACTGGAAGCTACCAAACACATGGAGCGCCTGAACTCCACACGAAATGCTGTTTTCTTTATTGACTGCCAGGCAGTAATACTTGCGCTCTCGAATAAACAATATACAGGCTGCTCCATAACCCTCCAGTGCCTCCCTAAACTCTCAAATTTGCTGGAAAAAGGATGGCAAATTACTCTGCAATGGATCCCGAGCCATGTTGGGTGGGGGTAACGAGAAGGCAGAGCACGAAGCACGGCACAACCCTTCCCCATCCTTCAAGCTCTCAGACCTATTCTGCTAAATCTTCCATCACACGAGCCGTCAATGCGTGGATCAGAGCGCGCCATTCGTGAACCAGCACTGGAAAGAATGGGAATCATCTATCCCTCGTAACCCGAAGAGGTCCATGGGTGTTGCAGCCTTCACAACTACTACAGCCCATGACTACCTAGCCTCTCACCTGCATCGTGTGCAACCACCCAAAGATAGATGCAGTTCACCTCCCTGAATGTTCTGCTCTAACAGTCGATCTACAGATGGCGACGGAGACCACATGAAGGAAACTGCACGTCTGTTCTGTCACGCGTGACCAAATGGCTAACATGCAAGGATGGCGTTGGCTAGTAAGTACAGAAAAATGGCTAAAGTTTGGAGTTAGATTTTTTAAATTTCTGCATCTTGAAATGTTTGAATTCCATAAGTATACGAAAGAGAACGAAGAAAATTACAATCAGCATTGAGGACTTTTTAAAGGTTTTAAAGGTTCTAATGTAATACTACTAGCATTTATAAACTATGTAAGAATGACAATGTATTTACCATCCACTACGTCCAAAGAGTAGCCTGTGCTTGTAGCGGTTTTCGTCCAGCCTGGAAAGAAGCAGGTCGCTGACCGGGAGAAGTTCCAATGGCCTGCGGTGAGCAGATTTTTGATGGTGTCCAGAGATTCAATTTGGTAGTCGGTGTTTTTGGGCCTAAGAAATGAGAAATTTACGATTTTATGACATAATTTAAAAATCTGATAGGATATTTTCAGCACGTGTCTCTGCAAACAATGTTATTTGGAGATCTAAAACGTAGATGGGAAAAGGAAGCGTTGGATCGAGAATTTCAACGACTGTTTTCCCGATGCCAAACCAATGAAAGAGAGACACCTTGCAGGAGATCATGCCAAACGCCACGAGAAAGGGAATGAAAGCATTTGAGAAATCAAATAGTTCCAGATTTTCATATATTCGCTATTGAAGTTTGTGAACTCTGAGAAAAGTCGCGGTATATCTCTAACGGAGTCCGTCATTTGTGTTATCGGCCGAGCGTCGTTTCGGATTACCAACTTCTTTTAAAAATTTCACAAAAATACGAAGTATCTTGGATTTGAAAAGGAGAACTCATACGGCATATTATGCAACAACAATTACTTCCAATCAAAACCAACTCGAAACACTTAGAGAAATGAAAAGCCGATCACAACAACTGGCGTCCGCTTGTGTTTTTTTAATTTTTCGGATTGTGAAATGGCGATATCACAGCTAATTATTACAACAAAAAAAACGAATTACATTATTATGCCGGTTGTGTGGATACATATAACGTAAGCTATGCAAATCGCCAATGACACTCACGAAGGAAGTCTAAACAGAGTAATTAACGAAGAGAGTGGATATACAGGGGTATATTTGCAGGAGTGGTATGGTCAAGAAACGAGCGACGATAGGAGCGTGTTATCTTCTTTATCACGAGTGCAATTATACCTCTATTCGTGTGTTTCGTTCAATATTTTTTCGTTTCCATTTAAGGAAAAATTTAAGAGAAAAGAATTTTGAGAAAAATAAGATTTTTGAGAAAAACAAACACATCATCATTCGAGGCATTCATTTGATTTATTGCTTCTCAAAATATCTATTTTAGTAGCCCTTGCATTGCATTCTTGTTATCACCATAGTTGCTTAGAAATATCATAAATGCCTGGAAATGGGAGATATTGAATTCCGAGTGAAATATTAGAAGAAGCTGACAAAGCCACAAAAACATTATGTTTCAAGAAGATTAAGGACAGGTATAAGAGAGAATACAAGATGTATAAATATTGGTAAGTTAAAAAACGAGTCACTTCTGACTCAGTTTTGCTGGCGTATATTTTAGAACGGGTAAACGCAAGTGACGTTTATATTTTTTTAACATTTTTGAAATGCTAAGATAAAATGTTTTACATGTTTAAATGTCAAACATTTAATTTATTCATGCTTACATGTAAAATATTTAAGTTTTACATTAAATTTACATGTAAAACATTCAATTTATTATGTAAATATTTTATTTGTTCTATTGTCAACTCTAACCAACGTTTATTTTACCAATTTTCTTTCATTCATCATTTATATCTAGTTGATGTATATACACTTCCTAACACTTTAGGTAACACTTTTTGTTAATTTATAGCACAAAAACTATGATCGATATAGCTTTCATAAGCGTGTCACATAAAAGAGGGACTCAAATAGTTTTGTTCCAATTTTACTGCAAATGCTTGTAGTTTCCGCATTTGCCGTAGTTGGCGTTTTCTAAAGATGGTGACTTCTGGAGAAGAGTGTGCTTTCTGTGTGCTGAATTTTGACAAAATAAAAATGCTATAGGTGTGCAAAGATATTCAGTACTAAATAGGGTACATGAAACACTTGCCATACTCTTCGTAGCATTTCCTCAGTTACAGTGGTGGCATCGTCTTCCATCCTAAGCTTGAGTTCCTGCGATTTTGTGGTAAGGTGACACATCCCACAATTTTGAGGTATCCCCTAGAAAGAAGTCACAAGGAGTGATATCTAGGGATTAGGAACCATCTTTGAAACAAGTATCCATATTTACTGCTCGTCCAATCCAGCGTTGAAGTATCTCGCTGTTCAGAAATTCATGAAGTCATTATGGTAATGAAATGGGGCTCAGTCTGCTGGAATAGGAAATTGTGTGAACAACCATTGCTGTGACATATCCAGGTACCTATGTCCAGTTAGTGTTTTGTGTGAAGAAGTGTTCTACGAACTGATTTTTTCGGGCTCCTTATGTAAGCTTCTCACACACTTAACGTACTCTTTACTCAATCTTTGACATTTACTTTTTTTGGACACAAGCAATCCGTACTCACAAATTTGTCAGGTATAAATAGTCCTGATTAGTGCTTCTGTGCCATACTTAGCTCTGAATTTCCGTTGCACAGCCACAGCACTCTTCTTTCTGTATATTCCCCGCAGGGGGAATTACGATAGCGTAGGTTGTCGTGGATTGTGGTGGAGTGTCGTAGACGACCCCCGGATCCTTCGCTCGCTGCGCCGCTCACGTCGTTAGCCTGAAGGTGCAGGCAGTGAGAAGGCGATGCAAGCTCCTGGTTGGGTTCCCCGGCACCCACGTTGGGCTAGGCGCGGACTTTTGGGCAGGAGCGGGCGAAGGATGCTTTTCGGAGTACTCTGAATCCCACATGTAGAAGTCCGGCGGGAAAACTGATATCACCCGTCTGGTTGCCCAGGTTCCAGCGCTACCTACGTCGATAGCCTAAAGGTGTAGGCAGAGGGGAGATGGGATGGGGGATCCAACCGCCCGGACCTTAGTTCGGGTGGCCCCATTGGAGCTTCCGGCTTCGTCGTGCCAGTGGCCCGATACTCTGGACAAAGAGGAGGGAACTTGTTCCCAACGCATTGTTTTGACATCGGCACTAGCCTGGAAAGCTAGGAGCTCTGAGCTGGCAGGGCGGCCCTTACCCTGGTATTTTATGGGGAGGTTGCCGTGAGGGCAAGCTGGGTTCCGGCTGGATCCGAATATCAGCCCGTCGGCGTACTTGTGCGTATAAAGGTGAAAAGCCATAGGTGTCCGCCCCGGGGACTTGTCCACCTTATGAAGGAAGGTTCATGTGGTGTTGTAGGCCACATGGGGTTCGTACTGTACATTCTAGCACATAGAAATTACACACTTCTCCAGAAGTCACCATGCTTACGAAACGCTAACTACGGCGAATCCGGTAACTACTAGCATTTGTTACAAAATATGAACAAAATCATTTGAGTTCCTCTTTTATACGACATGCATATGAAAGCTCTATCGTTATAGTTTTAGTGCAATAAAATAAAAGAAGTGTTATATACTTTAGAAAATGCTGTATTATCGGAGGACGTTCTCTTGAGCCCTAACTGCGCTAGATACAATAAGAACGGGGAGTTTGATTATTTTGTCGATAAGAATATTAGATCAAATTTGTAGCTCATTTTTTATGCAAAATATATCCATTACACGGGAGCGAGCATTTCTGGTTATCAGATTTTCTCAAAAGAGCTCATTGCTTTCATTTACACTCAATTAAAGCTACATTAATAAAGGAGGGGGTAGGTAATTTGGGGCACAAGAAATCATGCATGTGCAATGCTAATCTGTGAGGTACATTTTTGTTCGATTCATGGCCGACTGGAAATACTTTGACGTCTGTGTTATAGTGAATTAACTAAACAATTTTGATCATTTTTTGCTGAATTCTTATGGGTTGTTGAGTTTTAAGTGCACTTTTGTAAATTCATAAAGTAATATAATATTGCTTGGCGGTAGAAATAATGTGAGAATGTATGTAGTACAACAGTACCGGTAGTTCGCTTAATTAGTAATACTTATTTGGACGATTCAACTATAAAGCAACTACATATTCATACGCCCGTTGGTGTAATTCAGACTTTGGAAGGAGTGTCTGTTCGTAACGGTTAGTTATGTGGTATCAACTGTGTGAGAGTGAGGTATTTCGTAATGTTTCCTTGAATGTTCTGCTGACATGGTAATTCAATGGGATAGCGTTCCCTCACTATGTTTAGCACCTGAAGATGTAACAAAACGAGTTACGAAACGTTGTGAAATTACTGAATAAATGATTGTCATAAAAAACTTTGGATACTTTTATTTGTAAATTTATAAAGCAACTAACTTATTTTAACACGTTCTACTCTCGAAATGCAACTCAACCCGTGAAGTCTCTAGTGCGAGCGAGGAGGTCAAGCTCCCTTCGTTCGTGAAGCCTCAGCGAACAAAACCCTGCCATAAGACTTTTTGTGCGAACTCCCAAGGCTCATGAACGACATTCTACGTGACTCTAGGGTAGGCAGAAAGAGGAAAAGACAATGATAGCACTCCGAACCGGAGATGTTGCTAGTTGCATGTTTTTTCGTAATTTAATACCTAATATTAATGTTGATTCTTGATGGAAACTTGTAATTTAAGTATCCAAATTTATATATCCACATACATTTTACAAATCAAATGTGCGTTATGTAGAAAGAATAAATAAATGTTACTATTTTGAAAATTATCACATTAACAATATCTTTAATTTCTATTTCAAAAGGTTCATCAAACGGAACCCGAAGGACCAATGTAGTGGGTACAATGCATTGTATATTGCAGACTCCGGATTTTTTTTATCCATGAGTTTCGAAGCGCCTAATTCTGAATACTTTACTTACAATAACACCAAAACATCATCTTTAAAGAAAATGTTTCTAATGTCAACATTTTTTGTTTCTTATTAATATAACGGTAGTTGAATAATTTCTCAAAGCCAATTATGAAAGCCATAAGATGAATGATGTACAAGTAAGAGAGGTAAATGATAATAATAATAATAATAATAATAAAAATAATAATAATAATAATAATAATAATAATAATAATAATAATAATAATAATAATAGCGATTTCACTCACCCGTAAAATAAATATATTTTGATTGTTGCTCTTAGCAAGGCCACTGAAATTAGAATCAAAAATAAATTAAAGTATTTGAAAAATATTGACATGTAGCATACATTTTTAATTCAAAATTAACTAACAAAATACTTTTGGGTTTGAAGATTTTTTTAATTGATAGAATTGGTTTAAACTGTAGTAAATATTGTACAATGTTAAATTTAAGATAAAGAATAAAAGTTTTACTTATTTTAAAAGGAAAATTTCAAAATATTTTTGAATAAGGTAAACCAACCAAATTAGGCAGCATTATATGCAATATCATAATAGACAATCAAATACAGTGAAACCTAGATAATTCGAATGCTTAGAATCTTCTAGTTCCTGGCCTTATTTCTTAAGCACGCAATTTCGTACCTCCACCTAGTATTGTTCACACATCCGTCAATAACTTGTTTCATTTTTTCCTGTGCAGATTGGATAGGCATGCAGTGAAGTTTCATTGTAATGTGCCTTAAATTGCTATTGGTTCTTTCATGCATTTATAAAGACCGCGAGCGTATATTTTCAAACATTCATTTACCTTCTGAATCTGACAAAGAGTTGCAAATAAACGTCGAATTCACAAAGGAGATGGCGCTTATCACTGCAGTTGAGAAGGCAGAATTGGGTGAGAACATCGCCAGCAGAACGCTGGAAAGTGAGTTGTTGCATGTTTCTGAAAAACAAAACTCTCATTAATGTCGCTAGAAGGAAAACCTTGGTATACTGGAAGGAAAATCTTGAAAAATACTGTGGATTCAGCTTTACCAATTTCTGACCCAATTACTTATGTTCGTCAACGATTAGTACCTTATAACACCTACAAAGAAATCTTTGCTACAGAAACTTGTCAACCTCGATTCTCTAACTAGAAGTACTCGACAAGTTGATGACCTGGCTCCTACCAGGAACGCTCGAATACATCAACAAAGAGCTGCAGTTGGCCTCCGGAGCACAGCCTCCGAGTGATTGAACCGGAGCTCGTGATTATTCCACTCCTCCGGTTGTCTCCGGTTCAACTGACGGAGGAAAAGCAAAATTGGAGGTTCGGTTGTTCTCTTAATTGTTTACATAAGTAACGAGTTAGAGTACCTAACCTAACCTCTTCCTCACTATCCATCAATAAAGAGTTGACACTTCCAACAAGAATGATTAACAACGATAGCTAGTAGCCTTTCACCTCCAACAGGTTGTTCTCAGAGGTGTTTAACATGGTATCATTTGCTTCCAACAATCTTCACAAAACAGCAATCGTAATGTTGGTTGGTTTTATATTACATGCGTTCCCTTATTGCAGCGTCATGTATCAAGTTCAGCTAATATTTTCTTTCCGTGCACTTATTTTTATATAAAAAAATCTGTTCTCCTCTATAGACACTATGGTAGGTTTTGCAGTATTCTTGAAGAATTTTATTTAATTATTTATTTTATTGCGGTGTTATATTCCAGAATATTTTATATGATTTTCTTGAGCAGTGTCCGTGCTACGATTTGGTAAACCATTTGTGGAGTTTTGTCCAGATGCATTATTGCTACTACGTAACAGCTCGAAGATGCCAAAATCTTTTCAAATGACATGTTTGTCTTTCTTTTCTTCTTTTTCGGTCGTCGTCCCCAGGCGGGTGTTGGCGATCCAGGCCCAACACACGAGAACAAGGAGGACAAAATGATTAAAGAGAGCAAACGTAACAAGGGGACAAGGAGGACAAAAGGGACAAACAGGACATGGGCACAAATGGGACGAAATGGGAAGGGAAAGGGAGACAAAAGTACATATTTATCCAAAGATTTACGAGCACCGGTAAAATCTAAACCCGAGAGTCCGCTAAAATATACTAATGGTCCCGGACGGGACAAAAATAGAGCTATAACTTTCCAATGCAATCAGACAAGTCTTAGTTTCGTTAGTTTTGGACAGTTTTATGATAGTTTTGTGTTCAATACAATCATCCTAGTCGAGACAAGCTTGCTCAGTATGGTAATGCACACGTGGCCCTTATCCCCAGGCGCAGATAAAAAGCAGGGCCCCGGCATAGACCAGGGAACAGCGCTCGCTGGCAAAAGTCGACACGAAAATGCTCAATAAATACATACATACACACACGTGTCATGCAGAAAATTCTTGCCTTATCATGAGAAACTGCCAAGACATATCAAAATTTAGGCAAAACATGAAGAGGACCAGAACCTAGGATCGAAACGCAGAAGCTTTAGAGTAATATTATGTCTGAAGTTTAAAAAGGTAGAAGAGTTCAATAACAGTCAAAATATTATTACCTTAAAAAAACATTACAAATGTTTATGTAAAAATTGAAAAACTGCCTGAAATAAATTGGGATCAAATCAAAACATATTTTAAAAATATTAATTGGCTAGCTTTTCATATTTGCATCACCCTCTTTCCAGCTGCCATTTATCGCCGCCCAAAGAATATTTTTTTACAATTTCTAATTTTTTGGTCTCTTGATGGTAGTAGTACTAATTGTAATCATTCGACTAATACTAATGAATTGGAATTGTTTCAGTACGGGACTCAAAGGAACTGCTGTGATGTATTTATTTGAGATTAAGATATCGATAAATAACCTTTCTGAGTGCAGAATGGTAATCCTCAATATGTGCTTCATAAATTATCAAACATTTTGAAATATTTATCATGGGGTCTGGATTGCATTTGATTGGCAGGAAATGTAATGAATTCAGTTTTGGACGTGTGAGATTTTAAATTTGTTTCAAAAGATGTAAAGAAACCCAAACTTATTTGGATGTAAACTTGTGATCAGCAATGTGTGTTTGAAGATAAAGAAAATTAGTGTCACCTCTTGACGCTTAGTTTGGTGTAGCGATATGACAGTACGGGTGATTTCTGGCATTGTTCGAAAATATTGAACCTTTTTTGTTATAAAACACTAGCAAAATACCCGGCGTTGCCCGGGCTTTCTTCATATTAAATCCTTGCGAATGTGGGAAAAGATAAATTTTGTACAAACCACAGTGTTTAATATTATTATTTTTAACGTAATTGGTTCAAATTTAATAAAATACTATAATTTTATTTTATTTTATTTTATTTTAGAACACATGAATGAGCTTAGATGAAAGTTTTCTAATCTTGTGCACCTCTAGCGAATAAATTAGGTACCAGTTTTGCTGGAGCACTACTGGACTCTGGCGGAATATATTAGGAACCACGTGCTCTTAGCGAGAGCGAGAAATGGTCGCGGTGCATCTACAATCATATTATTTAAATTATTTATTTGCCGCATTTGCGTTGTGTTAGTCTTCACGAAACTTTGCAATGACACTGCGACAAGCCTGAAGAAGAGCCTGTAAACATTTTATACTATTATACGTTTTTTTGTGGTATTGATGTCGGTTACACGTCGTTGAATTCACTTTTATTAGTATAGATTTTAATGGAATCATTCTCTCTCAATAATTGATTCTGAATAATCTTAAATTGTTGAAACCACTTTTAGGAAGTTGAAAATGTGTACAGCCATTCATAAGTATGAGTCATTTATGATAATATTCGAACGGCTTTACCATGTATCATTTTGAAATTAAGCAAATGAGACCAACCTTACTTTAAAGTGATGTGTTCTCTGCGATGTGATTAATAGTACACTAAATGGTTTCCAAGGTCTACCCTGTGGATTGCAAGTTTTTAAATGGTGAATTGAGAGTATAAAACCATATTTGTTTTACCATTCCTTATTCCTGGTAACTGGGTGTTTATTTTATCTTCCGCCAAAGATGGCGTGCCGCTTGCCTCAGCGATCGAGCCCTCGGTTCCCCGGGGATTTGCCAACAAGGGCCCGTTCATCCGGCGCGTTCGTCGTTCGGCCCGTCCGGCCGATTCACCAGTGTCCTGAGAGTCTTCAATTGAGCATCATGACATTTTATTTGAAGGAGAGAATATTTCTTTACGACACCTTCGTTCTTCTTAAGTCTACCAGTAAGTTCTGCAAGAGGTTTATTAACAAATTTCCGGGCGTAAATAATTCACATCAATCGACAATTCTGGAGCTTGGAAAGAAACTTCGCATCCATGGAATTTTAATTGACAAACAAAATTTCGAAATGCCATGTCCTGTCAGACGAGAAGGTGAACGAAATCTCTGCCAGATTACGAAAATCTCCACGAAAATCTTTGAGGTGTCTATAATTACTTTCAACAGGATTCGGCAACTGCTCACACTACTGTACATCCATGACCTTTTTAAATAATGTTAATAATGATTATCGAATAATTCGAGTTATGCCCTCCTAAATAACCTGATCTGACTCCTTGTGACTTTTCCCTTGAACGATCAGTTCTATGCAGAAAACCCGCACTCGGAGAGATCCGCCGCTCTATTGAAGAGAAAATCGCAGCAATTCCATGAGACTTTCTTCAAAGAGTAAATTAGAATATGTTCCGGAGGCGTCAAAAATGCATTCGAGCCGAAGGACACCGCTTTCAGCATCTTGTTTAAGGTGAGATAAGCTCCGCAATAGTTCGCGTGTGGCAGCAGGAGTGAGTCAGCACTTCCCCGGGCGACGCCGCACGAATCTTCGGCGAACGATAAAATGAACACTCTCTATTAACCCAGTGTCTCATCTTGATTTCTGTAATTGGACTTATCCTGAATGCTTTAAAAGTCGTTTGTTTAGTGTACATAAATATTGAATAAAAGAATAAATCAATAAATTATTTTTAAAATGGTCAATATAACAGAAGAATATGTTATTAATGTACAGAAGTCGCACTATTATATTATTATAAACTTATTATATATTATGTAATAAATATTAAGAAAAATTTCTGTCTTTAAAAAAATCAAAGACCAAAAATATTATGTATATTGAAGAATATAGACAGAAAAAATAATTTTAATAGTGCAAAATGATTTTTACTATCTTGATTACTTATGTGCTTGATAAAATATTAAGCGGCTATCAATTTTTATCTTATGGTTTAGAATTTGTAGGAAAAGAAACACAAAATTCCTTAGTGTTAAAACCCCAAAACATTTTGTTTTGTATTGGGACAGAGTATTGAAATTTTGTAAAATAACCCAAAATTCCCTTGCTTCACGATACAATAATTTTGATTTGAGAAAGTGTGGCGATTTTCAAGTAGGCTAAGTGGCGCCGAATTTTCTTGTTTTGATGGTATAATCAATTTTGAGTTTTGAAAAACCAAAGGGTGTTAGCTTTACCAGCTTCATTTTTGAAAACCTTAATTTCGAAAGGTAGAAAAATTGTTTCTGGTGTCTTTAATTAGCCCAAAATTATGGCGCAAGAATTTTTAAGTTTTTAGATGTTAGGGTGGTTTTCGTTTTCTGTGCTTGCAGTTAATGGTCGGTTTTGTAGCTTTAAAATTTAAAAGGGTCTAAATGTGGCCAAAATTCACTAATTTTTTTGGTAAAATGTTTTGTGTTTTGTTTATGGAGGCTTGGTGGTTTGTAGTTTATGGAGGTATGGAGGTTTATGGTTGTTGGAGGCGCTAGATTCAGCAATACCATTTTTAAATCTTAAATTCCGGGTATTTGGAGGTACATTTTTTGCAAACAAAGTCTGAAATAAGACCAAATTTATGGAGCAAGAATTCTTGAATTTCGAGAAATTGGAAGTGCTAGCATTTCCGAAATATCTTCTTACTGCTGGAGCCAAATTCAACCACACAGAACGTGACCCGTATGTGCTCGTAGTACATATGACATTTTCTAGAAAACAAGAGTACGGTACGGCTTAATGTGAACGGACGTAATGGAAGGAAGGAGTAATAATCGGTCCCAAGAATGTGGAAGTAAGGAATGTGCTCGGCCCGAGGACTCTTTCTGAAGGAACTACTCCTCCAGCATCCACCTGGAACTTGGGGAGGAAACCATAAGAACCATCGCCCCGAGCAGCTGGCATTGAGGCGCACGCAGCAGTGTCCTCTGCCAGTTCATTTTTTCAGCTGCGCGATTTGATTTCTTTGTGGACCGGGAGCGGTAGTTCAGTGCATCAACTGATGTCATTGCAGCGCCTCTGACCGGGAGGTCCTAGGTTCGAGTCCTGACGGCGGAAGGTTTTTCGACACTAGCTTTTCAGCTAGGTCGAATTCAGTCGCTGTCTGAAGGAGAATTCTAGCGGCCGGCTGCTTTGATCGGGAGTTTTCCGTGGTTTCTCCGATCAACACCAGGCGAATGCCGGAGCAGTACCCTACCAAACGGGCCACGGACCGCGCGCGATCTGTCCTTCCTCTTCCTTGTCCTATCCTCTCCTCTTACACACACACTTACACTAACATGCACCACACTATCACATATTCCGGGAGACCGGTCGGGAGTTTAGAGCTTGTCCCGGCTGGGTCGGTGCCCCGCTGGTGGGAGAGTCCTGGTTAGGAAAAACCCACTAGCCGACGGTAGGTCGGCGCCGGATCTCGCCATCTAGCGGGGGAAGATCACCGCCAGCTCCCAATAAAAACATGCACTACACTAACGGGACTAATTTTGCTGATAGACGAAGTCGACACTTATTTTGATATGGTTGAAATTATATGTTTCATTACTTTGAACTATAGAGTTTCTATTTATTTAAAAAGAATCAGAGGATCAGTATTCAGCGACGTCGGATGAGTTATTTCTCAGCAGGCACTGATAGATTAAAGTTGAAGACAAGATGCGTCACCACGCTTCCCAGACTATGAGGCCAACATGAGAAATTAGCGTTATTTGGTAACACAATGACTTGTTAAGCAGTCTTGCCTGCTTTCTGTTCTTGTTTTTTCACCCTGCCTAGCAAAAGTGTTGCCTAGATGTATTGGACTAGCCTTGGTGTCCAATTCATCATGTCTATTATGTCACTGCAGTACCCCTGACCAGGATGTCCTAGGGTTTGAGTCCCAATGGTGGCAGGATTTTCAATATTAGCTACATAGGTAGGTTGAATTCAGCTGCTACCTGGAGGAGAATTCTAATAGGTGGTTGCTCTGAGAAGTAGTTTTCCATGGTTTCTCCTTCCAACACCAGGTAAATCTGGAGCAGTACCCTAATAAATGGGCCACAGACTGCATACAATATTTCCCTTTTCTTCCTATCTCACCCCTTATTTACACACTTACTTGTACTACACTATCACAACAGTCAGGAGCTTAGAGCTTCTCCCAGGTTCTGAGAGGTACTTGATTGGGGAAAATCCCCCAAGCCAACATGCTGGATCACCCTATTCAGTGGGGGAAATCACCACCACCTCATGCAATAAAAACATGCACTATACTTCCAGGACTAATGACAGCAGTTGATTCACCCAGAAATTCTAATCAGTGAATTGGGAATTACATTAAACAAAATATAAGAATCGAGGCTTTGCCAACAAAAGTTAATCTACATCATAAACCTGTGTGGAATTGATTTTGGGAGATTATTATTTCACAATTAAGTATCACTACTGTCCTAGTCCTCTTAGGTAACCAAAACTTCAGCTGTGAACATTTATTACTTTCTTGTGAGATGACTTATGTTTTATTTCATAATCGTGAAATAATTTTCGAAATAAGGTATTGTCTTCTTGCTTCAGAATAACATCCAATACTTCACAAACGTGACTAAGTAGGCCAATAGAAACAAAGGAAATCTTTAAGGCTATGAGGGCAAAATAACTGTTCCTTCAACTTTGAATGGAAATATAGGTTTTTACAATGTAAGCTTATGGAGCCATCATAAAAGATACCTTTTTACAGGTATAGAAATGTAGTCAACAAATCATGGCAATCTATTTTGACACATTTTACTTACCCTTAAATTTAAAATGTGGGTCTTTGGGAGTTAGCCATTATTTTTATTCTTCAAGGATTTTCACTAAGTTTCTGTTATTGTTAATAGGAGTATAGTAATTATAAATTAGGGTCCCCTGGCCGAAGGGATAAAAGGCACTGACTTACTGCGACGTGAGGGGACTTGACAATTATTAAAAAAAAGTAAAAGCACATTAATGGAGGATTACTCCCAAGTGTAAAGCGACCAACAAATAATGACCGAAGCAGTTGACGCGCCCGGAAACACGAAAAAAATCAATCAATCAATCATTTCTTTGTGCATATTTAGTGTTACTGGGCGCGTAACCGGATGTGGTCACTAGTCCCATAAGCGATGTGTATGCTAGTGCCGGTGATCTCCCTCGCTGAAATGTGAGAACCAGCGCCAACCTACGCGTCGCTCGGCTGGCGATTGTTCACTCTCCTGGGAGGGGCGCTGTGTAGGGATGCCAACAATGTTCATGCAAAAGGGAGGACACTGGATAAGGAAAAAACGCATCAACATACTAATTTTAATAAATATTTAATTTATACCAAACTCAGCTCAATTGCTTTCTTCTCTCTATTTGCGATTCAAGTGAAAAGAGTCGTTCACAAAATGCAGGTGAAAATGGACTGAGGGGCTATTTTATTTTAGTCGTAGACAGAAACTCTATCTACATTCGCGTGTTAGCGTTCAGAAAAGGGATATTCATTTTCTATTCTAAATTAAATAAATGATATAACGTAGCAGATGTTAGGTATGTGATAAAACAAATGACAACAAATGTTAAAAATTTACTAAAGAAGGACATTTAGAATACAAAGCAGAACGAAAGGACAATTGACGTCAATGGAGGACTGTCCTCCCAAATGGAGGACGGTTGGCAACCGTAGCAGTGCCCAGGCCACGAGAAACCCTTGGCTCCTGACTCATCTCCCGGCATGTGTGGTAGTGCATGTTAGTGTAGGTGAGTGTGTAAGGGGTGAGGATATGACAAGGAAGAGGAAGAAAAGATCGTGCGTAGTCCATGCCCCGTTTGTAAGGGTACTACTTCGGCATTCGTCTGGTGTCTATCAGAGAAACCGCGAAAAATTGCTGATCGGAGTATCTGCTACAAGAAATTTGATGCTATCGGGACGAACTTAACGACGCAATATTTCGTTTCCAGTTATATTTTTGCTACTTACCGGAACCAGATACAGGGGGCCACAGTGAAGTCGGTAGTGTCACCAACTGCTCGAGTGAAAATGAAGAAACAGAGGCCACGCAAAATAGAACGACCCCCAGGTGCACCATTGTATATGCGTTGAAGTAAACTTAAGGGACATTGCTGCTTTTAAGCGATCAAAACTCTGCTCTCGCAAGAAAAAAATGATTTAATCGTTCGCTTGTCACACCTTCACTGTTATCGTAATATCCGCGCGCTATCATCTTTGTTCTATGTTCCGTAGGGGACGAAAAAGTGGTCTATCGGTTCATAAGTGACATTACAATAATCTTGAAGGTGTGACAAGCGACCTATTAAGTGAGACTATTTTTCTTGCGAAAACGAAGAGTTTAAGTTGGGTTCAGTCCCCGTGTGTGCAGTGGCTCATTAGCATTAAGTAACCTTCAAAATTTTATCTAAGTAGCAATAATTTCCTAGTTCTGTAAGTTGTTAGTAAATGGCGTTTAAACGACAACTAACTTCAAACTCACAATATAACCTTGATTTCTTGAGTTATTGCTGAAGTAACCTTTTTGGCCAGTTTTAGTTTTCAATAATGTCAAGTAAAACACTTATTCGTTTGGTTCGATCATAATAGTTTTCAAAGGTAGAATAACTGCGTTTTCAAATATATGTGTTGCCATGAAGTGTCCAAATCAATTACGATTCAAACATTGAATGTTCCATTGAATATTATTGAACACAAATGAATAGTCGTCCGACAATGCATTCGATACCCCAAAATTATATCCACTATTCAACCATTAAATCTGTATGCCTGCAATAAGAAAAGGGCAAGTTCAGACACACTGCGTCCTCCCCTCCCCCGATTTATGATTTGAAGTTGAAGATACGCTAACTTATGTCCATGTTATGCAACTAAAACTATTCTTATCATATGTTTGCAATTTCCTGTAACATTTACCCACGACTATTGATAAATAGGTAGTCAGACAGACATTTGTCAATCTAAATTTGTCTAATCAATGCTTTGTTGCATATCTAATTTTCAGAAAAAAATGTGATACATATTCTGCTCGTCCTTCTGCATGTCCATCCCTCCGTTTGTCCATTTATTTGCATCTCCATCCGTATGTCTGTCCGTCCGTATGCCTGTCCCTCCGTATGTCTGTCCGTCCGTATGTCTGTCCGTCCGTATCTACAACAGTTTTTTTGTTTTCGTTCATCCGTCACTTTGTCCTTATGTTCTATCGTTTGTCTGTCTGTGTGTCCAAAAAAACCTCCGTCCCTACGTCTATTCGTAAGGCCGTCCACCCGTAAAACCCCCATTCCAATACCGTACCGGGAGCGGTAGCTCAGTGCATCAACTGATGTCACTGCAGCGCCTCTGACCGGGAGGTCCTAGGTTCGAGTCCTCACAGTGGTGGCAGTATTTTCGACACTGGCTTTTCAGCTAGATCGAATTCAGTCGCTGTGTGGAGGCGAATTCTAGCGGCCGACTGCTCTGATCGGTAGTTTTCCGTGGTTTCTCCGATCAACACCAGGCGAATGCCGAAGCAGTGCCTTACCAAAAGGGCCACGGACCGCGCGCGATCTGTCCTTCCTCTTCCTTGTCCTATCATCTCCCCTTACACACACACTTACACTAACATGCACTACACTACCACATATTCCGGGAGACCGGTCGGGAGCTTAGAGCTTGTCCCGGCTGGGGCGGTGCCCCACTGGTGGGAGAGTCTTGGTTAGGGGGAACCCCACTAGCCGACGGTAGGTCGGCGCCGGATCTCGCCATCCAGCGGGGGAAGATCACTGCCATCTCCCGGGAAAAAAACATGCACTACACTAACAGGACTAATGACCACAGTAGTCGACGCGCCCGGAAACAGAAAAAAATCAATCAATCCAAAACCGTACGTCTGACTGTCCATCAGTCAGTCTATTCGTGCATCTGTGTCTCTTTGCGGAAGTCAGTCTCTCTGTCCTTGTGCCCGAATTTTCCTCAATCTCTTGGTCCTCTGACCGTTCGTCCGCCCGTGAACCAGACGAGAATGGCAACCGTCGACATAATTTTCATTAAATGCATATAACGAGGTTGAATCTCCGAATGTCGCGAACCCTTATAATTTAAAGCGTACTTTGATTGTTGTGGGTACTTGTTTACAGTCTGCGACATTCAAATTCTTCCAACAACGACTCTAATTTTTAGTTTATTGTATACACACGTATTGTGATAAGCCAAGAACCCTGTGTTTTGTATTAAGTGATAAAATCAGCATTCAACATCAGGAATAATAGCATTGATTACAAACTCCAAAGAATACGCGTTGTTAGGACAACGGATCAACAAAGTTTAATATTCCTTGCTTGATGACGTAACGCTGTGCAAATGGGCGCGGCCTCGAACACATGTGCAGAAGGTGTGAAGGGGGTGTTGGATGACCGTGGTCTTTAGAAAGAACGCATTGAATCATTCACTAAAATATTATTGTAGCGAACACACGTAAGTGGTAATGGTGAAGTACGATCGAATTTTCAGCATAGGCTGGGTGTTATGTAAATGATAGTAAACCGGAAGTTATGTTTAGTTTGCGGTTTGAGAGCTTAGTATTATGTAATTGTAATTTTAATTGTAATTGGAATTTTATTAATGCAATAGTTGGAAGTTTGAATTAAAGAGACTCCACGTTTCGAGGATGTATAGTAGGGTAGCCCCGTAGACGTATGTTTTTTGATAAGTAGTTTAATATAGACACGAGTAGCTTAATATAGTCACAGTTTAATAAGTTGCTTAATATAGTCATAAGTAGCTTAGTATAGTCACTATATAGTAGGTGTTTCTTAAGAAACATAGATAGGGAAAGACGCGACCGCGTATTAATATGTGGGAATGTTATGTCCTTGTTATAGAAAATCGTTGAGGACATTCTGGACCTTTTTTTTAATTTAGGAAAGGACGCAAGAATTGGTACTCCGGGGATTCCATGGACAAGATTCTTCTAAGTAGCCGAGAAGCCAGCGATCAAGACATTTTAGTAAGCTTACGAACCCGTAGTTTTAAAGTGAAAAGTACTTTTAAAAATAATATTATTTATTAATATAAATTTTTAAAAAATTTAAAGAAAAAAATTGGATCCGTTTTTGAAAAATCTTATTTTTGTAACTTTTTAGAATTGCAAATATTTCACCACTATTGCAGGAAAACTACTAAAATTTTCAAAAACATCTACATGACCTTAATGAAAGAACTATTTATGAGCAACAAATTTCATTTAAAGAAAAGATCTGTGTGTTCAATTTTATACTTGTAAGAAGACGCTGAACAAAATTGAAACTTTTGCAATTTTCCAAAACTTGAGTTAACCATGAGACCTATGCAATTTTGTAGGCGTATTTTACTCTATTCTTACAAGAAATTTAAAGAAAAAAATTGGTGTCTTTTTCAGAAAAGTTTGAAAATGTCCGGAGGTTTTATATAAAGTTCCCTCAAACATTAAAAAATGTTTTTTCAAAATCTCAAAGCTTCAACTAGAGCCAGATGGACAGGGATTTCTTCAATTTGGAAAAGATAATACGCAGGGTTTAGATGCGTGTTCACAGAAGGACAGACAGACAGAGAGACAGACAGAGACAGACAGAGACAGACAGAGACAGACAGACAGACAGAGACAGACAGAGACAGACAGAGACAGACAGAGACAGACAGAGACAGACAGAGACAGACAGAGACAGACAGAGACAGACAGAGACAGACAGAGACAGACAGAGACAGACAGAGACAGACAGAGACAGACAGAGACAGACGAGAGACAGACAGAGACAGACAGAGACAGACAGAACAGAGACAGACAGAGACAGACAGACAGACAGACAGACAGAGAGACAGACAGACGGACAGACAGACAGACAGACAGAGAGACAGACAGACAGACAGACAGACAGATGGACAGACATACAGAGAGACAGACGGAAAGCAGAAAGAAAGACATACAGACAGACAGACGGACAGACAGACAGAGAGACAGACGGACAGACATACAGAAGACAGACGGACAGACATACAGAGAGACAGACGGACAGACATACAGACAGACAGAGAGACAGATAATAATATAAAATGGTTTAAAGTGGTCTGGCATATTCTGGTCTGGCACGTACAAATTTAACGTTTCAAATTGCAATTCAATGTACAAATTTGCATAGTTTAATCTTCAGAAGAAATATTACGAAGGGAACTTCTGTGTAGATCCTTAATCGTAATTACTTGTAAATGTTAATGACCTTTCGTATAAAACTTGCATATTGTATTATTAAAGAAAAACAGATGCTGGCATAGAAAACATGTATCTTAACATTATTCACATACAGTTCATGATTGGGTTTTTCGTTTTATATTTTTATTTCTATTTCACTTACCCAAACAAAAGATAAAGATGAAAACGAGCGCAATTGCAGAGTCAGATTTGAAACGCGCGCGCAAATTATCCACTACAATGACGATCACGGCCTCTTTCAATTTATCATATGTTCTCGCCTACAGTCCGTCAACGGAATTGTAAGGTCTCATTCATGCTGTCCCAAGACCAATACCTAGTAAGAGGCAGTCAACTGTTTTGGCTGATAATTGACTAGTAAATACTTCAATTGTCTATCATTTAATTAAGGCATTAAATTTTAAATATTATTGTTTTCACTAATTACTTGGCAGCATTTGCATTTTCTAAACCTTAATACTTTAGCAAATGCTTACTTTTTAGTAACTCGAAAAAATGTCGGGTACAAATTTGTGAAAATATTAGAACGTTTTGCGTAATTTAGAGTAAAATAGTGTCGTTTAAGAAAATCGAAAACAGGGTCAAAAACGACTAAAAATGTGTTTTAATTTTTTGTAGGAATAAATATTTTCTAAATAACATTGCATGTTTTTTATTAAATTCGAAATCATGAAAAATTACTTTTTACAAACCGTTCTTACATCATTATAGAATATGAAGATATCTTTAATTCATTTAATGCAAAATATTCCTCAATTAAAATTTAATGCAAAATATTCCTCAATAAGGATTTTAGAAAAACGACGAGAAGTCAATATGGAGACCCATTTAGCCTTTATTGACTTCGAGAAAGCCTTCTACAGTGTAGATCGAGTCAAATTGTGGAATGTAATGAGTGAAAGTGGATATCCTAAACACCTAATAAATACCATAAAAAGTTTATATACGGGCACAAAAATTACAATAAACACTGGTACGAAGAAAACTGAAGAAATTTTGACAAATGGAGGACTCAAACAAGGATGTAGTTTATCTCCAACGCTATTTAATATATATGTAGACGATCTTATTAAAAAATGGAAATGTATAGTGGGCCCTGGAATCCAGTTAAAGAAGAACAAACATCTAAATGTTATTCTTTATGCAGATGACATAACAATACTGCAAGAAAGTGAAGACGAATTACAAAAAGCCGTATACAAACTACATCTACTGGGAGGGCTCGAATATAATCTCCGGATATCAAAAAAGAAAACAAAGGTTATGGCCCATTATGGTAAACACCCCGCTCGCTCAAAAATAGTAATTGACGATACAGTAATCGAACAGATTTCTAATTTCAATTATCTTGGTTGCGAGATCAGTTATGACAGAGATAAAGACATAGAAAATAAGACCAATAAATTTCAATCACTATGTGGCATAATAAACCGAACACTTCAGAACAAAACAAGGAAAGACACCCAAATAAAATTTTATAAAACAATGGCTGCTCCAGTTCTTATGTATGGAAGTGAATCGTGGATAACAAAAGAGAGAGATAAAAGTAAAATCCAAGCAGCGGAAATGAGATTTCTCAGGAAAGTTAAAGGCTGCAGAAAACAAGATCACATAAGAAACGAAGATATCCGTAAAGAACTGGATATATATAATATAAATGAAAAGATAGAGGAATACAGAGAATCATGGAGACATCACATTGGAAGAATGGGTGAAGAAAGAATTCCACGTTTAGTGATGCAATACCGACCGAAGGGTAGGAGAGATGTCGGGAGGACCAGGAAGAGATGGAGCTGAAGTGCAAGTGAAGACGGAACAGGCATTCATGCCTAATCCCTGAAAGGAAGAAGATATTCCTCAATAATATATCTAGAAAACGTATAATGTACGTCGGTTCCTACTTACCGGAATTTGACAGGGGAGGCCATGTGTTCGTAGGTAACGGCAACTGCGGAAAAATATAAAAATAAAAAAGGGATTTTTTTTCACAAAATGCACTTTTTATCTCTAGTTTTTATTCCTTCAAAGTAAAATACCGCCTGAAGAAGGCACCTTCGCTTCACTGCTATTCGCAGTATCCGTACCTACGATCTAGTAAAAAACGTTGATCGCTGGGAATTATAAGAATAAGGGAGCCATGTTGTCAGGTTTCAAGATCTACTAAGTAGGCCTACTCAAAATCTATTAAATTTAATAAATATTTACATTACATCGGAAACAAAATTTCTCCCGTCCGTTTCTCTATTACTATGAAAATATTGCCAAATATTTTCAAAGTTTTGACCAGCTTCTCTGCTCAATAGTTATTCCAATCCTGTTGATTTTCGAAGTATTTCAGACCACCTTATCTGAGACGACTTCTGTCCTCGCCTTGATCCAATTGCATGGTATTATATACATTTTAAAAATACGCCAAATTGATTGATTCGTTGATGTTTCGTGGCACGTCAACTGCTATGCTCATTTGTCCAATGAGCACGTTGGGAATGTTTTATCGCACGAGGTGGTGGTGCTCCATTTGCTGCTGAATGGTGAGATGCAGCGCTAACCTACACGTCGGCTCTTCGTGGGGCTCCTCCTTCGGGGCACGGCTACAAGTCAAGACTAGTTCTCGGCTCCCAACACGTCTCCCAAGATGCGTGGTATTGTGTTCCGTGTAAGTGCGAGTGTGCTTAACTCAAAGGTGAGGATACAACAAGGAAGAGGAAGAAATGATGGCGCGCAGCCCGTGACATGTTTGTTTGCCCCGGCATTCGCCTAGCGTTGATCGGAGAAAGCCCGGAGAACTACCGATCAGAGCAGCCGGACACAAGAATTTTCCTCCAGACAGCGGCTAAAATCAACATAGCCATGTAGCTAGTGTCAAAAATTCGCTAGCGTCAGGTCTCGAACCCTGGAACCTCGCGGTCAGAGTCTCTGTAGATTACCAAATAAAAATTAGAGAAATACCAAGAGCACTAACGAAGCGAAGATAACGTTAAGTAACAAGTGGTGCTGAAGAATGCTACCGTCTTTCTCGTTCATATTCATTTCCTAATCTCTTTTGGGTGGGCTAGCTTTCCGGTATTTCCCACCCTCTTTTCAACAATAACCTATCAGCATCAGAAATATATTTTTTTTCACATTTTCTCAGTTTCTCGATCTCCTAAATGTAGAACTGAAACGTAACTTTCATATTACAATTATTATAGGAGAGTAAAACCTGGACTTATGTCGATTTCCTTTAAAAAATTTAATACAATCAAAATGGCGATTATGTCATGTTATTCGATGAATTTATTAGTAATCGTACAAAACGTTTAAAGGAAGAATTGAGCTGTTTTCGAAAAACTATTTAAAATTGCCTATAATGCATGGAACATTACACTTAAACTACCATTTTCGACAAATAATTTGACTATTGCTGCATTTGCGCCGGACATTCGAAGCGCTCGCGCCATTATTTGCGGGCAGCCGGCATTTGCGGCAACAACGGGGCGCAGCTCCTGGCAAATCAAATGGCCCTGGGAGCAAATGAAATGGCCGTGACCTGGAGGTGAGAGAATGGACTTGTCGGCCACGCAACGGCAAATCCATTACAGGCAGCTCTTACAGTTGCGATACCACAAGAGCGAAGCTTCTCGGTACTTACTGGTGTAGGTTGACTAGAATCACCTACCCCACGGAGACACTACACCACAATATCCTCCCCCCTCCCCCCAAGAGGAAGTAATTTACTATGTAGATGAACTACACAAATTATCCTATTTTCCGATATGACGAACCAACACTTAAGCTTTTCAGCTAGGTCGAATTCAGTCGCTGTCTGGAGAAGAATTCTAGCGGCCGGCTGCTCTGATCGGTAGTTTCCCTTGGTTTCTCCGATCAACACCAGGCGAATACCGGCGCAGTACCTTACCAAACGGGCCGCGGACCGCGCGCGATCTGTCCTTCCTCTTCCTTGTCCTGTCCTCTCCTCTAACACACACACTTACACTAACATTCACCACACTATCACATATTCCGGGGTACCGGTCGGGAGTTTAGAGCTTGTCCCGGCTGGGGCAGTGCCCCGCTGGTGGGAGAGTCCTAGTTAGAGGGAAACCCTACTAGCCGGCGGTAAGTCTGTGCCGAATTTCGCCATCCAGAGAGAAAA
Source organism: Teleogryllus oceanicus (assembly GCA_964035755.1). Classification (NCBI taxonomy): domain Eukaryota; kingdom Metazoa; phylum Arthropoda; class Insecta; order Orthoptera; family Gryllidae; genus Teleogryllus; species Teleogryllus oceanicus. The sequence goes on along the minus strand of CAXIVR010000007.1, from coordinate 20,482,278 downwards.
GATCACCGGCATCTCCCGAGAAAAATCATGCACTACACTAACGGGACTAATGACCGAAGCAGTTGACGCGCCCGGAAACACGAAAAAATCAATCAACCAACACTTAGGTAAAATAATTTGAATATCGTATCAAAATGGTTTGGTTTCTGTTAGTTTGATTCAATAGGCCCGCGTGTTAATAAAAATATTGCCGCCATTTGTAAGACACGTACAGTAAAAACTAGTACTTCTACAACAGCACGTACTTTCTAGCAAAATTCTTAATGACTATATAATATATCTAATCTGATATGATCTATCTATCTTATCTATCTATCTGATCTATCTATCATCTATCTATCTATCTATCTATCTGATATATTTAATATGATAATGTACGCCTTACACTTCAACTAACATTTAAAAAATTCTTAAACAAACGAAGCGTAAAAAATACATATAAATTTTTCCTTTCTTGTATACGTACGGAATAATACATGTAGTATGGAGAAGTTATGTAATGCTGCACGAAAAAAACGGGGATTTTCGGCACCAAAAATTCAGTACCGGGCCGCCACAACGAAAAAGTGGATAAATCCAGTTACTGAACTAAGAAAAAAATTCTGGTGGTGTAGCCAGAATCCCTGTTTTGTGGGTCCTTCGCGCCGAAAACCAAATTGAAAGCAAAACGTCCGTCCGTTACATTTCTCCGTGAACATTACTAGCGCTTAAAAAGTAGAGTTTTTTTCAATAAAAAACCTGTTATTGGCTCTACTTAAGCTTTGAAACTTTGAAAAATATTCTTTAAATTTGGAGGTACTTTACGAAGCTCCGGACATTTTCAAAATTTTCTCAAAATGGTCCCAATTTTTTTTTAAATTTCTTGTGAGAATAAAGTAAAATACACTTATAAAGGTGGCACAGGTCTGATTTTCACGATGAACTCTGAAATATTGAAAATTTTTAAATTATTTCCAGCGTCTTCCTGCAACTATTAAGTTAAAGATAGAGATTATCGCTTCATATGAAATTTGCTCATAATCAGTTCTTTTAATATGGTCATGTAGAGTTTTTTGGAAATTTTAGTCATTTTTGCGCATTAGTGCATGCAATATTTGCAATTTTAAAATAGTACAAAAACAAGGTTTTCTCAAAAACAGCTCCAAATTTTTTCCTTTACATTTTTGGTATGGGTGGCTTAATGCACTATATAAGATGACTCAGACGCCATAGCTTTATTTCGTTTTTTTTTTCAAAAATTACAAAGTAATTTTTTCACTCGTCTCTCACGTCGATAATATTTATATTATCGAAAAACAATTGTTCGGATTATGGTATTTATGAATGCATGTGCTTTAATAAATGTCATACAAAATGTCTTGAAAACTGAACTGTTTTCTGTGAAAATAAACTCAAATTTCCGCATTTTGAGAAACGCTCAAATGCCATTTTCTAAAAAATGGCTTCAAATTTTATATTCAAGCGTTTCAAGTGAATAGTGCAATTCCTCGGTTTAATATGACGTAATGTACATTTTGTGTATTCTTTTGATGGTTCAAAAATAACACAAATGTAATTATTTTAATATCTGTCACGCCGTTAATATGAACATTTCCATCGGGAGTCCGGTCCGTGACGCCGAGCAAAGCAGACGTTCTGTGGTCGAGCTTTGCTATCGTAACTGCTAGTGGAAGCTAAACTACAATCGTGTCAGTTGTAAGTGGGGAGTGCGTGTTGGGAGGTGGACCAACTTATTTCTGTGGGTCATCAATAATTGCCGGATTGCCAGGTAATCCGCCAACGCCTTGTATTGATAGGAGGGGCGAACCTTGGGTCTCCCAAGATGGACCCCCTTCCATCGTTACCCGAGGCCATCTCGCCGGCGCTTTTCCTGCTCACCAGTGCGTTCCAGACATTTCAAGTTGCCCTACGGGGCAGCTTATAACTGACTCACTACATGTGATAAACAATCCAAACTGTATGGAAACTCCCAACTTACGTAATATTCCGGAAATTCCAAATAATAATGAGTTAGTTATGTCTCAATCAAGAATTAATGCATTAGAACAAGGAATAATGTACCTGAAACAACACGCTCAAGCTTTACCCCCTAAAATATAACATTTAGTGATCATAATAACTCTAAACGCAAACGTTTAACTAACTCTGCGGGTGATTCTTCTGCATCTTATTCTGTCCCTACTTCCAATCCATATCAAGATCTTCCAGAGGAAGTAGATGATTTTAATTCTACATCTCAAGATATGAATCAATGTAAACAGAACAAAACTTCCATCCCTCCAATTTTCCCACCACCAAAAAATTAAAATTTACTCCCTACCAATTTCACTACCAAAGTTAAAAGTGACTATATTTCCATTTTCTTTAACTCCATAGAGGACTTTAGAAGGTATAGACCTTTTTGAAATACAAATAAAATTCGCTATTTTTCTTATCGTGATCCGATGCAACAAACCTTATTAGCTATGTTGTATGATATTCCTATTTCCTACACCAATGAAGAAATAAAACTGAATTATCCAAAACATACTATTACATCTGTTTATAGATTATTTAAGAACTTACAGACAATGGTCTTCATAGCGATATCATAAAACTGGATAAATTATTTAATAGCATTATCAAAATTAAATTTCGTTCAAAATCAAATTTTCCTATACAACGTAAAAATTGTCAAAACTTTAATCATACTCAGGCCAACTGTACTCTAGAACCTCGCTGTGTACGTTGTACTGAGAATCATCATTATTCAAAATGTAAAAAAACAAAAACTTCTACTCAAAGTGCAAACTGTTATGAGAAGCACACAGCTAACTATCGAGGATGTATTTTCTTTAAGAAACATTCTTTTAATTCTAACGCAAATTCAGTATTAAATTCTAATGAAGAGTTACCTTTATCTTCATTGCGTAATCAAAATCATTCAAAAATAATCCCCCTATCACCGTTAAATCTATAAGTTCGTCTTCTATAACTTCCTCTCCTGCTATAGATTTGAATAATTTTCCTTCCCTTCCTTCTATATCTACAAAATCCCAACAATATCTTAATAATCTTTTAATTCTTCTCCTTTTAATAGTTAAATTTAATTCTTACTTCCATTATAACAAATAAACTTTACTTCCACAAATACATCGATTAATTCAAGATGTTATTCCACGAATATTCAATAATGAATCACACTAAAGTAAAAATTTTAAATTGGAATTCTAATGGTCTTCTACGTCAGCTACATAAATTTAAACACTTTTTATACAGTCAAAACATAGACATTGCTTGTGTTACAGAAACACATTTAACTCATTCAAAAAAATGTGCTATACCAAAATATATAATATATAGCCAAGACAGAACTTCTATCACTACTGGAGGCGGTGTAGCAATTTTCATACGTAGAAAAAACAAACATATACTATTATATGTTCCTAATTCTTCTGAATTAGAATTAGTAGCTCTCACTGTTTTCTTTTCTATAGATCCTGTAAATATAATAGCGGCATAATAACCACCCAACAAAAAATTATCTAAAATAACTCTAGAATTATTATTAAATAACAATTCTAAAACACTTTTACTCGGTGATTTAAACGCCAAACACCAAGCTTGGGGATGTAATAGTACTTCTCACAAGGTCAAATATTATATAATCTACTCACTCTAAATAATTGGTCAGTTCATGCTCCTTCACAGCCAACTTATTATTCACATAATACCAAAATTACTCCTGATATTCTTGATATTGTAATATCTCAAAATATAAGTTTCCCGATAATGCAATATTGTATAACTGCTTTAAATTCGGACCACAATCCAGTTTTAATAACATTTCATAAAATTTCCACTTCATATCAGTATAATAATTCTCTCATTAAAGAAAGGATTAATTGGAATATTTTTAATTCTCATATGCAATGTTGTACAAAATATCCTTCCTCTTTACTTCTTCTCACATTGATAATGAAATTTTGATTATTATAAATAATATTAAAAAGGCATTAGTATTATCAACAACTCATTCTCATCCATCCAAAAAATTATCTTTTAATATTTTACCTAAAGAAATATTAAATTTAATAACTATTAAACATATTTCTCGTAAATGGCACCTTACTCGTGATCCCATAATCAAGAAATCATTAAATTTATTAACTCATACTGTGCGAAAGAAATTTGAAGAACATCGATATTCTAAATTCAATAATTATGTATCCCAACTTCAGCCAACTTCAGCCATCACTTTGGTCTGCTATTAGAATTATAACAAAAGAGAAACATCAAATTACTACTTTAAAAGATTCAAACAAAATTGCTACTACTGATTCTGAAAAGGCGGAACTATTTGCACAACAATTTTGTAGGTCATTTACCGATAATCCGATTATCAATTATTCCTTTCATCGAAATATATTAAAAAATCTTGAAGATCCATTTTATACAGTTCCCAACGTATCAAATTTATTTCTCCTTCAAAAACTTTCTAATATAGTGTTCAAACAATTTATTAATCAAACTAATTTATTTCCAAATTCTCAATTTGGATTTAGATCTAATTATTCTACAATACAACAATTGTTGAGAATTACAGATTTTATAGCGACTAGTTTTCAAAAGAAACAATTAACATTTGCGTTATTTTTAGATGTTGAAAAAGCGTTCGATCAAGTATGGCATCTTGGTTTACTTTATAAGCTAAGAATATTTGGATTTCCTATTTATTTACAAACATTTTTATCAAGTTTCTTATTGGATCGTAAATTTCGAGTTCAAGTTAACAATATGTTTTCTACTGAATACAATAGCAGGCTGGAGTACCTCAAGGTTGTCCTCTATCTCCTATTCTTTTTAATATTTACATTTCAGACATTCCTCATTTGCTTAATTCAGAAATAGCATTCTTTGCAGATGACACGTCTTTATTTACTTCCCATTCAGACATTATAACAGGACGCGATAATTTACAAGATGACTTAAATATTCTTGTTACTTGGTTTTACAATTGGCAAATAAAGATAAATAATCAAAAGGCACAAGCGATAATATTTTCTTTAAAACGAATCTTTCCTACTTATCCTCTTATTATTAATTATAAAGCAATTCCTTGGATTCCTTCTAATATTTCAATTACATATCTCGGATTACAACTAGATACTAAATTAACATGGAAACCACATATTTTATCTATAATAAATAAAAATAATCTTAAGCTTTTAAAATTATATCCACTTCTGAATAAAATTCGCACCTCTCTGTAGATTCTGCATTAATTATATTTAAATATATAATTCGTCCTTCGTTAACTTATGCATGCCCTATTTGGGGTGGTGCAGCAAAATCTCATTATAAAATTAGAGATTATACAAAATAATTATTTAAGGAAAGCATTAAAAGCACCCTGGTTCATAAGAAACGATCAAATACTACGTGAACTCGATATTCCTCCCCTAAAATCCTGGATCCTTCGTCTCTCAGATAAATTTTATGCTTCTCTTTCTTCTTCTCCTACTTATACATCTTTTCAATTAGGAAAAACAGTTAATCCATTCCCGCGAATTAAATTACGTTATCGTAAAGATCTTTTACATCCTCCTTAGTTGTCTCTTCTCACAGTTTCTATCATGTATTGTAAAAATTTTCATGAATCATGTATTATTTATAAACATTGAATTGAATTGGCCTTATTTTACGTGGCGAGACTCAGGCCATGAGGCCTGCTCTTCCGTCTGACCACGCAAATTTCGTTACACTCCTTTCACCTATCATGGGAGAAAGAAGGTATGGACGACGAAACAGGCGATTTGAATTTAGCTCAGAGGCGTCATTTAGGCTTGTGGATGTTTTACATGCAGTAAATGTACTAACATGGGACGGCCGGCTTTACTTCCCCTCCAAAGAAAGGCGTACGAAGGATTTTTTCACCCTTAAAAATCCACGGCTTCGATCGGGTTTGAACCCGCAAACTTGGGTACAGCAGTGCAATACGCTAACCGATACACCATCGCGCCGCATCACAGCTGCATTTGTCCACATGTTTTGGATATGTATTCAAAAAACTTGGGATAATATTTATAAGTGATTCTACTATTGTATGAATAAACAATACAAGAAATTCTTCTCACCTGAGCAGTGATGATTGCAAAACAGATGCAAAAAATGATCAAACTTACACCTTTCATTATATCTCTAATAGCTTCTGAAGGAAGACAATACTTCAAATGCAGCTGGTCGTGCGACTACTAGTCTTGCCGTATATTCCTCATGTTTAATATATATTTGAAATATGTCTTGATGTTCGTTACGTAAATCAAAATAGACGCAGGCTATATATATGTTTTTATTACGTAACGATTGACCATATCGGAATTACCGGAAATTTATTTGAATCTCACCTCGAGTCATATCATAACCAGGAAAATGATCATACAAAAACGGATAATGTGTCTGTGAGCTCTCAACCGGACGCCATTTGCGTGAACATAGCGGGAAGTGCGCGGATGTTTTGTTGGCTAGAGGAAGGTAGGTCTTCTAGTGGCAGAGCTAACGGCCGTTCGTTCAATAACCTTTCGTCCAATTTATCGTCATTTATATTTATTTGTTCAATGTGGATATATTAGTCACTCAAATGAAAATCGGATTCTTTGTCTCTTAATGGATTGAACAAGAAACACGAAGAGGATTTTCATTTTAGTTCTCTACAATGGTGTTGCGCGAGTGTTGACAATGGTGTTGCGCGAGTGTTGACAATGTGTTGAGAGAGTGTGACAATGGTGTTGAGAGTGTGTCGACAATGTTGAGAGAGTGTCGACAGTGTTGAGAGAGTGTCGACAGTGTTGAGAGAGTGTCGACAGTGTTGAGAGAGTTGACATTGTTGAGAGAGAGTTGACATTGTTGAGAGAGTGTTGACATTGTTGAGAGTGTTGACATTGTTGAGAGAGTGTTACATTGTTGAGTGTTATTTTTATTATCTACAATACACGACTAAAATTGTTTGATTTCTGCTAATGTAAAATCTACTCCGGATTGCAACCACATTTTTAAGGAGCAGATGTAGAGATAGGTGCTTCTACAATACTTTACGCAAGTAAAACTGTTTTGCAATTTCCAGGCTTCTGAATGACCTGGACGTTTGCACAAGTTCTTAATAAAGTTTGCGGGGCAAATCCAAGACCACTGATAACTAGGCAACGGTACAAGCTATGATTTTACACCCCACTCCGGTAATCACAAAATCCTCACCCTTTTTTCTAATTTTTCCGTGCCATCAACATTAGGATTTTCTGATTGTATGAAACAGCAATATCCAAAGAAAAATTTCCAAATTTCTCTAAATATTCTTTAAACCTCCAACCTAGTAATATCCAGTTTGTGACCGAGTTAACTCATGCAGTAGCTCTTTTTACTTTCTCTACTTTTTACTCTTTTTACGTTCTTGCGTAGTAAATAAAAAAATTGTAATCCTGCAGGGGAAAGAAGCGATTTTCGTCAAAAAATAAACGATTTTTAGGTCCTTGTATCGAAAACGTGGATAAATCGCGTTCCTACACGTAGTCAATTACTTCCTCGAACACCTTATGTACTCAGAATCCACCTTTTGTGGATCCTTATTAGCGAAAAACTATCCATATGTTCAAGTGTTTGGGGTCAACGTTAACACCTAAATTGTTTGAAAATATTCTCCAAAATTGATTTCGAGCTATCAATCTGGACGAACTTGAGGCCCTGCGGATTTGGAAACAATATCTGAATTTTTACGCGTGCTTTAGTCATAACAACACTTCCAAAAAAAGGGCGCAGGTCAACGTTTCGTAAGGAATTTCCCAATTTCCAAAAGTTAAAAATGTGGCCAGAATATTACGTGCTGTTGTAGCAATACAAGTACTCTTATTTCACTACAAGTGACGCATTTAAATGTAAGTTGTTGTACGTTTCAGTCAAATTGCATAAACTAATTGACTTCTCTTAAGAGACGAGTCGCCAATGAATTTTACACAAATGACGGACGGATCGAGGGAGGATTTGGGGATCAAATTCTCCTAAATCCATAATTTTTATGATGCTTCTGCAACATGGTTGGCCGGCAGGTCATAGGGGGCCGAAACCCGATGGTGGATGATTTTCGACAAGCTAAATTGCAGGATCGAATTCAACCAGTGACTGGAGGAGAATTCTAGGTAACGGCGGCCTTCACCAGTAATTTTCCGTTGTTTTCTCTTGTCCAAGCGAATACCAGAGCAGTACCGGGCAAACCCAGGCAATCTTTTTACACATTTTTTTAAAAGGCTCCAATTTTTTTCTTTAAATCATTTCCTGATAAAGAGTGTTTAAAATGCCGGAAGGGATAGGAAGTGGACGTAAATCTCCAAAATGCTGTTAGGAATTGCACCCCCAAAAAATTGCTAGAAAACATCAATTGATGCTATAATCTCTTATAGGGTCAGAGTGTAAAGGCAAATCAAAAATATATATCATGAAGATAAATAAAACCTTCCTTTGATTAAAAGGATTAAAAAGCTCTAAATTCCTCTGGTGACGAGGAGTGGAGGAACACTTCAAAAATAATAGAATCTCAATTGGTATTTCGCTTCATAGAAAACGGCCGAAGTAATTCTCTAAACCTTAGGGGTAGAGTGTGGAGACCCATAAAAATGTTTATCAATCATCCGTAAAGATTTCATTTGATAGGAAATATACGTGTCTATCAATATATGTGGGGTTAGGTGGTGGAATAAATCCCAAAACTGTTAGTTTGATGAAGAGCAAATTTCTACAAAATAACATCAAGTGAGTCTGTGGCCTGCTAAATCCCTTATGAGTTCAAGTGGTGGAGGTAATTTGAAAAATGTTAATAGCAGATTCTTGAAGATTTCTTTTGATAGAAAATTGCATAAGTGAGGCGATCATCGTCCGTGGGTTCAAGAGATGGATGTAAATCCCTAAACTATTCATAAGTTATTCCGAGAGAGGTTGCTCAGGGCATCTACTGATATCACTGAAGTCCTTCACACCGGGAGATCTTAGACTCGAGTGCCGACGATGGCAGGATTTTCGATACTAGTTTGTCAGCTATTACTTATGAGAGTACCAGTAAGTAGAATGGCATTCCAAGAGAACTATCCAGTTAGGTGCAAGTTCGTGGTTAACAACCAAAAAACATTGAAGTTCATTCAAGTTCCTAGGTTGTGATCTGTCTTTGAAAGGAGAAATAGATGCTAATAAGAAAATTGAAAAATTTAACAGAATGTGCGGAACTATTAGGACACTGAAAAGTAATGTCAGGAACTCATGAAATTTTATAAAACCTTAGCAGTTCCTTGTGGGCTATATGGATATGAAATTTGGACTATGGACACAAAAATTAGAAGAGGATTCAGACTGCCGAAATGAAGTTTTTAAGAGGTTGTATTGGTGTCACAAGGAAAGAAAGGATTCGTAATGAAGAGATACACAACTACCTAGGAATTTATAATCTAAATGAAAAAATTGACGAATATAGGAAAGCATGGAGAGACCACATAGACAGAATGGAAAACACGCGAATGCCAAAACAGATTCTGAAATACAAGCCAAGAGGAAAAAGGAACATAGGAAGACCAATGAGAAGATGGATGGACCAATAATGAGACGCAACGGAACTAAAGTTCTAATGCTTGAAGAAGAAGAAGAAGAAGAAGAAGAAGAAGAAGAAGAAGAAGAAGAAGAAGAAGAAGAAGAAGAAGTAGAAGTAGTTTGTCAGCTAAGTCGGCGACTAACGCTGTCTGGATGAAAATTCTAGCGGACGGCTTCTCTGATTGTGGTTTCTCCGATCAACACCGGGCGAATGCTGGAGCAATGCTCTAAGAAACGGGCCATGGACCGCGCGTGATCTTTCCTATCTCTCCCTTGGCCTATCCTCTCCACTTACACACTACACTACAACGTGCACTACACTACGACACATGCCGGGAGATCGGTCGGGAGCTTAGAGCTTGCCTCGGCTGGGGCGGTTCCTCTGGTGGTGGGAGATACCTGGTTGAGGAAAAACCCGCTGGCCGATCTCGTCATCCAGCGGGAGAAGATCACCGTCACCTCTCGAGCAAAACCACGCACTACGCTCAAGGGACTAATGACCATAGTAGGTGACACGCTCGGAATCACTAACAACCAATCAATCATTATTCATAGATTATGTGCTTGCTTCTGGACGTAAATGTAGCTTCACTATACGCACGTTTTGTTGAACTTTCCTTTTGCTTGTAGTGGTAGCTTAGGGTGAGTTTCTATTTTGTTAACAATATAGAAAAATCAAATCTGTTTGTTTCTTTACTGTTAAAAATAAGTTTTCTGTAGTTTTGCAACGAAAATATCCAGTTTTTGAAATGTTAATCCCTCGCTTTTTTTAAATTTATTATTATTTTTACTATGATTTTTCATCTTTTAACTATTAATAGTTAAATTGTTGGGAAGGGATTCTGAAACTCAAGAAAGCGTGCGCAGATGATTTTCTCCCCCATACGTCACATATAGTTTTTGACTGTTTTGACTAAATAAATAAATAAATAAATAAAAATAAATGTATACTTGATTTGGTAGAAGACGGTCCAAATAAGTCTCAAAACATACTGGTGCAAAGAAGTACAGGTAAATATAAAAAATACTAGTGGAAGATCTACGAAAAATATATTTGAAAGTAAAAATACGTTAGTGACTCAATATGAGAGGTGTTTAGAACTAAGGATATCTCTAAAAAGATAATAAAAAGTCAAAGTAAATTCCGTTTGTGAGATTTTCCTTTACCTCGCGGTCTCACAGCCGTTTGGAGAGATACTTAGGTCCGCTTTCACCAACAGCAGTTACTCAACAAGCGTTTCACCAAGACTAGAGTTTTTTGTACTCTAGAGTACATACTCCCCGATTTGCTCCGCAACCCCGCTGAACGCGCCATTTTTCATACATACCAGAAAGCGATTCAGGAGGACTGAAGCGAGAGTGACGCTGTAAGGCAATGCGGACCAATATTTCCTTATTCCATGATTCATTTCAGTTTTGCAGTTCTTGGCGGTGTCTTGGTGTTATAGACTATACTTTGTTTTTTCTAACGTGGTGGCTAAGGGTAGTATCTCCAAGATGGAATTCGGCACGACTTTTTGAGTCATTCTCAGTCCTGCCGGTAGAGTCGCTTGATCTGCAGAACTGCTTGATCTGTCATGCGGTCGCGATCATACGACATCTTGCGGATGGATTGTGAATGTCAAAAAGTCGTGCCGAATTCCATCTTGGAGATACTACCCGCAGCCGCCACGTTAGTAAAACCCAAGTATAATGTGGTGTTTTGGTGATTCGAGTTCGCGTAGCATATTTCTTAGTTTTAGTATAATTATTTTTTAATATTTCTTACCAAGTTAATATTTTTCATTTTGTTATCGTATTCTTACTCACTTTATTTCGTATAGACATGCCAAAAGAAATGTATAAAGTCCTCTACAGTTTATAATGTACTTGATGAAGGTAACATCGTAGTTCACAAATAAAATAAGTATTTCATGTTTAAATGATTTTTAATAGATATTCCTGTTTTGATGTAGACTCTGAAATGATTGTCTATAAGATACCTATAATTCAGAAAACTATAATATATGAAATTATTCTACTACTTGTATTTATTTTTTTAGTTTCGTAATTAGTACGTATATTAGTCCTTTAGAAATCAACTTCACTTTTTCTAAGAGAAATGCTGATGATTTTCTCAAACTCGTCACACTGGAGGATACTATTCCGAATAATCCTTAGAACCATCTTAAAATTCCATCATTCGCAATCGTCGAGCCATTACACTTTGGAGGTACACGCACGTTAAAAACTGAGCTTAATCCGTATTTACTCGACGGATTTTCCCCGAGTAAAGTTCTCTCGAATCGAGAAAAGTGTTGGTAAAACGCTCCAAAAGTTACTCTCGAGTAAACAATTTACTCCAGAATAAACTCTTAATCATTGTTTGGTGAAACTGACCTTTATACCGTTTTACTTTCTCGTGTTCGTGATACGGAGTAATATACGTAGTATAAAGTTATGAAATGTTGCGTAAAATCGATTTCGAGATTTCAACAGAAATACACTTGTTGGGATTCCCTGATAGCGACGTGTTTTTTCTTTCTCGTCTTACGAAGTTCTTGTAAGAAGAGAAAATTACGTAATAGTGCGCCGGAAAACGGAGAAGTTTTGCCAGAAAAACTCGTTATTTTCAACCGTCTATCCGTCAATTAACACTAACGCCAAAACTAATCGAATTTTTTTTTCAAAATGAACCCGCCAATTTGGCCCGTCTCAAAGCTCTGTGATTTGGAAACACATTTTTCAAATTTTGAACGTTCTTTACATGAAGGCTCAGGAACATTCACAAATTTCTGAAAAATTGCAACATTTTTTCTTTAAATTTCTTTTAAGAATAGAGTGAAATGCACTTATAATGGTGGTATACTCTAGGGCCCGTTTTCCCTGTAAACTAAGAATTATAAAAAAATTCAAAATTTTGATTTTTTTCGAGATTAGTACTAAACGTACCGTATCAATGACAAACCTGTTTTGTTGCTTTCTTTTATTAATAAAAAAAGCACTAATGTAATTTTTTGATCTCTCTACCGCCTTAATATTTACAGTAACGGCGATTTTTGTACTATGTTAAATTTGTTAAAACTCCTACCTAAATGGCCGAGGTGGGTAGAGCGTGTGCCAACTGTCCGAAAACGCTCAAAAGCCATTTTCTTAAAAAACACTCCAATTTTTCTTAATTTTTTTTGTACGGAGAGTGCTAAATGCACTGTACAAGATGATATAAAAGCCATTTCCTGTATTCTTTTGCTGTTCCAAAAATTATGCAAATGCATTTTTTTAAAAATCTCTCTCGTCGAAAAGTGTACATTTCCAGCAATTTGTATAGCTTCACATGACTTCACACGAAAGATGTGTTTGAAATTTCTCAAAACTAACATTATTCTTTAATGGAAACGGAAAAATATTTAACGTAACACGTGCATACAGGGATATAATGGCACTCGTAGTATATGAGAAAACTCGCCCATATCGTCGCTCGTTTCCTTTATCATACCACTCATGCAATTATTACCCTCTTTAGCCACTCGTTTCGTTTATTACTCAACATTTACATAATTACAATTGAGGCGTTCGGGCGGAAACAATGGTAACTGGTATTTCACGTTTCTTACAAAAGTGCAATGACCGTATTAGCTAACCGAAACGTGCTGCACATAAGTAATGAAACAAAGTATGAAAACTTGTTCAGTGTTAACTTTTTGGACTCTAAAGCTAACTGATATAAAGGGAGCCCATGTTTCTTATTTACAAGAACGGGTGGTTAGTCAATAATTTTACTTTCGCAAAATGTCAGAAATTATCTCCTACACGAGAATGCCTTATTTGTGAACAAATTTCACGAAAAAACGAGAGCAATTTTACAATTAATTGGTATGCAGACTAGGACTATCCCGGCGAACGCTTTAAGCGACTGAGTAAACCCAGGAAAACCTCAATCAAGATGGGTCTTAGGTCGTAACACTAGTGAAATGCACAGGGCAGAAAATAGAAAGATTACAGGAAAAGTGTAAAGGCAGAAGGAAAGTAGAGGGAGTTAGAATGAATTATAAAAGTGTAGAAAGTGGGGAGGGGGATGAATGACAATATGAATATAAAGTTTTTCATACACATAATTTTTTTTCTAGTTGAATACAGAAAATGGCTGAAGTATAGAAGATAATCTGTAACAGAATAAGAAACAGAAGTCAGGCAGATGAACAAGATAAATACATTGTAAATCAGATGAACAAGATAAATACATTGTAATGATCAACATTCAAATAGTGAAAATGCTGAAAATATTATTTCTAATTATGAAATATACTTAAAGGCACTGGATTAGACAGAAAGATATGTCATTAGGGATTTTCAGTGATAGTGTAAAGAGGATTACAGTGACAGTAAATAAGAAGAGCTTGATGTCTTGAAATGTAACCGAATTTTGTCAGTCATGATAGCGTACGTGGTGTTTAATTAGGGTGTGAAAATGGGAATAGCTTGTTTTATCTATATTTAATTGCTTTAATCCAATCACTGAGTTGAGTTTTAATTTTTTTTTTTTTTTAAATCGCTTATCTGTTTTAGAACTATGTGGGTAGCGAGTTCCATATTCTAATTACAGTGGTAGTAAATAACTCACTGTAGGAAACAGCACTGTGCCGAAGTATGCAGAGTAATCGCGAGGAACGTGATTGTTCAGGCATCAGAATTTTAAAGTTGTGCAATAAGTGAGTTTGATAGCTATTATTCAAAATTTTATGGAGGAGGAGTTTATGCAAATTTCTCTTCTTTTGATTGAGAATATAACAATATTATGTTGTAATAAATCTTTCTTGTCAACTCCGCGGTAGGATAGCTATTTGTGAATATTTTTAGAACACCAATTTATTAATATCTATCTTCCAACTTAACCATGGGTTAGACACACAACATTCACTCCTTACCTGTTGCATATGGACGTGTAATTGTGTACAGAATTACGATTCCTGGAAGTTCTATTGATTGAAATCAATTATTAAATTGATGGCAACTACTATAAATTATCAGCCTTTTTCAACAATAAAAATTAAAAATTAATTCTCATAGATCACTATTCTATTAATTTTAAGTGAATTACTTTTCACTTTGAAACATTAAAGCACCGTGTGAGTTTGACTATAGTTCGTAATCTTGATCGCTGGCCTCTCGGCTTACTCACAGAATGTTGTCCACGGAATCCTTGGTGCACCAATTCTCACGTTCTTTCCTAAATTAAAAATGTTCCAGAATGTCCTGAACGATTGCTATTAATAAAACTTAATATTCCCACAAAGTTAATACGCGGTCCCAACTTTGCCTATCTGTGTTTCTTGTGAAACACCTCCTTGCGATTGACTATATTATTATTAAACTTTTAAAAAAATTAAACTTATTAAAACTATTTTCAAAACTCCGTTTACGGAGCTATCCTAATATGCATCTCCTCGAAACATGGAGTTTATTTTAATTCAATTTCTAACTATTATATTAATAAAAAATCCTAATTACAATTTAATATTACAATATGTACAAGACCAAGCACTCAAATCTCAAACTAAACATAAATTTCGGCTCACTATCATTTACATAATACCCAGCTTATGGTGAAAATCCCAACCGTTTCAGTGCCCGCTACAATCTTTTAGAGAAGATCCATGCTGTTTCTAAAAAGATCACGGTCATCCTACGCCCCCTTCACACCTTCCGCACATAATGTGTTCGGGGCCGTGTCTATTTGCACAACGTTATAACACCAAGCATGGGATATTAAACCTTGTTGATCCGTTGTCCTAGCAACGCATATTCTTTGACTTCCGAGTCTGAAAACAATGCCATATTCCAATGCTGGATACTGATTTTATCATTAAAAACTAATCCCATTTTCACTTTGTTGCTAGTGGTTTCAAGTATCTTCGAAGATCTTACTGGCCAGTTAAGAGATCCACCACGATCTATCCGTTTTCTTGGACACTTCATATGAAGATGGTTTTAAACATTTCGTTTAAAATGTGGCATCGCACCATCATGCTGAAAATAGTTTGAAGAACGTAACAAGAGAGGCATTTTCTCTAGAAGAGAAGTTAAATCATGTTCTAAAAACATCAAAAAGTGTCCGCAGCTAAAGTTCCATCAAAGAAGTGAGGTTCTATAGTTTAATTTTAAATAATTCCGCACCACGAATCAAAGAAAAGTTCTACTTGGAATCGCCTTTTACGTGTTGTATGTGGGTTACAAGGAGCCCATTACTCACTTTCTAAAATTAATTATTCTACTTCAAGAACTATGCATCATCTGCATATAATTATTGGCTGCAAATACCATGTTTTTGAAGAAACCAGGAACAAAACTACATACGCGATTTTCTGTCTTGTGGTATTAGGTATTGCACATTACAAAATTCTTAATACAAACCTTTATTGAGAAGGAACTTCCGTACGGCACCCTTCGCACCCCAACCGAGAAGATAGAAGCTACTCTTCCTACACTGGTTGATGGATTTTCTCGGGCTTCCCTCACAAGTAACGTGCTTGCTCCAATGCTGGAGAATGGCCGCGTTTGGAGGTCAGTAATAATTAGGGTCCGGATTTTAATGACGAGTCATATTTTTCTGAACCTTCGGGTAAATTTTAAAAAAAATTATGCACGAAACCATGTATTGTCGATTAGGAAAATGTATTTTTATTGTGCATATTAAGTCATATTTGTACCATTTTTAGTAAAAGGTCATGTTTTCGCCAAATTTTGCCCAAAATGCATACATATGTCAGATTTTTAAGGACACAAAAATACAAAGCTTGAAAATTTGTCTCGCATGACAATGTATCAGGTGATATTGTAACAAATAAACTCAACAATTATACAACAAAGGATTATTTGAAACGTAAGTGAATTTAAACGGCGTGAGTTGGGTCGAGCTCGTGGTCATGACGATGAAAAAGTGTACAACAAATTGCTGAGTGTTCTTCAGTGAAATTCTGGATATTCTACAATGAGCAAAACTAGCGATAACATTTTTGGAAATGACACAACATTTGAAGACAATGAACCAAAGCTGCCCTGCACTGACATTGCCTTCAGATACACTCCCGTGACGTCATGTGATGTAAAGAGGAGTTTTTCCAGGTTCAAAAGTATCCTCATCGACAACCCTAGGTCTTGTAAGATGACTTGACCCTGAAAATATGTCTTGTGATCCAATGAAACTCTCTAGAAACTGAAGACTGGGAGGAAATTAAACATTAAAGAAGAAGTATGCAGTAGGAGAGCAAGACATTTTGGTTGATGGGTTTTATTGTACTGTACTTGATTTGTTTGACAAAGGTAAAATTTTTTTAAAATGTTAGTGAGCTCAAAAGACTGCAAACCATATGCACTATACTCATCATATTTTCTTGAGTGAATTTTGTATTTATGTTATACCTGAAAGATCAAGAGGAATTTTTAAAAAATAAGCTTCTATAACGTCATATTTTATTTTTTAAAGGTCATATTTATACAGGTTCTAGGTCATAAATGCTTGCATATTTCGCTGATTTTTAGGTCATTAAAATTCGTGCCCTAGTAATAACAAACCAGTGTCTCACAACCTTCCAAAGGTGTTCATAAATACATTTTCATGCGGTACAATACGATTGGGAAATCGTGTGAGATATTCATGCAACTTCCACACTGATGCACAAAACCCAAAATTAAGACTACTGTAAATTTGAAACATTTTCATGAGAAATCACGTGACAATAGTCAAAAAGAGACTGATAAGTAAGTAACCACATATACGAATCTGTTTTCAAGGTAACCACACAGAGAACTCTTTCAGAGTTTTTCAAAATAAACCCTAATATCGCGCTAATTAATGTGCCGCATTTGAGCGAGCTATTCGACTCCAGTTGCCCCATCGCGCGCAATCTGGCAAGTACCAACCGCTTCACTTCTACCCTCGACGAAATTATTTATGCGATTATCGCTAATAGTGGAAGAATATACTGGTATATGTCTTTAGAATTTTGTTTACTCAGAACAACATGAAATGTAAAGTTTTAAAGTGTCGGTGCGTCACCGGAGATGCTAACATTTTTAGAAGTTACTCTCCCCCCTAGCCCCATAGATGTTTAGAGCCTTGCAAATCTACCATTTTCCTTGGGGTGGCGTTTTCTCACTTTTCCATCAAAATAAATGTCCTGTGAAGCGATCTTCTCTTATTTCCGAGATACAGGTGAATCCGTATGTTTTCATACATGTTGGTGTGTATCAAATCGATGAAATGAACGTAGTCTCCGTTTGACCGATCTCCATGAAAGTTGGATTTTCTACGTGTTTTTATGAAGAAGGTTTAATGAAATTCCTATTGTTGCAACTCCACTCGTTTCTGCACAAGAAGGCGCTTCTGTTAAATGCAATTCCCAACCCACCTAAGTTTCATTGTTGCTGGGCACGGCCATGTGGGGTCGTGCAGAACAGGACGAACAGGCGGCAAGCGGAATTGACATGGGACGAAACTAAGGTTGAGCTAGGAGACATCAGCGAGGAGGCGACGTTTGCTCTGTTTAGATCTTTTTTTTTTTCTGGCACACCATCATACCACGTGAGTCTTGGTCTACCTGTCTTTTATGCATTGGCACCTGCCACCTCCAACTTTTTAATGGCCATCTTTACTCCGGCGTTCTTGTAAGATGACTAACCATTTTAACTCTCCCCTTCTATTGTATCCATTATATCCGACATGACACCCATTTGCTGCTTTATATTTTCATTCCTGATTCTTTCCATTAACGTTACACTACAGCTGCGTCTCCAAAACTCCATTTCCATAGCCTTTAACTTTTTCTCGTTACTTTTGAGATCTCCCACAACTCAGTACCATACAGTGATATACTTTCCACAATTGCTTTATAAATTCTAATTTTCACTTTATTATAAATATTTTCATTCTATATTATTGAATGCAATTGCCGAATAGCAGATTTTCTTGCGAATGCGATGTTTAATTTCATCTTCACTGCCCCTTGTCTATTAACATTGTTTCTAAATACTTATACGTCTGACACCACTTAACAACCGAGCCATCCTGCATTACTAAATCTTTCTGTCCCTCCTACCACCATGTACTCGTCTTCTTGAAATTATTTTCAAGCCCCATTTTCCATATTCCTCATTTAATTTCCTTAACATATAATGTGCATCGTCTTCATCCTCTGCGAATATCACTTGGTCATCTGCAAAATTTAGTGAATATAACATATGATTTAATTTTATTCCCATCCTTCAACATTATATCTTCCAGTTTATTAGAGCTTCTCCTAGATATATTTTGAAGAGAGTTGGTGCAATACAATACCCCTGTCTTAGCCCTTCATTTATTTTGATTTCTTTTGATATGCTATTTCCTAATTTGACATAAGCCATATTTTCCGTATATAACTCTCTAATGGACTTAATATATACACTATTAATATGTTGGTTTTCCATGGCCATCCACAATTTTGAAAGGGGGACACTGTCGTACGCCTTTTGCAAGTCAATATAGACTAGATGTGTCTCAAGGTTATGCGCCAGCCGCTTATCTGTAACTTGCCGGATTGTAAATATATTATCTATGCAGGATCTACCAGCACGAAAACCACTCTGTTCTTCCATTTCATTTTCCAATCGGTTTTTAATAACTTTACCATATATTTTACCAAGGGAACTCAGGACAGTTATACCACGGTAATTGAAGCAGTCCTCTTTATCTCCTTTTTTAAATATATTGGAGATGTATCACTTTAAAGACTTCAGGTATCCCACGGCCCTTGACACATGCATTAAATAATTTATATATATATATATATATATATATATATATATATATATATATATATATATATATATATATATGTGAGACCTGATTCAAATCAGGCGGTTTTTGGGGGTCCCGGTAGAGGCGCAAGATAGCGTGGCGGCAGGACCAAGTCGGTTGACAACGAGCGTAAACAAGTCACTCGAACGCAAGTAACACCGAGAAGAACACGTTGTGAATTGTCGGGATATAGTTTATTTGTATTGTTCTTCAAGTATTTCAAGAATATAATTATCTTTTTATATTTCAACGACGAGTTTATTTCTATTCCGACTACCATTTCTCCCACAATTTGGGGGCTCGTCCGGGATTGAACTGGATTTCGAGAAACGACTAGAACTTTTCACGGTCGCCATTTCGCAACATTGAGAACATTATGACGTGCCAGCCGACGACGATCAATTTGGAATAAATGACAAGGGATTCCAATTGAAGGCCAGTTTTCAAAGTTGCGACGACGATAGGCTGGAATAAGACGACGAGTGAAGGTCATTATAACCTCAAAAAACGACGTAATTCACCGACGAAAGCTTGACGAGAATTGATGTTGTTTCGAAGATACGTGAGTAGATGCAAATAAGACAAATTGTATGAATATTTTTGCTGTTTCCATACATTTGTTCGCACAATTGAAGGTTTGAACCACGAGGCTGTTTTTATAAAATACCGATTGTAATCGACGTTACCGACTGTTCGACAGGAAGTTCGCAAAATTTTTGGAAGATGGCGACATTGGGAGAAATCGAACAAATAGAAAAGAACATAACCTCTGCGCCGGTAAAAGCAATTAAAACGTTGCATAACTTGATTTTGAAACGATCCCAGAGGATCGAAAAAACAGAAAGAGGCTTAGAGAGTTTTCCGGTTTTACGTTCGAGTCCGGATCTAAAGATGAAGAGATGAACAAGTCGTTCATTCACGATACATTTTCGGAAGCGGATCTGGGAGCTATATGCAGTATTCTTTGTATCAACAGTGGGACGAAAGACGAAATGATCGACGATATATGTGAAATGCTGGGAGATCTGCAACAGTTGGCGTCGAAAATCGAGGACCGAGATCAAGCAAGAAGAAAATGAAGAAGACGAATATAAGAAAGGAGTATATAAGCAACCGAAAAACAAGATGACAAAGGGCAGCCCAACTGAAGAAGTTGACGTTCGAGTTTGAGCAGAAGCTGCGTGCTATTAACAACGAGGAAGAAAACGATTCGGATAATAGTGATGATGCGCGCTCTGTCGCTTCTGTACGTACGCAGCCAAAGTTTTCATTGACTTTTCGTGATATTGAAGGTTCACTCAAGACCTTCAACGGTAGTGATGGATATCCAGTAAAAAATGGATCACTGATTTCGAAGAGACAGCTGTTTTGATGGGCTGGGACAGTCTACAAAAGTTTGTTTTGCTAAGAAATCACTCGAAGGCCTAGCCAAACTTTTATCCAGGGCGAGAAAGGAATCACATCGTGGACCGTCCTGAAAAAAGCTTTGAAGGAAGAGTTTGATGTTAAGACAAGCACGGCAGAAATTCATCGGTTGTTGAATCGACGAAGGAAGAAAAAAGAAGAATCTTTACAGGAATACTTTCTCGTCATGAGGAGATCGCTAGCCGAGGTGATATAGATGACGAATCATTGATACAATATATAATCGACGGAATTGAAGACGATTCAGGAACGAAACTTCGCTATATGGAGTAGACAACATAAAAGAATTCAAGGTCAAGCTGAAACATTACGAGATGGCAGTGATGAAGGTCCAAACTAAGAAGACAAACAAGAATGATCACAAGTGGAACTCGAAGAATACAGACGAGAAAGACAAGAAGAACGACGATGATAATAAATCGAAGGGCACTTCTCAGGACGCGGACAAGCGATGCTACAATTGCGGTGGTACCGGACATACTTCGAGCAACTGTAAACACAAAGAAAAGGGTAAGAGGTGTTTCAATTGCGACGCTTTTGGTCACATTTCAGCTGATTGCCCAAAGGAAAGGAAACCGCGACAGTCGAAAAGCATGAGTGCCATTGTAAGGAACGCGAATAATTGCAAATTTAAAGAAGTACAATTGGCTAATCGGAAGGTAAAGGCGCTCATCGATTGTGGAAGTCAAGTTAGCTTGCTGCGACAAGACATTTACGATTCACTGAGTGCTCCGAAACTAGTCAAAACGGATATGGTCCTGAGCGGATTTGGGAAGAACTTCGTGTGTCCTCAGATACTTTTCAACAACTGTCGTCGTTGATGGTGAGCAGTTTACAACAGACGTATACGTGGTTACAGCAGATACCATGAAACTTGAAATGGTCATTGAAACGAGCTTCTGACCAAGCGGAAGTGCTCATAAACAGAAATGGTGTCACCCTACGGAAACCAAAATTAGAAGCTCACATCATGTGCATCCAGGCCGTAAATAAAGAAGAATTGGATATAGGAGATTCGGTCAAAAGCGAAATAAAAAAGGAAGTTCAAGGTTTAATAGCAAACTATGTTCCGGAGAAGACCAAATCTGTTGATGTCAAGATGAAGATCTTAGTGAAGAATGAAGAGCCAGTTCACTGCGGACCGCGACGACTTTCGCCTCGAGAAAAGAAGTGGTGGACAATCAAGTGCTAATTTGGATTCATGACAAAATAATAGAACCGAGTTCATCAGAGTATGCCAGTGCAGTAATCGTGGTGAAAAAGAAGAACGGATCATCAAGAGTTTGCATTGATTACCGCAGGCTGAATAAGATCGTGGTGAAGGACCGCTATCCTTTACCCCTTATCGACGATTTGCTTGATAAATTGCAGGACGCCCGAGTTTTCAGTACGTTGGACCTCAGAAACGGATTTTTCACGTGGACGTCGAAGACAGCAGCAGAAAATACACGTCATTCGTGACTCATTCAGGACAGTTCCAGTTCTTAAAGGTACCGTTTGGATTTACAAATTCTCCTGCAGTATTCCAACGGTATATAAATAGTGTATTTTGGCAACTAGTGAGGACGGTGTTTGCTTTGTATATATGGACGACATCATTGTATCCAGGAGGGACAAATTCAACCTTCTCCAAGCAAGACATTGGCTGTTCAATTGAACTTTGAGAAATGTCAATTTCTAAAGAGAAAAGTTGAATACCTGGGATATGTAGTCCAGGAGGGACAAATTCAACCTTCTCCAAGCAAGACATTGGCTGTTCAAAATTTCCGAGAACCAAAGAATATAACCGGAGTGCAGAGTTTTTTAGGTCTAACGGGGTATTTTAGAAAGTTTATCCCAGATTACAGTACAATCGCGAAACCAATAAGCGATCTACTCAGAGATGATACAGAATTCCGATTTGGTGCTGAGCAAAGAGAGGCTTTTCAAAAACTGAAGGATAGTCTATCATCTGACCCTGTGTTGAAGATTTACAATCAGAAGTACGAAACCGAATTGCATACAGATGCAAGTAAGTATGGCTATGGAGCTGTATTATTACAGAAATTTCCGGACGACGAAAAGCTACATCCAATCTCTTATATGAGTAAGAAAACAACGACGCAAGAAGAAAAGTACAGTAGCTATGAGCTCGAAGTTTTGGCCGTTATAAAGCATTGAGGAAATTTAGAGTCTATTTACTGGGAATAGATTTTAAAATCGTTACTGATTGTGCAGCCTTCCAGAAGACTATGAGCAAAAAGGACTTATCACCGAGAGTCGCTAGATGGGCCTTAGCTCTGGAGGAATACTCATACACGATAGAACATCGACCAGGACACAGGATGAAGCATGTAGATGCTTTGAGTCGCTACATGACTATAAATTTCAACTTTGCTGATAGCTTGACTGCGCGGATCAAAGGGCACAAGCCGAAGACGAAGGTTGCTCGCTATAATGAGCATCCTGAGGGAGGCAAGTACGACAACTTTGTGATGAGAAGTGGACTCTTATTCAAATTTGAAGACGGAAAAGAGTTACTGGTTGTTCCACGCGCCATGCAACAGGAAATAATAAAACTGCACACGAAAAGGGTCATTACGGAAGCAAGAGGACTGAAGAGAAGTGAAACAGGAATTCCACATTCCAGGACTAGTTGAGAAAACGCGTCGAGTCATATCCAACTGTGTAACATGTTTGATAGTGAATCGCAAATCTGGAAAGAAAGAAGGACTTTTACACCCGCTGTTCAAGGAGAGTCAACCGTTGTATACCTATCATATGGATCACATCGGCCCACTGAAGTCTACCAACAAGGGCTACAACCATATTCTAGTGATCGTCGATTCATTCACGAAATTTGTTTGGCTCCACCCGGTAAAGACAACGAAGACGAGGACACAATTTCAAAGATGGAACTTCAAAAGACTACGTTCGGTAATCCTCTTCAAGTGATCACTGATAGAGGCACGTCTTGCTAAACACAGACCCGGAGAAATGGTACAAAGTGGTACGGGCAAGTTGAGCGTCTCAATTCAACGATTGCTTCTATCATCGCGAAACTTTCCATTGACGACCCGGAGAAATGGTACAAAGTGGTACCAGCTGTTCAACGGGCCATGAATTCTACCTATAACCGGAGCATTGGAAGGACGCCATTCGAACTTATGACTGGCGCAAGGATGCGCAATCCGACTGATATTCGTATCAAGGAGTTATTGGAAGAAGAGCTAATTAACAATGTCGAAGAAGAACGCAACCTTATACGAGAAGAAGCTAAAGCACAGATTTTCAAGGTCCAGGACGAAAATCGCGCTGATTTTAATAAGCGTCGTAAGGAAGCTACAGTATACAAAGTCGGCGATTTAGTGGCTATCAAGCGGATGCAATTCGGGCCGGGTTTAAAACTCAAAGCCAAGAATCTGGGGCCCTACCGAATTACAATGGTCAAACCAAATGATACATACGATGTCAGCAAGGTCGGAGATAACGAGGGGCCACGAACCACCACTACGTGTGCCGAGTATATGCAAGCTTGGCCAGACGGATACTCATCATCCGAGCCGGATGATAGTCAGGACGGCCGAATGTGGAGACCGATTCAAATCAGGCAGATTTTGGGGTTCCCGGTAGAGGCGCAAGATAGCGTGGCGGCAGGACCAAGTCGGTTGACAACGAGCGTAAACAAGTCACTCGAACGCAAGTAACACCGAGAAGAACACGTTGTGAATTGTCGGGATATAGTTTATTTGTATTGTTCTTCAAGTATTTCAAGAATATAATTATCTTTTTATATTTCAACGACGAGTTTATTTCTATTCCGACTACCATTTCTCCCACATATATATATATATATATATATATATATATATATATATATATATATATATATTGAAATAAACTGCAATATATTTAAAACAAACTACCTGAGTCGAGGAACCTGAAAAGCAAATATCTTTCTATCTTGCTACTTCATTGCTAGAATTGGCTCAATGAAAAATCATATATTCATTTCACAAAAACATGGAAATTTATTAAACAATTTAAAACAATTTTGGTATTGTATAACTTTACCTAATATAAACTTAAATCTTTGTCATGACAATTCCAACCTTATGTCTTCGCGCGCTTTTGGACCATCTTTATCCATCTCTGACGCCGCCGTTCTCAGGTCCAGACACCATCTTCTCTCTTCTTTTCTCGGAAGCACACTTCGATCACCGTTCGTCAGATCAATAAACTATTTGCTGCTAACATTCCAGTCCAATCACTGACAACTTCGCCCAAGCTCTCAATGTCCCTCCAACTCGTTCACATGAAATATTTTAAACTCCACTGTCACACTTAGTATTCAAATTTGATGTTCTCTCAATATCCATTCTCTAGTAGATGCTTACAAGTTCCCAAAGAAAAAAAAACTCCTAACATTAATTGGAGCACGATCCGTTCATGAGCACGACATCAGTCAGAATGCCTGTCTCTCGTATTCTTTCAGCCCTGCAAAGCTCGGTCCATTTTTCGATTGTTTATTTGCAGATAACACTTCGTACCTAGCCAATCTCTAAATTTCTTGCAGAACGAACTAGCCGTCTTCACGACTGTCACTGCTTTTTCGGCCAATCCCTGAATTCTATACAAAATGAACTAGCCGTCTCCGCGATTGTCATTGCATGAATTTGTTGACCTTGACGACGGCTCGCTTACCGTTGCTATGCTAGCATATTCACATAATTTATCCCCTTTAATTGACGCCATTTATAATAAATATAGTACAATATTCAGTGACATATTGGTATGTCACAATATATAACCGTGGCTGGTGGATAACAGAGCACACACGCTAAATTTGTTTAGTGGGCGCCAAGCGTGCATGTTACCCGTCATCCTGCTCCGGCATTGAGAACCCCAGAATTTGGGTGCTCTGAATCGAAGGGATTCATTATGTTTACTAACTATTAGAATAATACACAGATATCGAATGTCTAAAGTGCAACCAAGCAAGTGGCGGGAACACGTTTATTGACAGAAAAGTCTTAAGTACAGTTAAAATCACTATTTCACTTAACAATCTCCAGTCCAGAACTGTTGTTCATGTAAATGGACATGGACAAGCACACAGAAATAATGGTGGCGATGATCGTGTTACCTCACTTCGTTGGGATTGCACGCCCGCGGGCCTTTGCCGGTCCATTCCGGCTGTGGTGTCCCGACGAAGCACGGCTGAAGTGGCATCGTACACAGCAGAAATGATGTCGTGCGTCCGTAGCGTACCCGGGAAATCAGCAGCCGTTTGTGACCATGTTGGAAGCGGCGCATCAGGATGTCGGAGCGTAAATCAAGGCACCTCTCCGCATAACGGACTGCCCAGCCTTTTAATTGATTTTAAGGTGTCGGTCGAACTGATCCATCACACGGAATTAATTCCGATTTAGTGTGTACCGATAGCATGTGTGATATACCAAAATAACGAACCATTTTTATTATGGAAATGTTATTTTATATGACATAGAATATAGGGTTGTCAATAGATGATCGCGAGGGTGCCACTATGTGACAAATAAACAATCGGCGTTAAGAATCATTTTCTTTAGGGTGAAATAACTTAGCAGAGGCAGAATAAGAATTGCTTTGAGACACAAAAGAAAAAGATCTAAAAACTCGGAAGCATCCGAATTTTTTAAGTACATTCATTCGCTCGAGCAACGCGGTGAAGAGCGGATCGGCTCCAGATATATTTTACCAGGTCGAGGAAAGATTGTAATTGACAGTAGTATAAAATTAACTATCGTTTCTTATATTAGGATAGAGCGTTCTTGTAGAAAGTATGAGTAAATACGTGTCTAGGCGTCCACATGAGACGCAAGTGAGGGAAGTCACGGATTATAATAGTATCGCCGGGAGAATATGGAACCAGATCACGGACATTAGGCGAGGAATTTATCCAGAACCAAGATTCTGCTGCGTCGACAGAGAAGGTTCTACGGGGTGCTATCGAACGAAGAAGTGAAGAGTGCGCGAAAACCCACGAATTATTAACAAGGTTTTGTAACTATTGTAATATAGATAAAACTGGCCATGACCAAAGATCAATTATTTTTGATTATCAATGTAATAATTGCTTAACGTGCAACAGAATCATAGTAGATATTATAATAAATTCTAATTTGTTATGTTGAAACAAAGCTGATTATCATTGTACGTTAAGTGCAATCCAGCATTTTTATAAGATTTTCAGATTCCTCGCCACTCGGTATGGGTGGCAGATTGAATAATTGGTTGCAGAGTAAGTAGCAACAATTACGAACTTCGACCCCAATTAACGCAACGTAATTTTGGAATGAGAGATATTTAAATTACGAATCATTAAGTTTTCAGTGCAACCTTTTCCTGGTGCCCAAATCATATTTATCAGTAATAATTATGTTTCAATATGTCGCTTCAAGTGGAGCTTGTTTTTAAATAGAAAGACGGGCTCGTTTCAAATTAGCATCAGTCAACGTCGGGCATGTTTCAGATGCTTAGGCCGGCAGGTACTGTCCGTCACACACATTAGATAGTTGACTCCGCCTTCCTAATTTGAAGCCTTTTCTCTCCAGCTCGACTATCCAGTCTGTCTCTCCCTAGTTCCTCCTACCAAGTCCTCAGAATAAGTGCCATCTATCAAGTCGTCATCTCCAGTGTCTATTATCAAGTCGTCAATTCAAGTGTATTTTTCCTAGATTTTCTGTTGCTCCCTCGATTTCTTTCCCCCACCTTAGCAAAGTCCTGTGCTCTGTCACGTGCATGATGCTTTGCTTCTGATTGGTTCGATCATCAGACGTCTGGAACCTTCGATTGGTTATAGGCAATCCCTTCCCTTAGCGACCAACTTTGCTGTGTTCTTAATTGGTCACTTTTGTGGACCCTCGGTGGATTTAATTGGGCACCGCGACGGACTTAAGTTGCTGGAAATAACGGAAGAGATAACTACGATCACAATACAGTTCCAATAGTCTGTAGCGATTTTCTAACTACAGACTAGAAACAAGGTTATGTAATGCCGGGCCCTGGCATACACGAAAAAGTGGATATATCTAGTAGCTAAATTTAGAAAAAACTTCCTCTAACAAGTGGTGTAGCAAGAATCCATGTTTTGTGGGTCGTTGATATTGAAAAATAGATTGACGGCAAAATGTCAGTTCGTCTGTGAACAATGCTAGCGGCGCAACCCTTCAGACGATTTACTCCAAAATTGATATTACCTAATCGATCTAGCTGATGTCGTGACTCCTGGAATTTGAAACCGACATTTTAATTTTTTGGAGGGGGAGATACTTTACATGAAGCCCCTCGGACATTTTCAAAATTTAAAAAACAAAACAAAAAACAACTACATAGTTTTTTATTAAATTTTGTTGTTGGATAGTGTAAAGGACATTTAAGAGAATGATGTACATCTCATGTTCATTGAAAACTTTATTTTTTGAAAATTACAAAAGTTGAAATATTTTCGGCGTCTTTCTACAACTACAATTATGAGGATAGAAATTTTTTGCTTAATGATATCTGTTCCCAAACGCTATATTTTGAAATATTGTCATGAACAATTTTTCGAAAATTTGAATAATTTTCGCGCACATTTGAGTGAAAATACATGCGAGAAAGTACGTGCTGTTTTAGCACCACTAGTTTAAAAAGAATTACCTATATGCGTCATGGCGTATTATATTTTGACGAAATAATGTAAATAAAATTTCCAATTGTCTTTAACTTCCATTTAATGAACGAAACTGTTTTTATTTGGTATAAGTTTCAACAACAATGAAATCATATCGAAATTAGCGCCTCGCACAGTCAAGGCCGTTGCACAATGCTACTGCGGACCTGACAAGCAGGCATTATCAGCGCTACGAAGAGGCAAACGTTTATTGTGGGCTAAGAACTTCACTTCTGATAAGGAGTACCTATCTACGGGAACATAAAATATACTCTTATCTACAGAAACCATTTCCATTACATCTAAAACTCCGGGACCCCAAGTCGGTTTTACTTTCTCGCGTTCTGCTAACGGCTGTACGGAGAATAAATTATTGTAATACTATGGTAAAAACGGTTCGACCGAAAAACAGGCGAGCGGGGCGGGCGTGGCGGGCGGGACGGGCGGGGCGGGCGGGGCGGGGCGGGAGGGGCGGGGCGGGGCGGGACGGGCGGAGCGGGGCGGGAGGGGCGGGGCGGGGCGGGACTGGCGGGGCGGTGCTGGACGGCCGTGCGGGCGGGGCAGGGATTTATTCACTATTTCGTTATCAAGGCCCGGCACTGAAATTTTTGGTGTGGAAAATCCGCCGTGTTCTCGCGTAGCATTATATAACTTTCTCTATACTACGTATATTATTAGGTATATACGTACGTATACGGGAAAATAAAAAGCAAGAGGAGTTAAATCGGGAGACTGGGTAGACCACTTATCTTACGCGTGCCGTCATATCTAAGAATCCAAGAACATCTTATTTAATACTTCTGTAGCCACATGTGAAGAGTAAGCTGGACATACGTCATGTTGGCCCAGTGCCCAGTAATGCATAATTCGTAAATTTACATTACCGTGGTTAGTGAAAGTCGCTTCATCTGTAAATAGCACCCGTTTAAAAAATCTGGATCGTCTCTCAGGTGTTGGAGGACAAACCTGGAAATTTTCAGGCCCCGTTCAAAATCCCGACTTTCTCAAAATTTCGACTTTTGATGTAATGATAAGTGCTACGGATGGAATTTATGTCTTCGGAACAAGCGAACTCTTGGACACCACAAACACTCTTATGACTTACACCTCATTCCTGGGCTACATGTCGCGAAATAGCATGAGGATTGCTTTGCGTCCATGCCAGAATAACCTCTTCATGCACTTTGTCAGTTGCAGTTCTTTGCCTTTTCCTCTACTTGGCGTTCCAACTTCCCGATTAAAATAGTTTCGTGCACGAATTTGATGGCGCTGTCGTATAGGAAGTTGACGATCAGAATACCGCTCTCCATATTGTTGTAGTGCTCTAACGGCATTTCTTCCGCATTCACCATACCCTACTACATAGATATGCTACTGCATATCTAACTTGTTCACTAGTGTACATGACTGCTCTGAGAAATTGGTTGAAGTGCACTATCATTACCCCAGCGGAATATTTATAGTCTGGCCTCCGTCCAGTTATCTTCGGCCTGTATCTAGAACATGGCCTCCGAACGTTTTCGGAAAGTAGGCAAAACCATTTTCCTTTAGTTTCTCAGCGGAGAGCAGGGAAGATCGAATGAATAGTATCACTTCGGTAGTTGCAAAGGTTGCAATAAACAACAATTTATAAAAAACTTTTCGCTTAAATACAAAGATATACACTTATTTGGAACTGTCGTTTTAGGCTCATTACAATACTCTAAATGTAGCATAGGGTTTCATTAAAAAAAAGTTAACGTGATATCTTCGTAGTAAAAAATAGTACAAAGACGGTTGAGAAGATACAAAGAGGTGTTCTCATTTAGTTGGTCCACATAGACGAAAATATTTCAAAAACTCCAGGAATGGTAGCTTTTTTCATTGATTATGGCTTATTTTAATTAATATAATCCATGGTTTACACTTGACTTTCAATGCGTGAACATAGCTTACGACATGTCTGCTTTCAGATTCTGCACAAAATACATCAATCCAAGTAAAGTTTGTTTATGGGTGAGTATATCTGCTACCATATTCTTATGCATCACATAATCCGCATTTCTGTTGTTCAGTCTACAAAACGTTTCAATTAAATAGACTTGCAAAATTTCTTTTTTGTTGAGAACGACATTGAACTAGGGTGTAAATGTAATTTCCTTATACTGAATTTAAATTGCAAACTATTAAGTTTTCATACAGTTACATTGCAAAGAGAAGTGAAATTTCCAATTTTAAAGAAATTTATCATATTTTTCCTAAAAGCATGAACGGGTAAAATTACCATAATAATAAAATCCATGAAACAACGTAGGTGGTAATGATTTTGACGATTCAAATCATGTAAAGTATCATTGCAGTGAGTTGTTAATATTTAAATTTTCTATTTACAACGAATTGAAGTCATAAGTTAAAAAATTATTCAAAGAAGAGGGTTCAAAATTATAGAATTGTTTTTTTTGTCACTTTGGCCTTTACAATTACTTTTCTCAGATCTGAAATTACTAACTTTAAAGCATAATATCCAGAAAATATTGAAAACCTGTTCAATGGAAGCCATGAGAACAAATCTTGTAACTCTAGGTGCGTCATTCCAGACAAGCTTTAACTGTACAAAGAACTTTGTGACAGGTAAGCGTTTCATTTCTCAAATCAGTCCTGGGTATTAAATCTGTGATAAAGAAGTGATATTAGAAAATTCTCTTAACAGACATTTGAGTTTCTAACGTGAGGGCGTAGGTGGCCTGATGGCTGGCGATCACTTGGGATTTGCGCAGCCTGCTGTGACGGTCCGATTGGTCGCCTGATTGTGATTCCGGGCGCGTCAACTACAGAGTTCATCAATCCCGTAAGTGTAATGCATGCTTTTTCATCGGGAGGGGGTGGTGATCTTCCCCCACTGGGTACCGAGATCCGTCGCCGACCTACCGTCGACTAGCAGGGTTTTCCCCAACCAGGTATCTCCCACCTGCGGTGTACCGCCCCAGTCGGAACAACGCTCTAAGCTCCCGACCGGTCACCCGGAATGTGTGGAAGTGCAGTGCTTGTTCGTGTGTGTGTGTGTGTGTGTGTGTGTGTGTGTAAAGGGTGAGAATAGGACAAGGAAGAGGAAGGGAAGATCGCACGCGGTCCGTCGCCCGTTTCTTATGGTACTGCTCCGCCATTCACCTGGTATTGATCGGAGAAACCACGAAAACTACCGATCAGAGCAGCTGGCCGCTAGAATTCTCCTCCAGACAGCGGCTGAATTCGACCAAGCTGAAAAGCTAGTGTCGAAAATCCTGCCATCGTCGGGACTCGAACCTAGGACCTCCCAGTCAGAGGTGCTGCAATGACATCAGTTGATGCCCTGAGCCACCGCTCTCTATCCCTCTGGTCACTTTTCCCCACCGAGGAGCCGGGACGAATTACAAGATGATCTCCGCGAAATTTGTGATGTATAAAGAGCGATCGGGTTTTCTCGGGATTCATCGTTTCTTTCCAACTGCAGGGAGAGTTTTAATAGTAGAATTAGTATCGTAGTAAAGACGTACTAATTCTATTACACCCTAATTTCCACTCGCCCGTTTGTTCTGCCGGAAGATGAGAGCGAGCGTGTATTTCGGGTTCCTCTATAGAGGCGCCTTCCTCTATTTTGTTCATTAATCCGTAATTCCTGTTTTCGCCAGTTGAGTAAGTAATTATACTTAGGGTACTGGTGTACCCCAAACAAAAATTTAGTGTAAAGCAGAGAATGCATATTTCCATTATAAATATAACATTATTCATTCTGTCACAAAGCGCAAAAACTGCTCACTACATTTAGCTGTTTATTTTTGAAGTAGTTACATATTGTGCGTCGCCTAAAACCATAGAGAAAATAACTATTTGGTAGTTCTTCTTCCATTAACATTTTAATTTTTATATGACCTGTTTTACTGTTATATATAAAATATACTAGAAGAAGAAAGAAAATATAACTTTTATTTTACGATTAATAAAAGCAATTGGTTAGGTTGAACCAACACGGGTGCCAGATAAGGACAAATGTATAAGAATTCTCCAACAGTCTCTTCACAAACGTACAAGAATTTTCCAGTTTGCCACCTCACAAAGACGGAGGGGGGTCGATGTATATATTGTAGGACACAAAATGTTTTAGTATGAGGCTACGAGGCCACTTAAAACTTTTCAGTCAGTCACATCCCCCCCTCCTGCTTGCATACGCACACGTCTAGACTGCAAACTAGCAAAGGCGACTGACATCAACCGATGTCACTGGAGCGCCTCTAACCCTCTAACTTGTTTACGCCCCTCATGCGCTACGATTGGTAAATAGTTTTATAAGTGATGGTTGATATGTGCAAATATAAACAAAAATTGCTGAATTGCAATATTAAGTAACTGTTAATAATGCAAAAAAGCCCACTAGATCAGAAAGACAGGCTATCAACATCGGATCTTAGGTAAATATTACAATTACTTCTGATTCTGGATTCATTCTTCCATTTGTCTATCTCGTACAAGATATGTACTGTCAAATCTTAACAGAACTAGGCGAGACGAACAGCGGACAGCAATTTTATCGCCTGCACCTAAGATTCCTCGGCGTTCCATTTCTCGCGTGTTGCTCACGGAGCAACTCTTTGCACAGAGCCACTTCCAACGCTGAGACCGGCGGGCAACGGACCCGTTCAGCGTCCTCGTTGACCCGGTAAACGCGAGGGGTCCCAGCGCGGAAGCGCGCACAATCGCACCTCCGATTCCGTTGTTTCTCTGACAGTTGAACCGGAGAGGGCTGGAGGAGCGCAGTAATTGCTGGCTCCGATTGCATCTCTCGGAGGCAGCTCCGGATGCCAGCAGCAGAGAGAACCACACTCTCGGTAGCCATCACCACTCTACGTCACGTGCTCTCCCTCGCCCATAGCAAACGTGCCGAAGAGGAAAAGGGGTGACATTGAAAGTTGAAAAGATACAACCAGCAAAAAGAGCCGGTCATTTTCATATTTTTGAATCAATATCGCTCACAGGAGACTTACCAAAAACAATATCATTACCAGAATTTTGTTACATTTTATTCCGTTTTTATAGCAAACTATAATGCAAATTCTCTGATCTTTTTTCAACAATAAAAAATTGCCACATCTATGTAAAAATATGTTACCTTCTTCAAACGGGCGACAGACTGACCATCCAATACGGCAACCAGCGTGCAGGCTCTTTTCAGGCATATTTACTGACAAAACAAAAAGGAAAAAAAAAATTATAATGAAGGCCCCGTTAGCACGCACATTTCAAATGAACAGCCGGTCCAGTTGTGGCGGATGGCGTCGCACACGAAACGGAAGACATCTTTGTATAGTCGACGCTATGAGTGTTTATTGACGCTTTTTCGAAATTCCTTGATAGCGACGTGTGTATTTGACTCTGTGAGTGTGCAAGCTGCTCATCGACGTAAGCATACATGCACGCGAATAATTTGAAAAAAATCTCACAAATAAGACCTGAACAGAATCGTTCCATTGCCAGAATCATTGGAATCAGTTTACAAAAAAAACTTTCCGCTGGGAAAAACAGCGAAAGCAACACGACGCACTTCGAAGCCTCAAAAACATTTGGAGCCGTTTTCGATAAAATATTTTTTTAATTCCCTTAATTTCGTTTTAAACTACACGGAACCTACTATATTAAAAAAATGTTTACGATCTAATTTAAAGATATTGTTTTGAAAAACAGATTTCATTCGAAAGAAAAACCTCTATTTTCAATGTTGTAGTTGTAGGAAAACGCCGAAAACTTTTACAATATTCAAACATTCAACGAAATCAACCCTGCGCCATTTGTATAACCGTACGTTACTCTTTCTGAAGCAAAAAATTAATCCAAAAATAGAAGCCATAAAATATCCGTTTCAAATGGTGGTTGCATCAGTCACATTTTACGGAGAATATCAATTTTGGTGAAAATTGCGCCTGTAATTTAGTCGCTAACTTAGTTCAGAGAGGCTGACGGTTCAGCTGTAAGCCAATTTTTCGGTATAGGGACCCTAAAACGGGATTTAGACCACATATGTTCGAGAGAGTAATTTGCTACAAGTGGAAACCAGAATTATCTAATGCTTTTGTTTTGGGGAGATAGAATACGATTATTTCTTCCGAAAAATCCCCGATTTTCGCTGCAGCACACGTTTTTCTATTCTATGTATGTATTATGTGAGAATATGAAAAGTTTATTTAGCATGCAATTGCTCGCCAACACTTATCCGCCTATAATTACTTGCAAGATATCCTACGTTCTGCAGATAAATTCAAAATCCAGTGAGGAGAGGACGTCTGCATTTCAATGAAAACTCAAAAATTCTGGAGATCGAAATGAAAGCAAGGCAAATGTACGACATTCAATGCTCGCATATTCCCCACTAATAATATTAATATTTATTACAATGAATTATTTATTATGGTGTAAATAATGATAAAAAAATAACGCAAGAAATGATGTTAGTATACATAAGGTAACGCTAAAGAATTGTGTGTCACAGCTTACCTTGCCGGCGATACCACTACCTATTGCTGGCGATGTGGTCCGCTCAGCAAGAACTGACGTGGATGGTCTGCCAGATGCGGCACCTCGCGATGCATCTGGCGAACGCGTTGGACAACTCTTCGTTAGGCAGTCGCAGCAGCATTGCCATAAAGGTGTTTGTGGGCTCAAGTTGGGGCGCCCAACCCTACACCTACACCACGCATCTCTCCACCTACGGCAAAATCCCCTTACTCATGACCGAGTGACGATCCTTGCTCTCTAAGAGAGGGAGGACACTTACGCAATTATTCAGTCCACTTGCCGGGCAGCTGATCATTGCATTTCACTCAACGTAGAACATCTCGCTCTAACGTCCCTGATACTCACGCGGTGGTATACCGGGCTGCTGCACCCAAGTTTGCGAGTTCAAACCTGATCGTAGCCGTAGATTTTATACAGCAAAAAATACTTCGTACTCCTTTCTTAAAAGAGGGTAAGGAAAGATAGATGTCCGTTGTAGTAGATTTACTGCATGTCAAAGATCCTCAAGCCTAAAAGAAGCCTCTGAGCTGTATTCAAATCGTCTTTGCGTCGCCGAAGGTAAAACCTCCTTTTTCCACTACATGGTGAAAGGAATGTAGGGAAATTGCGTGGTCAGACGGAAGAGCGGACCTGTTGGCCCGAGTCTCGTCTTGTAAGATAAAGCATTAACAACTAAACTAGCCAAACTCGACGATCTCATTTCTGGACCTATTTTTCTTAGAATACGTAGAATTTATTGAAACACGAAGAATTCTTTGAAGTACATAGAATTTTTAAAGCCCGAAGCATTTCATAATACAGGAATATTGAATGATATTTTATTGGAGAGTGTTCCCTAGAACTAGAATTCATCAAGATAGAAAGATTAGTTCGAATGCAAAGATTAATAAATCTGCAGATTGAAAGACACCTAACGGAGGTCAGAATGACACAATTCGCTTCTATGATGGATATGAATGTGCCATTAACACGTGATATCCGTTGTGCCTTTAATAATTACATACAAGAAGAATGTTACAATTAAATTAATATACATACAAGAAGAATGTTAAACATTGAAACAAACAAAAAAAATTGTTTTGGTATTTCGTTTTTCGCAGGGGAGAAACCTGCGGCCCCTTTATTCGAAGCATGGGAGATCACGCCCAACCACTCGCTCCCACGGCGGATGACGACAGCTTCTAGCAGCAGTTTCTCTTTGAATAAAATGGAATATTGGCACATAAACTCTAATGCCCAGCCATCCGCACCACCCATTACACTCGCTGTCCCTACCCATCCCAGTGACCCGCCCCCGCCCGCGAGCATAGCCCCCTTGCCCCGCGTCCAGCAAAGCCCTCGACCGCGCCGCGAGGGCGGCGAGAGCTTCAGCGCGTTTTTTTGAAATGGAATATTGGCACGCGAGCTTCAATGTCCATTCACTCGCTGCCCCGCCCCCTCCCGGCTCCCCGCCCTTGCTCACATGCATAGCCCCTCTTGCAACGCGTCCAGCGGAGGCGAGTTTGTTTTGGCGAGGAGGGCGAGAGTTCGAAAGATATGAACCTATGGCGATTACGTCGGGATATTTACAGTAAGATACTTTTTAAAATCCAATTAGAGCGTGTTCAATTAAAAAAAAAAACCAATCCGGAACCAAAACAATTTCTGAATAATTAACATCCAGAACTTTGGAACATATATTTTGCTTTTGTTCAACTTTTTTTAAGGGAGAAACAGAAATAATCTTCCGCAAATCATGTTTATTAACCATACAATTAGTAACTTACAGCAGGAATTTCGTATCAAGGTTTTAACCCTCATTTTCAGCACATCAAGGGAAAATTAAAAGGGAAAAGGAAATTCACTTGAAATATACAATACGTACAAATACAAAATTATAACACTATAAAAAATATTATTTATCCAAGTAACTTGATAAACGTAAGTAGTGATATGCTCTTCAAACGGTGTCATTTTATGCAGTGTTCTCTGGGGAGGGCGGCCTACAAGGATACTTAAAAGAAGGCTATGTTCCAAATTGGAACTTGAAGTGTTTTATTTGACAATCCTGAAGAGGGAGGAGAACGGAAAGCGGCGTGGGTAAGTGGAAAACACCGGCAGCTGAAATTATACTGGGAATACTCACAATCGTAACGCATACACTGCTGTGGGACATCAGTCACTAGCCTTGGCATATTACGGCGGAGCACACAATGCCCCACGAAATTTTGATTTTTGTGTTCTCGGAGTTTTTAGTACTGAGACTGGTGAGGGCTCCGGTATTTTGTTTTTAACCTTGACGTGGGCATAACGCATTTGCCACATGTATCTCATGTTTCGTTTAGTGTGGTTTCTACTTATCTTGGGGTACTTGTGCCCCACCTTACCAGTAGTGTTAATGCTGTATTCTGTTGTCGGTGCTACGTGTGTCCAGGAGCAAAAGACAACAAAACTACACTCACATGAGCAGAATGCAACAAATTTGAATGTCCAGCGCATAAATTTGTTATATGCAGTCACTTCAAATATTAATAAGACTTTCACAATGATCATGAAAATTGTCAAAAGTGGGTTCATTACGTTTAGATTTCTCCAATTTCTATAAAATGTATGTAACATTTTCAGTTGGTTCGATTTTTTGAATCAACGATACCCTAAAGATTATGACTGTATGAGTTAATAAAATTATTTGTTAAAAATATTTTTTTTTTCGTTTGCGGCAGCCAGTGCCTCGCCTTACCATTCAAGTCCCAAAAAATAGACCTTACCTTTCAGAGGCAAGGTACGTAACTTTCTATTCCCATTGTATAATGCCGTCATTTGTTGGCTGCAACCAGTAGCATAATTATACTCATTACGATACAGATTTCATTATGATTAAGTTAAGATCAACTATAGAGAAGTTTACAAACCAAGTATTGACACTTAATTCATCATTGAGAATCTGGAAATGTGGTTCTAGAAAATGTTTTGTTCGATTGTGTATATTAAAATTGCATTTGATATATCATGCTTGTCAATTTTAATTTCGTTGAATTTCAGTAGTCTTTCGTGGAGTATTATTTGAAATATATTGGATCGCAATTTCACTTTGTTCCTATTTGACTAGCAGTACTTTCTCACCGGCAGACTGCTTACCACAGCCACCTGCGGCAGCATGCGAGGGTAGGGTTAGGTGACCTTGGCTGACTACTACATGTCAAATGCCACGAAAGATTCATGTAAAAGTTAACTTATAAAAGTCGTAGAAAAAGTATGTATGAAACTAGATTGATGGATATTAATACACCCGTGTTTACGACACTCGCTCGTATTGTAATATCACACCCATGTATTAACCCATCATTACATCACCATTTCATAACGTACTATAGTCCAGACCGTGTATTAGGCCGAACTAGATTGGCAATACGGCAGCATAAACAATTTCCTGTCGGAATAACCAACTTATGAAACTATTACTCCGATCAACTCTCGCTTTTGTTTTGTTTTTGATCATCCACACTTCGCGCGGATGAGAGACTGTTCACTGTATAACAATGCATGTCTCGTTTTTCATTAGAATTAAAAAATATGTTCATCTATAAGCGAATATTAACTCTGTGAACAAGTTAATTAAGAGTTACCATTATCAATAGGTGTGAGCAAAAGAGACGTTCAAAAGTGTCAAGTGCAAATGAAAAATATAACCTTAAAAGTTATCTGGTCAAATTTGTGTTAAAATTATTATCAATTTCAAATGGTAAATAAGTTTTAAAAAATTTAAAATAAATGGAACCTTCTTCTTTAAAATTATCAATTTCTTAATGCTTTCAACTCTTAATGATTTATATTAAACATAAAATTTAACTTAATTAAAGTTTTATATATGGTAATTTTTAAGTCACCTAATGTTAAGTCACCTAATTGTTTAAGTCACCTAAGTTTTTAACAGTCCAGTGATGTGGAAATTATTACAAATGCATCAATTTTAATTACCTGTTTAATTATTCATTACCTTTTAAAAGAAAATAAAAAAAATAGAAAATCATCATTAATGTAACCAAGCCTTCCATAACTTTTCTGTTGTTACCAGAGACAGTCTTTCTCTCTATACATATTTCTTCTCCATTTCGATTGAGATACAAGAGATTGGGATATTTATGGAAATAAATAGAACTTTTTGGTTTTGTGAGTTATTTATTGAAATAGAAATATCACAATTAATATAAATAACACAATAAATACATAGTTGCATAACAATATTGAATTTTCTACTGTATAAGTGTGACAACATTACTATATAGTACTACCTAAACATGCAGTAATTACACCAGATAACACTCTCTTTCACTTGTTAAATAATTCAAATGAAAATTATTTCATACACCAGTTTCCATAACAAATGCATGCCAAATAATTCCCAATAGTCAGCCAAGAAGGCAATATTAATATATTTAGTAGTAATAATTTACCAGTAATGTTGTTGTGCTTATAGAATTGTGAAAAAAATCAAGGTATTCAAATTAAGAGAAAGGTTATTTTCAGAATTAAAATTAATGTAATGTGTTAAATTAAAATGCATTGGATTTAAAGAAAGAAACATGGTGCCACTTGCAAACCAGTTTTAGAAATAATGTCACAAATGCTGTCCATCAAATAATGTTACAACAGGCCACAGTAAACTGAAACAAAATTAAAAAGACCATTTACATATATGTTTAAATATACGAGACAAGTTCTTGTGTGAAAACTTAAATGATTTGGAATAATAATGAAAATGATGAAAATTAAGTAAATTAAATATATGGTATGAACCTCTCTATATGAGAAATTATTCTTCTGAAGGGTTAAAACAAATGTCTGGAGATAAACTATGTTAGGATATTAAAAATCAATACTTTCTAATGACGATTAAAGAAAAACATTATCATTAAAATTGGGTCAACAAAACTGGCTCCAATAAAAAAATTAAGAGGGGCTAGTAGTTCAGACACATTTTAAATGCTGGGAAACGAAAAGTTATTTTTACATCAATCGTGCACCTACTTCATGCAATACAACATTCACCATTAACCATAAGGTTACCTGAAATCGTCCCAGGCTATGCATCACATTAAACATTTTTCCAAATAGATGAAGCATGACAGTTCAGATGCAATGCATAGTGCATTCTTCCGTAAATGCATAATGTAAATAAAGAGTTGATTCCATGATTTTGATAATAAATGATGAATTACTGTCATGATAAAACCTTTCAAAATATAAGAAACATTGTTGTAATGAATATCGTACCCCTATTATCCCTTACTGTCATTGACGCCCT
Source organism: Teleogryllus oceanicus (assembly GCA_964035755.1). Lineage (NCBI taxonomy): Eukaryota > Metazoa > Arthropoda > Insecta > Orthoptera > Gryllidae > Teleogryllus > Teleogryllus oceanicus. Next base: position 20,441,955 of record CAXIVR010000007.1, on the reverse strand, counting down.
TTTCTCCTGAAATGTTCTCCAAATGTATTATGATTTCATCAACTTCTGAACCACTTGGATTTCTTTCCTCCAAAATTCTTTTATTGTTCATTCTGTGTGCTACACATAATTGTTCCACTTTTATGGAGTCACCTACAAGGATATGTGTAAAAAAATTAGATGATACTGGATTCCATATTACAATTCAAATTATTGAGATAAATATTGAAAATAATAAATATAATAATAAGCAATAAGGGCTACACAAAGAAAAGCAATGAAATACAAAAAATGTAAAATACCTGCATTCAAGAGTTAAATATTATCTTAGAAATGTTAGGCACACTTAATATAATACTTCCTCCCAAACCTGTTTAATTCTTTCATTGCCACTGTTTGCCTTTGAAACTATCACATTTGGCAAAATACTTGGTGCACCTTAGCTTCCAAAGGTTTGTCAACAATATATCTAGAAAAAGGAAACCAATCCATCTCAAACATATTTTCTTCATTAAACATTTTGAAAATACAAAATATATCTGAGAGCAAATATTTTTAATTGACTACTTAAATGTGCATAGTTGCCTCAAGAGAACAACAGTGGCATTATTTGGTGGCACCATGCCCTGTTGTAACCACCTCTATAAACAATGTATTGTTAAAATAATTTATATTTAAAATTAAAACTTTAATCTTTAATGGTTACTTACCACCAAATCTTTTTTTCATCTTGACGAAATGTTTTCTCCCACCTACTACAAATGAAGATTGTCAATTATGATTAGGCAAGGCCCCACATTTTTAATGCCAGGAATTAACTGAGCTTGAATCCATCTTTGAAAATTTGCAAAAACAATATAAATATTGATTTAAAAATGAGTTTATTACTTTGATCATAATGAAAATTAATAACCCACTTGCCTTTTGATATTCTGATAGCATCAAGTTAATCCTGGCCCCGTTTCCAAATCTGTGCAAAAATTAAACTTGCCCCTAATGAACAAAAGTTATTTCACTGTCACCTCCATTCAGAGGAAATTGTCTCCTGCAGTTCTGTTTAAGTGTGGTCAGGGCTTCTTGTATTTTGTCTTTGTTGATATTTTTTTAATTTGTTTATTTATGGTCGCTTTATAACAGCTCAGGTCATCAGCGACCTCATTGTGTTTACATCAGTACATTACATTTCAAGGTTACAAATAGTTGAATATTACACCATAAACATTATAACAATATATCATAACAAAAATGATCATTATTATATTACATTCAACAATTTACTTATTTCTAGTAGTTTCAAAATTTTTTACAACCTTCTTCTGATTTGAACAGTGAATATAAGCTGCCTTCTATGTTTAATGATTTCCTTATATTAACAAGTCCTTGGAAGTCAAGAATAAAATGAGAAGTAGACACGGTAGCGCCACATTTAGGACAGGGTTCAGGGTTGGAGTCAGGACAGGATTCAGAGGGAGGGCAAGAAGTATTTACTAATTGGGTGTTTATGGTAATCTTATGGTCTTGCCAGGGTGGGATGGGATTTAAACGTCTAGGTAAGATGAGTGGTTTAACAGTATTAAAGTCATTCATGTATTTAAACAGTCTTTCTCTCAGAGGTAGTGGGGATTTTGGATGTGTTTCTTATATGGTTGTTTTGGGATTTTGGAAAATGGTTGAGTTTGTGGGATTGGTTGGGATACTAGACGTTGAATATGCATAATTTAGACATTGTAACTTGCGTCTTAGTGCTAGTGGTATTTGTCTTGCTTCCACTAATAAGCTGTTCCAGGGGCTAGTTATAAAAGCACCAAGACTTAATCGACAAGCACTGTTGATTATTGGGTTCAGTGTTTTCAATATGTTTTCTGGAGCTGAATTATAAATTACTGCTCCATAATCCAGTTTGGATTGAATTAGTGCCCTGTATGATTTGATTAAGCATTCAGACTGTGCACCCCATTTAATAGGGGACAACACTTTAATGAAATTTAGTCTCCTAATACAAACCACCTTTAGGGCAGATACGTGATGTCTCCATGAGTATTTGGCATCGAAGATCATTCCAAGGATTTTACATGTGTATGTCCTTTTAAGTAGATATCCTCCCATTCTTAGTGTAACTTCTTCATACCTAATAGAGCGACTTTTTGAAAACACTATAAATTCAGACTTTGTTTTCGAAATGGAGAAGCCTAAATTGGTTGCCCAATTACTGATATTATTTAGGGTTTCTTGAATAATGTTTGAGGTAACTTGAAGATTTTTGCCACTACATAGTAGTTAGGTGATGTCGTCTGCAAAAAGAAATATTTTCACAGGCTCTTTCACTATAAGGCTCACTTCATTTATAGCAATGGGAACGATCCTTGTGGGAGACCATTAGTCATCTCAGCTGCCTGTGATAATTTGTCTTGGATTCTGCTTTGAGATATCTCATTTTTAGAAAATTAATAAGGAAAGCTAAGATATTTCCTTTTACCTTCAAATCTGTAAGAATTGATACTAACCTGTCTTTATAAATCATTTCGTAAGCTTTCTCAATATCCAGTGAGACTACAATCACATGGTGGTTCATTACTAATGCGTCACAGATTTCCGTGTCTATGTTTACCAGGTGATCTTGGTTGATCGAAATGATCTAAAGGCACTTTGATGTGGTGAGATCAAGTTTTGTTTTTCTAGGCTCCATTTCAGCCGGTGACAGACCATTTTCTCTAGTAGTTTACATATGCGGCATGTTAAGGATATTAGACGAAAATTTGTTGGTTGTGTGTGATCCTTATTTGGTTTTGGTATTGGTATGACTGTTGCTTCTCTCCACTGGTTAGGGAAGGATTGAGTGGTCCAAATATTATTATATAATTGAAGTAGGTATTCAAGGCCGACTTCAGGGAGGTTTTTTAGAAAACTATTTGGTAAATTATCTGGTCCAGGTGCTGAATTTTTACAATTATTTAACACAAATAAAAGTTCACTCATAGTGAATGGTTGGTTGTGTTCTTCTTCATTTTGTTTTAATAGTGTCTTGATGTGATCTTGGTCTATGCTAAAATATTTTGGGCTTGAAGATAAGAAATTTGGGCCATAGTAGTTGTTGCTTGAATTATTTGCAAACGTATCAGCAAGAAGGTTTAATAGCTTGTGGCAGAATATTTTACACCATTCTTGTCAATAAGATATCTGGGAAGATTGGGTGTTCTTATTCCACTAATGGCCTTTACTTTGTGCCAGAGTTCTGTTGTTGAAGTTTGGTTTGTGATGGAAGAGGTGTACTTCTGCCAAGATTGGATCATTGAAGACTTCAAGGTTAGTCTAGCGTGAGCTCTGGCCTTTCTGTAAGCAATGCCATTTTCCGTAGTTTTGTTTTTCGTAAATTTCCTGAAAGTTCTCTTTTTGTTTTTTATGGCTTCTGTACACTCTATATTCCACCATGGAACTTGATGTTTTTTAATTTTTCCTGTAGTTTGGGGGATTGACTTTTCAGCAGCTGAAACGATTATCTCGATAAAGTCATTGGTTAAAGTATTGATATTTTGTGGGTTTAAGTTATCAGGTTTTTTTAATTTTTCAATATTTATCTTAATATCTTGTTGAAATTATTTCCATTTTGCTTGCTCTATAATACATTTAGGATAGCATTTAATGTCAGGGGTTGGATTTGGATCTGGAAAATGTATGTTTATAGGATACTGGTCACTATCATATAGGCTGGAATTAGTGAACCATACTGTACTTGTAGCTATGTCATTAGATGCAATGCTCAGATCAATTGTACTCTCTGTACCACTGCTTATATTAAAGTGGGTAACTAGTCCAGTATTCAATAGGATCAGATCACTGTGGTTGTCTAACCATTCTTCAATTATTTTACCTCTTCAATCTGTTTTGGTGGAACCCCACAAGTTATTGTGGCTGTTGAAGTCACCCACAATTATAAATGATTTAGGTAATTGTGTAGTAATATTATCTAGATCATGGATGTCAAAATGTTTGCTATTAGGAATATAGATATTACAAATACTTATGTGTGACTTGATTTTAACTATTGTGAACAGATGACTTGTATCCTGGAAGTTCTCCAGAATTGTTTCCTTTGAAATTTGTTTCCTGTAATATTTGTGGTTTGTTGTCATTTACTAGTAATTTAAGATACGGTAATAGCGTAGAACCCATTACAGTTCCATGAATTTTTTCATTAAAGTTTATTTCATCATTTGTGAAATCTTTGCTATTAAACTTGGGTTGCTTGAACCAGTTGCCTTGTCTATGAAGTTTTTCAGTTGATTATAAGTGAGAGGATATGTGTGTGTACTACTTTCAATTTTTCCTTTTATAGGAGTAAGAAGATCTTCTGTAGATTTATTAGTAGACTTTTCTGGGGTACCATTTTCTTCATGTATTTCCTGTGACTTTTTCTTTTTCTTTTTTGGTTGTTTTCCTGCTTCAGTATTAGAATATTCTACTTTATTTTTGTCTGTTTCTATTATTGATGATGAATCTGATGGGAGGGCTCTTTTTTGTATAGTTGGAAGTTAGTATTATCTACTCTAAGCTCTTCAAATTTCGGTTTGCTCATCTACCACTTCTAGGTGTGTTTCAGCTATTTCCATTTCCTGTTGATCTTGTGTTTCCTTACTTTCCATCCTTTCTGTATTCTGTGTGAGATTACTAGGACACTGGTTGGCGAGGTGTCCAATTTGTTTACATACAAATAATGATAATTAACAGTTATAGATAATCAACAACTACACACATCACTATTTTAATTAATAAAAATTACACTTCTCAGTTTCAAAATATAAGATTTAGAAAAAAACACATTAATCTTACTTGTAAGACTTTCGCCACCCCTATTATCAAACAAGTGTGCGTGACATGAACTCCTTCCCAATCCACAAAATAAATTCACATCCACTTTTGAAGGAACTGAAAGAGCATTATCTTAACGACGAAATACAAGTACGGTTGGTTGGGCTATCCATTGTATTCTAATTATGAATAAATAGTATTCAGGAAAATTAATAATGACTATAATAATATTGGTAAATCGTTACTTGGTTACTTTTACTACTAAAATATTACAACTAACTTCACAATGATTACCGATGAAAAAAATTTGAAAATAATAAATAAAAATCAAAAACGCCTAGGCTGAAACTGTTAATTGCAGATTTACAAAAAAACGGCAAACCGCTAAAGCCAAATCGCTAGCAAAAATAGCAAATTGGCACAGCACCTCTCATGAATGGCTTTTAATGTTGGCGGAATCTACGGAAGTAGTCAATTTTTTGTTGCAAACTTAAATTGAAAAAGTGTCACTACTACGCAAACGTAATATATAGAGTGTAATTGTGTGAAGGTTGGCAGCGACTTTTACCAACACAAATCGAAACGAAACTTCCCTAAATTGAGTATGAATACATGTTCTCATCCGATAGTGATATTTTTCAAAAGTTGTCCCGTTAGTTGGTCGTTTTAGCTGGCCAGCACTTTATTTCTCAATTCTGGGTTCTTGAAAATGGGAAAAGAAAATATATTTTTGTCAATACTGCCCAGCTTCGCTCATGCTTAATATCAATATTGTAATAATCAATTCTCATAATTCTTATAATAATCAAATGTCACTATTAAGCCGGCTAGTATCCAATTTTACTTGACATTATAAATATTATTCCCGGGTACGACTTCTTACGTTGCCGTGTGCTGACAGGCCGTTCATACGAATTCGAAAATCTTCTATTCTTATATATGAAAAAAGAATGTTTCATTTATTCATCAATTTCAATTGGCAAAACTATTAAAAATTTGACTCATGTGAATTACTTCATTTCATGTTTAAAAGAAACCGGTTCTTTTATGCATTTAAACTAATAAGTATTTTTGGACGTTAAAGTTCTTTTTTTTAAGCCGATAATAGTAGTTCATGCAATTAGTTTATAATGTTAAGCTTTATTGCATGAGTATATGTTTTGAAAACGAGCGACGTTAGGAGCGAGTTTTCAAATTTGCACGAATGCAATAAAGCAACATTATAAACGAGTTGCATACGTTTTTTTTTTGTATAACAGCATTATAAATTTACAAAAGAATCAAACTGAATTTCGCGAAACAACTTTCTTCTGACGTCTCGAGTTCTTGACATCCAACGCCCTCTGGAAATCAATTCAAGATGGCATTGTTGACATCCGTGCGAGAAAATGGTGGTCGGCTTCTTCTTCTACCTCCCACGATTCTCTCGCTACTATTGGCTGAATGTGTGATGACGTCATGTCGCGTTTAATAATGGCGATGACGTCATGTAGCGTGCGATAAAATACTGGAGTATGCACGATTCGGGGTATCGAAAAGGGTTGTTTATAATGATGGTATACAAAAAAATAGTTTCGTTGCTTACAGACGATGGTTTCGCGCGCTGTTTCGGCTTCTCGGATGATCCTCTTCCGTTGTGTTGAATATCCAAAGTTTCCAGCACGTCTTCTCTGTTCTGCCGTCGAATATCCCTGGCCTGACTTTCCCTATATTTTCTAATGCGTTTTCTACACAAAATTAGTAACGAAAGATTCAACAATATTATTATCATCACGTGTGGGCGACTCAAACCAATTACTTTTCCTAACAAGGATAAATTAATTCCATTTCACTCATTAATTAAACGGACTCATTCCTGAATTAAAACTATATTCCTGTGAATCTAACTTTCTGTCAACTCTTTGAATATTAATCTATATAAAATTATCGGCCCAACGTTTAACATTATTAAGTAATTATCAGATTTAAATTAACAATATTATTACTATTCTGAAACTTGACATCGTAATATTCCTAATATAATTAGCCTGCTAACGTGATCTCTTCGATACAAAGACTAACATGTACCTCTCCACGATACTATCGGTTCGAAGTTCATAGTCAGAAATACACCGCTTCAACCACCCAACTTCATATCTACAGATTTGCCTTTCTCTCTAGAACAATTGTGGTGTCCAGAATGAGGGCACTTTAATGTCCCGGCGTCTGTTGTTGATTTACATTTCGTCACTAACGCAACATGACATACGTTGAAAGCCCACAACCGTAAAAACTAAATTGTTGAATGCCCTTTTAAATTATATATTTTGTTATTTATACCTGTTTGTTAGGGTGCGTACTCGGCATTTGCCAGGTGATGATCTGAGACACCACGGAAAGTTACAGACGAAAGCAGCCGGCGGACAGTGGTCTATTTTGCTCATTTTCGGGGACATTTGCCTTGAAACCAAAGTTGTTGTAACCTCAATGTATCGATTCAGGAGTGCGAACAGAAGCTTGAATTGTTCGAAAAAGTATGAATAGACCATATTCTATGAAGCGTAGAGCGATAAGGATTCACGAAACGAAGCGAAAGACACAGAGCGCGCTCTGTCTTGTTTGGAGGTCGCTCGGTAGGCTGTGTTCGAGGTGTCCTAGTACGTGCGTATTATATTCCAGTGTGAAACTTTTTATCCCATCATAGAATCTGGTTCTTCAGGTACGTTATATATTAATTTTAATACGTCTTTATCGTTTTAGAAGTATTAAATTTATTTTATTAAAAAACGGGGGGAAAATGAAGGTGTATAACTCTTAGTCGAAATTAATTGGAGTAGAACAAAAAAGGTCCTCGTTGTAGCATGACCAATTTTTTATATGATGTAGAGTATTTATCTACCTTTAAAACGAGACTAATTTTAATGTGCGGAGATTTGCGGAAATTGTGTAATTTAGTTTTATTTGTCGGTAGGTGCGCGACTGGGAGTGACGCGTCTGGAATTGTTTGGATTTCTTTCGCACGAAGGTCTTCTGTCTCAGGCAAATGAAACTCATGTGAGAAAGAAGGTAGTTGATTTGATAATGTCGAGAGTTCAGAATGTTACAGAAGACGATATTATCAATAAAATTAGATTTTTTACTATCTCAATTGTAAATCGCTGGAAAGCAAGCGGAAGGCGGAAGAAAACATTTTTGAAACAAAATAGCGGTTAGAAGAAGAAATGATCTTTCTTCGACATGATATACGGCCACGAATATCCACGACACATCATCAAAGAGAATTTGATACGTTGAGCACCAGAACAAAGAGAATGCGCACAAGCAAATTAGTTGAGGGCCACAGTCCTGAAGAACTAGCTTTTGCGACACAGTCTTCAGAAAACAAGGCAAACGAAATGTTGCTCATGTCATAAAAAAGGCTACAATTCAAGCCCTCGTTCTTGAGGACAATGAAAAAATTAAATATGCAAAAGAAAATTTTGACCCTTACACTCCAAAAACCCGGTTGACGCCAAATTGAGTAAAGCACAATATATTCAGATAAGGTGCAAAAGAGAGAAATTGTGATATATATCCGACCTACAACAAAGTACTGAAAGTTAAAGAGCAGTGCTACCCCAAAGACATAGTTATTTCCGAGACAAAAGGCGAGGTTAAATTGCAAAGTCTACTTGACCACACAGCACATCGTTTATCTATAGTTCAACCCGAACTTATCAGCAGAGTTGTAAGTGAGCATGAAACTTCCTCTTTCGAAATTATTTACAAATGGGGTTTTGATGGAAGTTCCTGTCATTCAAACTACAAGCAAAACTTTCTTGAAAGCGCACATGCTACAGATTCTGATTTGTTGTTAACGTCAATTGTTCCTTTAAAAATGACAGCAAAAACCGAAAATTTCGAAAAAATCATTTGGCTGAATCCACGTTCTTCATCTACACGATTCTGCATGCCAATTAAATGTCAGTTTATTAAAGAAATCCAGGATGTCATTACTCAGGAGAGTGAATACAATGAAAATCAAGTATTAGCATTAAAGCCAACAAGTATCACAACCAATGGAAAAGAAATGGATGTGCATCACAAATTATTGAAGCCATGTTGGATGGAAAAATAGCTAATGCCCTGGCAGGGAATCCATCAACCCAGAGTTCTATATTTGCAATGCGAGGCCAAATGAGATGAACAATATAAATGCTGTTGTGCGAAGACCGTGCAACACAAGCACATTTTTATATGGATTGTGCATTTTACATGCACACATTCCATTCTTTGAATGCATTTTACACATATCATACAGATTAAGTTTTAAAACTTGGCAAGTTCGAGGGCGCGAAAACAAAGCTGCATTTGAAGAACAAAAAGCTAAAGTTATCTCCAAATTTCGACAAGAAACTGGACTACTTATGGATGTTGTCAAGCAGGGTACGGGGCTTACGAATGATGGAAATACACCAAGAAGATTTTTCAAGGATCCAAAAAAAGCAGCAGAAATCACTGGGATTAACGAAATATAAATATTACGATTTTCAGTGATTTTACAAGCCATTTCCTGCGGTTATGAGTTCAACACTGAAGAATTTAGAAAGTATGCTCACGAAACAGCAGAACTATTTGTGGAACAGTATGAGTGGTTCAAAATGCCAGCGAATGTCCACAAAATTCTAATTCACGGTGCTGACGTCATGGACACACTTTTGCTTCTTATAGGACAATTAAGCGAGGAAGCATTAGAAGTAAGACATAAAGAATGTCTCTAATTTCGCGAGCACAATACTCGCAAAAATAACAGGCAACGAAACATCGAAGACTTTCTTCATGCTCTCTTGATATCTTCTGATCCAGTGATATCTAGCATCAGAAATTTACCTAAAAGAAAAATAAATCAATTGCCACAGCAAGTCATCAATCTCTTAAAAGTCCCTACACATTCACCAGAATTGTCAGGAGTTCACCAGCATTCAGATGATTCATTCCAAAGCTAGAATGAAGAAGACTTGGAAGATTCTTCAGGCAGTGATTTTGATATATAAATCGTTTGGGTATGTATTTATCATTTATTTTCTTTCGTAAAATACAGGTTATACTTTTTACAATTCGTTTAATTATAGAATATATGTATATCCTTGTTTGTACGTAATAATACGCAGAAAAACGATTCGAATATCTTTTGCATATCATAGAACAGCAGTTAAGAGTGATAAAGATTTCAAAATTATATAAAATGAACAAAAAAAACTATTATACAGTTGATTTCTGTTCAAAAAGAGCAATGTCCCCCTAAATATTGAAAATAGACCAGGCGGCTGGAATTCTCCTCTAGGCAGCGGCTAAAGTCGGTCTAGCTTTGGAGCTAAAATCCTACCACCGTCAAGAGTCGAACCTGAGAGCCTCGCGTTAGAGTCACTGCAGTGACGTCAGTTGAAGCCCTGAACGGAGTGTTGGAGAAGTGAATTGCCAGCTGTCGCGCCGTAAGGGCAGCATAAGTTGTTGCATCGTTTTGATCAGCAGAGCGGCTGTGTTGAGGTGACAGGTCGATCGCGCCTTCTCTCTCTCTTTTTTTTTTTTTATTTGTTGCGTCTACATCTTGACGCAACGCGTCTCTAAGTCCCTTAAGGGGCGTTGAGCGCTTTACACTTGGGAGTAATCTCCATTAATGTGCTTTTACTTTTAATAATTGTCAAGTCACGTCACGTCGCAGTCAGTCAGTGCCTTTTATCCCTTCGGCCAGGGTCTCGACGCCGTTAGATCCCGGGGTTCCTGGCCGGTCACCCAACCACGAACCCGCGAGTCTCGAATGCGCTTAACCTTCGTGACTTCACGGAGCGTAGTAAACGCATTCGGCTAGCGCCGCCGGCTATCTTTATGTAGTACTACGAAATACAGGGGAACAGTTAGAAATACAGCGAGAAATGTGATGTAGCACCACTAGTTCTAGTTTCACCACTAAGAACTAGTTCAACTTTCACTACACTACTCCGATTGCTCATCTGTGATTGGGAGATAAAGCTGCGAGAGAACTTCCAAGATGCTACTGCGCATGGTCACGTATTCGAGTTGTTTGGGAAACATCCGATGTGTGTGAAGGACGGAACCTTCACTTAGAGTTAGGAAATGTAATAATAAAACTCATGAATAAAGAAATAGTTTGGGAGAGTACATCTAGGGAAGATTCTCCCCAAGCCATCAGGAGACCTTGTAAATGGTTCAGTTTAAAATGAATTGTATTTATTAATGATATCATTATAGATTTTATTCACCTTGAATTTTCATTTATTTTTAGTAGAATATGTCATAACTAAAGAAAAATATTTATTAGAAAAGGGAGCCCAAAAATGAAATTCTTTTAGGCTGCTCAAACATGAAATGGTCATTGTTAAATGCGTATAGATTTAGAAATTACAAAATACAAGAATTTTAAAAACATTACAACCACTTAATACCTTCCATAATCCATTCAATGTAAACTCAATGAATCGTGTTGCACATTTAAGATAATGTTTATGGCTTTCGTGTGAATGAGTATCTTCAATAAATTTAATGTAAAAGCAATGTGCTGCACTTTAGAAGGATTATTCAAATAACGAAAAAATAGGAATTCTGTGTATTCAAGTAATGTTATGAATACCCGACATGCGGATTTTCCATCATTAATTCCGATTAAGAGAAAAACAGTTGAAAGACGGAAAGAAAGGAGGTAGGAGGTGGAGGAAATATCGGTGAAAGAAGAGTGTCAATAAGTCAATAAGTTTGATGTTCAAAACTCTCTTCGTGGTTTGCTGCGCACTCCTTAGCATTCAACTTGGACGATGACTGCGACGATCAAGTTGCCTGGTAATAAACGTTCCCGAAATGTGCATTTTTTAACGATAATTACTTTTATCATTTTTTGGAAATTTGGATTATTTAATAATTTAGATGTTTTTTGGAGGAATTCGTATGAAGTTCCTTGATGAACGAATAGAGGCGTCGTAGAAACATGTCACAATGAAAAAATATATTTTCAAATGTTTAACCAGACATGTTTTAGGAAATTCTTTCATCGTCAGTGATTTTATACATGAATTAACTTGCAACAAATCAACTAAAGGCTTTAAAAAGCTCTCTCAAACATAATGTTTTGTAGTCAATCGCTCTCTGGTGCATAGTTCTTGTAAACTTGGAGGAATTGGGTGGGCGAAAGCTAGAGTGAATAGAGGGAGGCCGTTATATTACAATGAGGTTCGGGATTGTGCTGCTTTGATTTCCTTTCCCATTTAGACAATTATTTCAAGCATTATTTTAAATTTCTAAATTTATTAATTTTCTCCTTTTGGTTCATAATACAAAATATGAAAGCTAAGTTCCGTATCAACGATATTCTTGTTGTTTTGAGTTAATTGAGAATTATTGTTTTGATATTTTTTCTAATTATATTATTTACTTTGCATAAATCGAGGAATAGAAAACTTGGAGATTGCAACTTTCTTTAGCATTATTTTATGAATGTGAGATGTAGACGAATGGCAACATCGAGGTAGAAGGTAATGCGGAGAGATAATAAAGATTAAAAAGACGATGAAATTGAAGCTGAGCTGGCTGAGCCACTGTCGTTAAATATGGAGAAACCTTGAAAATTGCTCCCCTTACTTTTCCATTGCAAAAGAGTTCATCACATTAAACAGATTCAACGCCTTCCAGTTTGTTTGAGAATGAAAAAAAAAACAACAAAGATCATGCAACGAAGAGCGGCAAAAATGCAGATAGGAAACTTTCGATGAACATCCTTACACAGCGCATGCGGTACAATTACGACCGGCAGCTCCCCACCCTCCCCGCCCCTACCAGACATCGACTGCCCTCAGATGAGGGCGATGCGGCGGCGATGGTGTAGCGGTTAGCGTATCGGACTGCTATACCCAAGTTTACGGGTTCAAACCCGATCGAAGCCGTGGATTTTTAAGGGCGAACAAATCTTTGTACGCCTTCCTTCGGAGGGGAAGTAAAGCCGGCTGTCCCATGTTAGTACATTTACTGCATGTAAAAGATCCTCAAGCCTAAATGACGCCTCTGAGCTAAATTCAAATCGCCTGTTTCGTCGCCCAAGTAATACCTTCTTTCTCCCATGATTGGTGAAAGGAGCGTAACGAAATTTGCGTGGTCAGACGGAAGAGCAGGCCTCATGGCCTGAGTCTCACCACTTAGAATAAGGCAAATTCAATTCAATTCAGATGACGCCCACCGCATGATGTCGCCAGGAATTTACATCTGTGACAATTGATGCTCTTGGAGCTCAATTACGCTCACGCATCCAGCGCCAAGCGCGTGGCCCCAAGGGGCACTGGGCTCCCCTTCACGCACACACAGCTGGGAGGGAGGGGCGAGAAACAAGCCCCGTCCTCAACGTTTTTCTTCGGAATACGAGTATAGTGGCTTATGAGGAGATATGTGTGAAAGAGCTTTAATACGTACGGCTGTTATGCAGCAGACGTGAAGCTTTGGGTACTTCGAAAGGTCCATGTCATTCAAATTGGAGACAGCTGATTGATTGGCAGGATTGGGAAACAGTATTGACATCTATTCTATTCTGGCTTTAAATAATGAACGATGTTTCTACTGAAAACACGCTTGAGCACTCAATGCATGCTTCGATAGTCCCTTTCGACATCTTGACATCTCACGTGTGAAACGTTCGCAAATTTAACGAAACATTTTCTTAAAACTGTAACATTAATCTTGAAAAATGTTCTATTATGACAATGATATTAAGGAGTGAATAGCTTAATGCAGAATGTACATTGGGATACGGTATGGTAATCATTCCCACACATCAAAATTGTAGGCCTCGCACATATTTTATAATTATTGAAACTAAGGGTGCATTTCAATTATTGCTGACAATTCCGTAATTCTAATAACGCTAGATGTAGCGTTTCTAATGCTTCTATTGTCTTTGCGCGACATGTAATCCAGTTTTATCAACTACCTTTTATGTCTCTTGGCAAATTCCTTCTTTCACTGTCTCACAAAATTACAGTAGAAACCTTCAATTATTTTCCGTACAATTTATTACGAGGGCACATGAAAACTTTTCTTGTTTTCACTGCAGAACACTTCAACAAGTCCCTCGCCAGTACTCAGACAATACCTTCTGTCTCCGTTGTGTACGTCTCAGGGTCTCGCCGTCTACCACCCTTTTCTGCCACCCCTCCCAGCGCGATCGCGCTAGTTGCTAACAAGTCACTCCGATCATCAGAGCTCCGTGGTCACGGAGAAAGACTCGGCCAAGACGCGGGGTTTTGTGAATACGCGGTCCGTTGCGACAGTCACCCACGGCAGCTCGTACATTATAATTATACATTTATTATTATAATTATTATATTTAAATTATTATCACATTATAATTATATATTTAAAGTCAATTATTTTAAACAAGCGATTTTGTGACACCTCGGAAGAGAAGAAATGTGGCATTATATTTATTGCAATTTATAAACGACAAGGTTATTGAAAGTCTTTTTATAGAAATCAAGAAGTGCTAATTGTTTTTAAATTTTACACACATTTAATTTTTGACAGAGTGAGAAAGACACACCCAGGCCCAGAAGTAGGTATGTTCTTAGAAAGTATTGCACAAATTAAACCCTTTACACTGTCACAAAATAAGAGAACAAAAAAATACCCAATTGCAGACTGCGCGCTATGACGCATGCAAATCCACTAGTGGTAATATCTCTTAGAAAAATTTCAAAAAAAAAAATAAATAAATTTGCTTTTGGTTTCACTCTTCGCCTAGCTAGCGATAATTTTCCTTATAAGTCCCGTGCACGGAGTTCTTGTTTGACCAATATTAGTGAATGAAATTTAATTTTTCCTATACTTCCTGAATTAATTTACCAGTACACATTATTACTGCTATTCACATACAAATTTTCCTCGTCAACAATTACATTCACAAAATGAGGAACGCAAATTAATTATCTTTACTACAGCTTCGGAATGAAATGTACTATCGGCGTACGAGGTTATGAAATACTTCGCCGTTATTCAGTTTTAAGGCGAACATGCAAATGTTAGTATTCTGGTTTCTGGTGCCAACACTAACTTTCTAGTTCCTGTCACCCCCTTCAGTTGCATGCAAATTTGGAAGTCCAGCCGTGCCGCCACTCGCGTCCCTGCACCGTAGCTCGCTTCGATGCTGCTCTGAAGGCCACTCGGTCTCCTTTGCGCCTGCCAGCAGATCCAGGGACCAGTCTTCTTTGCGCCCGCCACCAGATCCACGTACCAGTCTTTTTAACGCCTACCACCAGATCCACGCACCAATCTTCTTAACGCCCACCACCAGATCCACGTCTCGTCTAACTTTGCCCGAGAACGCGTATTGCCCAGTCTCTCCGCGTGTGCTAGTTAGCGTGTCGTCTCACTAATGTTTTACAAAACTCGTACAGTTCCGCACCCACAGCCACTATTCTGCTTCGTTCTAAATTTCAGTTCTTAAAACCGTCTCGTATAATGTTTTCCTTACACCACGTAGCCTGGCTACTCTATCATTTCCCACTTCCTAACACCTCCAGAACTACCGCTTCTCTCTTTTAACTATCCCGCTACCTTACTCGACTTCTCACCTCGGCGTCTCACAGAAGATGCTGCGTGGGCGTTGTGGGGTTTGTAGCGTTGCCTCAAACGTCACAATATATAATTTGAAAACAACAATAAAATAATAGATTTTTTTTCTATCGTGTTATTCAATACATTTAGCACTATCCGATATGAGCACCCAGTCTGGATAGGCTGGAGCGGACCACATTCACTAACGTGAGGAAATGTGAACACACATTCTAAGAGAAATAGTAGCCTCAGAACTTACAACACGCGACATAGTCGATGGGGAGTTGCCGATGACTTTGATGGGAGACGAATAACGGAGGGGAAGGCAGCATTATTTGGAGGCGGACTCGCGGCACGTAGAACTTAGCCCGCTCTCACTTGCGTCTCGTTTGCAGCAAATGTAACACTCCTGAAATAGTTTGTGGAAGTGCGTTGTGAAAACGTTTTGATTCGGATTGGTTAATTGTCAGTGATTCCGGACGCGTCAACTAATATGGTCATTAGTCCCCTAAGTGTAGTGCGTGTTTTTGCTCGGGAGGTGGCGGTGGTCTTCCCCCATTAGATGGCCAGATTCGGTGCCGACCTACCGTCGACTAACGGGGTTTTCCCTACAACCAGGTATCACCCACCAGCAGGGCATCACCCCAGCCGGGACAAGCTCTAAGCTCCCGACTGGTCTCCCGGCAAGTATGGCAGTGAAGTGCATGTTAGTGTAAGTGTGTGTGGAAGGGGAGAGGATAGGACAAGGAAGAGGAAGCAAAGATCTTGCGCGGCCCGTGGCCCGTTTATTTGACTGCTCCCGCATTCGCCTGGTGTTGATCGGAGTAACCACGGAAAACTACCGATCAGAACAGCCGGCCACTAGAATTCTCCTCTAGACAGTGAATTCACCTAGCTTACAAGCTAGTGTCGAAAATCCTGCCGTGCCGGCGTCGGGACTCGAACCCAGGATCTCCCAGTCAGAGGCGCTGCAGTGACATCAGTTGAGGAACTGAGCCACCGTTCCCGGTTTTTGATTCAGAGGAAACCCCAGCACACAGGAGCACTGAAAAAAGCTCTAAAAAGAGGACAATGCTTGTAAATTTACTGTAAAATGACGATGCAAATTAAGCTTACGTAAATGATAAGAGTAAAAACTAATATGATTGTGACTGTATGACCGTGCTAACACGCGGCGAATTACTTCCTGCTTTTAATACTTTCTTGACTTAAATCTGAATCAGGAAATATACTTGACGAAATTCCGAATTTGTATTCTGGTTTCCTGGTAACTGTTTGCTGGAATACTTTCCACACGGCGGGTACGAAGACTGCAGAATCCGGATGCGCCGTACGCCACAGCAAGGCGGATTCAACAGTACAGATTCGCCGTTACGTGAGGAGACTGCGGGAGGTAATTCAAAATGTAAGTGGACCAGCTCAACCAAGTAAGGTCTTCTGTTTTTGTATAACTTTGCTTAAAGGAACATAGGACAGATTAGAAGGCTTCGCCCTTCAATAGGTGGAATAAAAAGTGTAGACAAAATTCAGTTATCT
Source organism: Teleogryllus oceanicus (assembly GCA_964035755.1). Lineage (NCBI taxonomy): Eukaryota > Metazoa > Arthropoda > Insecta > Orthoptera > Gryllidae > Teleogryllus > Teleogryllus oceanicus. Next base: position 20,425,068 of record CAXIVR010000007.1, on the reverse strand, counting down.
CTCTCATTTCTATTGTCTGATAGAGTAATAGTCATTGAGAGGATTTTTTAAAAGGAAAGTGATTCTTTTGTGCAAAGAAACAGATTAATGGAGGATAAGAGTTTAAGTGAATCGTACATTGTGAAATTTTCTTTTGTTGAGTAACAAACTAATATTTTTGTATAAGTATTTAAATAGAGGTCAACGTGTAACAAAATAAGCCACCATTTCATTTAAATATCAGGGTTATTGCTTGATTAGTGAATAATTCTAATTCAGAGAAAAAGCAAAGCTTGTTTATAGAATTTGTTGACTACAACAGATGTGAAAAGTCAATTACTTTAAAGAAAAGATTTTCTGACACCGGATAGAAGAAATGTAATTTAAATTTTTTGCAATTTATAAACGACACGTTTATTGAAAGACTTTCAATAGAAATCAAGAAGTGCTTATTGTATTTAAAAAATGTCCTTTTGAACTAGTGAAGTGTATTTATGTGCGTGTTTTTGTTTCTTTCTTTGAGAGTGTTTCATTTAATGTATTTTGTATTTCTGTCTTTTTTTAAGTTCAATTTGAAAATCGGGCCATTTCCCATTTACCCTGAGTTCCAAAGAATCCTAGCAGTCCTTTACAGCAGATTGTGAAGTTAGGTCAAGGCAAAGGGTTGTCAGGAATTTGTTATATTTGTTTGTTACAATTGCATTTTCTCAAATTCAGGGGAGTTACATAATTGATACCCTTGGGCCAGCCGGGACGTGTGTGAAACTCGAAGGGTGGGTTAAAAATAGAGTGAAGGTTGCACCGTAATGAACTGTTAACTTATTTTATGTTTTAATAATGTTCATATTTCACTCAAATTTAAGTGTAAACTAAAATTTAAAAAAACATACATTACATTATTAAAGAACTTTTATTGAAGAAAAAACCATGTTTCGTATTGAAGTTGTACGAAGATTCCGAAAAAAATTCAAACTTTCAGAATTTTCTGACAAACTTTCTGAAAAATCCGAAGGGTTTCATGTGAAGTACCCCCAAGTTGTTTTTTTCAAAATTGCATGTCTTCAATGAAGTTCAAATTTATTAGGGTATATTTATTTTCGTAAAATTCCTATTAGTAATTTAGATGCTGTTTACAGGACGGCTGTTTAAAAAAACAACACTTATTTCGTAATAGGACACCCCAACATTTGTATTTGCTTTGAAAGTTCGAAATCTATTTTCCACAGCATTACGTAACTTTCTCTGCGTCAAATATATCTATAAAAATATTCATTTACCTTATTAGGTTAATTTTTAATTATAAAAGAAACAGAAGTTAATGAAAATATAGAATATTAATACTATATATTAATTAAATATTTCCTCTAGTATGAGTCAATAGGTGTTAATTCCAAAATTTAAAAATGTGCATTAAATTGAAAATATCAGAATATTTTTACATAAATAAACGACATAAGGCTTTGTTTTCTTTTTTGAAAACTTTTATAGAAAACTCTTTCCGACATTTTTATGAGATAGAGATAAAAATAACAAAGAACGTGTATTAGTGAATTCACTCAGATAAGTCAAAGAAAGTCAAATACACTTGAGAAAATTAATATCTATTAATTGTGACAACAGTAGTTTATGACTGCCACTAAATGAGTACTAAAATGAAAATTTTATCAAAGCGGTATGGTAGAGAATTCTGAAAGGGATACAAAACTGACAGAATTATTTTAAATGTATGTTCTTAGATATTTACAGATGTAATGAAGTTTCAGACTTTGCCCATTTGAACTGCAGAAAATCCTCCCCTTAATGAAATTGTAATTAATATGAGACCATGAATGTGCGTGAGTATTAACGCTTTGTTTAATTTTGAATTCTGTGTATGAATTGAATGTATTTTCATCAACGAATCAGTTCGAATTATTTACCAATGATCTAATGATCCAAATGCATCATTATCTGCGGTTAAATACCTGGTGATTACGATGAAATCTCTTAAATCTCCAGAATCTCGTTTCCATACCTATATTAGAGATCATATCTCACAATTCTAAATAACGCTGTTGGATTGTTTTAATTCCAGAGTTACATTGGCAGATTCATTACATTCATGTTATTGATAATTCCTTGTTTCTAGAAATAGTTTCATTAGAAAACCACACTAAATGAACATGATTATATTTCATAAATAGTATTTATAATAAAAATTATTATATCGTACGTAAAATACTTGGTCCTCTCAAAACTACAAAATTCTGGAAATTAAGGAATATATCGCAACGTAGGAAAATAACAGAAACAATTCAGAAGAGAACATTGCTCTTTTCGGACACACTCAGGATGGATGATAACAGACTAACAAAAATTTTCACGTGGTTTTGTAATGACAAATCTAGTATAACCTTGGTTCAAGAAGTTAAGGAAGATATGGAAAGGAACAATAGAAGAGAAATAATTGAGAGAAATATTTAAAAAAAATAAATTTAAAAAACCCAATGGAACCAAAGGAGAGGGAAACTGGTGCAAAACTGCCCAAAAGAAGAAAATGAAACATAGAAGATGAAGGAATACTGGAGAAAGACGAAAGAGCAACTTAAAAGGAAGTGTTGAAATTGTCTCGTGGACCCTAGATGACTGAAGGTTTTGTCTGTCAAATGCTAGAACAGAAACCATTATGTTCGTTAGGTCGTCAACCCGGGAGTACCCCCAAAAGTACTTTAAATGTAAATAAAATGTCTGTTCTTCAAGACGTTCAGAAACAAGTTGGACCTTACTGACCTAATTTTTTAATAAAAGAAGTTGAAATTAGTACATGCTCTTTTGGAAAAACTTTAGAGAGAATGCCAATATTAATTCAATTTTTTACTTTCTCACACTTCAATTTTTACTCGATTTTTATTCTCAACGTATTGATATATTTCTTTTTAAACAATCCGCAAAGCTTAATTGAAATTTCCGCAACAATACCGCAATCGATATTTGAGAAGGTGATTGTTGTTGAACGCCGAGATGGTGGTGGTGATAAGATAGCAGCCGTTTTATTTAGTCGTATTGGTGGAGTTATAACTCCTAGATCGAGAGTCAGTATTTCCGTTTGCGATGAATTTCGTAGCAGTTTTTTGAAAATTACTCCTCAGAATCCCCGGTGAGGTATGTTATATACCATTTAAAATCATCCGATCTCTAAAAGAATTTACTGCGTATTGAATAAACAAAAAAGGTATATTAACCGTTCGCTACTATATTATGGTTATCAGTTTGAATTTCTTTTATTATTAGTGATTTTTCATGGAATATTATTTAAAATAAATTGGATCGTATTGTAACTTTAATTCTATATTAATAGCGCAGTACCCTTGCAGGCCAACTGGTACTACTGAAACCTGCGGCAGCATGCGAAGGTGAGGTTAGGGACAGTGGTCTGCCAGTAGATAGGCCGGGGCCTGTTCTTATTTGAATTGTATTTGAATTTTTAAATTTAAATTTAAAAGTTTGAATTCCGCCATGTGGGGCCCTCCGTGGGCCAATAGCGTCGAAGGGCGCAAAAGCGCGGTGCGCGAAATCTACAGGCCAGACCCGGCAATTATTAACGATTATTAACATGCTTTTGGAAAAAAAAAGGGTTTTATCGAAATCACTTCAAGATCACGAGCTGGAAGACGAGGGGAACACTGTCATCCAATCAAAAGCTTCGTTAGGACATTTTTATATTGGAGTTTCCTGATTGAAAACAATGTCCCCTTTCCTTCAGTCAGACTTTGAAGTGCACCTATGTTTAAATCAGAGTAATAGTAGATGTAGAACAACACCCTCCAAATTTTATTTTGTGATGTAATGGAATATTCTAGGTAGCTTTCGGCAGTATACGTACTCTACATTCACTGCAATTGCCTTAACAAGCTCATTGTCGCCCCTAAATTAACTCAAGAATATCGTTCTCCTAACGTTTTTCTAAGGTGCGAAATAAAATTAGGAATGGGGATCTACATTACGTGGTCACGTGATCACGCCGGCGTCGTAACCTAGGGAACACCAAATCAGAAGCTTCGGCATTTGCACATTGTTCTCACCTAAAATTAGGAAACAAATGTTACGAGCAAACAAATATTACAAAGATTACAAACAATTGTAACAAATGATAGGATCAAACTTGTTACGAGTTTCTAAACGTTTCCTTCTTCTGTTTGCTAGTGCTGAGAGTACGTGATAGAGCTCGCTGCATGCGGCAATGCCCCTCCTTCACACCCAAATGTCAATCACATTCCCAATTTTATTCCTATAGAGATTTCACTGAACCCCGTTTGTACGAAAAACCTGCCTAACTACAAATTAAACTGGCACCATTAACAACTGACGATTGTAATGCGTTTCTTTTTTTCTCTTTCGATGCAAGAAAAATTTAAAGTTCTTTCGATGTCTCCTTTCATTCAGCAACAAACTAGCATGTAGTAAACCATAAAGTTTTATACGCAACATTAGCTGTAATTGATTTTTTTGTCCCTCAGGCAACTACCAGCCCCTCGGGCCACAGGTTCTCGAGTTTCCGTCACCTTCGGGGCAAAAGTTTCGCACTGACGCCCTTTGTACACAATGACTTCAGGTGAAGAAAAAGTACTCCTGTGTGTTCCTCATAATAGTAGCAACAAATACCCCTCTATCGTTCTGGGCCCAGAACTATTTCCCAGAAAGAGTTTTGTTTTATGTTGTTTTTTGTGTTGTAATTTTCGATTTCTTCCCAGCTCAGTACCAGCGCAATTTCATGCGTATTTAAAAAATGGAGGTCATTGGCGTCGTTTGCAAACAGCAAATGCAATTCTCACGGTCGGCTGGCGTTCTGGTCGGTTCTGGTGAACTCAAGTCGGGCGAAATCGAGGACCGAAGTAAAATTACATTTGAACTTCTTTGAAATTACATCAAATTTTACAAATATTACTATTTTTTCTGTCATATGATATTTGTACACAACTAAAAAATATTCGAAAACATCTATATTTAATAATGTTTCATTTTTAATAAAAAAATTATTTTGTCAAACAACATGCAATATCACTTCAGGAATTTAATACATTGCAAATTCATCAACTAGACGATGAATTATAAATCTTTGTAATTCTGAAATTCACATACAGTGTTCCTGTGTTTGTCATCAAAATTTTCCGAAAGAACTGCAAAGCTGTGCATGTAATGAATAGAGAAAGTATTTTATGGTATTTGACATGTCAGTTTTCGCGTCCAAACGATATGCTTCATGTAAGAAAATAGCTGATTATAAACAAAGGAATATAATAACCCTACCACAGCCGCTGGCTCGGTGCCGGGAGAGAAGAGGAGGTAAGTAGAGAAGAGATAGTGGACTGAAAGCGAAAGTCCAAAACAGTTCCAGATGATGCAGAAGGACAAACTGTGACAGCATATTCAAATACGAATAACCTTGTAATATGTGACGCTTTTCCTGAGCTGCTGATTGCAGAGGAAATCAGTTTCTTCAATCGCTCGTGAGAGAAGCACGATACAATCTGAGCGCTGGGCAGAAGCAATCATTTAAAAAAGTCCTGGAATGTCAGTGTTATCAACTCAGTTAATGGGGTTGCATTGTAGTTGATAGCCGTTGGATCTGCAGAAGAACAATCAGCTATGTTATGATCCTCTATGTTGCCGGCAGGTTTGGGTTCACAGAAAAGGAGATAGTTATAATAAATAGCTCCTGTAAGAGAGAAAACAAGATTTTATCGCCAATTGAATTCATTGCTTTAAAGAATCGGACAATTTGTTGAAACGAAATGATGGTCATCTAAAACCGATAAATTTGTTAGAGTATAGGTCGATCGTGAGAGTACTTCATGACAACGTGACAAAGACTACCCCTTCTTTACAATTACGAGGTAATTTTTCGATATTAGTAAATATGAAATGAAACTGACTATTTTGCGCATGGGTAGAGTTTCAAAAATTTCACTAATGTTAAGCTGCGCGAAATATTGCGAACTATCAATGAACTCCCTATTACCTTTCTTCGCAGACTGTGTACCGGTCTCTACCTTTCATTTCCTCCTATTTCTTCGCCTGTCGGCTACCGTTAATAGTGGGGTTAGACTTTCGTTTATATCACTTTTTACCAATTACAAATACCAATTAGTTCTACAGCACATATTTCTTTGTATTCATAATTATGCGGTAAGATTGTCTATTTATCAACAATACAGCTGGGGTTACACTCAAACAATTGCTAACAAATTAGGAATGCTTGAAGCTTCAGCACGATTTGATCATTATCAAACACCAAAACAAAGATTTTTTCTTTGCTCACCGTCCTCCCTGCAACTTCCATATACAACCTAGGAAAAACCTCAAACCAATGCCGAGGAATCAAATCTAGATATCCAAAAATATAAATGTAAACCACCCCAAAGAGAAATACATGATTTCTCGAAATTCCATTCTGTAACTTTTTTCTTCCTGTAATTGTAATCTACTCTTTTCCTATTTTCATCGCATACAATAACTACTGATTATTGAGGTCTCCAGTGGGCGTATTCTCAATCTCCTGTTCGTAACTACGCGTGCTAATTGCAGTTCCATTCACGCTTACCTCGTTGCACAAGAAAATGTAAAATAAAAATATAAATTATGTCGCCATGACATCAGACTCGTAATTCATGTTATCGCTGAATGAAATGGAGGAACATACCTTAGTTTCTCTCTTACCCGATAAGAAGTTGCCACTATCCACTTTCATTTCCAGAACAATTTCTTTAAGGGATCGCCCAATGATACGGAGTGTGAATAGCTTTAGTTTACGTAAGTCATGCATCGTGTCTGTTTAAGTAGTGAACAGTAAGTAGTAAGCATCGAGCCTGTTTAAGTAACAATACTGATACAGGCAAATATGTTTGCGGATGAGAATAGTTAAAAACATCAACAAATTCCGAAAAATTATTATATTCTAAGGATTTTCATCCAATTTATACATATCCATTCATGGACATGGAACAATATTATGCGTAACATTTAACTCATATTTAATGGTTACGGACACTATTGTTCCACTTCCGTGAACCCTCGATTTTTTATGAGCTGCGAAATAAATGTTCGTTTGGGCAAAGTCGTCACAAATCAACGGTAAAGATGGGCAATCAATTTTGAAGTTGGCGAAATGAGGGGTTAGTTCAACGGCTGGTCTTGAAGCAAGGAACCTTTCAACAAGTGAAAGGTCGAAACTAACCCCATTTTTTTTTTCTACAGATAATCACTATTTCTATGTAATGTGAAAATTAGCTGCCATCTCGCACTGTAAGTTACTGAAAAATATGAGTTCCACACTTTTCATGTTGCAAACTGTTGTTCGCGCGGGTTCTCTGCAGGCCTGGCCACTGTAAGAGAATGTCCGCCGAAAGAACAAACGAATTTACAAGCCCGACCTCCAATTCAGGGCAGCGAAGCCAGGTATGTCAACGTCGCGGGCAAGGTAACAAGCTTACTAGAGCTCGCGGGCACTGCGTCCAGAGAAATTGGCGCGAGATTTAAAAGGGTTGTACAACTCCTCCGAGTGGCGGTACGTCACTGGATACCTGGCCCATGACAGTCTTTGCGAGAAGTTACTTGACAGTTATTGTCACAAATTTAGCAATACATTACATTTTCTCTTTAAGGCAAAGAAATAATCCATTAAAATTAAATAATACATCATTTCGATTCCAGATTCCCAATTGAAAAGAAAATTGAATCAAAATAATCTTGATTTTGTAATCCTGCTTACTTAAGAGTGATACAAAAGCATAAACTTTCTACATTTCAAGTTAGAAGTTTAACAGACAAATATTCTTGTCTGTTAAAAGTGCTGCCTGTCCGTAAGCAAGAATTGTTAACTTATAGACTTGTTAATTTATTTCACATTATTGCTAAATACAATAAATAACTGAATGATTTAATAACACAACACAAAACGAAAACAAGGAAAGAACTCGCATTCATATTCCGGTCACCTAGAAAAGACGTTTATATAAGAGAGAATTTAGCAAGAAAATAAAAACATCAATTAGTAATAAGTAGTGCAGAATATAAACATAATACAATACATCGCGGTTATTTGATAAATAAAAATCTGTTAAACATATTTTCGTGCGAAGCCACTATTTACTGCCTCGCCCCGCTTCAGCTTGCGCGTGTACACCCCTTTCTGGATTTGGAGGGGAAAGGATACCGAAGTCATGGAAAGTTGCCCGTGCTCGTAGGAGCGCCGGGCTCCCCAGGCGGGCAAGTAGCTCGCGCGGGCGCGGTTTGACGTGCCTGCGCTAAGCGAATGTCATTACTGATGCCCTGACAAAGGCCCATTAACGCCGCGCGCGGCGCAGCGCCTGTTCTTCCGAGCACGAGCTGTTCGCCTCTGAGAAACAGAAACCCGATGCCAAAAAGCGCCCGCGGTATGCAAATATAACTAACATTGTACGCCAACCTTCGATTATTTTGAGACAAATACATCAATGTACGATAGTTCTGTTGAACGATTTTTTTTACATCCCGCACATAGTCACCAATTTTAGATCATAAACCGTTGATATCACCTGGTGAATTAGCCTGACAAAACAAAATCTTTGTGATGCTTAAACTATTAATAATTATTTAAATTATTAATTATTGCGAGTTGACCACCAGGTCATGCGATGATGGGTGACGGCGCATACTCCTATTATAACGCTCGTGGCCGCAAGAAGTTGCACGACCTAAAAATACAAATGTTAAGTTAACGACTCTCCAGAATTGCAGATTGGTCTACCTTCCAGCAGGTTGTTGCTGCATTCCCATAGCAATTGCATTTCACCAAGAAAAGGCACATGTAATGAGAGAATGACCCGTTTTAAAACACAAGGTGAAATTTCAAACTCATTTATCTCAACAATCAGTTTTAGTTGGGCCACTATTAGAATGTGTTTGAGTTATTTCATGCGAGTTGTAATCGATATTTTGAAAGCATTAGACATTTCTTCTTATGAAAACATGAATTGAGATTGTAATTTGCGGATACGCTTTTTTAAGTCGAAGAGTGAATGTTTAAATGCAAAGATGAGAGTAGGACTATATAAACGCTATGTCCAGCAATCGGTTCAAATAAAAAAGCTTAATTGTTTATAATAACATGTGCAAATGGATTACGTTTTTCAACTAAAATGAAAAGCCGATATCCTGCAATAATCCACCACAACATGCATGTACAGATCTTGGTAATATAAAACATTTCTCTGAAATTTTCCGAAACATGTTTAATTTAGTGTTGATTTAGTAGAATAGTGATTATATTGTGCCAAATGGTAAACTATCGTTTTGTTGGTTTCCGGAAACAAATAATCAACGATATGAAAAAGTTTTGGGGTTTTCCTATTTTCCGAATGATAGTGAATATTAAGAACTTTTCTACATATACAATCCCACCCATATTTAACTTTTGGCATGGATTCTTGCTGCACGAAATTTTAAGATGTGTCCAAACTTTCCAAGCCATTCTTCAACCATTGATTCAGAGACATGAATGTTTTCTTCCATAACTTAGTTCAATTGTACATCTTCAAATGATGTCATGCACTTTTTTAAATCAGTGCTTGAGTAATAATATTTTTTAAATCGTGAGGTACAGTCTCATTGTGTCGCGCATCTCACTATACTTCTTTAGGGGTGGACGAATCTAAATTCCTAAATTTGACTTTACAATGTATAATCTGCTTTTATGTTGGTATAATAACTTTTGTATAATTTATTGTACTAGAAATATTGGACAAAAAAACAAGTCTCTCTTCAGTATATTGCTAAACAAAACTAAATGTAACTAGTGCTACCCAAATGGTACATGACCTTTCTGTTCTAATTTACTTTCCGAATCTCTTTAATTGGGATAGGTTGTCTGTTTTGTCCCACCCTCTTCCCAGCCGTTATCTCTCTCTGCACAAAAAAAGATTTCACATTGTCCCATTTTCGTTCCTAATACTAACATTTTAAATATGAACAAGAATGCAAGGAAGAGTAAAACCTACTACATGCAAATTTCCATTCAGAAAATGTCGCCTGGGCGTTTCTGAAACGCGCGATTGTCAGCTCATTTTGAAAAAAAAATTCGTTTTCGAAAAACTTCAACAGAAATTATTTGACGCGCTTGCACTCAACAATTCAATAATGTGCTACATAACACTTCCGTACTGTAAATATTAACGTAAAAGAATTTCAAAAATATGTTTAGTATTTTTTATTTAAAAATTACATCAAAATGCCGTTTATGACACGTTATTTTGTGCATTTAGCACTATCTATTCAACGTTAATTGTCCAAAACAATTTCAATGTCACCTTCATTTCGCTAAAAACATAACGTATGCTCCTTTACAACGTATCCACATTTTAAAACAGAATAGCTTGGCCACCTAACTTATAAAGTATAACTATAAGTTATAACTTATATAGTTGGTGCCGGCAGGTAGCGAGTGGATTGTGGGTGGGGGACAGCTCGTGCAACAGCTGACAGCCGGGCAAAAGGACAAGAAACTATTATTTTAGCCCTCTTGTACCTGGTATTTTCTCTATAGTATTCTGCGATCTGTGAGCTACAGCGACCAAACGAAATTGCGACATCTAAGCTGAAACCTTCAAAATATTAAGAAGGAAATTCAACTCAGGTGGTGTAGGTATACTGTTACGTGTCTTTGGAGCACGCATAATGAAGATGGGGGTATGCATGAAAAACGTCGGCAGCTAATCGGCACGCCTGAACTTCAGCCAAATTACGAGGTCAATGAGAGAACTCGAAGGCATTTAGGTCAATGACCATTAAGATAAGGTCGTCACGGCTGACTCCTAGTACTCCGTGCAGTAAGCCATGATCTAGTCAATGCCATCTACACTACACTAAATTGTCAATACCTTGGCCGGCGATGCATATGCGTCGTTGGTTGGTCGAAAAAGCCGTAATAAGTTCCTTCATTCACCGCGCGATGTCGCTAAACATCAAAATGTTCCGATTAGCTACCGAAGTTTTTCATACGGGTACACCCACTATGTTTCCAACAGCGGAGTTGAGTCTCTGTCATGTCTTCATGGCTGACCGTGAAGATTATAAGGATGATATTTCATTCTTGTGTTAGGGAATGCGTAAAGCGTCAACAGCTAATCGGCACACCTACAATTCGGCGACAACATGCGACCTATGATCCTTTAAGGCATTTTCGGCCAATGACAGCCAAGCTATGGTTCAAGTCACTTTAGTAAGTCAATGGCGTTGGTCAAGATATATTTCAGCGCGTTTCAGTGTTTTTTGGGGGACGGAAAAGGCCGAGATAAATTTTCTTCACCGCATGATGTCGCGTTGAAGTTCAGAGTTTATTGCTGCCGACTTATTGTTTTTTTCCTACACCGTGCCTCCAACCACATACACCCGCGCCCTGCCATGCTCCAACACGAAAATTGAGACTATTCTCGCAGTCTTCTTTGACTAAAACTTATAGGGTCTAGGAGACACTTCGCTACACTTGTCCTAATTTGGAAGGAAGCCCGCATTTGGCGCTCGCGATTATTATAGAACAACCTTAAACAATGCAATTTATCTATAATAATTAAATTTATTCGCCGACCTCGTGACGTTAAGGCTAGACTTCATCACGAGAAATACTATTAGCAATGAGGATTTTGTTTTGTAATTCATCGGTAATAAGCCATCATTTTCCAAATATGCAAATCAAACCACTAAAATGTAACATCTCAAGTTTTAGCTACTTTTTGATAAAGAGTGGAAATCATCGTGCAATAAACCAGAATAGTCAGTATGCTTACCCGCAGAAGAACCTCAAGAGTTACACATGTCCAGGAAATCTCACAGCGAAGGAAAGTAGAGAAACAGGAACTCCACACTTTCAACTCTGCCAAGGGTATGACACCATATTCATGAAGCAAAATATCGATTGACTTGATTGTAACACTTATTACTTCGTAAATTCGTGGCGGGAATAATAGCTTCTCATTTTCTATAAAATCTTATCTAATCATGAAGAAAATAAAACACCAGAAAAACAACGAAAACTTGGTCCGACTACTTATAAAAATGAAAAAGTTCATCCTAGCCCAATATTCTCATTCCTTTATCATGAAATGCCTAGTCAAAATGCAATTCATACAAAAAGATACTTAATTTAGTACATTATCAATTTTGTTTACTTATTCTAAGCGAACAAAGGCAAATACTGGAGGCAGTTCAGATACTCAAAATTCTCTGGTTCAAATACCGAAATATTGCTTAGTAAATAATGATGATGATAGTACTTTTTAAATAACACGCAAACAAAAGGCTAGGCTCATCAATAATCACTAAATCCAGTTTTCCCTGAAGCGTTTACACAGTTCTCTCAAACCCTTCTGGCACCCGCTTAATTTACAATAAAAATATACGAAGAAGCAAAGTTCTAGCTACCTAAGCATACCACCAATCTAGATCAAACGGAGAATATCACAATTGATGAAAATCCTGTGTATAGTTTAGGTCATAGCCATAGTTCACGGACGGACATATTGCTCTTCGGCATACAGCCTACAAAATGAATTGTGACAACACAACGTACACAGTATAGAAAAATTAATCTTTTACATAATATAGCACACCATTTACACAATATAGCACATTACATAAAGGAGCAAGGTAAATCTAATTTTCCGGAATCAGGGATCTGCAAATGAGTTTCTTTTCTGTCGAAAAAATTGCTATTTATTATTGTAGCATTACAATATTGACTCTACGTTACATAGAAGTAATACGAAGAAGATTTTTGCGAGAAAAGTCGTCTCCACTTTACGTCTACGAACCGTGTCAGGTCTCTACTTCACGTCTCAGCAAGACCACGAGATACTGAGTGAAGGCGGCTGGTGTCACCTACCACGAAAAGATCGGCCGCCGGGACTCGCACTTCTTTGTGACGTCGTCTAGAATCGGAAAGTACCTACCAAATGGGAACCTAGACATTTTTATTTTTATAAAACGTATCAATGATTTTTCCCCTTCGCGCACATGTTGCTATATTTTTTCTGACACCTGTCCGAGAGCTAATAATCTGTTCATCAAAACATAATAAGGATTGTTTTATACTTTTACAAATACAATGAATGGAAAACAACATAAGTCATCGGTTACAAATGTATTGTAATTATAGGTAAAATATATATCACAAAATTATGCTGCTTCATGTTATAAAATATTTATGTAGTTTGTATGTAATATTGTTCCAGTTTTTATTTACAATAGTTTATTTTATTTATTTTACGTCAAAAACAGTTAAAAACTGCGTATGATGTGCTATGGGGAAAAGTGAATTGTGTGCACATTTTCAAAATTCTGTGATCCCTACACTAAGTCATATACTACTTAAATTTTGAATTTTTGAAAGGGAGAAAACAAAAAACTCCCATGTAATAAAATCTATTTTCAAAGATAAATAAGCAATAAAGTTTGGCTCTTATTACTTCCTGACTCGACAACATGGAAACGATAATTTGAATAATTGTATTTCCCACTGAATTCTAGAAGACGTGCACAGAAAATGAAGTTACATTTATGTCCAGAAGCAAAACAAGGGGCCATCTCAGCATTTGCTCAATGGATCAGGGAAACTGGACGAAAAACCTGATCGAGATGGGATATAATTCAAATTCAAATCCTCAGCAGTCTATTAATAAAAATTTAACCATGGGAAATACAGAGGAAAAGCAAAAGGAAATCCATATGAAATGCAATAGGTCATGAACACATCAACAACCTCTGTCATTTCATACAAGTTTTTATTAAAATGCCAAACACATACCAGACATATCATTCAATGTACTTGCAATGTAATAGCTTAAAGTGTTTGGTATGATATGCGAAAATAAAACCTACCAAGCTAGTTAAACAAGGATTATTAAAAGATCTTAAAATTACATGTATCTAAAGAATTCAATATAACCACAAAAGAAGTCATGAAATATTTTTCTATTTTTGAAGAGTAGACCTGTAGAAGAGTAATTAATCCCTTAATGTTGGGGAAGAATACAAGAGGCATTATGAAGAAAATTATTTTCAAAAATTGAAATTTTCAGTGGACAGATTCTGGCTTGCTTACAATTTTTTCAATACAAAAAATGGCACATTTACTCCACACAAATATTATCATTTTCTTTCAAATTTTGTAAAATATTTCACATTTTTGTTTATTTTGAATTGCCATTTTTATGGTTATTCAAATAACTTTTCAATAAACTGTATACACCACATTTAATAATGAAGAAATCTTATTTATTGTATCAACGTAAAATATTTTCGTTATGTTTTTGCCGCAATTAAGGTATTGGGGTGTAAAAAGATGATAATCCTGACATTTTAATCTTGATACTATAATTTTGGCTCTGCTCTTCGACTGACTGACTTATAAATTACATCATGAGATAATTCCGACTATGTGCGTCAGGAAGATATTAACTCCCTGCCTCAAAACTTTTATAAACACAATATGAGCAGAAGGGGGAGGCTTTTTGACTCACAACTGTAGCACCAGAAAATAGATCGGCTATATTAGTCACTGAGGTATTCCTGAACCCAACAAAAGGTTTTTGCCAAAGGGTTTGAGTTTATTCTGAAGTTGAACAATCAAGATATGCCGTTCAGGTGTGTTGTATTTCTGCAGATAATGTAATTTTTCATATAATGTGCTTATAAACATTAATTGACAAGAATGTATTTCCTTGCTGTGTATGAGCATAGGTTTATTAAATTTGTAAGGTGTTTTGTTGTTTGTTTGATTTTTCTTACAAACACGAGGACTTCTAAGTAAATGAAATGTACAAGGCAGTGGTTGTATATTAGATGTTTTGAATCAAGGATTACAGGACTGTGCTTTTTGTATTTGTTAGCATCTGCATGACTTTCTTTTGTATTTTAAAGGTTAGCTTCTAACTTAGCCTCCTGGTGTTTGGCCTCAGATTATCATTAATTCAATAATTGTGCAACCCTTGCAGTGTGTAATTGCTATGATCTCACATTATCTATTTAACAACATAATAATTTTACAATCTCAATAAATGCTGATCAACTCTTCAACATCCAGATATCCTTGAAACATCACACAGCTATTCATAAAGATATTCTACAGATAGACAGATCTTACTTGACAAAAATGAAAGTTTATTTTATTATTAATCACTTCTTAATTTAAAGTTTTTATTTATTATGATCAAATTTATTTGCTACTAATCAAATAAAGTTACTTTATAAAACATATTTTTCTGTACCAATACATTGATATTTACGAAAGTACTTAATATAACTAATAAGAAAATTGCTAATTTTTTCATTTTTCTTATTTTTCCTTCATTTTCATTGTTGTACAAAAGGTGTAGTTCAATGTGAACTGTCTTCGTGAGATGCAATAATTGTGACTCAATCATATTTTTGCTGAAACAACTGCAACTTCTTTATCAAAAACCAACTTAATATTTAATGCTGGAAATTCATTGACTTTCAAATCATATATTTATAGTTTTAAATTACTTGAGTACAATAAATATAAAGCAATGTTTTCTTCATATTTACGATTTGTTATTTTGGTAAAAAGAAACTAGTAGGAACTCAAACAGATATTTGGGGGAAAAAGTACAATCTGTATATTTTTCTTCAGCTCCACAACCTCTTCCACAGTCTTACATAGTTTGAATGATGAATAAAATACACAAAGAAAGGTTAGCAACTATTTAAAACTAGACATTTTTGCTCCCAAGATATAGTATACTTATTTGCATAGATAAACAAACTACACATTTCATTCTATGATATTTGCTAACATAAAACACCCCCCCCAGCCGACGGTGGTCGGCGGACCGCCATCCAGCGGGGAAGATCACCCCATCCCCCGGGGGAAAAACATGCACTACAAACAGGACGCCCCGAGTCGACGCCCCCGGGAAAACAAAAAAAATCAATCAACAAAACTCGTCTGACTGTCCATCAGTCAGCATTCGTCATCTGTCTGGCGGAAGCGCCTCTGTCCTTGTCCCCGAATTTTTCAATCCCCGTCCTCTGACCGTTTATCCGCCCGTGAACCGGAGAATGGTAACCGCGACATACTTTTCATTTGCATAAACGTGGTTCAATTCGAATGTCGCAAACCCCTTAAAATTTTAAAAGGCGTACTTTGATTGTTGTGGGATTTGTTTATAGTCTGCGACTTTCAAATTTTCCAACAACGACTCTAATTTTTAGTTTTTTTAAAAAGATTGTGATAACCCAAAACCCCTGTGTTTTGTATTAATGATAAAATCAGATTCAACATAAATAATAGCGTTACAACTCCAAAGAATACCGTTGTTAGGACAACGGATCAACAAAGTTTAATTTTCCCGCTTGAGACGAACGCTGTGCAAAGGGGCGCCCTCGAAACTTTGCAGGGTGTGAAGGGGGGTGTTGATGACCGTAGTCTTTGAAAGAACGATTGAATCATTCATAAAATATTTTGTAGGAACACAGTAAGGGTAAGTGGTGAAGGACGATCGAATTTTCAGTATAGGCGGGGTGTTTTTAAATGATAGAACCGGGGTTATGTTTAGTTTGGTTTGGGGTTAGTATTTGTAATTTGTAATTTTTAAATTGTAATTGGGAATTTTATTAATGCAATAGTTGGAAGTTTGAAAAGAAACCCATGTTTGAGGGATGTATGTAGGGGAGCCCGTAGATGAATGTTTTTTTATAGTAGTTTAAATAGACACGAGTAGCTTAATATAGTCACGTTTAATGTTTTTACTTGTAGCAGTATAGTCATTATAGTAGGGGTTTTAAGAAAATAGATAGGGAAAGACGGGCCCGGGGATTAATATGGGAATGTTATGTCCGAGTTATAGAAAACGTTTAGGACATTCTGACCTTTTTTAATTTAGGAAAAGGGCGCAAGAATTGGGCCGGGATTCCATGGACAAGATTCTTCTAAGTAGCCGAGAAGCCAGCGATCAAGACATTTTAGTAAGCTTAGAACCGTAGTTTTAAAGTGAAAAGTACTTTTAAAAAAGTTAATATAATTATAATGTATAGATTACAAAAATAAATGTAAATTATTATTGCTGAAAATGCTGATAATTTTTAGTAGTTGCCATCAATCTAATAATTGGTTTCAATCATCAGAATTTCTTATTAAAAATTTAAAGAAAAAATTGGATCCGTTTTTGAGAAAATCTTATTTTTGTAACTTTTAGAATTGCTAATATTTCACACTATTGCAGGAAAACTACTAAAATTTTCGAAAACATCTACATGACCTTAATGAAAGAACTATTTATGAGCAACAAATTTCATTTGAAGGAAAGATCTGTGTGTTCAATTTTATACTTGTAAGAGACTGAACAAAATTGAAACATTGCAATTTTCCAAAACTCAGTTAAGCATAAGATTTATGCAATTTGTAGACGTATTTTAACTCTATTCTTACAAGAAATTCAAAGAAAAATTGTGTCTTTTTCAGAAAAGTTTGAAAATGTCCGAGGTTTTATATAAAGTTCCCTCAAACATTAAAAATGTTTTTCAAAATCTCAAAGCTCAACTAGAGCCGATGGACAGGGATTTCTTCAATTTGGAAAAGATAATACGCAGGGTTTAGATGCGTGTTCACAGAGACAGACAGACAGAGAGACAGACAGAGACAGACAGAGAGAGACAGACAGACATAGAGAGACAGACAGACAGAGAGACAGACAGACAGACAGAGACAGACAGAGACAGACAGAGCCAGACAGAGCCAGATAGAGACAGACAGAGACAGACAGAGAACAGACAGAGACAGCAGAGGCAGAGACAGACAGAGACAGACAGAGACAGACAGAGACAGACAGAGACAGCAAGAGACAGAGCAGAGACGACAGACGAGAAAGGAGACAGACAGAGACAGACAGAGACAGAGAGCAGAGACAGACAGACAGACAGACAGAGACAGAGACATGACAGACAGACAGACAGACAGACAGACAGAGAAAAACAGGGGGAAGACAGACAGGGGGACAGAAAACAGACGGACGGGGAGAGAGACAAGACAGAGGACAGCAAACAGGGAGACACACAGACAGAGAGACAGAGGACAGCAGCAGAGGAGGACAAAAGACAAAAGACAGATGGAAGACTAAGAAAAAGGGAGGACAGCAGAGGGGACATACAACAGACAGAGGACAGACATACAGAGAGACAGAGGACAGACATAAGAGACAGAGGGACGGGACAAAAGAGAGCAGACGGAGACAAAAGGGAGAAGAAGAGGGGAAAATACAGAAGACAGAGACAGACATACAGAAGACAACGGACAGACATACAGAAGACAGACGGAAGACAGAGGACAGCAGAGGACAGACAGACAACAGACAGAGACCGAGGAAAAAAGAAGCCCGAGGAAAGACAGAGAGAGCAGAGGACGAAGAAGAGGAGACGGACGGGGAAGAGAACAAACACAGACAGACAGACAGACAGAGAGACGAAATTTTTGGGTTTTAAAAGTGGTCTATATTCTGGTTACGTAAAATTTAACTTTTCAAATTGAATTTGTACAAATTTGCATAGTTTAACTCTTCAGAAAGAAAAAGAAGGGAACTTCTGTGTAGATCCTTAAACAGTAATTACTTGTAAATGTTAATAAACCTTTCGTATGAAAACTGATATTTGTATTATTAAAGAAAACAGATGCTGCATAGAAAACATGTATCTTAACATTATTCACATACAGTTATGATTGGGTTTTGTTTATTTTTTTATTTCTATTTCATTACCAAACAAAAGATAAAGAGGGGAAAACGAGGTAATTGCAGAGTCAGATTTGAAACGCGCGGCAAATTATCCACTACAATGACGATCACGGCCTCTTTCAATTTATCATATGTCCTGGCCTACAGTCCGTAAACGGAATTGTAAGGTCTCATTCATGCTGTCCCAAGACCAATACCTAGTAAGACGCAGTCAACTGTTTTGGCTGATAATTGACTAGTAAATACTTCAATTGTCTATCATTTACATTAAGCATTAGTAAATGATCCACAGTTTTGAGCAAATGTTATTGTTTTCACTAATTACTTGGCGCTTTTGTTTTTAAACCCTTTAATACTATTAAAAATGCTACTTTTTAGTAACTAAAAAATTTTTGGGTACAAATTTGTGAAAATATTGAACGTTTTGCGAAATTTTAAAGAAATAGAGTTCGTTAAGAAAATCGAAAACAGGGTAAAAAACGACAAAAAATGTGTTTAATTTTGTGGGAATAAATATTTTCAAATAACATTGCATTTTTTTATTAAATTGAAATCATGAAAAATTACATTTTTACAAACCGTTCTTACATCATTATAAAATTTGAAGATATCTTAATTATTTAATGAAAAATATTCTCAATTAAAATTTAATGCAAAATTTTCCCTCAATAGGATTTTAGAAAAACGATGAGAAGTCAATATAGACCCATTTAGCTTTTTATTGACTTGAGAAAGCTTCTACGTGAGATCGAGTCAAATGGAATGTAAGAGGAAGTGGATATCCTAAACACCTAATAAATACCATAAAAGTTATATACGGGCAAAAAAATTACAATAAACACTCATGAAGAAAACTGAAGAAATTTGACAAATGGAGGACTCAAACAAGGATGAAACTATCTCCAACGCTATTTAATATATATGTAGACGATCTTATTAAAAATGGAAATGTACAGTGGGCCCTGAACAGTTAAAGAAGAACAAACATCTAAATGTTATTTTTTTGCAGATGACATAACAATACTCAAGAAAGTGAAGACGAATTACAAAAAGCCATACAAACTACATCTACTGGGAGAGCTCGAATATAATCTCCGGATATCAAAAAAAAAAAGGGTTATGGCCCATTATGGTAAACACCTGCCGCTCAAAAATAGTAATTGACGATACAGTAACAACAGATTTCTAATTTCAATTATCTTGTGCGAGATCAGTTATGACAGAGATAAAGACATAAAAAATAAGACCAATAAATTCCCAATCACTATGTGGCATAATAAACCGAACACTTCAGAACAAAACAAGGAAAGACACCCAAAAAATTTTATAAAACAAGGGCTGCTCCAGTTTTTATGAAGGGAAGTGAACTGAAAACAAAAAGAGAGAGATAAAAGAAAAATCCAAGCAGGGAAATGAGATTTCTAGGAAAGTAAGGCCAAAAAACAAGATCACAAGAAACGAAGATATCCGTAAAGAACTGATATATATAATATAAATGAAAGATAGGGGAATCAGGAATCATGAGACATCACATTAAAGAATGGGTGAAGAAAGAATTCCAGTTTAGTGATTTAATACCGACCGAAGGGGGGAAAAGATGTCGGAGGACCAGGAAAGATGGAGCTGAAGTGCAAGTGAAGAGGAACAGGATTCATGCCTAATCCCTGAAAGGAAGAAGATATTCCCCAATAATATATCTAGAAACGTATCATGTACGTCGGTTCCACTACCGGAACTTTACAGGGAGGCCATGCCGTAGGTAACGGGAACTGCGGAAAAATATAAAATAAAAAGGGATTTTTTTTACAAAATGACTCTTTATCTCTAGTTTTATTCCCTTTAAAGTAAAATACCGCCCTGAAGAAGGCACCTTCGCTTCACTGCATTGCAGATCCGTACCTACGATCTAGTAAAAACGTTGATCGCTGGGGAAATTTTAAGAATAAGGGTTTGTTGTCAGGTTTCAAGATCTACTAAGGCCTACTCAAAATGTATTAAATTTAATAAATATTTACATTACAGCGGGAAAAAAAATTTCTCCCGTCCGTTTTCTATTACTATGAAAATATTGCCAAATACTTTCAAAGTTTTGATCACTTCTCTGCTCAATAGTTATTCCCAAACCGTTGATTTTCGAAGTATTCAGACCACCTTTATCGAGACGACTTTTGTCCTGCCTTGATCCAATTGCATGGTATTATATAATTTTAAAATACGCCAAATTGATTGATTCGTTGATGTTCGTGGACGTCAACCGCTTGCTCATTTGTCCCAATGAGCACGTTGGGAATGTTTTATCGCACGAGGTGGTGGTGCTCCATTTGCTGCTGAATGGTGAGATGAGCGCAACCACACGTCGGCTCTTCGTGGGCTCCTCCTTCGGGGACCCCAAAATTTGGGCCAAATTGATTTATTCGTTGATGTTCGTGGCACGTCAACTGCTACGCTCATTTGTCCAATGAGCACTTTGGGAAATGTTTTATCGCACGAGGTGGGGGTGATCCATTTGCGCTGGATGGTGAGATGCAGCGCTAACTCACACGTGGGCCGGGGCTCCTTCGGGCAGGCTACAAGTCAAGACTAGTTTTGGCTCCCAAACACGTCTCCCAAGATGCGTGGAAATGTGTTCCGTGTAGGCAGGTGTGCTTAACTCAAAGGTGAGGATAACAAGGAAGAGGAAGAAATGATGGCGGAGCCCGGACATGTTTGTTTGCCCGGCATTCGCCTAGGTTGATCGGAGAAAGCCCGGAGAACTACCGATCAGAGCAGCTGGACACAAGAATTTTCTCCAGACAGCGGCTAAAATCAATGCCATGTAGTAGTGTCAAAATTCGCAGCGTCAGGTCTCGAACCCTGGGAACTCGGGTCAGAGTCTCTGTAGATTACCCAAAAAAAAATTAGAGAAATACCAAGAGCACTTAACGAAGGAAGATAACGTTAAGAACAAGTGGTGCTAAAAAATCCACCGTCTTCCGTTCATATTCATTTCCTAATCTCTTTGGGTGGCTAGCTTCGGTATTTCCCACCTCTTTCAACAATAACCTATCAGCATCAGAAATATATTTTTTCAATTTTCTTTTTCTCGATCCCCAATGTAGAACTGAAATTAATTTTCATATTACAATTATTATGAGATAAAACCGGGACTTATGTAAATTTTCCCTTTAAAAATTAATACAATCAAAATGGGATTATGTCAGTTATTCGATGAATTATTAGTAATCGTACAAAATGTTAAAGGAAAAATTGAGTGTTTCGAAAAATTTATTTAAAATTGCATAAATGCATGGAACACTTAACTACTATTACCACAAAAATTACATTTAAACTACTATTGACAAATAATCGACTATTTCGATTGCGCCGGCCATTCGAAGCGCGCGCCCTTTATTTGCGGGCAGCCGGCATTTGCGGCAAAAACGGGCAGCTCCTGGCAAATCAAATGGCCCGGGGAGCAAATGAAATGGCGGACCTGGGGGAGAATGGACTTGTCGGCCACGCAACGGCAAATCCATTACAGGCAGCCTACAGTTGGATACCACAAGAGCGAAGCTTTCGGTACTTACTGGTGGTTGACCAGAATCACCACCCCACGGAGACACTACACCACAATATCCTCCCCCCCCAAGAGGAAGTAATTTACTATGTGATGAACTCACAAATTATCCTATTTTCCGATATGACGAACCAACACTTGCTTTTCAGCTAGGCCCAATTCAGTCGCTGTCTGGAGAAGAATTCAGCGGCGGCTGCTCTGATCGGGAGTTTCCTGGTTTCTCCGATCAACACCAGGCGAATACTGGCGAGTTTCCCAAACGGGCCGGGACCGCGCGCGATCTGTCCTTCCTCTTCCTTGTCCTGTCCTCTCCTAACACACACTTACACCAACATTCACCACACTATCACATATTCCGGGGTACCGGTCGGAGTTTAGAGTTGTCCGGCTGGGGCAGTGCCCCCCTGGTGGGAGAGTCCTAGTTAGAGGAAACCCTACTAGCCGGCGGTAAGTCTGTGCCAATTTCGCCATCCAGAGAGAAAAGATCACCGGCATCTCCGAGAAAATCATGCACTACAATTTAAAGGACCAAAGACCGAAGCAGTTTAGGCCGAAACACGAAAAAACCCAAACAACCAACACTTGGGAAATAATTTGAATATCGATCAAAATGGTTTGGTTTCTGTTAGTTTGATTCAATAGGGTCAGTGTT
Source organism: Teleogryllus oceanicus (assembly GCA_964035755.1). Taxonomy (NCBI): domain Eukaryota; kingdom Metazoa; phylum Arthropoda; class Insecta; order Orthoptera; family Gryllidae; genus Teleogryllus; species Teleogryllus oceanicus. Next base: position 20,402,126 of record CAXIVR010000007.1, on the reverse strand, counting down.
AATAAAAAAATTGCGCATTTGTAAGACACGTAATAAATCTAGTACTTCACAAAGAAGCACTTTCTAGCAAAATTTTAATGACTATATAATATATCTAATCTGATATGATCTATCTATCTTATCTATCTATCTGATCTATCTATCATCTATCTATCTATCTATCTTTATCTGATATATTTTTTATGATAATGTACGCCTTACAATTTCAACTAACATTTAAAAATTCTTAAACAAACGAAGCGTAAAAATACATATAATTTTCCTTTTTGTATATGTATGGAGTAATAATGTAGTATGGAGAGTTATGTAATGTTGCTCGAAAAACCCGATTTTCGGCACCAAAATTTAGTCCCGCCGGACAACGAAAAAGTGGATAAATCCAGTTACTGAACCAAGAAAAAATTCTGGTGGTGTAGCCAGAATCCCTGTTTTGTGGGGCCTTCGCGCTGAAAACCAAATGAAAGCAAAACGTCCCTCCGTTACATTTCTCCGTGAACTTTAAATAGCGTTTAAAAAAGTAGAGTTTTTTCCAAATAGAAAAACACTTGTCTATCTGGCTCTACTTAAAGCTTGAAACTTTGAAAATATTTTTTAAAATTTGGAGGTACTTTACGTGAACCCTCCGGACATTTAAAATTTTTAAAAAATGGTTCTAATTTTTCTTTAAATTTCTTGTGAGAATAAAGTAAAATACATTATAAAGGTGGAAGGTCTGATTTTCACGATGAACTCTAAATTTATTGAAATTTTAAATTATTTCCAGCGTCTTCCTGAAAACTATTGTTAAAGATAGAAATTATCGTTTTCATATGAAATTTGCTGCTCATAATCAGTTCTTTAATAAGGTCATGTAGATTTTTTGAAAATTTTATCATTTTTGCTCATTAGTGCATGCAATATTTGAATTTTAAAATAGTACAAAACAAGGTTTTCTCAAAACAGCCCCAAATTTTTTTCCTTTACTTTTTTTGGTATGGTGGCTTAATGACTATATAAGATGACTCAGACCCCATAGCTTTATTTGTTTTTTTAAAAATTTACAAAGTAATTTTTCACTTTCTACGTCGATAATATTTATATTATCAAAAAACAATTCGGATTGGTATTTATGAATGCATGTGCTTAATAAATTATACAAAAATGTCTTGAAACTGAACGTTTTCGTAAAAATAAACCCAAAATTTTTCGCATTTTGAAAAACGCTCAAATGCCATTTTCTAAAAATGGCTTCAAATTTATATTCGCTTTCGTGAATAGTGAAATTTCCCTCGGTTTAATATGACGTAATGTACATTTTGTGTATTTTTTTGATGGTTCAAAATAACACAAATGTAATTATTTTAATATCTGTCACGCCGTTAATATGAACCCCATCGAGTCCGGCCCGTGACGCCGAGCAAAGCAGACGTTCTGTGGTCGAGCTTTCCCATCGTAACTGCTAGTGGAAGCAAACTACAATCGGCCGTTGTAAGTGGGAGGCGTGTTGGAGGGGGACCAACTTCTTCTGTGGGTCATCACATGCCGGATTGCCAGGTAATCCCCCAACGCCTTGTATTGATAGGAGGCGAACCTGGTCCCCAAGATGGACCCTTCCATCGTTCCGAGGCCATCTCGCGCGTTTTCACTGCTCACAGTTTTCCCAGACATTTTGCCACTTAGGGCGGCTTATAACTGACTCACACATGTGATAAACAATCCAAACGTTGAAACCCCAATTTTTAGTAATTTTCCCGGAAATTTCCCAAAAAATTTGAGTTAGTTATGTCTCAATCAAGAATTAATGAAATTAGAACAAGGAATAATGTACCTGAAACAACACGCTCAGCTTTACAAAAAAAACTTAATTTCAACAAGAACTTCTAAATCAAGCAGTTACAGTGAATACACAAGTGAGTACTCTAAACCTTCTTCTTCCAGTGCTTCATTACTCCCTGAAAATAAACATTTAGTGATCAATAACTAAACGCAAACGTTTAACTAACTCTGCGGGTGATTCTTCTGCATCTTATTCTGTCCCTATTTCCAATCCATATCAAGATCTTCCAGGGGAAGTAGATGATTTTAATTCTACATCTCAAGAAAAGAACAATAAAGAACAAACTTCCATCCTCCAATTAACATAGCAAAACTTCTAAAATATTATAATTTGTGCATTTATTTCAGAAATTAAACAAATGACATACACTACCAAACTCCTACCAATTTCACTACCAAAGTTAAAAGTGACTATATTCCATTTTCTTAACTCCATAGAGGACTTTAGAAGGTATAGACCTTTTGAAATACAAATAAAATTCGCTATTTTTCTTATCGTGATCGATGCAACAAACCTTATTAGCTATGTTTATGATATTCTATTTCCTACACCAATGAAGAAATAAAAACTGAATTATCCAAAACATATACTATTACATCTGTTTATAGATTATTTAATAAAATCACAACCTTTAGAGATCTGTGTCCTGAACTTACAGACAATGGTCTTCATAGGATATCATAAAACTGGATAAATTATTTAATGTTATTCAAAATTAAATTTCGTTCAAAATCAAATTTTCCTATACAACGTAAAAATTGTCAAACTTAACCATCCCAGGCCAACTGTACCTAGAACCTGTGTACGTTGTATTGAGAATCATCATTATTCAAAATGTAAAAACAAAAACTTCTACTCAAGTGCAAACTGTTATGAGAAGCAACAGCTAACTATCGAGGATGTATTTTCTTTAAGAAACATTCTTTAATTCTAACCAAAATTCAGTTTTAAAATTCTAATGAAGAGTTACCTTTATCTTCTTTGGTAATCAAAATATTCAAAATAATCCTTATCACGTTAAATCTATAAGTTCGTCTTCATAACTTCCTTTTGTTAGATTTGAATAATTTTCCTTCCCTTCCTTCTATATCTACAAAATCCAACAATATCTTAATAATATTTTTAATTTTTCCTTTAATAGTTCAAATTTAATTTTACGTTCATTAAAACAAATCAAATATTAAACTCTTTACTTCACAAATACATCGATTAATTCAAGATGTTTTTCCCAATGAATATTCAATAAAAATCAACTAAAGTAAAAATTTTAAATTGAATTCTAATATCTTCATGTCAGCTACATAAATTTAAACACTTTTATAAGATCAAAAATAGACATTGTTGTGTTAAGAAACACATTTAACTCATTCAAAAATGTGCTATCCCAAAAATATATAATATATACCCAAGAAGAACTTCTATACACTGGAGGGGTAGCAATTCATAGTAGAAAACAAACATATTTTATTTTCTAATTTTTCTAAATTTAGAATTAGTAGCCTCACTGTTTTCTTTCATAGATCCTGTAAATATAATAGCTATAATAACCACCCAACAAAAATTATCTAAATAACTCTAGAATTAATTAAATAAAAATTTTAAAAACACTTTACTGGTGATTTAAACGCCAAACACCAAGCTTTGGGGGGTGATAGACTTCTCCCCAAGGCAAAAATTATATAATCTACTCACTCAAAAAATTGGTCGTTCATGCTCCTTTCACAGCCAACTTATTATTCACATAATACCAAATTATTCCTGATATTCTTGATATTGTAATATCTCAAAATATGTTTCCGATAATGCAATATTGTATAACTGCTTTAAATTCGACCACAATCCAGTTTTAATAATTTCATAAAATTTCCATTCATATCAGTATAATAATTTCTCATTAAAGAAAGGGTTAATTGGAATATTTTTTAATTTCATATGCAATGTTGTACAAATATCCTTCCCCTTTACTTTTCTCACATGATAATGAAATTTTGATTATTATAAATAAATTAAAAGGCATTAGTATTATCAACAACTCATTCTCATCCATCCAAAATTATCTTTAATATTTTAAGAAATATTAAATTTAATAACATTAAACATATTCTCGTAAATGGCACTTACTCGTGATCCCATAATCAAGAAATCATTAAATTTATTAACTCATATTAAAGGGAAAAAAATTTGAAGAACATCGATATTCTAAATTCAATAAATGTATCCCAACTCAGCCAACTTCAGCCATCACTTTTGGGCTCTATTAGAATTATAACAAAGAGAACATAAATTACTACTTTAAAAGATTCAAACAAAATTGTACTACTGATTCTGAAAATATGGAACTATTTGCACAAAATTTTTAGGTCATTTACCGATAATCCGATTATCAATTATTCCTTTCATCGAAATATATTAAAAATCTTGAAGATCCATTTTTTAAGTTCGAACGTATCAAATTTATTTCTCCTTCAGAAATTAAATTTATTATAACAAAACTTTTAATATAGTGTTCAAAAATTTATTAATCAAACTAATTTATTTCAAATTTCAATTTGATTTAGATCTAATTATTCTACAATACAACAATTTTGAGAATTACAGATTTTATAGCGACTAGTTTTCAAAAGAAACAATTAACATTTGCGTTATTTTTAAAGTGAAAAGCGTTGATAAGTATGGATCTTGGTTTACTTTATAAGCTAAGAATATTTGGATTTCTATTTATTTACAAACATTTTATCAAGTTTCTTTTTGATCAAATTTCGAGTTCAAGTTAACAATATGTTTTCTACTGAATACAATAGAGGCTGGAGTACCAAGGTTGTCCTCTATCTCCTATTTCTTTTAATATTTACATTTGACATTCCTCATTTGTTTTAAATTTAGAAATAGATTTTTTGCAGATGACAGTCTTATTTACTTCCCATTCAGACATTATAACAGGACGCGATAATTTACAAGATGACTTAAATATTCTTTATTTTGGGTTTTTCAATTGGCAACAAAGATAAATAATCAAAAGCACAAACGATAATATTTTCTTTAAAACGAATCTTTCCTACTTATCCTCTTATTATTAATTATAAAGCAACCTTGATTCCTTTTAATATTTCAATTACATATCTCGGGTTACAACTAGATACTAAAAATTTAAAATGGAAACCATATTTTATCTATAATAAATAAAATAATCTTAAGCTTTTAAAATTATATCCACTTTGAATAAAATTGCACCTCTCTGTAGATTCTGATTAATTATATTTAAATATATAATTGTCCTGTTAACTTATAGTGTCCCATTTGGGTGGTGAGCAAATTTATTATAAAATTAGAATTATACAAAATAATTATTTAAGAAAGCATTAAAAACTCTGGTTATAAGAAAAAGATCAAATACTACGGGAAATCGATATTCCCCCCCTAAAATCCTGGATCCTTCGTCTCTAGATAAATTTATGCTTCCCTTTTTTCTTCTCCTACTTATACATCTTTCAATTAGGAAAAAAAGTTAATCCATTCCCGCAATTAAATTACGTTATCGTAAAGATCTTTTCATCCTCCTTAGTTGTCTCTTCTCAAGTTTCTATCATGTATTGTAAAAATTTTCATGAATCATGTATTATTTATAAACATTGAATTTAATTGGCCTTATTTTACGTGGGAGACTAGGGCCATGAGCCGCTCTTCCGTCTGACCACGCAATTTGACACTCTTCACCATCATGGGAGAAAGAAGGTATGGACGACAAACAGGGGATTTGAATTTAGCCCCAGAGGCGTCATTTAGCTTGTGGATGTTTTCATGCAGTAAATGTACCTAACATGGGACGGCCGGCTTTCTTCCTCCAAAGAAAGGCGTCGAAGGATTTTTTCACCCTTAAAATCCACGGCTTCGATCGGTTTGAACCCGCAAAATTGGACAGCAGTGCAATACTAACCGATACACCATCGCGCCGCATCACAGATGCATTTGTCCACATGTTTTGGATATGTATTCAAAAAACTTGGGATAAAACTTATAAGTAATTCTACTATTGTATGAATAAACAATACAAGAAATTCTTCTCACCTGAGCAGTGATGACTGCAAAACAGATGCAAAAAATGATCCAACTTACACTTTCATTATATCTCATAGCTTCTGAAGGAAGACAATACTTCAAATGCGGCTAGTCGTGCGACTACCAGTCTTGCCGTATATTCCTCATGTTTAATATATATTTGAAATATGTCTGATGTTCGTTACGTAAATCAAAATAGACGCAGTTTATATATGTTTTTATTACGTAACGATTGACCATATCGGAATTACGAAATTTATTTGAATCTCACCTCGAGTCATATCAAACCAGGAAAATGATCATACAAAACGGATAATGTGTCTGTGAGTTCTCAACCGGACGCCATTTGCGTGAACATAGAGGAAGTGCGGATGTTTGTTGGCTGGAGGAAGGTAGGTCTTCTAGTGGCAGAGCTAACGGCCGTTCGTTCAATAACCTTCGTCCAATTTATCGTTATTTATATTTATTTGTTCAATGTGGATATATTAGTCACTCAAATGAAAATCGGATTCTTTGTCTCTAATGGATTGAACAAGAAACACGAAGAGGATTTTCAGCTTTTATAGTTCTCTACAATGCTGTTGCGCGAGTGTTGACAATGGTGTTGCGCGAGTGTTGACAATGATGTTGAGAGAGTGTTTACAATGGTGTTGAGAGTGTGTCGACAATGTTGAGAGATGTCGACAGTGTTGAGAGAGTGTCGACAGTGTTGAGAGAGTGTCGACAGTGTTGAGAGAGTGTCGACATTGTTGAGAGAGTGTCGATATTTTTGAGAGATGTTGACATTTTTGAGAGTGTTGACATTGTTGAGAGAGTTGACATTGTTGAGAGAGTGTTGACATTGTTGAGAGAGTGTTGACACTGTTGAGAGAGTGTTACATTGTTGAGAGAGTGTTGACATTGTTGAGAGAGTGTTACATTGTTGAGTGTTATTTTTATTATCTACAATACACGACTAAAATTGTTTGATTTCTGCTAATGTAAAATCTACTCCGGATTGCAACCACATTTTAAGAGCAGATGTAGAGATAGGTGCTTCTACAATACTTTACGCAAGTAAACTGTTTTGCAATTTCCAGGCTTCTGAATGACCTGGACGTTTGCACAAGTTCTTAATAAAGTTTGCGGGGCAAATCCAAGACCACTGATAACTAGGCAACGGTACAAGCTATGATTTTACACCCCACTCCGGTAATCACAAAATCCTCACCCTTTTTTCTAATTTTTCCGTGCCATCAACATTAGGATTTTCTGATTGTATGAAACAGCAATATCCAAAGAAAAATTTCCAAATTTCTCAAAATATTCTTCAAACCTCCAACCTAGCAATATCCAGTTTGTGACCGAGTTAACTCATGCAGTAGCTCTTTTTACTTTCTACTTTCTCTTTTTAGTTCTTGCGTAGTAAATAAAAATTGTAATCCTGCAGGGAAGGAAGCGATTTTCGTCAAAAATAAACGATTTTAGGTCCTTGTATCGAAAACGTGGATAAATCTCGTTCCTACATGTAGTCAATTACTTCCTCGAACACCTTATGTACTCAGAATCCACCTTTTGTGGATCCTTATTAGCGAAAAACTATCCGTATGTTCAAGTGTTTGGGGTCAACGTTAACACCTAAATTGTTTGAAAATATTCTCCAAAATTGATTTCGAGCTATCAATCTGGACGAACTTGAGGCCCTGCGGATTTGGAAACAATATTTGAATTTTTACGCGTGCTTTCGTCATAACAACACTTCCAAAAAAAAAAAGGGCGCAGGTCAACGTTTCGTAAGGAATTTCCAATTTCCAAAAGTTAAAAATGTGGCCAGAATATTACGTGCTTGTAGCAATACAAGTACTCTTATTTCACACAAGTGGACGCATTAAATGTAAGTTGTTGTGTTTCAGTCAATTGCAATTGCATAAACTAATTGACTTCTTCTCTTAAGAGACGAGTCGCCAATGAATTTTACATAAATGACGGACGGATCGATGGGAGGATTTGGGATCAAATTCTCCTAAATCCATAATTTTTATGATGCTTCTGCAACATGGTTCGGCAGGTCATAGGGCGAAACCCGATGGTGGATGATTTTCGACAAGCTAAATTGCAGGATCGAATTCAACCAGTGACTGGAGGAGAATTCTAGGTAACGGCGGCTTTCACCAGTAATTTTCTGTTGTTTTCTCCTATCCAGGCGAATACCAGAGCAGTGCAGGCAAACCCAGACAATCTTTTACACATTTTTTTAAAAGGCTCAATTTTTCTTTAAATCATTTCCTGATAAAGAGTGTTTAAAATGCCGGAAGGGATAGGAAGTGGACGTAAATCTCCAAAACTGTTAGGAATTGCACCCCAAAATTGCTAGAAAACATCAATTGATGCTCTAATCACTGATAGGGTCAGAGTGTAAAGGCAAATCAAAATATACATCATGAAGATAAATAAACCTTCCTTTGATTGAAAAGGATTCAATAAAGCTCTAAATTCCTCTGGTGACGAGGAGTGAGGAACACTTCAAAAATAATAGAATCTCAATTGGTATTTCGCTTCATAGAAAACGGCCAGAAGTAATTCTCTAAACCTTAGGGGTAGAGTTGGAGACCCATAAAATGTTTATCAATCATCCGTAAAGATTTCATTTGATAGGAATATACTGTGTCTATCAATATATGTGGGTTAGGTGGTGGAATAAATCCCAAAACTGTTAGTTTGATGAAGAGCAAATTTCTACAAAATAACATCAAGTGAGTCTGTGCCTCTAAACTCCTTATGAGTTCAAGTGGTGGAGGTAATTTGAAAAATGTTAATAGCAGATTCTTGAAGATTTCTTTGATAGAAAATTGCATAAGTGAGGCGATCATCGTCCGTGGGTTCAAGAGATGGATGTAAATCCTAAACTATTCATAAGTTATTCCGAGAGGTTGCTCAGGGCATCTACTGATATCACTGAAGTCCTTCACACCGGGAGATCTTAGACTCGAGTGCCGACGATGGCAGGATTTTCGATACTAGTTTGTCAGCTATTACTTATGAGAGTACCAGTAAGTAGAATGGCATTCCAAGAGAACTATCCAGTTAGGTGCAAGTTCGTGGTTAACAACCAAAAACATTGAGTTCATTCAAGTTCCTAGTTGTGATCTGTCTTTGAAAGGAGAAATAGATGCTAATAAGAAAATTGAAAATTTAACAGAATGTGGAACTATTAGGACACTGAAAAGTAATGTCAGGAACTCATGAAATTTTATAAAACCTTAGCAGTTCCTTGTGGGCTATATGGATATGAAATTTGGACTATGGACACAAAAATTAGAAGCAGGATTCAGACTGCCGAAATGAAGTTTTAAGAGGTTGTATTAGTGTCACAAGGAAAGAAAGGATCTCGTAATGAAGAGATACACAACTACATAGGAATTTATAATCTAAATGAAAAAATTGACGAATATAGGAAAGCATGGAGAGACCACATAGACAGAATGGGAAACACGCGAATGCCAAAACATCGGCGACTAACGCTGTCTGGATGAAAATTCTAGCGGACGGCTTCTCTGATTGTGGTTTCTCCGATCAACTCCGGGCGAATGCTGGAGCAATGCTCTAAGAAACGAGCCATGGACCGCGCGTGATCTTTCCTATCTCTCCCTTGGCCTATCCTCTCCACTTAACACACTACAACGTGCACTACACTACGACATGCCGGGAGATCGGTCGGGAGCTTAGAGCTTGCCTCGGCTGGGGCGGTTCCTCTGGTGGTGGAGATACCTGGTTGAGGAAAACCCGCTGGCCGATCTCGTCATCCAGCGGAGAAGATCACCGTCACCTCTCGAGCAAAACCACGCACTACGCTCAAGGGACTAATGACCATAGTAGGTGACACGCCTGGAATCACTAACAACCAATCAATCATTATTCATAGATTATGTGCTTGCTTCTGACGTAAATGTAGCTTCACTATACGCGTTTTGTTGAACTTTCCTTTGCTTGTAGTGGTAGCTAGGGTGAGTTTCTATTTTGTTAACAATATAGAAAAATCAAATCTGTTTGTTTCTTTACTGTTAAAATAAGTTTTCTGTAGTTTTGCAACGAAAATATCCAGTTTTTGAAATGTTAATCCTCGCTTTTTAAATTTATTATTATTTTTACTATGATTTTTCATCTTTTAACTATTAATAGTTAAATTGTTGGAAGGGATTCTGAAACTCAAGAAAGCGTGCGCAGATGATTTTCTCCATACGTCACATATAGTTTTGACTGTTTGACTAAATAAATAAATAAATAAATAAAAATAAATGTATACTTGATTTGGTAGAAGACGGTCCAAATAAGTCTCAAAACATACTGGTGCAAAGAAGTACTGGTAAATATCAAAAATATTAGTGGAAGATCTATGAAGAATATATTTGTAAGTAAAAATACGTTAGTGACTCAATATGTAGAGGTGTTTAGAACTAAGGATATCTCTAAAAGATAATAAAAAGTCAAAGTAAATTCCGTTTGTGAATTTTCCTTACCTCGCGGTCTCACAGCCGTTTGGAGAGATACTTAGGTCCGCTTTCACCAAGCAGTTACTCAACAAGCGTTTCACCAAGACTAGAGTTTTTGTACTCTAGAGTACATACTCCCGATTTGCTTCGCAACCTCGCTGAACGCCATTTTTCATACATACCAGAAAGCGATTCAGAGGACTGAAGTGAGAGTGACGCTGTAAGCCAATGCGGACCAATATTTCCTATTCCATGATTCATTTCAGTTTGCAGTTCTTGGCGGTGTCTTGGTGTTATAGACTATACTTTGTTTTTTCTAACGGTGCTATGGGTAGTATCCAAGATGGAATTTGGCACGACTTTTTGAGTCATTCTCAGTCCTGCCGGTAGAGTCGCTTGATCTGCAGAACTGCTTGATCTGTCATGCGGTCGCGATCATACGACATCTTGCGGATGGATTGTGAATGTCAAAAAGTCGTGCCGAATTCCATCTTGGAGATACTACCCGCAGCCGCCACGTTAGTAAACCAAGTATAATGTGGTGTTTTGATTCGAGTCTCGTAGCATATTTCTTAGTTTAGTATAATTATTTTTAATATTTCTTACCAAGTTAATATTTTTCATTTGTTATCGTATTCTTACTCACTTTATTTCGTATAGACATGCCAAAGAAATGTATAAAGTCCTACAGTTTATAATGTACTGATGAAGGTAACATCGAGTTCACAAATAAAATAAGTATTTCACTGTTTAAATGATTTTTAATAGATATTCCTGTTTTGATGTAGACTCTGAAATGATTGTCTATAAGATACCTATAATTCAGAAAACTATAATATATGAAATTATTCTACTACTTGTATTTATTTTGTTAGTTTCGTAATTAGTAGGCATATTAGTCCTTTAGAAATCAACTTCAATTTTTCTAAGAGAAATGCTGATGATTTTCTCAAACTCAGTCAACTGGGGATACTATTCGAATAACTTAGAACCATCTTAAAATTCCATCATTCGCAATCGTCGAGCCATTACACTTTGGAGGTAATACGCACGTTAAAACTGAGCTTAATCCGTATTTACTCGACGGATTTTCCTGAGTAAAGTTTCTCGAATCGAGAAAAGTGTCGGTAAAACGCTCTAAAAGTTACTCTCGAGTAAACAATTTACTCCAGAATAAACTCTTAATCATTGTTTGGTGAAACTGACCTTTATACCGTTTTACTTTCTCGTGTTCGTGATACGGAGTAATATACGTAGTATAAAGTTAGGAAATGTTGCGTAAAATCGATTTCGAGATTTCAAGGAAACACCTGTTGGGACTCCTGATAGCGACGTGTTTTTCTTTCTCTCTTACTAAGTTCTTGTAAGAAGAGAAAATTACGTAATAGTGCGCCGGAAAACGGAGAAGTTTTGCAGAAAACTCGTTATTTTCAACCGTCTATCCGTCAATTAACACTAACGCCAAAACTAATCGAATTTTTTTCAAAATGAACCGCCAATTTGGCCCGTCTTAAAGCTCTGTGATTTGGAAACACATTTTTCAAATTTGGAGGTTCTTTATATAAAGGCTCAGGAACATTCTAAAATTCTGAAAACATTTTTCTTTAAATTTCTTTTAAGAATAGAGTGAAATGCACCTATAAAGGTGGTATTCTCTAGTCCCTTTTCTCTTAAACTATGAATTATAAAAAATGCAAATTTTGATTTTTTCGAGATTAGTACTAAACGTACCGTATCAATGACAACCTGTTTTGTTGCTTTCTTTTATTAATAAAAAGCACTAATGTAATTTTGATCTCCTGCCATTAATATTTACAGTAACAGCGATTTTTGTACTATGTTAAATTTGTTAAAACTCCTACCTAAATGGCCGAGGTGGCTAGAGCGTGTGCCAACTGTCCGAAAACGCTCAAAAGCTATTTTCTTAAAAACACTCCACATTTTTCTTAATTTTTTTGTACGGAGAGTGCTAAATGCACTGTACAAGATGATATAAAAGCCATTTCCTGTATTCTTTGCTGTTCCAAAAGTATGCAAATGCATTTTTAAAAATCTCTCGTCGAAAAGTGTACATTTCAGCAATTTGTATAGCTTCACATGACTTCACACGAAAGATGTGTTTGAAATTCTCAAACTACCATTATTCTTTAATGGACACGGAAAACTATTTAACGTAACACGTGCATACAGAGATATAATGGCACTCGTAGTATATGAGACAACTCGCCCATATCGTCGCTCATTTTCCTTTATCATACCACTTATGCAATTATTACCCTCTTTAGCCACTCTTTCGTTTATTACTCAACATTTACATAATTACAATTGAGGCGTTCGGCGGAAACAATGGTAACTGGTATTTCACGTTTCTTACAAAGTGCAAATGACCGATTAGCTAACCGAGACGTGCTGCACATAAGTAATGAAACAAAGTATGAAAACTTGTTCAGTGTTAACTTTTGGACTCTAAAGCTAACTGATATAAAGGAGCCCATGTTTCTTATTTACAAGAACGGGTGGTTAGTCAATAATTTTACTTTCGCAAAATGTCAGAAATTATCTCCTACACGAGAATGCCTTATTTGAACAAATTTCACGAAAAACGAGAGCAGATTTTACAATTATATGTAGTATGCATGACTAGGTACTATCGGCGAACGCTTTAAGCGACTGAGTAAAGCCAGGAAAACCTCAATCAAGATGTGGTCTTAGGGTCGTAACACTAGTGAAATGCACAGTGGGCAGCAAATAGAAAGATTACAGGACAAGTGTAAAGGCAGAAGGAAAGTAGAGGAGTTAGAAATGAATTATAAAGTGTAGAAAGTGGGGAGGGGATGAATGACAATATGAATATAAAGTTTTTCATACACATAAATGTTGTTTTTTTTAGTTGAATACAGAAAATGGGTGAAGTATAGAAGATAATCTGTAACAGAATAAGAAACAGAAGTCAGGCAGATGAACAAGATAAATACAGTAAATGATAAATACAGATGAACAAGATAAATACATTGTAATGATCACACATTACAAATAGTGAAAATGCGTGAAAATATTATTTTCTAATTATGAAATATATACTCACTTTAAGGCACTGGATTAGACAGAAAGATAGTCATTAGGGATTTTCAGTGATAGTGTAAAGAGGATTACATTGACAGTAAATAAGAAGAGCTTGATGTCTTGAAATGTAACTGAATTTTGTCAATCATGATATGCACGTGGTGTTTAATTAGTGTGAAAATGGGAATAGCTTGTTTTATCTATTTTAATTGCTTTAATCCAATCACTGAGTTGAGTTTTAATTTTTTTTTTTTAAATCGCTTATCTGTTTTAGAACTATGTGGGTAGCGAGTTCATATTCTAATTACAGTGGTAGTAAATAACTCACTGTAGGAAACAGCACTGTGCCGAAGTATGCAGAGTAATCGCGAGGAACGGATTGTTCAGGCATCAGCATTTTAAAGTTGTGCAATAAGTGAGTTTGATAGCTATTATTCAAAATTTTATGGAGGAGGAGTTTATGCAAATTTCTTCTTTTGATTGAGAATATAACAATATTATGTTGTAAAAAATCTTTCTTCAACCCCATGGTAGGCTAGCTATTTGTGAATATTTAGAACAATTTATTAATATCTATCTTCCAACTTAACCAGGTTGAACACAACATTCACCTTACCTGTTGCATATGGACGTAATTGTGTACAGAATTACGATTCCCTAAGTTCTATTGATTGAAATCAATTATTAAATTGATGGCAACTACTATAAATTATCAGCTTTTTCAACAAAAAAAATTAAAAATTAATTTCATAGATCACTATTCTTTTAAATTTTTAAATGAATTACTTTTCACTTGAAACATTAAAACACCGTATGAGTTTGACTATAGTTTTTAATCTTGATCGCTCACTGGCTTACTCACAAAATGTTTTCCAGGAACTTGTGCACCATCTCACGTTCTTCCTAAATTAAAAAAATGTTCAGAATGTCCTGAACGATGCTATTAATAAAACTTAATATTCCCAAAAAGTTAAAAATTGGTCCCAACTTTTGCTATCTGTGTTTTTTGTGAAACACCTCGGTTTGACTATATTATTATTAAACTTATTAAAAAAATTAAACTTATTAATAACTTATTTTCAAAACCCGTTTAGGAGCTATCCTAATATGCATCTCCTCGAAACATGGAGTTTATTTTAATTAATTTCTAACATTATATTAATAAAAATCCTAATTTCATTAATATTACAATATGTACAAGACCAAGCACTCAAATCTCAAACTAAACATAAATTTTCTGCCCCACTATCATTTTATAATACCCACTTTTGCTGAAAACCGATCGTGCCCCACTAACTGTTTCATGTCGCTACAATCTTTAGAGAACGATCGATGCATGTTTCTAAAAGATCACGGCCATCCTACGCCCCCTTCTACCGTCCGCATATAATGTGTTCGGTCGTTCATTTGCAAAACGTTATAAACCAAGCATGGGATATTAAACCTTGTTGATCCGTTGTCCTAGCAACGCATATTCTTGACTTCCGAGTCTGAAAACAATGCCATATTCCAATGCTGGATACTGATTTTACATTAAAAACTAATCCCATTTTCACTTTGTTGCTAGTGGTTCAGTATCTTCGAAGATCTTACTGGCCAGTTAAGAGATCCACCACGATTATCCGTTTTCTTGACACTTCATATGAAGAGGGTTTTTAAACATTCGTTTAAAATGTATCGCACCATCATGTTGAAAATATTTAAAGAACGTAACGGGAGAGGCATTTTCTCTAGAAGAGAAGTTAAACTGTTCTAAAACCATCAAAAGTGTCCGCAGTTAACGTTCCATCAAAGAAGGAGGTTCTATAGTTTTATTTAAATAATCCGCACCACGAATCAAGAAAAGTTCACTTGAATCGCCTTTACGTGTTGTGTGGCAAGGAGCCCATTATCACTTTCTAAAATTAATTATTCTACTTCAAGAACTATGCATCATCTGCAAATAATTTGCCTGCAAATACCATGTTTTTGAAGAAACCGGGAACAAAACTGATCGCGATTTTCTGTCTTGTGTATTAGTATTGCACATTCAAAATTCTTAATACAAACCTTTATTGAGAAGGAACTTCCGTACGGCACTTCGCACCCAACCGAAGAAGAAGCTACTCTTCTACACTGGTTGATGGATTTTCCGGCTTCCTCACAAGTAAGGGCTTGCTCCAATGCGGGAGAATGGCCCTTTGGGGGCAAATAATTAGTCCGTTTAATGACGAGTCATATTTTCTGAACCTTCGCAATTTTAAAAATTATGCACGAAACCATGTATTGTCGATTAGAAAATGTTTTATTGTGCATATTAAGTCATATTTGTACCATTTTAGTAAAAAGGGCAGCGCCAAATTTTGCCCAAAAAGCATACATATGTTGATTTTTAAGGACACAAAATACAAAGCTTGAAAATTTGTCTCATGACAATGTATCAGGTGATATTGTAATAAATAAACTCAACAATTATACAACAAAGGATTATTTGAAACGAAGTGAATTTAAACGGCGTGAGTTGGGTCGAGCTCGGGGGTCATGACGATGAAAGTGTACAACAAATTGCTGAGTGTTCTTCAGGAAATTTGAATATTCTACAATGAGCAAAACTAGCGATACATTTTTGAAATGAACAAAATTTAGACAATGAACCAAAGCTTGCCCTCACTTTACATTGTTTTAGATACACCCCGTGACGTCATTTATGTAAAGAGGAGTTTTTCCAGGTTTGTATCCTCATCGACAACCCTAGGTCTTGTAAGATGACTTGACCCTGAAATATGTCTTTTGATCCAATGAAACTTCTAGAAACTGAAGACTGGGAGGAAATTAAACATTAGAAAAAGTATGCGAGGAGAGCAAGACATTTTGGTGATGGGGTTTATTGTAAATGTACTTGATTTGTTTGATAAGGTAAAATTTTTAAAATGTTAGTGAGCCCAAAGACTGCAAAACCATATGCACTATACTCATCATATTTTCTTGAGTGAATTTTGTATTTTTTTATACCTGGATCAAGAGGAATTTTTTAAAAAAAGTTCATAACGTCATTTTTTATTTTTAAAAAATTTTTATACGGGTTCGGTCAAAATGTTTGAAATTTTCCCTGTTTTTTGGTCATTAAAATTTTGGCCTAGTAGTAACAAACCAGTGTTTACAACCTTTCCCAAAGGGGTTCATAAAAACATTTTATGCGGTAAAACGATTAAATTTTAAATTTAACCTTCCCCCTGATGCACAAACCCAAATTAAGACTACTGTAAATTTTTAAAAATTTTTATGAGAAAACACGTGACAATAGTCAAAAAAAAGACGATAATAAGTAAAAACAAAACATTGTTTTTTAATCACAAGAACTTTTCAGAGTTTTCAAAATAAACCCCAATATCCCCTAATTAATGTGCATTTGAGCGAGTTTTTTCGACCCATTGCCCCATCGCGCGCAATCCAAAATCCAACCGCTTTACTTCTACCTCCGAAATTATTTACATTATCGTAATAGGAAGAATATACTGGATATGTCTTTAGAATTTTTTTACCAGAAAAAATGAAATGTGTTTTAAAGTGTTTTCGTCACCAGTGCAAATTTTTTAGTTACTCTCCCCCCGCCCCATAGATGTTTTGGCCTTTAAATCTACCATTTTCCTTGGGGAGTTTTTTTACTTTTCCATCAAAATAAATGTCCCGTAAAGGGTCTTTCTTATTTCCAGATACAGGTGAATCCGATGTTTTCAACAGTTTGGTATCAAATCGATGAAATGAACGTGCCCCCCGACCGATTCCATGAGTTTGGGTTTTTTACGTGTTTTTTGAAGAAGGTTTAATGAAATTCCTTGTTCCTCCACCGTTTCTGCACAAGAAGGCGCTTTGTTAAATGCAACCCAACCCACCAAGTTTCATTTTCGGGGACCCATGTTCGTGCAGAACGGACGAACAGGCGGCAAACGGAATTGACATGGGGCGAAACTAAGGGTTTAGCTAGAGACATCAGCGAGGGGGCGACGTTTGCCGGGATTTATAGATCTTCTTCTTCTTCTTCTTCTTCTTCTAAACAAAAACCATAAATATTTCAACAAACACGCAAACACACCCAGAGAAAAACTGAGGCCGACAGGCCCATAGTTGTGATTCAGGGTCGCCTGTTGTCTCCAGGGACCGGTAACCCAGTACATGCGATATCTCTCCAGCAGTGGTCAAGATGACTCTGCCGGAATGGTGAACTCCGCATGAACCAACCCATTACCGTCCAACAAAAGAAGGAAAAGAAGAAAAGAAACCTGATACATAACTCCACCCCAGAACCAAAACCAAGAAATCCAGTGGCTCTCCTCTGCGGGAATATAAATGGCTTCATACACGTTTGGACGAATTGAAGTTAAATAATGTCTATACATAGACCTCTGGTTATCTGGGTTCGCAGGAAACACATCTCCGTTCTAAGCACCCCCTCTGTACGCGGCTTTTGTTGTTACAGGCAAGACGTAGACGATGGCCTCCTGCGCCCATGGCGGAGTCGCTTCATTGCTCATGATTCGCCGTCGTCTTCAGGGGTGCCTTGAGACCGATTCCAAGCAGCGTGTGCAGGTGCACCTTCCACGCCTCACACTCACCGTTTGCACATCTACATCCCCAGAACTGAGTGTATCTGCTCATGAACTTTTGGGTCTAATCAACCAACTGCCCTCTCCGTTTGTGATAGTCGGGGATGTAAATGCCCACAGTCCTCTCTGGAGCTCTTCCCGCATTTGTCCGAGAGGTAGTGTATTAAAGTCGGTTATAGACTCAGCGAACCTGGTTATTCTGAATTCCGGTGAACCAACTCACTTTGCCGTCGCCACAAACTCAAGCACGTGCATCGATCTAGCACTCTGCAGCCCTTCTCTTGCAACCGTTCTGCAATGGTCCATCCTATGACATGTACGGAAGAGACCATTACCCCATTATCGTCCACATTGATGGGGCTAGCCCGTGGGGTTGGCGCGCCTCAATGGTGTGCTTGACGTGTTGACCAGCTGACATTCCAAGCGGTCAGTGTATCGGAGGAGGAGTTTGTCAGTGTGGAAGAAATGGCAGCACATTTTAAACAAAGCTGTATTACGAGCTGCGGACATTGCAATCTCCAAGTCGACTGGTAAATCGCGACACTTTCGTCGCGTGGTGGAACTTCCGATTGCTCAAGGGCTGTTAGTGCTCAAGAAAGCTTTCTGGTGAGATTAAACACTATCCAACCGCGATAACTTAATCGAGTACAAAGGTGCAGAGCAAAGGCGAGGAGAAACGCATTTTAAAAAGTAAAAACGCATCAAGGAGAACATCTCCATGACGTCTCTCTGGATTGCCATACGCCACCAAGTCTGGTATGGAGGAAGGTACGTCAAATTAAAGGATATCCTTCCCCAAACTCAGTGCCAGGTCTTCTTAAAAATGGTCATATGATCACAGCTTGAGACGCCATTGAAGAGGAACTTGCCACTCATTACAGAAAACACAATGAGTTCGGCAAACTATGTCTAAACTTCATTCTTCAAAGAAAGAATGGAAACCGCGCTTTGGATTTTTCTAGCAGAGCACATGATAATACCCATTTCTCCATGTATGAAATGAGTTGTGCTCCATCGTTGCAAAAGAACCACACCAGGTCCAGACCAAATTCACAACTTAATGCTGCAACATCTTCCCGAAAATGGCCATGCAATTTCTTCTCCGACTTCTTTAACCTATTTGGGAAGAGCCTACCATCTTACCTTGGCGAGAAGCCATCACTGTCCCAGTTCTAAAGAGGGCAAAGATCGATCACTGCTACCGTTATCGACCTATCTCTCGCTGCTGCGTATGCAGTTCTGAACGCATGGTGAATCAGCGTTTCCGGTCTGGACCTGGAGTAAAAATCTGTTGACGCTAATCCAAAGCGGGTTTGCGCAAAACCGTTCAACCTTGACCACCTCGCTTCGTTGGCAACAGCTGCCTGTACATCGTCTGTCTTGAGGCACATCTTGTGGCCATATTATTCGACATAGAAAAGGCCTATGACACCACCTGAGGCATGGCATTCTGCAAACCCTGCAATTTTGGGGGATTTAGGGGAAGCTTCCTGATCTTTCAAAGCTTTCCTGTCGAACAGATCCTTCTGAGTTCGCGTTGCTGACAGGCTTTCTACCAGTCACCCTCTAGAAAATGCTATCCCTCAAGGGTCGGTTCTGAGTGTCACTGTTTGCCACCGACATAAACTGTATAGCGTCAACCGTGCGAGAAGCTGTAAAGGCGCGACGTTGTTTGTGGATCGACTTTGCCATTTTCTGTTCATCCCAGCAGCACTGCGTGTGATACAGAGGCACCCAATGGTGTTTAACAAGCTCCACGAATGGAGCACGTCAACGGGCGTTAATTTTTTCTTGCTACTAAATGTACCTGTTTGCATTTTTTGTAGGATATTCCATTTGCATAGCAACCCAGTTCTTTACTTGGGAGTGAAATGGGCTTCCATTCGCTGAATCTGCAAAGTTCTGGGGCTACATTTGAAAGTCCCTAACGCGTGCTCATATCCGTGGATTACAAACCAGATGTCTCTCCCCTTTAATCTTCTTCGCCAGAATGCTGAATGGTACATCATGTAAAAGCCGACCGCAATTACCCTACTGCGGTTACGAGCAGATCACCATCCGCTCAGTTTTGGATTACGGCAGGAAGCGTATGGCTCGGCAGCTCCCTCCACTCTGCGACCCATCAATAGTATACACCACGCTGGTATCCGTCTGTCAACTGGCGGCGCATCGCACCAGCCGAATTGAGGCCTTGTAGCCGAGGCTGGGCTGGTGAGCCCTCCTTAGTGCTATTAGCGCGGATATCTTATTAGCATCTTACGTTGCCTGGCATCAGGACTTCCTAATCATCCTTTGTCGCCAACATTCACCCATCCTAAGTATGAAACATCCTCATATTCTTCGAACATCGCTGCCTCACCCTCCAGGTATCTGATTGCGAAATCTTTTGTGCGACCTTAATGTTGATCTTCCCACCCCCAGAAACCCTGTCACCCCATCTCCTTTGGAAACCTCCGTCCGAATATTGATTTCAGATCATCCAGCTTCCCAAACACGCGACTGGCCCTCTTGTTTACCAGATGCATTTTCAGGATAATAGGTTGCCTATCCAGATCATGTGTATTCTTATACACAGATGGTTTATCGTGCAACGGCACAGTGGCATGTAGTTTTTACTGTATCAGAGCCACCAAATCATATCGGCTACATTCTCAGTGCAGTATTTTCACTGCTGAAATGTATGCAATTCTTGTAGCCCTAAAATACATCGAGTCAGCGAGTTTGCGCCGAGTAGTCTTCGTTCTGATTCTCTCAGCTCACAAGCTGTCTCCTGTCTCTTCATCAGACTACCTGACGCAATCAGTTCAAACCTCATCCATCGCCTTTACTCCCACTACTATGACCTGGTACTAAGTTAATCCCAGGCCATGTGGGGAATCGGGAACGAGATTGATCATGGCGAAACTATGACGCAGAGTACTGTGTGTTGACATTCCTTTGTACCATCGTCTGATGTTAAAGCTTCTTTTAAAACGATCCATCTTGTGAGCGGCAACAGAGCTCAGGTTTATACAATACCACCCATAAACTAAGTTCAACAGCGACTGTTAATTCTGGCGTTCCCCGTCCAGACCTTTCTAGGCGCGAGGAAGTTATTTTAACCTGTCTTCGTATCGGACACCGCCACTTTCTCACAGTTTCCTCTCTTTCGAGGTGAGTCTCCCCTACCTGTGATAGATGCAGGTGGATCTTTTGTGGAAACACGTCCTCCTGCAGTGTTTGAAATTTGTTGGCAGTCGACGAAGACATGGTTCCGCAACTCTCACGAGAGAGGTGCTTCGAGATGACGATTCCGCGCTCAAAAGCTTTTTTGTTTTTGAGAAAGCGGAATATATAATTTTATTCGGACATATAAGGGCAATAAATATTTTCTGCCCTGTGATTTATTTTTAAATTTTCTTGTTTACTTGATTTTTTTTGCGTAATGGATGGTTTCCCCTTAGGCATAAGGAGCTTTTAAATTAGCAGGAGTTGCACCAGCAACCCTTTAACAAACTTTAATTGATTTTTAGAAATACTTTACATGGGCGCCAATGACCTTAGTAGTTGAAGCGCCCTAAAACCCAATCAATCAATCGGACAGAAATCTGTAGTTTCATCAACAGACAACTAAAACTTCAAAGCGCCAATATTGTCTCAAATTTTATTGATTGTTATTTCATATTGTGGAGTTAAATAATATTTCCGAAGAGTTGACACATTTTATATTTTGTGTACTTTGTCAAGAAATGGTTAAACATTGCGTTTTCAAGTTTTGATAATGGGATATTTGTTGCAATCAACGCACGACTCAAATAACTTGAATTCTTTTTTGCCTTCATCTTCTGGCTGCACTTGCGAAGAAAAAGATTGAATGTTTTCTCATTTTCTTCGCATTTTTCGCATGAATTGACGTCTTTATATTGCAAGATATACTACTACCACCGCCACCGCTACCGACGCCGCCGCCTCTACCGCCACCACAGCCAATACGTCCGCCACCGCCACCTCTGCCATTGCTTCCACCTTCGCGTCCGCCTTCCTCATCGCCTCCGCGACCGCCACCGCTACCACTGCCACCACCGCCACCGCCACCGCCACCGCCACTACCGCCGCCGCCACCGCCACTGCCACCGCCACCACCGCCACCACCACCGCCGCCGCCGCCGCCGCCGCCGCTGCCACCGCCACTGCCACCGGCTACCGCTGCCGCCACCGCCACTGCCACTGCCACCGGCTGCCGCCGCCGCCGCCGCCACCGCCACCGCCACCGCCACCGCCACCGCTACCACCGCTACCACCACCGCCACCACCGCCACTACCACCGCCACCACCGCCACCACCGCCGCCTCCGCCACCGTGCCACCGCCATCACCATCGCCATCGCCACCGCCACCGCCACCACCGCCTCTACCGCTGCCGAGGCCGCCACCGCCGCCGCCACCGCCGCCGCCACCGCCGCCCCCACCGCCACCACCGCCGCCACCGCCGCTACCACCACCGCCACCGCCACCGCTCCCACCGCTGCTACCACCGCCGCCGCCGCCTCCACCACCGCCAACACCGCCGCTGCCACCGCTCCCGCTGCCACTGCCACTGCCGCTGCCACTGCCGCTGCCCCTGCCATTGTTACTGCCACTGCCGCTGCCGCTGCCACTGCCGCTGCCACTGCCATTGCTACTGCCACTGCCGCTGCCACTGCCACTGCTACTGCCATCAGTTACTGTTAGCACTAGTACTAGTACTACTAATACTACTAGTACTTGTACTAGTAGTAGTAGTAGTACTAGTACTAGTAGTAGTACTAGTAATACTAGTAATACTAATAATAATACTAATAATAATAATAATACTAATAATAATAATAATAATAATAATAATAATAATAATAATAATAATTTTCAGTCCTATTACATTCATAGAATATGAAGGACAACTAGTATGCAACCCAGAAGAAATAGCCAATCCTTTTGCATCCCAATACTCTAATGCCAGTAACACAAACAGCTATCCTGAAGAAATTTTCATAGCAATCAATGAGATGTTTGATGGCATAGAATCATCAGTTGGAAAATGCATGTATGTTGATGAAATTACTCTATTTTATTCAGCCAAATCGCCAGCAATGATTAAATTGAAAATGCAAAATGCCATTAATACACTAGTACAGAACGCGGAAAATATCGGATTTTCATTTGCAGCAGCTAAAACCAAATGCGTCCACTTCTGTAGAAAACGGAATAGATACAGAGATCCAGATCTAACGTATGTAACGTTAGATCTGGTGTTCAACTGGCGTACAATGAAACGGCAAAATTTCTTGGTTTGATTTTTGATAGACATTTAACTGAAACACCATCTAGAGTATATATATCTTGTCTAGATGCAAAACGGCTCTGAACGTGATCCGATGCATTTCGTGCATATAAATTGGGATAGATAGGACGTCTTGCTCCGTCTCTACAAATCCTGGTCATGTCCAAAATAGATTATGGGTGCAGTATACCCTCAGCCAGGAAAGCCGTTTAAGAAAATTGAACTTTATTCACAACGCAGGCCTCTGTTATGCATCTGAAACGCCCCACCAGTCCCTCCAAGTGTCGATTGTGAAACCAGTACCATGTCGTTACATCATAGACGACAAACACTACTACTCAGATATCGAGCAAAATGCTGTCACTACCAGAGCACCTAAACCTATCCATTGATGACTATACTTAACTTAGCAAATTATTTACAATCGAAGACCTACAGCTACTCGTCCAGCCAACATCTGTGCAGAAGAAATAATCAGATGCTACAACATCATTCTACCACCGGTTTTCAAACATAAACCATATGAAGTCCCACCTTGGACGCTTAAAATACCAGAAATTCGACTCGACACCACCAGTGTAAAGAAAAAAGAGTCTTCCCACGGAATTAATAATCAGATTTAGTTCACTTCTTGAAGAGTACATCGCAGATCACACTGTTATCTACACCGATGGATCAAAAAACAAACATGGAGTTGGAAGCGCATTTGTAACTGAATACACATCAGAAACATGGACACTTCCATCAGAAGCGAGTGTGTACACAGGTGAATTGTTTGCAATATTACAAGCTTTTATGATACTGTGAAACTTCTCTTTGCAAGAAAATTTGTGATCTGCACTGACTCGGCTCATTTTCACTGCCATAGACAGATGCCTACCTGTCGACCCACTACTACAGATGATTCTCCTATTATGTCACGAGTTAAAACAGCGAGAAGCATCTAACTGATGTTCATCTGGTGTCCTGGACACACGAGTATCTCAGGCAATGTAGAGGCCGATCCTGCAGCAATAAATGACGCAAATAAACAAACAGGAATCGAAATAGAAGTACGCCCTCAAGATGTAAGAAATGCTGCTTTAAAGAGCATCCTAAGAGCATGGCAGACTACGTGAAATAGCCTTCAAAACAAAAATTAAACCCCACAACAGAGTGTCACGAATGGTCATGACAGCTACACTCATCGAGAACAAATGCCTTACAAAAGACTACGAATAGGCCATACAAGAATAACCTCTTCATACCTGCTGAAAAATGAAGAGCTGCCTATCTGAGACTACGGTGGTGGAATTCTCATAGTGAAACATCTTCTGACAGGCTGTGGAAATCTCTCAAGACTCAGAGACAGATGTGGTGTGAAAGGAAACTTGAAGACCTCGGAACAGACAAAACGGCAACAGACAAAACATTACAATTCCTGAGAGAGGCGAATCTTTTTTATAAAATTTAAATTGTACAGGTTCATTTTTTATCACTAATCAGTAAAAGGCTAAAGGCCACAGTTGCCAAGCCTCCAAATAAATAATAATAATAATAATAATAATAATAATAATAATAGAAGAAACAAATATATCCTGAGACCGTGGGTTTTATAATATCAATTCAAGACAGAGTTATCAAGACCAGAAACTATCGAAAGCATTGTTTAAAAGAAGATGTGGTGGATCAATGTAGGAAGTGTGGAGCTGTAGGAGAAACTATAGAACACATCACAGCTGCATGCTCTTCCCTCTCAGACAGTGCTTACTTAGGAAGGCATAATCAAGTTGCAAAAATCGTGCACAGGGTAATTGAAATAGAGCATAAATTATTGGATGAATCAACAACGCCATTCTATAAGTAATACCCTCTCCGAAAAGTTGAAAACAAGTTCCACCCTTTTGTACTGGAACAGACCAGTTTCAACTGATCGCACTGTCAATTACAATAGGCCAGATATTCTCCTTATAGATAAAAAGAAAGAAGGAGTAATAATAGACATCGCAGTACCATTATCGCACAATATCAAACAGAAATAAATAGAAAAAATTTCGAAATATGAAAACTTATCTTATGAACTAAAACATATTTGGAAATTACATTCTACCAAAACATACCACTCAGACATCGGCGGAAAGCCTGGGTTAGTAAAACTTCCTTAAAACTTACAGAACGTTCTGAACATAGACAGCGCGTGCTCTGTTGCAAACTGCCCATATCGTAAGAAACGTTTTGATTCTAAGTCCAGATATAAGATGAAGTTTCTTCTTCAGACTGAACCTGTCCTCAAAACAACTCGGGGAAGGTGAGCATTTCTACCAGCCAAAATAGCTAAGAAAACGTAGGATGATGATGATGATGATAATAATAATAATAATAATAATAATAATAATAATAATAATAATAAAATTATGAAAACAGAATTGCAAAACGGATTCTCATAGTCATCAACTCAGGCAGGGGAAAAACAAAATGGATTAAAGAAGTCGAGGAGGATCTCAGACAAGCACACGTTACAATAAATGATGCAGAAAATAGAAAATAATTCAGGAACACTATCAAAAACATACATTTGACACCAAAAGGAAGAAGAGGCCAGGGATGTAAATGACAGCAGAGCGGAAGAAACAACACAGGAACACATGAAGACAATATGGGCCCTGAGAAACACAACAATCATCATAAAGGAATTCAAGTTCAACGTCTTTAATGGAATAATTTAATAATAATAATAATAATAATAATAATAATAATAATAATAATAATAACAACAAGAATGCCTTTATTGATATGGCGAGGCTCGGGCCATCAGGCCCGCTCTTCCGCCTAACCACATGTCAGATGCATACAAAGACCAAACATGCAATATTATATACAAACAAAAATATATTTGTTGTGAAGGGTGGAAGTTAGTAGAAACCAAGATGCAGCTTTTAAAAAGATAAATGAAATATTAAAATAGACACAGAAATGTGGCAAATTTTGTTTGACGAATTATAAATTCATAGACGGGAGTTAAAACCAATTTGAGTTGAGCAGCATTGCTCCATTGCGCGCTACGCGGCAGCCTGGTATTCACCCCGAGCCACTGTAATCTTAATTCAGAAACACACCACCCGCTCGCCGCTCGACCCTGCAGGAAAACCCGCTAGTTTGGGAAAAACCCACTCAGGCAGGCCACAGGTCCCCATACAATAGTAAATATGTGACCCTAAACAGCAGTGACAGGTTTTTGGATGTTTTCTCCCAGCTGCTGGCCATGCTGCACGGGATCGTCTTGCTCTTAATCCACTCTGTCTTACTGGGATGGTGCACATTTCCGGCAGTATCAAACAAATCGCAAAAAAAAAAAAAATATACATTTTCAACAAGTACATTACGGTTATTTTTAAAACATATTAGTCACTTTTTGACATTCCTAAAAGGAGGTAAAACTGACATTGGATTTGTCACCCGAATATCTACAGTGATGTAAAATTGTATAATATATTCTATTTTGTAAGAAAGTCATTCAGGTGTTTCTTAAAAGATGTTAATGAGGAGCAGGTTTTAATGTTGAAAGGCAATTTATTCCACTCTTGTGCTTCCGTAATTGCGAATTATTTATTGTAGTAGTTTCTTTTACTTTTTGGAATACAGAGTAACAGATTTCTGAAATCTAGAGGATTTAAGATATACGAAATAATTTGTGAAATATGACGGGGAATCCATTATGAGCATCTTTAATAAAAGACAAAGGCTGGGACATACAAACGCCTATCCTTTACTGTTAGTATTTGTTCACTTTATAAACTCCTGGAGATATGGGATCATATTTTTTATATTATAAATGAAACGAACAGCATTTTGGAGGTCTTTGCAGAGTTTGAGCGAGAGTGAATCTTTTAAATTGGTTAAAATAATATCACCGTAGTCGAAATGAGGACACAACAGAGTTTTTACTAACATTTCTCGTATTTCCAGGAGACATTTGTCGATACATCCAAGGGATTGCAAAGATGCTTAAACCTTGCGACAGACATTTCGGATCTGGTATTCCCAGCTTAGATGATCATCAAAAATTAAGCAAGTTTTTCACTTGTAAATGACGAGGAACTACAACATTGCCTATAAGCACATCAGGAATAGATAAACATTCAAGTTTCTTATGTATTTGGGAAGAGCCAATTATGATGGTTAGTGATTTTGTAGGATTTAAATTGAATCCGTTTTTCATTGACCATTTTACTACAGATGAGTACTCATTATTTAATTTATTTATTAGCATTGCTACCTGTGACGGTTTCCCGGAGATGTAAAATTGCAGATCATCCACGTACATATGATGACTACATTCTCTAAAATCTCGCGATAAGTCATTCACATAAATTAAGAAGAACAGCGGTCTCTAACACGGATCCCTGACGTACTCCTGGTGGTGGAGAAGTTTTGATCGGAATGGAGATTGTCAACCACTATAATTTGTTGCCTATGGTAGAGATAGTTTGCAATCCAAGAGATAGTGGAATCAGAGAAATCTAGATTTTTGCATTTAGCAATGAGTACATCGTAATCTACAGAGTCGAAAGATTTACTAAAATCTAAAAGTGTTAATACAGTTACGAGGCCATCATCTAGCGCTTTCCTTATATCTTCAGTTACTTTCAGTAAAGCTGTTTGGGTGTTTCTACCTCCTCTAAAGCCGGATTGAGTTATTGAGCAGATCTGAATCAGTTAAGTGTTTTGGCAATCTGTTTTCATCAATTTTTCAAGAACTTTGACACCGTTGGTACTGACGATAAATGTAAGCACCGAAATCAGGTCAAATTTTGGCAATGGTCCGACATGTGCAAGCTTGCACGCTTGAGGAAAGGTTCCCGATGTTTGTGAGAAATTAATTAAATGCGTAAGTGCCGGAAAGGCAAATGGTAAGACAAGTTTCAATTGTTTGGCTGTGATTCAATCGGAGCCATTAGCATTTTGATTTTAGTGAACGAACAATCATACTAACTTCGTGATAATTCCACAAGCAGTGAAATAAATGTATCCTTGACCGCAGATGAATTACAAGAGTCTGTAATGTGTTACGCTTGACACGGGATGGTATTGGTTTTGAAACATTTAAAAGTAGTCATTAAGTAGTCATTCAAGGACATGTTGACAGGAATTGCAGAAGAATTTGCTTTCGTAATCCCGGTGGTTCAGAGAGTTCCAAACATTTTTAGTGTTCGTTTTCATTTTCGCGTTTTTAATTTTCTGTTTTACGGAATTTCGTTACTTCCTGTACGCTCTTTCATTATCAATGGTTTTATTGGCCTTGAAGCGACGGTAAGATGAGTCGCGTTCCTGCATGAACTGCTTAAATTCACTTGTAAGCCACGGGGCCGCGGGACGTGTCACTCGTCGCGTTTTCCATGGTGTATACTTATCGAAAATGTTTGATATAATTTCGTTGAAGGCTTCTACTTTACTATTAAGGATGTTTGATTATAAACTCACAGGGAGCTTTGTACTGTCGTCGCACATAGCTACAGAATTGACATTTTTGTAGTCACGGTAGCGGATAATTTTGTAGTTTGAGATGACATTTTATAGAGTACACCTTTTTATGGTTTACTTCCTATAAAATAATGGCAAATCATCTCTTCGATACTTCCCGGAACATATATCTGACCGTACGTTAATACTTTCGAATTATCTGACACCATCGCGTGATCTATCTATGTTTGAAGTTCCTAATGATAAGTGTGAGTAAATAAATTTGTAAATTGTATGAGTTGATAGCATCAATAAACTTCTTCGGACGAGTTTTTGAGCGGTACCTTGATTGCAATTTAAATCACCCATGATGCGATATCCTGATATTTATTTACAAACTGTGAAAGGGGGAACCTCTAATTAAGATAAAACGCCTGTTTTCGGGGCCAGAAAACGACGGGCACTAAGTATATTGCTTTATCCAATTTGGATTTCCGCAACATATATTCCATGTTGTGCAAAGTGGATGGGAGGAGTAACTATTTTAACTTTAATGTCAACACGAACAAACAATACGACCCCCCTACCCATCTTTTCTTTTGAGTTGTTTTAATCACCGACCTATCATTCCTAAAGAGTTTATAATTAGATACCGATACGAGTCCTGATTTTATTGTAGATTTTAGCCATGTTTCGCTAATTAATAACAGGTCTGGTTTCGTTTCAGTTATAATATTTGAAATTTCTGAGTAATGCTGCTTAAGTGATTGTGCATTTACGTGGAAAACAGACAAACCGCGAGGAAACCGAGATAAAGAGCTTTGTAAATCTTGGAGAGTTGCAGGGCTACTTCGAGCGGGTCTGGGGCTTTCCAAGGGGCCGAGGGGAGCACTAAGCACAGGTATAGAATTCCTCAGACCCGTGTACTGAGGGAAAGTCTGTGTCGTACTTTGTTGCCACATTTAGATATCCGCGGTGGAAATTTCAAATGGTATTGTGCAGAAAGGAATCGAAGTAACAAGTTAGCTTATGATCACACTTGAACACTAACTACTTAGAATTAGTGTAATTAATGTAAGCTTTCATAACCACCATTCTATCGGGTAATAGTTAACTGTAATTATACAATAGAACAGTATAGAAAACAGAATTAATAAAATAATGGAATTAAAATGTCGTAAATGAAAATACCACTGTTGGTAAAAATAAATTAGAGGAAGAAGTTTTAATAGTAATAATTATAATAATATTAATAGTAATATTAATAATAATAGTAATAATAATAATAATAATAATAATAGTAATTTAATATCAATTAAAACAAATAAAAAGAAGAAAATACAAAGATAAATTTTTTGTTTTTTAAAAGAAAGCTAGTACATAGACTTTGTTCCAATTTTCTATGCTATCCAGTTCTGCTGCAGTTCGACACAAACTTTGTATTTCTCACCTTTATGATGATGTACACCATCTGTTGTCCAAACGTTATCTTAGCCGAAACGTTCCACAGCCTTTTTTAGGACTTCCAGCCGCATCCTCGTCAGGTCCTCACGAATGGTGACACCAGTTCTCTTCAGATTTTTTCAAAATTGAAACATTTCCCGGCGCTTCCTATAACTAGTAATTTTGATAATTATAGGACGAGTACCACCATTCGTTTTTCGGCCAACTCGATGGCTGCGATCATCACATATATCCAATTGACATCTATCTTTTGGCAACATTGATTGCAATGCAAACAGTGAAAATCCGCCATCACGCCTGGTTTTCCAAAGATCCTTAAGCAGTTTCTACACTACTGCGTTTCCGGAGCTCGTCAGCTGGAGTCGGAGATCATTGATCTTTGTCTTTTGTAATAGTTTATCTTCATATCGAGAAACTAACGCCCAATTTTTCATCCATTGCTTCGGAAACAACCTGCGAAATTTTGCTCATGAACGCATCCGAAGTCAATCAGCGAAGCAGAGACAGCGTCGTTGACTTTGGCGTTGCGTGTGGCCATGTTATACAATAATAGAAAAAACTAATTTAACACAAATAACTTTTAGGAAAAAACTAAGAATATTAACAATGTATTAAAAATATAAGTTATAGTAACTTATATCAGGCAGACACTGCGTTGTGTGCGGCGCTACATTCAAACGGTCCTACGGCTGAATAAAACTACCTGCTGCGCCGCTCACTCAAACTACCTGCGGTGATCCTCGGAGCGCTTAAGAAATACGTCCTCACAGCTCGGAGACCATGGCACGTATGATGGCAAGAAATGATTTTTTTGTCACAATAGACACCTTTTTCACAGCACTGGCAAAAAAAACTTACTTTTCCGTCAGTCGTAAAACGTTGTCTCTCACGGTTGGCCACTTTCAGCAACGCATTTGGTGACTTTTCTTTCTGGCATTATAGCGCGCACTGGAAACAGGATCACTAAACAAACTGAACTGGACTGAACCAGACTTCGAGACCAGGACAAACTTACTGCCGAACAAATTTCCACCTCTGCTGTAATTGTACCCGGAATCTACCATTGTTGAGTTCCGTGTGCTTGGTAAGAAGCAGATAAGATAATTCACGGGTTATGAAAATAATCTATTTGCCCGATCATCTTTGCGAAATTATGAGAAATACGGCACGGTGTCATATTCGCATCCGTTCTGATGGGAGGGCTTCTCCGCTGGGTCACGCGCTAGGTCACACTACCGAACAGTGATTTTATGAATGTTATCAACACCAAAATTGAAGGAACGAAATTTATAAAAAATGCAGAAAGTTCAAAATAGGGACCGATAGGATGTAAAAGCCAAAATAGACAATTATCCCTTAAATATGCATTTTTTAGGCACTATAAAACCTCGCAGAAGCAATCTCATGTATAAAAATGGATAATGGTAAAAGGTGCCTAACGTTAGATACAAAGAAACAAAATTTAGGACATTTAGGACAATGTTCTACTGATAACTGTTCGCTTATTCGTACCCTTTGTTTTCGGTCTCGAAGAAATTCATTAATTCAGGCCTCCATCCTAATGTCAATGCCCGAGTTTAAGAGTTTCTAAATTAGTAAATTGTGCGATACAACATCGAACGCTTTTGCGGAATCTATTATAGCATCAACCCTCCCTCCCGAATCGATTTCTTTAGTCAAATCCTGGAAGACAGAAGCTATTTGACTCTCGCAAGAATACCCGTGCTGATTTCACAAGAAATCCTGGATCCGTGCTGATTTTGAAAGAACCAACTCTTCTTTTCCTTTTTTTGACGAATATATTCTACCAGCTGGTGCCCCATGATTTTGCGTACACAGACGTAGGAATAACAGGTCTATAGTTCTCTTCTGGAATCTTGCAAATAAATAATAATAATAACCCTTAAAAATAGGTACAAGAATAGAAGTTTTCCAGCCTTTAGGAATGCACGTGCTGTTTATGAAAATATTAGATAATCGCACTAAATATGGTGTAAGAGCTTCACCTACAAATTAATCCATCATTTCGGAAGCTATGCCGTCCGGGCCGCGAGATTTTCTGTTTCTTTGTGCTTTTATTCGACTCGTACTTGTTTTTTAAGTTCGCTTAAGTCCCCGTTTCTCACAGTTGTTTGAATTTAAACCTATCCGATGTTGGAATTATATAGCGATTTTATTTATTTATTTATGTTAGTTTAAAAAACAGTTAAAAAGTGTGTGTGTGTGACGTGTTATGGGGAGAAGTGACGTTTGCAAAATTCTGTGATCCCTACCCTAAGCCGTATACTACTTGAATTTTAAATACAGAAAGAAAATGAGATATTTAAAATACTTATTAAATGCATTGGCTTTATGTATATCCTCCATAATGTTTAAATTTTCAATTTTGATCATGGGGATTTCTTCTCTATTTCTCTTGCATCTCCGAACATATTTGTGAAAACTATTCCCATATTTGTAAAATTGTTTATATTTCATGCTACAAACTTATGGCAAAGTACTCCATATTTTCGAAAATTGTACAAGAGTTTGTGGTGAGATCTGTCCTGAAGAAACCGATTTCATTAATATATATATATATATATATATATATATATATACACACACACACACACACACACACACACACACACACACACACACACACACACACACACACACATACACAGAGTGGTTTTTCTATCGTTCGTCAGAAGAATCGGGCCGTCGCCCGCAATCGAGGGCCACTCAAGCCGGGAGAAATGCTGATCCACCGCTCGTGCATTATTAAGGAGAATTGTCGCTAACGCGTAACTTACCTTAAAGAAGATGCTGAAATTGCTGTCCTTCGGCTCGAATGCATTCTTGGCACCTCCGGAATAAATTATGATTAACCCTTTGAAGTAAATCTCGAGGAATTGCGGTGATTTTCTCTTCAATAGAGCTAATATGAAAGAAAATGAAAACAACACTATTCATGAATAATGTTACCAAAAAACACACGTATGAGACACAAGTTTCTAGCTAAGTTTCAAAAATTATTTACAAATTTCCTTTATATCTATTACCTAAACATTACATACCTTGCAACGTCGTGAACAACTCAACACCATTCACTGCACCATCCTCCATCTCCGGCACCTCACACGAAATGAGGGACACGACATCACCCTCACCACACCAACACACAGCATGACTGATACTAGCCAGATGTTGGGTGGCGAGACGAGAATATATATCATGCCTGAGTGAGGTACACGCTAGCTTTCGGTGCGAGTTTACAATTAATTGAAAATTAAAAATAGAAAATGTGCTATTTTGGTTACTTCAAAACAATTCTTACATTGAAGTGATATATAGATTACACATTTGTTTATTACTTCCTTGTAAGATAATTATCACAAAATGATTATTATTGTTATTATTATTATTATTATTATTATTATTATTATTATTATTATTACTACTACTTTATATTGTGACAACACCAAAACCAAGGAACCGGATATGAATATACATACAATTTACAACCTTAAAAAACTTAAAACAATACAGGCATATAGATATGAAAAGGCTAACACTCTAATTTTACAAAAGACAATAATTAATTATATATATATATATATATATACAGGGTGAGTCACGTAAATTTAGCACCTCCTGTAATTTATGAACGCTTGAATCTATGGTAATGCAGTTTTCACAGAAATGCATGAAGGAAAGGTGCTTGTTTATAAATTATTTCCATTTTATCTCTGGTATTTACGAGATATTTGAGGAACTGTTTTTCTGGGAACTATACATATTTTTCAGTCTATCATAAAGAGCGTAAAAAGACGAATCCAATGATATACATAATGTCATATATTAAATAAGGATTTTTTTGAGAAATTTTTATTGTTTTGCGACCAGTTCTTAACGGATATTTTGAATGTAACCGACCGTCACAGAAGGTCACGCAGAAGCCCACCAGTTAAAGTGCTCGGGAAGGGAAAGGACTAGTATTTCAAGGCACAAACATATTCCAAATATTCACAATTTGCCATTTTTTTCCTGAACTTGCGTTCCATCCTTCCCATTTTCAGCTTATTTTTAAAAGAAATGGAAGGTTAAAATACAGTTTCATTGTAAGCATGTATTGTAATAAAATTGTTTATTACTTCTACTCCAGTTAATGGGGTTTTATATTGGTGAAATGAATGGTGGTAATTGTGCGTTGGCCCGCGTCTCAGACTTGACGCTACTAGATTTTTTCAGTTTTCTTAAAACCACGTCTACCAAGAAGCTCCATCTACATCACAAGATATGCGTAGACGCATTGTAGCTGCATGTTCTGAAGTTAAAAAAGAAACATTGGTCGCAGTTAAGAAATCTTTTCAAAAGCGCCTGCAGATGTGTTTGTCTGTGAATGGTGGTCATATTGAACACATTCTAAAGTAATTTGAATAGTAATGTATTTTTATTTAGTATTTTTGAATTCTATTTTATTTTTAATAATATCATTATCTTTCTGTATTTGTTTATTTTCACAAGGTATTGTTATATTATCATTAACAATAAAACCATTTCCGTTGAAAATATGCAATATTCTTTGTAAAGTCTTAATAATTTATTCTTACTGTGCTTAGTTTCCAAGATCCCATTAATATCCTGTGGCATGACATCCCTTTAAACAACAATCAACAATTTTAATAACAATCTTATTTCAATACATACTACATATGACAAATCCATATTTCTCAATCCTTAAGTAATAAAATATTTGAAAATGGAAGGATGAAAGCAGAGTCTGTGGGAAAAAATGGCAAGTTTTGTGAATATTTGGAATATGTTTTGTGCCTTGAAATACTAAGATCCTCCCTTCCCTGGAGCGCGCGCTGCCATTGGTGGAGCGCTGCGCGACCTTCTGTGGCGGTCGGTTACATTCAAAATACTGTTACATAAACCTGGTCGCAAACAATAAAATTTCTCAAAATCCTTATTCAACATAAGGACATTATGTATATCATTGATTCTGTCTTTTTACGCTCTTTATGATAGACTGAAAATATGTATGTTCCATTTGAAAAACAAAGTTCTCAAATATCTCTGTAAAATACAAGTGATAAAATAGAAATAAATACACGTATCGTTAGCTCCCATTTTCTTTTCATGCACTTCCGTGAAAACTGCATTTCAATATCTTCAACCGTTCAAAAGTTATAGGAGGTGCTAAAGTTACGTGACTCACTCTGTATATATATATATATATATATATATATATATATATATATATATATAACCTTTTTTAAGTGAACCAATTCCCATAAATAACAGATTAATCAGAATCTTATTAATATTGTGTAAACTGAAACTGAATCTAAGTATAACTGACAATATGGAACAATTTCACAATATAGAATATGAGATGTGAAAATTTATAATACAAACACAAAATTACAATTTTTCTAATGTATTATATGTAATATTACAAATAAACAATATGAAATGATTAATCTGGTGGAAACAAACGAGTTACAATTCACCTTAAGCTAATAATATTAACAATTACACTATTATACCTAATTATGACCTGACAGCTTCCATGTTAATGTGTTTCTGACCAAGCCCCATTAACCTGCCTGCAAAAAAAGTGAATAGTATTTATACTATCGACATAAAATTATCAACCCCCCTTTTGGTTTTGAATTTATCTATTATTTCTAATATAAATCAAAACACTCGGTTTTAGGTATATTAATCATTATGTTTATGAAATAAATCGAATTACCTTGTTGTAGATTTATTGATCATTGACATTTAGTCAATAAGAGACAATTAATCATTATCACTTTCTTCAATAACTGGGATCACGCATTTGTCGCACAATCTACCTGCTGTGTTTCTGTTTTTTCTACATTTTTAATTAAAAATACGTTTAAAAAAATGTTCGCCAAGAGTGTTCGCGTGTGTTAAATATGTGTTGAAAATGATGATCGCAACTATGTGAGAGCAGCATCCGAGCATCCGCACTTCCGTTCGCACGTTGCCAATATCGCTTCCCTCCCGATATTCCCGAGGTGGAAGGACATGAGGACATGGGTGAGGTCCTCCAGTGCACAGCACCAGTTTCCGTCACGAACCATGTAACCACTTTGTTTGAAAATCGAGACCAGACGCCGGCCACCATGTGCATGACGTTGGAAATATTTTTTGGCGCTAAATGGAGGTTTCTAACAGTGACCGATCAACACTAACACGTCCAAAGGGTAATTACAATAACAGATATAATATTTAAAAAAGTGCTTATCTGTTTCTGTTTAAATGACGTAACTGTGATAATTTTGGCCTTTAAAATTCACGCTAATATTATGACGAACGCTGGTGCCTGAAGCTCATTGGCTGAAGTCGGATGCGCAAAAGGTCACCCATATCTTCCCACCAACGATATTCTGTTTGAGTTTGATGTAACACCTTTAAGATTTTGAGTTCATATATCGTGTTTAAATTTGTTTAAATATCGATTAAACGGTTTTTTCCAATCACAATTAGGCTCGAATTTCAAATGTTTAAACTGAAAAAGTTGGCTTTAATTCTTTTCACTAGCGTCCACACTGTTATTGTTATAAAATGTTATAAGAACGATTTTAGCAGAAAAATTGAGACAATACTCCAACGCTATCATGTCGAAAATTAATTTCAATTTTTTTCTATATGAATGAGTCAAAATTTGTTGACAAAAATACCTTCAAATTGAACTGTTTCTCCGTCTCTGCAATTTTTTCAGCCTGATACACGTGATAGATGATGAGAAAAAATGACACTTGCAAAACACCTTTTTCGTTTTATCTCTGAAACAGATCGCCCTAGGAGGCTTGACTTTTGTGAATCACGCCAATTTGTATTCTCTTTCATAAGGAGCTGCATTATCGATTTGGTTTGGGGGTACTTTCCACTGTCTTGTTCATTGCAATTCTTTTCGATGAAACATTTGGAGCCGTTTTTGAGAAAAGTCATTTGATGGTTTCTGAAAAACATGTTGCAAATTCACAGGTTCATAAATCTTCAAGTTTGTGACTGTTTAAGATTTAAGAAACATTCCAAAATTAAACAAACATGCCAATCACCTTCATCACTTCTCTAATAATCTGTTTTCCTTGAATTCAGTGTAGTTTTCATTAAAGAATTCGGTAGAGAGTATTGTGTTATTCAGTCAACATTCACTATGAGAAATTAAATATATGGGAAATTATTTTTAACATTAAATGGTGCATGTATGTGTAATCTTCATATTTTATATTCAATTCAATTAAACACAGACATATCACATTAGGAAACAAATACTGAGAATTGAATTGAGATTGGTAGGATTAACACCAAAATTATTGCCTTAGGCAATATTAAAGTGTGAAGAACTTTTCAATAAAGACAATAATAGCAATAGAGAAGAAGAGTTTTACCTCCAGGAATGTAGAGTACGTAAC
Source organism: Teleogryllus oceanicus (assembly GCA_964035755.1). Lineage (NCBI taxonomy): Eukaryota > Metazoa > Arthropoda > Insecta > Orthoptera > Gryllidae > Teleogryllus > Teleogryllus oceanicus. The sequence continues at coordinate 20,364,499 of CAXIVR010000007.1, read as the reverse complement.
GACTTATCACGTCACAGTTTTAAATATACCGTATGTTTATACTATATCAACCCAATTTTGCTATTAATGCACCTTTTGCACCTGTAAGAACGTAGAATCAATACGCATAAAATCTAATAAAAATAAAAATATTTGTTCAGATCATCTATGCCATTCATATATATCAACAAAAGTAGGCTTTTGTGGTTTTTCACCTATAGTTCTATTCATTTCCGATAGTCTAGTAGTCGTGCGCCTGATTAACTAGTAGGTCTTAGTATGTTTTAGTGGATGTTTTGAAAATTAGTCCCATGCACCATCCTATTACTACTGCGCATCAATCACTCAAATTATTTAAGCCCCTTCCCTTATCGCAAGTATACAAGTATCTAACAGTTGAGGTGCCAGATACTGAATCAGTCATTGTCATGCGGAACTGGACACGCAGTGTGCGTTAAGTGCGTGGCTGGTTTGCGTGTACCTCAAATACATTAATACATCACAGTTCTGTGGGTTATATAAAATGAAATTCGCCACATGATCTTTTAAATTGGATCTTCTTTTTCTTCATCTTCTTAAAAAGTCTAAGACTTGCTCCTTTCCAAAAATTATAACGCTCTTTCCATCTTCTCCTTGGTCTGCCAGCTTCTCTTCTTCCTCTCAGCCTTTCATCTCTAGCAATTATCACGATTCTTTTGTCCTCCATTCTCTCAATATGATCATTCCATTCCCTTCTTTGGTCTGCTACCCATTCCGTGATGGGCTTAATTTACACACTTCCCTGATGTTTCTCTTTCTTTCCTTATCCAGTAGAGTGTGATTCGTAATTTTTCTCAGAACTCTCAATTCAGCGTCCTCAAGTTGTCGTTGCGTGCGTTTTGTTTCGCTTCTTGTCTCTCCTACATATGTTAATATTCGTCTAATTATTTATTGATATATTCTAACCTTCCAGTCCTGTTTTAGATGTTTATTACTCCATATTGAGTAGTTGAGGCAGCCAACGATCCTATTACCATTTATTACTTGCTCTTTGATTTTTTTTCTCCGTTTGCCGTAAGCTTGTTAATGTTAACCCCAAATACTTCATCTCTAGAACTCGTTCTATTATTTGATTATCCACTATTATCCACACCTTAAATTGAATTGGCTCAATAAAATGCAAATCGTTATTTCACATCGAAAGTGTGCGAATCAACTCGATAACTTTTGATACATTTGTGGAAGATTTACACCCAAACTTCAAGGTAAAAAAATGAAATTAAAAAACTTGCGTGTTCTTTATACAACTTCGACTGTCGTGTTTGGTGTGACTGCACAAACCAGTGAGTACTCATCAGTGTTGTATCACATGTACAACTAACGTTAGGTTGTGGTTGTATGGAAAACTCAAATCATTGTCATTCGTGGTACTGTAATGCTTCCTTCCCTCTCCCTCGACTATCCTTCTTCAGGCTATCCTGTCCTCATGTTGGGCAGCCAAATGTAATGGTTCCCTGTATCCGGCTATGTAATAACTTCCTTTTCTGTCTCTCTTCTCTGCCACTATTGCCTGGCTAATCTCCCTCACATCATGATATTACAGACTGTTGGGTGCCATATTTTGTACTCGTACTTGATTGAACCTATCGTTTGCCCCTTTTTAGCTAGCTAGTTTTTATAAAACTTCTCATAACCTGCAGCCGTGGATAAGGTGGTGGTCCTATACAGGAATCCAAGCGAGGTGACTGGATTGTGGTGCTAGGTGGTTACAGTAAATGACGACGCATGCTCAATTGGTAAAAGCAATATTAATGTTCATGACATTGCTGGCTTTTTCCTCTTTCATCATATACGGTAACAACTTCACCATCTTTCCTCCACACTGGCACACAGTAATCCTATGACATGACATACAAAGAAAAAATACAACAAAGAAACCCATTCACGCATAATACCAATGTTCCAATATGAACCTCACTCACACACTGAATGCGCATTCTGGATTTTTCTTTTTGACCATTTTCAATTTAATTTTTTGTTAAACAAAACTTGGTCTTCAACAAATTCTTCAGCCAAGCAGTGTTCGCAAAGAAATCACACACACACATGTCACTTCCCTGTTTTGCAGCTCAGCCTGCGCGATGATGTCCGGTGGCCGCCGTCCGCGCCTTCCGATGCGCGGTCGCCGTCCACACCTGCTCTTCCGCGGTCGCCTTTCGGAAACCAATTATCGCAACCGCTATTGGTCGAATGATATTGTCTGTTAAGTTAGTCCGTCACTGTTTGACAAAATTGCATGTACTAAAGTTGCGTACTGGCCCGGCAAAAACAAAACAGCAAACCAACTATTTTTCGCGTTTCACATTAATGTCACTTCGAAACACAATCGTTTACATCCATTACATTCAAAATGAACGTCCAATTGTTCTGATCTTCAGCATCTATTCTTTTATATCTTATAACGAGATGTCCGTAGCGTTGAATTTTCTTACAATAAATAATAACGTCTGCTTGTCCGTAATCACAAAAAAAAATCTACTTAAAAAAAATAAAATTACTCCCGAATTTTGTTCCTTTTTGCTAACACTTCAAAGTTCCAACAAACATCACAACTTTACTCTCTATTTGAATTACTACACTTTCGAAAGAAACTAACATGCACTTACACACGTTCATCCCGGTACCCACGACACATCTGTCCTTCACATCGGAATTTTTTCAGCAACTTGCATTGTTACAAAAGGCGTCTCGAACAAAATAGTTGCCACTCGCTTGCTTTTAATGTGTAGTTAATTCCAATGACTTTCTTCTCTTCGTAACATGGCGTCATTTGTTTATACTTCTAGTTCATTGCAAACATCCAAATATTATGTTATAATTTTGCTTCCGAACATGCGACAAAGTTGACACTAATTTTGTCGTCTTCCCCGTGTTTTAATATATTGTTTCAATGTTTGCTTTTATTATGTACCCTGAAAAAGCATGTTTACAATCTTTCTTTACTAGCTCAACAATGGCCATATTCTGTTCGTTACATTAAAAATCGCAATTCTATTTCAATTTATATATTCCGAATGCGTTGACCAATTTGATGTTTGTTTTATTTCTAATTTCATAATTTGTTCTGTCGACGATTATGTTCAATTGGTACAAATTTCACGCGCTATAATTCTTATTTTAATTTTGACTTTGTAAATGTTTTCTGTCGTCACCGTTGTAATCGATAATACAAGCTTCTATTCTGTGTCACATTTTTCAAAGTTGCATCTGGGGGTTTTGTCTCGAAATGATAGATCATTACAACTCCCCCCACCTAAGATGTTGATCACTAATGACGCAGTCATGATGATGCAATATCTATTTCACTATTTGTTCACGTTAATACACTAATTTTATCCTCACTCTGTTGCATACGCGCACCTGTTGTAGTTCGCATTCACATTATCCGACTATCCTGGTGCACTTGACTTTGCCCAACAATACTTCGCTTTTCCTCCTCACTCTCACTCACGTTTCAGCATCGTGATGACGCAATCTGGGTTAGTGTTTTACATCCACGTTGCACTGCACAAAAGAATTACACTCTTGTCATTTTTCAGTAAAACTTAAAAACCAAACAGGCTCGTTCTTGCTCATGCACTTTATACTTAATCTTAACCTAATACTTACATACTATCTTTAACAACTATACTTTCGCCATCACACACAATATATATGTCGATCTTTGATGACATATATTGATTGTTTCAAATATGCCAAATGTCAGTGATTGTTTTAAATCAGTGGCTCTCATATGGCTTGATATTGAACACGTTTTGCACACCGATTTCCTGACCTTCATGAGCGCTAAAATAACATTATTGTTTCAAAACTTTGGTCACAGTATATGGACTGTCATACAATGGAAAATTTCTGAAACAATTCTCTCCGATGAGGACGAATGAGGCGACCGAACTAAAACCTGATCCCCATGTTAAATGTCCCCTTGTTTCTGGGCTCTCTTGCGTTTGTTTTGCTGATTTCCAAACTGGTCGTATACAATTTGCTGGTTGCTCGTCACCCCGTCACGCCTCCAACTTCTCTGGTGGAATCTTTGATGTTGCTCGAACGGTCTTCTCTTCCTTTCCCTGAATGCGATTCCCATTTATACAAAGTTAGTACTACATCACAACATGCAACGCTAAACGAACGAAACGTTAAACAAGATGCGTTCGTGCACGGTATCTAATATCATTAATATCCGGTACCGCCTCAAAACTGCTTCTATGATTTTCCCGTTATGTATACTGGAAAAGTCTTGACGCCCTTCATCAACGTTAACTTCATCAATTCGTGCTCTGAGGCTGTCGACCGCAGTGAAATGGACGGAGACAATACGCTCATTTCTTCCTCCTCTCCACTGGCCGCCAGAACTGAGTCCCACGTACGCTGAGAATCCTGACTGCCGCCACATCTCTATGAACCCATTTGGCGGATGCAGTTGTTATGTTAGGTTTTATGATGGCACTTGAACAAATCTTGAAAAAAGACGTCCAAAATACAGCATGATTTCCAAACTTCGTTTTTGGTAAAGTGGACCATATAAATTTACGGCGTACAAGTCCTGCGGCCCTTTGTGGCATTAATAGTTTGCCACTCACTCGCAATGCCTGTTTGGCTGTTTCGTTCTTTGACAGGTGTCAATGAACTTGTAATTTGTCTCGTTTCTTCCTCATATTTGGCTGCCAGTAACAATAACGCGTACTTTCTACTATTTCCTCCCGCCAAATGTCCGTAGTGTTCGTGGGCGGATATCATTAACTGCTCCGATTTTCTCTCGCACCCTAAACTGAAACTGGTTCTGCACCGCCGGCCCTTCGCAACAATATGCCTTCGTACATTCTCCAATTGTGCATGTCCCGATCTTTTCGCTTGCTGAGGCATTCGGCGTTATAATGTTCTCCCGTCATCAGCTTCACGACTTCCCGTGCGAATGGGTCTTGCTGCTGCATATTGGATCACCGTTCCCACTGTCCATCTGTGATTATTATCCCGGACTCGACAATAGCAACAACTCCTCGGGCGTTCCTTTTTCCTTACCTAAATCGTGATAGGTGTCGGAGAGCAAATTCTCTGCTCCTCGCAATACCCAACTTCAAAATGAAATTGTTGAAGCCATAGCCAACGTAATAACTTGTCGTTGTTTGTATGACTTCTCATGAGGAACGTCAAGGCTTTATGGTCGGTGATCACTGTGAATGGGCGCCCTATCAACAATGCCCTAAACTTCTGGGTCGCCCACACAATCGACAATGCTTCCAGTTCCGTCACCCCATAATGGCACTCACTTCCTTTTAAAGACCGGCTATCGAGAGCAATTATCTGTTGTTCTCCATAATTTCGTTGGAATAAATACCGCTCCCAGCGTATCCATCAGCGTCGGTCTGTAGTACATACGACGACGAAAGTCCGTATTGTACCACGTAAGGTTCGTTCGAAGGCTTCCAAAGTTGCTCACGCCCTTTGGCATTGTTGGTTCCGCATTGCCACCTCGTTCTTCTTTAATAGATGCAGCAACGGCACTACCTTCTGAGAATACCCTGACAAATCGCGCATAGTAGTTACAGATACCGAATAATCGTCGCAATCCTCTCACATTTTTAGGCGGTGGTAAATTTCTGATTAATCTCTTCTACTTCTTGGATCCTCATTCCTCGTCTGAAATTTCCGTGCCCTATAAACTGCACCTTTCGCTTGCAAAATCTGCACTTCTAAATTTAATTTCAAATTATATGCTCTGAACACCTCAAACAATTCTCTCAATTTCCTCAAATGCGTTGACAAGTCGGGCGAGAACAAAATAATGTCATCCACATACATGACCATTGTACTTTTCAATTCTGACGGTATGACGTCATCTAAGTACCTAATCAACGCTGCCCCAGAATTTTTCAACCCAAATGGTAACCGCTTAAATGAATACACTGTCCCTTCGAATTTGAAACTTAGGTATTTTTGGCTTCTCTCTTCAACTTTGATCTGCCAATAAGCGGATGAAAAATCTAGCGCGTTGAAAATCATTGCTCCCCTAGCTTGACAACCATGTCATTGATGGAGGGTGGCGTCCTTCATACCGTGGGATCAGACCGCGTTCAGTTTTCTTGCGTCGAGGCAAATGCGAATGTTACCATTCTTTCTTAATAACTACTACGAGTGGACTGGACATACGGGGTTATTGCCTTGATGACCCCCTTATGCTCCATTTCTTCAATCAACTTCCGTACCTGCGCCTGGTACACCTGTGGTATGGGGTACTGCCTAGTGGAAAACGGGGTAGCATCCTTCAGTTCTAACTGAAATCGGTAACCCCTCACTGGTTCCGATGATTCTCCAAATATTTCTATAAATTCATGCAACAATTGGCGAACTCGCCCCGACAGCCTTCATGGTTGATGACCCCTTCTACGGCCTTATCCACGTTTTGGAGAACTTCTTCCATCGCAGCCTGCATCTCGTCTCCTTCGACCTCCGCTTCATCTATTTCGGTAACCACTGAGCTACCTGCCACATAACCTCTCGAGCGTAGCGTAATTGTCCTCATACCTACGTCGACGACGGCTTGGTAGGCCCCCAATGCGTCCATCCCTAAGATGACATCACGGATCAGTCCCCGGACCACGATCGCTGCTACCTCTATGGTCATTTCTCCAACGTTAAGCTCCAACCAGATCTGCTTTCCCGTGGTGTTTGCCGTCTTCCGGTTCGCCATCACGACCGGCTTCCAAGTGTCGGCAGTTCTACCAACATTTGCCCGTTTTTCTGAATCTTCTCACAAAATTCCTCCGATATTGCACTGATGCTGCTTCCCGAATCTACTAAAGCCTTCACCTCACCCCATAACACGTGCCTCGCAGAACTAAACATTTACTAGGTTTGGCACCTTCAGCCGCTTCTTCTCGCAACAGTTCATTTCCCTCTACAATAATACTTGTCGTTGCCATGATCGTCACCGTACCACTATTGCTATCGTTTGGTTTGTGCCACCCTTCCGCACCAAACGTATCTAGTTTTCCGCCTGTTATTGTACCGCCAGCGACTCATATGTTGTCTCTGCATTTCCCGTGTTGCGATCTTCCGTGTCCCGTTCCGTTTGTTCTACAACCGGATGTTCCCCAGTATTCTCCTTCTGCTTCGGTTTTCTTTGCGCCTGTCCTCCTTGCGAATTTCCCGGTCTTCCACCTTTTTCACCTGCACGGACTTCTAATGCGCATGCATTCTCTGGTCGATACTTTCCGCCATTGTACCTGTTACTGTTGTTCTGGTTTCTGCTATCCTGCGCGTCAATGTCGTTCCCATCATTCGCCTGATCAAATCGACCGATTCTCTCGATTAGGCCTGTCAATAGTTTCGCATGTTGTTCATTGGGTAAGTTTCTTATTCCATTCGGCATTTGCCGGACTTAAGTGAACTTCATTATTTCGGCCGTTGAAATCCTTCACAAACCTTTGAAAGCACTGACTTTTCGAGTTGCTAAAGTCACCATGCTTTCATGACCCCTTTCTTATAGCAAGTTCTGACATTAACCGATACTCAATCTCGAAACCTAAGTGATGCTGAAGTTCCAATACCGGTCTAGAAATCTAGCCCGCATTCTCCATAAGTTTTGGGCGTTGCGTCAATGCCCGCCACCAATATTGTGCCTTCGAGCTGAGGGCCTCCACAAATCGTAGCTTCATGCCCTCAGGAATGCGCATAAACATGAAGTAATTTTCTAAAGCCGTCAGAAATGAATAGGGTTGCTCTTTGCTTTCCCCGTGGAACTTTAAATAACTTGGCAATGTCGCGTGCCCTACCATATTGCCGTTAGCAACCACTCTACGAGCGGCATTAACTTGTTGCTATCTGGGGGTTTTGGTCTCGAAATGATAGATCATTACAGCACCAATGTTTAAATTTTTGGTACCAATGTAGAAGGCTCAATAATTTTACGATCACATGTCCTCACGATAAAGATTACTGGATGGTCCAGATCAGTTATCCACATAATTCTTCTGCCATGCAACCTGTGTCACACAATGACGAATACTAGTGCCTGTACCCCGGAAACATGGTCAATAAACTGGGCGAAGAATACCATGAAACTAGCCGTGGTTCCCGAAAAAAGCCTTCGCTTCAAAATATACTATTTATCAGGTAAGTATGGTACAAGCCTGCACTTAGTAAGGCAGGAAGACTCAAATATTTTGGAACGGGACCTGAATTTGTCTACAAAAATCTGAATTGCTAGGCTCCAGATTACAGTAATAGAAACTACTTGCTGCCGAGAAAAACAATTCAGAGTTTAGAAATAGACACGAGACCTTTGCCCAATACTCTGCCTGAAGGTAATTTTGTTTATTGTGTGATATTGAAAAGACAGTGATTAGGTGTTCTCTTATGAGATACACATCTCATAAGAGAACACACAATTCACACAGTCCTATATCCCGATGATCCGCAGTTGTTTATAGATTGTTCAAAATACAGTTTCAAAGCAGTGAAATAATTTCACGGATGTGTAATTCAAAATCGAAGGGAGGAATTTTCATTGACCCGTAAATCATAAGACGCACGTTGCTTGAAATATTGGAAGAAAAATTGCCAGACATTGAGTTAGCAGCTTGGCAATCCTTTAAGAGAGTTGTTGTTGGCTTTCTCGGGGCAAAGAAAGAAGACAATTATAGAACTTTGGTCGTAGACTGGTTGGAAAGATACAAAAACATATGGTATATAGACGTCATGGTTGTAGTAATAAAATGTCTCTGAAAATTCATTTTCTTCACCTTTATTTTAATTTTCCCGTAGAATTTGGGTGATATTAGTGATGAACATGGTGAACAATTTCATCAATATATTGCTACAATGGAGAAGAGATAGCAAGGCGCAAGGATCCAGCAGTAATGAGAGATTATTGCTGTTTTCTTGTCAGAGAGGAGTAAACAGGAATACAAGAGTAGGTCACAAGGCGCAAAGCATTTTTAAACAATGAAATGAGAATTTCCTTCCGAGTTTCAATATTATTGCAGGAATGTGCGTATTCCATTTTTATCTTGTTCCTGCCTCATAAGAACTATGCCCATTAAAGTTTGTAGTAACATAACCGGAGTGACAATGCGTAAATTAGTACAGGCGTTTGTTTATTTCAAATCTTATGTTCATATCTTTTGAACCCTGCGTGATAAAAACTTTTTATAACGATTTTCGGAATCAGCATGATCGTTTCCTTTGAACTCACCTACTTTCATGTGTAATTAATTTCAAGTATATTTCTTAAATTTAATTTTCTATTTACTCATGATAAATATTATATCATAACAGACATTTTTCTTATATCACAGAATAAACAAATAAAAACAAAATCCTTACCAATTGCAAAATCAAAATACTTCAAATTTATTATCGTCTTTAAATAAAAAGGGATACTTCCCCTTATAAATACTGAAAATGTTTTAACAGATGAAACTTGACAGACAAATAGAACTATGAATAATAGAAATTGACAGAACACGAATTCACAGAAACGCTGCAAATATTTGAAATATTCTGTACATTGTTATTTTTCTTCACACAATTTTACACTTGTCTTCACTGTTTTTATTTTCAATACAATATGGAAGAAAATACTCTTATGTTTGTGAAATTCACATAGGCCTGTAGTACACAATGGATTTCCTTTACTCCATACAAGACCCAATTCTAAATTATTTCTTAAACACTCACTCGCATATTGGCAAATTCTTTCTATCAAGAGACTATGTTTCTCCCTGTAAAGGAAATGGTCATTGAGTTTTTCAAAGTAATCAATGATCAACCTTATTATAAAAATAGTATATTGTAGTTATACACCCTGCTGGTAATATATATCTAAAATATATCTGCTTCTCTTTTACAATCAATGTAAATATGTTTATATGTAAGCTACTTTTCAATGTCCGTACACACTTATTTGCATAAAGTTAGATAGTATAATTTTTGTATTATTATAATAAATATACATAAAATTCGCGTTATCCAAAATAATATTCAAGAAATAATTAAGTACCGATGCAAATAAAGATGTTTATACTGATTATTTATTCTTATACTGCATGTTCCAAGCTGACCAACTTAATAATTGTTGTAGTCATGGCAGCTTACTTCCAATAATCATCACCACTTCAGTCAGGATATCACTCTGGGCAATTTTCTCTTCTCTTAGTGAATATTTTTTACTTGTCTCACTTTCTAAAATTCTCATCACATTCATTAAAGAGTTTTCGTCAAATCACGACGTATCGATGAAGCAAAATATAAAATTCAAACCACAGTGACAAATACAATACAAATGACAATTTCAAAACAAATCACAAATTAATTCACCACAGTAATGAAAACGAAGTAAGTAGGCTAGGACCGGCTTTCGCGGGACGTCAGTCGTTGCCTGGTCAGTCGTGGAGAGGACGTGTTCTAGGAGCCCGAGGCTCACATGATGACCTGCTGCCTAGCGTCGTACCGCGCGCGCGTTGGCGGCCTGGGCGGCGCGTCAGCGCCTTGGTGCTCGCAACGCAGCCATGTGCAGGCCAGCACAGACGGCGCAGGCATCAGCAGATATTCGCAGCTCTATGCGCGAGCATAGTGGCTATTCTGCTGTGGATTGCCGGAATAGAGCAACCCGGCCCTGAGCGGAAATCACGGTGACGCATCGTGAGGAATACATGTCAAGCGAAAAGGAGGAGTCGAGACTGGAGGCGCAACTGAGGAGGCCTGGCAAGTCAATCGGTGAGTTAACCCAAAGGTAACCCTGGAGCAGAAACGCGACAGCCGGGAAGGGCAGGAAATTGCACAGGAAGCCCTGGTTGATGCAAGTCCCGCTGAAGCGAAAACACCGGGAAACTCAACTGAACGCGCATTCGAAGGGAAAGTGAAGGTGTCTGGTGACTCTATGCTGCGTCACAGCGAGGGAGTGTGTCACGCCAAGGGTGCTGAGGTAGCATTTTATCCCGGCGTTGATGTTAAAAATATGATGAGAGTACTGAAAAAGTTCAAATGATGATAGCGTGAAGTGGTCCTAGTGCACGTTGGAACCAACTTCGTCGAAGAGGAAACCTGTATTTGAAACTGTTAGGCAGTGCGTTAGACTCGACAAAACGGTGAAGAAGAAATGCGAAAGTAATATTTAGTGGAATCGTTTGTCGTATGGATGTCCATAACCGCAAAATATGGGCTTAAACCAGGCATGCTATGGGCATGTGAAAATTTGCCGGTTCATTCGCAGACTCTAACTCGGTGGCGCAGATTTGGCGCGATGGACTCCATCTAAATCGGAGGGGAGCGTGGAAGCTAGGTCGCCTACATGACGATATCATTCAGTCAGCGTTTTGTACATTGACAATTCTGATGATGAGTCAGAGGCGGCGGCGCTCAGGTGGTGGCGAAGGAGGCGGCGACGGGCAACGACAGTGACGGCAGCGGCGGCGACGGCAACGCGCGCGACGGCGGCGGCGGCGGGCGCAGGCGGCGGCGACGGCGGCGGCGGCGGCGGCGGCGGCGGCGGCGGTGGCGGCAACGAGGACGGTTACGAAAGCAGCAGTGGCTGCAGCAACGACGACGGTGGCGGCGGTGACGGTGACGATGCGGGAGGAGACGGACACTCATGGCGAGGACGGAAGAGGACACAATGTTCAGTGAGAAAAATACAAGGTTGTTGCAGGTGAACTGCCTGGTATTAAAAATAAAGAAAATCGAATTTTGAATTTAGTAGATGCTTGTGATCCTGATAGGAACTGAATCTTGGCTAACGGAAGAGATAGCTAACTCCAGTTTTTCGTCCGAATTACAGAGATCTTTTAGAAGAGATAGAAACACGAGTATGGGGGGGAATATTTATGGATGTGTTAAGGATGTAATAGATATGAGGAGAAATTGAGTCAGTAAAGAATTTGAAATAATGGGGGATAGAAATAAGTGACTTGGGAATGTACTAGAAATTATTATTGCTTGTTGTTGCCACTGAATGAAAATTACAAGATTTTGGGCCATTTCTGGGAAAAGAAAACGCCAATAGTCATCCAATAGTTTTTGATGGCGATTAAAATATTCTAGACCGAAATTGGAAAGGCGCCGTGAACGAAGCGAAAGCACAATACTTAGTAAACAGACTCGTCTGGGAAGGGGGATTAGCACAGGTGGTAGAGAGTAGCGGCAGGAGGCGCTTCTAGATGTTTTCTTAATTAGGCCGCCAGAGTTTTTATCTTGCGACGTCGTTGATGGCATGAGCGACCACAAAGCGATGTTAGTAGATTTTAGACATAAGTATTTTACAGCACTTCTAACGGGACGCAACATGGCAGTTCAGAAGGCTAATACAGAGGGGCTTCAACACTACCTAAGAGAATATACGATTGCTTTCTGAGAATGGAGTGGGCAAGTATGGAGGAAATGGAACGCGTTTAAGAGCATCTGATAAACAAACGCTGCAACACTAGCATTCTAGATAAACAAACGTTGCAAATGTTTACAGCCGTACAAACACTTGTAAGAAATTCAGACCCCGAATATTACAATGTGAAAATTCGACGTTCAAAGAGGAAAACTCGAAAGGCTTTGGAATAATAGAAATCGTAGTGAAAATCATAAGATATATTAATATCGTAATAGTTCGAAAGAATTAGGAGCAGGAAAAGTAGTAAATTGCAGGAGACATTTTTAAAGCATAGTCTGACAGGGAGGAAGAATTGGTCGGGGCTCATAAATATGTTCACAGAAGAAGAGGAAATAAAGAAGAAATTTAATGTTAAAGATACCAAAAATAGGTTATTTAGATGATTTGGGAAAAGCAAACGTCTTAATGTCTACTTTTAGTTCCGTTTTTAAAACAAAATCTCAACTCACTCAGATATCGAGGAGGCTGTGGGCCAAATCAGTTTAATATAGATGTAAACACATTGCGACAACGACCATGTATGAAAATGGAAAGTCGTGGGATCCAGATGCCATTTCAACTGGCATAATTAAACTCGGTGGAGACAATATTACCTTATCTAACAAGATTATTTCAGGTTTCGATCAACAATTCAAGCGTGCCCGAGGATTGGAAGCTAGCTACTATTGTTCCGATTTTCAAGAGTGGTGATAGAACTGTATTAGTCAATTATAAACAAGTAAGTCTCACGTCAGTCGTATGTAAGCTAATGGAACACTTGATAACTATATTGGACAAGAATGGGGAAAAAAAGAATGGCTATTTCAGGGACAGTATGATTTTAGGAATGGTTTTGCGAGAGTCAGATAGTATCATTGCTCTCAGGACATAGCTGATGAAGTTGATAATAGTGATGTGACGCCGTAATAATAGATTTCGCGAAGGCATTTGATGTTGTTCCACACGATAAACTGTTAATAAATTAATGCACCGGGTATTGACCCCAGAGTTGTGGTGGATTGGATGAGCTTCTTCTGAGATAGGAAACAGAAAGTCCGGGAGTTGGACAACAATTTTCGACTAAGCAAAAGTAATCAGGGTCTCAAGGACGCGTTATTGGACCTCTCCTGATTCTCGCGTTTGTGAATGCCAGACAACTGCCAGACAATTTATATTCAAAGGTACGGCTATTTGCAGATGACTGTATAATATATCGAGTTATTCAATCAAATGTAGACGAGGATATTTTGCAGGGTGATCTAGACAGATTACATTTTTGGGCGAAAAAAATGACATGACAATAAATAGTTCGAAAAGCAAAACCATCACGTTTGGTAGGGGCTGCAACATAATGAAACTCAATACTGTTTAGCAACGAAAACATTCCAAGAGTCGTGTCTGTAAGCATGGGGATAATTTTGATAGCAAATTGAGCTGGGAAAATCAGGTAAACTGTGTCGTAGGAAAAGCCTGAGGTCCTTGCATTTTACTATGCGAATACTAAAAGAGTACTGCGAAAGCGAGAGAATTAGTTTATTAACTCTTTTTCGTCCATTAACGGAATATGGAGCGGTTTGTTGGAACCCTTATAGGAATTTACAAAAGAAAAATTTGGATAGAATGCAGAGAATAACGTGTAAATTTACTTTCCGAGGCAATAGGAAGAATGTAGAATGGGAGGCTCTAGAAATCAGGAGGGTTAAGGCAAGATTCTGCCCTGTACAAAGCGTATGCCGGTTATCCAGCTTGGAAAGATATCTACATCCGATTGGGTAGACCTTCGTACTTTAGTAGGGGGATCACAAACACAAAATTCAGTTTAGACCACAGAGAACAGATATTGGAAAATTTTACATAAATAGAAACAATAACGGACTGGAATAAGTTACTCGCGACATCGGAACCTCTTTCTAGGTGTTCAAAGATTTAAAATAAATTAACTAATGGTATTTAAACTTCATTAATTTAGTAAGTTGTATTATTATATCAGTTATTATTTGATTATTATTGATAGTTTTATTGCTATTATTATTGTGTTAATTACTATTAAATGCGTTCCTGTTCTAAATATATAATTATATTCAAGGTGGTATTGTATTGAAGTGTTGTGAGGTGTTGTGCAGTGTAGTGCAATATAGAAGTAGAAAGAGAAGTGAATTTCAAATGTTGTGAAGTGAAGTAAAAGTGAAGTGTAATTAAAAAGTCGGGAATCTTTGTATTAATAGTTTAAAAATAACTGTGCAGGTCAACCATAAACAGTTAGTGCTATTATTGTTAGTATATTATTATTATTTCTGTACTTTTCTCAGTAAGCATTGAGAACCATTCATCTACTCATACGACTTAGGCTCTAGCAAATGCAACTGGTAATGACAGATCTGAGGAAAGACGGAGAAAAAATTCATCTTTGTCCGTCCTTCAATTTAAACATTTTTGCACAATATGGCAAGTCTGTAGGATTAAAGCTTTTTGATGGTTATGCAGATTCCTTTGATAATCCTATTTGTAAGACCTGAAGCAAATCGGTTCGTTACCACTCCTGTGGCTGAGATGATTATTGGCACTATTTCAACCTTACTCAGTTGCCAAACATGTTGGATTTCTGCTGCCAAATTCTGGTATTTTGAAATCTTCTCCGATTCTGTCTTATTGAGATTTTTTGTCAGTGGACAGCCTATATCTATGATTGTTGCATTTTAGATGATATAATCACTTATGTCTATATTGTAATCCACAGTCTTATCAGTATAATAGCCTATCCTGGTAGAGTACTATTTCACTATTTTCTATAACCGTGAAGGTGAATATTTGTAAATGGTGGAGGGTTCTCAATAGTCTATAATTTGACAATTGGTTCATGGATTATTTTATTACTTGATTGTGCTCTCCTTAGATATGCAGTGTTGGCAAGAACTGGGCAAACACATGACTCACATGGTCGATGGTCTCATTTGGTTGATTACACATTCTACAGCTGAATTACATTATGTGTCCTTCCCAGTTTCAGGAAATAAATATCCCATTTTCAACTGGGTTGGTGAGAGAAGAGACTTTATCAATTGATGGGTTATTTAAGAGATTAGGATATTTTCCATGAAGGGTCTTGTTCTTTCCAATCTGTCTGCATGTTACATATCTGGGAAACAATTCTGTGTTGGTTGCAGCTCCTGAGAGATTTAGAGCTGAATAGTTTGCATCTACAGCAACTTCATTCTTCAGTAACACACTATCTGAGGAGTGAAAGTATATCTGCATTTTCTTTCTGTAGATCTGCAAAGATTGAAGATATTAAGTAGGCCTCTACCTCCTTGGTTTCTGGGAAGATAAAGCCTTTCGACAGCGCTCTTGGGATGATGTATTCTGAATTTTGTGAGGGTGGTTCGAGTAATCGTATCCAGTTCCCGAAGGTCTGTGTCTGAATATTTCAGGATACCAAAGGAATATGTCAATACTGGGACATCATAGGTGCTAATAAAGTATTAGATCTGTAGAGCATAATTTTTGTTCATCAACTTTGTGATTCTTGATCAGAATTTTCCTTGAATATCGACTTATACTTCTGTGTGGTTCACTCTGTCTATTTTGTTGGATACCAAGGTATTTATAAGTGTCGTGGTACAAAAGCTGTCGAAAATCACAAGTTTCATCAGGTACTTCGACGAATTTACCATTTTTTAGGTGTATTTCGGCACATTTATCAAATCCAAAGAACATAGCAATGTCTTCACTAAATACTCGCGTCACATACTTCAGCGCGTTCAGGTGGTTATGGCTCGGCAACAGGGCGCTTAAGATCATCCATAGCCAATAAATAAATGGCTGATTCGGAGGTAGGATCAGTCGGAGTCTGTAAATTCTAGACATTCCTGTTTGAAGCTGTGATAGGGGTTTTATAGCTAAACAAAACCATAGAGGGCTCAATGAATCGCCTTGAAATATTCCTCGACGAATATCAATCTTAAATGTACAATTCTCCAAATTAATCTCCGTGCACCAGTTTTTCATTAAGGCAGCGAGCAGGTTTACAACCTTTGTATTAATTTTATATATTTTCAAAATGTGTATCAGCCATTCATGAGGTACCGAATCAAATGCCTTTCTATAGTCGATGTAGTTACTATGCCTGCTCTGGCTTTTACTCAGCTTGTTTTATGATTACGCTGTCCACAGTCAACCGTTCTTTGCATCCAAATGTACCTCTGATGCATCCTTTCTGTTCCATGCTGATGATATTGTTCTGATCACAATGCATGTATATCTTTTCGTGTAAAACTGATGTTAATAACTTATATAGTATAGAGAGACATGTTACTGGCCAGTAATTTTTGGGATCTGGATTTAGGAACACTTTTGCAGTGGGCAAGTAATACCTCTATGTTAAAAATTTCTGCACTGATCAGGCTTCTGAAGTATCTCATTAAAACTATTCGAAATCAAGTTGTGCAGGGAGACAAAACGCTTCAACCAAAAGTTCTGAATTTTGTCAGATTATTATTATTATTATTATTATTATTATTATTATTATTATTATTATTATTATTATTATTATTATTATTATTATGTCTTTAAAGAATTTAATGTTACGTTGCTAAGTACTAAAGTTAATAGTACATGTTATTTGTAGAGTTCTGCCACCAGGTTGTATATACTCATCTGCAGAATAATAAATACTATCTATCTCTATACAGTTGCCTGTCAGCATATTGCAGGGAGAATCGAGGAAGTTGACTCTCTATCGTTTGCCAATATTCAGCGAAGAAAAAGACCTAGGGTGTAATGCTTCCTTTGCTTAAGGGAATGAAGTTGAAATTGACTCCTATTGCGGTTCAACTTAAACCGTAACCAAAAGTCTGTAAGAAAATGAACCTTTTCGGTACTAGTGATCTCTCCGTGAACCATTTAATTTTTTTGTCTGGAAGTCCTAGGGACATTCGGGCGCAAAACCACCGACGCTAATGAAAAGCAAAGACATCTAGCAGTATTCTGACGTAGTTCCACGAATTTAGCTCCTTGTAGGGGTCGTTTAGAAATTAAAAAAGAAAAGGTTGACGTTGTTCTGGATTGCAGGAGATTTGTTTTTGCAATTTCTTGAATAATTTACTTGAAGCTAGGATATTTTAGTAAACATGGACATTGAGAAGGTATCCAACAGTTAATAGAAGTACACAAACTTATATTTACGTAAATTCAAATTATACTAGTAGAGAATCACGCCGTTGTGTACATTGTAGAACAAAAGCTGAGCTCCCGTAGACCCCAATAGCAATGCTGTAATTGTGCGATTGTGTCCATTCCACAGTAAATGATGAATGGTTAAAAGCAATGTGTCTCAGTGGTTCCTTAGTAAAACAACTCTCTTTCACAAATGTTGATGATATTTTTGAAAATTTTAATTGCATTTGCGTTATTCGACTAATAAAAGTATACACCACTCTTTTTATCCAAAACAAACAAAACAAAAATGTGTAGATTGACCAGATAATTACTTAAATTTGGCTTCTTGGCGCATGGTTATCGAGTGCATACGGCGTTCGGATTACGTTCTCCGACACCGTTTTTTGGTTCGGGTAGTGGCCCTAGTCCGAAAGAATATTTGACAAGAAGAGTTTTGACCAAAAATTTAATATTTTTTACTTTTTCACTACGGAGTAGAAAGAAAGTTATGTAATGCTGCGCGCGAAAAAACTGCCAATTTTCGGCAGAAAATCTTTTATTACAGGGCCCTGGTAACGAAAGAAAAATCCATTTGCTAAATTTAGGGGGGGGTCCTCTATCATGTGGTGTAGCTAGAATCCATGTGTTGTGGGTTTTTGATTCCTAAAAATTGAATGACGGCGAAACCACTGTTCGTCCGTCTGTGAACAACGCTAGCGGCTAAACCGTTCAGCCAATTTTCTTCAAAGTTGATATTCCCCAATCGATCTGGCTGATGTCGCGGCTCTTGAATTTGAAACCGATATTTTAATTTTTCGGGTACTTTACATGAATCCTCTGGGATATTTTCCAAAATTTCAAAAATATGTTTCCATCGTTTTTTATTAAATTTTTGTTGGTGTCGTGTTCGTTGCAAAAGTTCAAATTTTTTTTGAGTCTTCCTACAATTGATATTAAAGATAGAAATTTTTTCCCTGAATGAAATCTGTTCCTTAAAGATAGATATTGAAATAAGGTCACGTACACTGGTAAATTCCAGAATTTCGCCATGAAAGTACGTGCCTCTTAGCACCACTTAATTTTATTTTCATTCTTATTACTCAATAATTTTGGACATATTATGCCTAAGGATAAAAAGGTCAGACAACTGTATCTAAAGTTTTTTTATTAAGAACTTGCATAGTAGAAATTCTCAACATATGAATATTTTTAAACAGATTAAAGCGTCGGTTTCCAAACAGATTAAAGCGTCGGCGCCTTATTCTGCTTTTGTAAAAACAAGTACGCGCCAGAGGGAGGGGCGGATAGATGGCAGAGCATATGCGGTCAGATCCTGACGCTTTGTGTCCATTACACTTTTCGAGAATTCTGGTTGCCGTTGTGCCGCAGCTTTTGGTTTCTTTCGTTGCTGTACTGTGGGTGAACTTAGACTGTGTTTGCACCAACGTACGAACTGCTTGGAGTCAAACACAGGCTGCAGGTTGGGCGGCATAAATAATTTGAAGTGTGTCTGCCAAAGATTTCAGTTTTCGTTTAGGTCAGAAGCCGCTGGGTCTCGTGGGGATGGGCTGTTTAATGCCATGATAGTGGTCATTGTTTTTTCTGTTGCTTCATACTTTCACATCACTTGCTGTCCTCAATATCCGAGAATAGTGAATTTATCCCACTGTTCTGCGCCAACGTTTTGGAGTGGTGTGTGTATTTCGCAACGTAAATGCTGAAATGCAACTACTTTCAGTTATGTAGATTTTAAAAGCATTTTCCCACTTGATACGTGTTAATTTGTGATGTGACTTGATATATGATGATTTTGAAAGTGTTTGCTAGACCGAGAGTCAGCAAGAAAAACCACGTATGATAAGCTCAAAGCTAAAACTTTTTGAGAAGTTAGCCAGTGTTATGAGGAACAGGGAAACGCAAGTATGGCGGCCTGTAGGTGTCGGCGTTGCGCTGCACAATTTTTTGAAGCTGTCGAAAACAATTATGCCATTAGGGAACGAGTGCACAGCTAATTTTTGTTGTGTATTGTTCGCTAGATAGCCAAAATGTGAAGGAATTATATGCCATACCAATGTGGCGTCTCAAACTGTACGCCATATTGAATTCAAAGTGTCATATTGTAATGCCCTCTTGTATTACGAGCTCAAAGCTAACTTTTTGGTCTACTGGTAGGAAATTCTTTTTCATTGCCGATTATGACCATGCCATACCGTTTCAGCGTCCCTAATCAGCCGCTTTCACGCAGTAAACTGTCCAATTTGTCACCAGTCCATGCACGTACGTATCATAGGTACGCATGGCGATACATTTTTTGAACTCGTGATCCATTTTGATAAATAGATGCAATGCCACAGTGGTAAAGGTCATTAAATAGCTGCTATAATTAAAAAAACTATTTTCCACAATTTCATATAATCGTAAGGCTGGAAAATAATTGCATAATTGTAACAAATAATAAAAATTGAAGGAATGGTTGATTTTCAGTGCTTTACGACAAAGAAGGAACAATATAATTTATTTAAAAATACCATACGGCATTTTTATATAGTATTATTAGATAGATTTATATGGTAGTACGGATAGGATCACGACCGGTCAATTAATGAAACACATTAGTTTGCCAACGTTTCGGAATTTATAATTCCTTCATCAGGGCTTACTAATATAATAGACGGTCAAGCTTCATGTCTACCTCCAAGCCAACTCCAGGACGGAGTTGCTGCAGCACACGGGTCCATTCAACAGACCAGGCCACGACTCGAAAGAAACCCCTTTAACCTGAAAGAAAGTCCCCAAATAATATTAAGGAGACTGGTAATAAAAGTAAACTAAATTTTTCCATATCACTGTTGTATTTTCATTATTTTAATTTTGACAACCCCCACATTTTGGATAATAAAACCACTATATATTTCATATTTTAACCCGGAGATACATGCATAAATTACACTAATATCATTAATGTTAAAATCGAATTTTTCTGATAAACATTCATGACAATGTTCTGTCTAAAATGAAGAATGCCCTAAAACATTTATATTTTGTGATATGTGCCATTTTCTCCTTGTGTAAGTGTCTGGGCTTTTCTTGATCTATTTTTTCCCATTCCATCCCTGTTTATCTTGCTTGTTTTTTGTTTGATTTCATTGTTATTTTTGCAAATGATGACGTCTACTCTTACGTTAATCTGCCCCCTCTCAATTCATAATTTCTTTAAAGAAAGGATCTAAATAATTACTAAATAATGTGTTTTTTTATTTCCAGTTATTTTGAATATACTTTAATTTTATACATTTTCTTCATTAATATCAACACATCTTGGAAGGTTTTTTCCCATCTATTTATATATATTTTTACTTCACACATTTATTTTACTGATGCTTGTATACACTGTGCGTCTGATTACTGTAAAAGGTTGTTTTGAATATCACTAAAAATATCAAAATTAGTTTCTCATTTACAGGCAAGTATATTAATTTTTTTCACACATGCGTACAATGATACAGAAAAGTCATGTTCCAGCTCATAAGGAAAACGTTTTTGAAACATGTTCATTGATTGACCAAAACGAAAATGATAGTGTTAAAATATTGATTGTCATAGAATTTCCGTAGTAACTTTCTTTTCCAACATTAATACATATCAAAATTCAGTATGATTACAACTAATTATATTTCCTACACCTCAAAATCATTTACGTCTTAAAGTTAGCAGGAACCAATTCACCCAATCACAAAACTGCAAGAAGCAATAATTTGCTGCGTTCTTAAGATGTGAAAACAGATTTTGCCGCGGGTCGTTTTCTCAAAAAAATCGATGTTCATGCTAACTTACATTGGAAGTTAGCAGGACCACACATCTAAATCCGCTAATACTGTAAGCATATGACCAAAATTAGTATTTACAAATTGGCGCTTTATATAAACGATTCGTGAAGAAATCATATTTATATCTCCATTTTTTCAAAAGATATTAACAAAAACGAAAATAGCACTAGCTGATCCATACATATGAGCGCAGTCAAGAAGGAGGAGAAACGTTTCGTCCAAGACCAATAGCCGTAACAATTCATACTCTATGCCAAATTTGCCCTTAACAGTTGCAACAGTAATCTGTAATAAAAAAAAATTTCCGCGGATCGGTTAGTTTAAAATACCCAGGTTGGAACCCCAGAAATTGAAGTCTTGGAAGCTCCCTGCGCAAGGAAAAGACACGTTTCCTCCTGAACCAATAGCCGCAACAATTTATACTCTACGCCAAAATTTGACATCAACCGTTGCAAAATGTAATGTGTAATAAAAAATTTGCCGCGGACGAGCTAGTTTAAAATACCCAGGTTCGAACCCCAGAAATTGAAGTCTTAGCTCCCTGCCCATGGAAAACACACGTTTTGTCCAAGACCAATTCCCGTAACAATTCATACTCTATTCCAAAATTTGCCGTTAACCGTTGCAAACTAATCTGTAATAAAATTTGCCGAGGACCGGTTAGTTTAAAATGCCCAGTTTCGAACCTCAGAAATTGAAGTCTTGGAAGCTCCCTGCGCAAAGAAAAGATGTTTCTCTGAACCATTAGCCATAACTATTTATACCATGTCCAAATTTGCTCTCACCCTTGAAAACTGTAATCTGTAACAAAAATATGCCATGATCGGCTGGTATAAAATACCTAGGTTCGAACCCAGAAATTAAAGTCTTGAAGCTCCTGCGCAAGGAAAAAAAGACACGTTCTCCTGAACCACCTCGAAAAATCTATTCTAGCCCAAAATTTATCTTTACCTTTTAAACTGTAATATATAATTAAACAATTTGCCGCGGACTGGTTAGTTTAAAATACCCAGGTTCGAACCCCAGAAATTGAACTTTTAAAAGCTTCCTGCACAAGGAAAAAACACATTTCCTCCTGAACCAATAGCGGTAACCATTTATACTCTATGCCAAAATTTGCCCTTACCCGTTGCAAACTGTAATCTGTAATAAACAAATTGTTGCGGACACGTTAGTGTAAAATACATGCAGGTTCGAACCCCAGAAATTTAAGTGTTGAAGCCCTGCGCAAGGAAGAAGACACGTTAATTCTGAACCAATTGCCGCAACAATTCATAGCCAATGCCAAAATTTTCTCACCCGGGCCAAACTGTGGCCTGCAAAAATTTGCTGCGGGCCGGTTAGTATAAAATACTCTGTCTGAACCCTAGAAATTGAAGTCTTGACGCCTCTGCAGAAATGACACGCTCTCGTGAACTAATAGCCGTAAATAATCTATACTTTGCAACGGGTAAGGTGTTCTTTTTGCATACTGTAATCTGCAATAAACAAATTTGCCGCGAACCTGTTAGTTTAAAATACCTGTGTTCGAACCCCAGAAATTGAAGTCTTAAGGCTCAAGCGCAAGGAAAAGTCACGTTTCCTCCTGGACCAATACCCGTAACAATTCGTACTCTATGCCAAAATTTGTCCTTATCCGTTGCAAACTGTAATCTGTAATAAAAAAAATTGCATCGGTCCGGTTAGTTTAAAATACCCAGGTTCGAAACCCAGAATTCGAAGTCTTGGAAACTCCCTGAGCAAGGGAAAGACACGTTTCCTCCAGAACCAATACCTGTAAAAATTCATGCTCTATGCCAAAATTTGCTCCTTACCTGCTGCAAAATGTAATCTGTAATAAAAGCCATGCTGACTGGTTACGTATAATACCCAGGTTCGAACCCCAGAAATTGATGTTTTAGAAGCTCCGTGTTCGCTACCGACACGTCTCCTTCTGAACCAATTTGTTGCACACCATACTTCATGCAAACATTTGCCCTTACTTCGTTGAAAACTGTAATATGGAATAAAAACATCAGCGTGTATTGGTTAGTTTAAAATACACTGTCTGAACCTCAAAATTGAAGTTCGAAGCTCCTGCAAGAAAAAGATACGGTAACTTCTGAACCATTAGCTGCATAATTTATAATTTCATGCGAGAGAGAGAGAGAGAGAGAGAGAGAGAGAGAGAGAGAGGGAGGGAGAGAGGAGAGTGTATTTGTAGTCAACTGCGGCAGAGCGGACATCCATTACCTCAGGAACCAAGAGAAAACAAAAATGAGAGAGGGCCAACACTTGGCAATTTCGATTTTTAGTTCGACCAACTTTCGCTAACTCAAAATTAAATAATATTCCTTTTATCTGTATTATTTCCACGAATGAAATAAAATTATTATTAAAACTAGAATTATTAAATTTTTACTATATTAATTCTGTTAGTGCCAGTGCTACTTAGTGTTAATGCGTTATTAAGTGTGATTTGTAAATATTATATTGTTAGAAATATATAATTATTTTCATTGAATTTTTTAATTAGTTTGAAGGAAACCTGGAATCTACATTTTTAGTGAAATCAAGGGGATCTACCACTAATTCATTGAAGTTGCTGGTTTTCGTTAGTATGCCACTCATTGAATAGTATATATATATATATATATATATATATATATATATATATATATATATATATATATAATATTTTTTACTATCTTCAATATGTACTATTGAATTAAATAATTAGCAATGTACATTATTTTCGCAATAAGTTATCAGTTGGAGTTACGAGGAGCTGCAAGTTATGTACAAAAGAAGCGAATTTAGAAATCAGGAACGGTAAATTCATTATTTCTATAATGCCACAAAATGAAATAAAGAAATTTTTCCAGAAGTCTGTAAAACTTTTCATTTCTTCACTTCAGAAGCTGAACGCTCGATTTTAATAAATGAAGCTTTGATAAAACTTTCAGTTAAATACAATGTGGCAACATAACAATGTTGCAACTTCGAGAAACCAGCAAATTTCAATGAATTAGTGGTAGAGAAATTTGTGCATCTGAAAATCGGCGATTTCATTTTGGCAAACAAGGAAGTTTATAATTTCTCAGTTTTGTAAAATTGGTAAAATTGTTAATAAATGTTTTGTTCCGATTGTTGCCTCAATGAAACTGTTGTAACATGGAGCCAACGTATAGCGTCATGACAAAATTAATATATAGCAATAAAACGAAAAATTCAAAGCATTGTTTTGAAGATTGCATTCATGATATAAATATTTTTTCACAAGCTTTCGGGCCAGGTCATCATGGTAGAACAGGAGGTAGCGTGTCTTCTTCACCGCAGAATAGAGTCGATTAACATCCACTTTATCGTCGTTGCGAACATTGGAAAGGAATACGATATGCCGGACGCCGCTTGACGACCTGCCGGCAACGGATATGACGCTGATCTCAGCTCGATTTCAGCGGGCAACGCGCCTTTTTGCTCTCACACGGCGCTTTGTCAGACGTGGGTGGTGTCCAGAAAGTTTATAATGAGTTTCCTTGAATTACAGAATTTTCAGAATGTTTCGTATCATCCTGCATTGTAGTTATGTTGTTTATTTACGATTATTCGTTAATAATGTAAATATTTTAGTATTTGAAATTTAAGATGAAATGTTCTTAAACAATTTATATAACTGTGTCTATTAATAATTTGTTGACCGAATACTGAAATATTAGCGTAAAGTATTTATACCGGTATAGAAATACCTTTACCTCATTATACCTTATTCAAAATACCTTTAAAATAACGTATAAGACGTCAAATACCGCTATTTTTAGAGGTGTATTTTACCTCTATCCACGTCTATACCGGAAAATACCTTTATTTAATGGTAATATACCGGTATTCTTCATCAATATACCGGTAGTTTCAGGCTATACTGGTATTTCAGCAGAATCACTAAATTCATTGTAATTTTTTCCGTTGAGATGTCTCAGAGGAAAGAACTATTTACATCAGCAGAGTTTGACTGGAGTAAGTCCTAGGGTTTGATACTTCAAGGGTGACGGATTTTCGACACTCAGGCATATTCTTAGCCAGGGTCGAGTCTCTGCCGTTGACTGGGAAAGAATTCAGAGGTCGGGTTTCTGAACGATGTTTTCATGGTTTCGGGTCAGTAACCTTGTCGTAAAGAGTAGTTTTTGGTAACTGAGTTCCTCACCATGCAAAGCGCCCATCGCTTCGAAAAGTTTCCTCTTCTCGCTCTAAAACACTTCCGCCGCCGAGTTAGGAATAGCCGGGGCAACTGGCGGGCCAGCTACATGAAGGGAAACCTTCGCCAACACCTTTACGAATGCGGTTGCATCCGCTCGGCCCCCTCGACAAGGAGAGAAACGGCCACGCCGTCTCAGGACGTCATCCCGCAGGCGGAAACGGTGCGTCATGACGTCTTTACGGTGCATCCCGCAGGTAGAAGTTAAAGTCCTGGTACGTCTGTGGACGGCATCCATGTTCAAGGGTTAAAGCAAGAGATTATGGTGGCTTCCGATTATTTTCAGGTTCAAATTCCAATCTAAAGTAATTTATTCTTTGTGAACGGTCGACTTTGTCATGGAGTTTAATTTTTTTTCTACGTGGTATTTCCAAGGAAAATATGCATAAAACTACAAATATTGTTTATAAATGTTATAAGTATGATAGTTCAAATACCATTAACTGTTTATTTAGACGAAAAAGGTACATACACTTTATTTTATTATTAACAAAGATGTATAAAAAGAAAGGCATTTCAAAACTTCTTAGGTTTTAGAAAGCATTGGCATACTTCATTTTGGACCCTGATGTATTAGGAAACCTTGGGGCCTGCGGTTTTTCCTCGGTGCTCGAAAGAAACTCCAGCTTTCCCAGGTATTTTGTCTAATCATCACTTGCAATATTTTAAACAATAACGGTGCAATTTCTGATATTAACATGACAACTATAATCGTTGAGTAGCAGTTTTACTAGCTGTCTTGCTTGGCTGTGAGTATATGTAACGGTGGGGAAATATTTGATGTGATTGTTTAAGGTATTTTAGAAGAACTCGATCAGGTTTTTCAGAAGGACTGATCAGGTTTCGTCCAGTTTCCCTGATCCATTGAGCAAATGCTGAGATGGCCCCTTGTTTTGCTTCTGGACATAAATGTAACTTCATTTTCTGTGCACGTCTTCTAGAATTCAGTGGGAAATACAATTATTCAAATTATCGTTTCCATGTTGTCGTGGCAGGAAGTAATAAGAGCCAAAATTTATTGCTTATTTATCTTTGAAAATAGATTTTATTACATGGGGAGTTTTTTCTCTCCTTCAACATTCAAAATTTTTTGCTATTTACCCTTGAAAATAGATTGTACTACATGGTAGTTTTTTTTTTCTCCCTTTCAAAAATTCAAAATTTAAGTAGTATATGACTTAGTGTAGGGATCACAGAATTTTGAAAATGTGCACACAATTCACTTTTCCCCATAGCACGTCATACGCAGTTTTTAACTTTTTTTTGACGTAAAAAATAAATAATGTATACAATGTATAAGAAACGGGGGAAACCTTCACATGTAGCTCATGAACTAATAATTTATAAGGATATAATATATAGTATATAATAATTATATATAAGTATGTATTAGGTAGAAAAAGTTTTTAATATAAAGAGTTAGTGGTAGGAAAAGGAAAATTGTAGTTGCTACTAATTATGTTTGGGAACTGATTTCAAATAGCATAGGGGGGAAAATTGAGTCAATGACTTTCAGATCATCTGTACATGACGAATAATAGGTCTGATTATAAAACCCAATTGCTTGGTCCATCACGGTCTCAAGAAGAATCTGCAGAAAGTTCAGAGAGCTCCTTTGTAATACAAGTAGCAATGAAGAATATTTACTCTTAACAATACCATATAAAGAGATTTTAAAAATTGCCTCTGGAAAAATTGTACATCGGGAAAAGCGGTGGTAAAACGTTGGAGAACCGTCCTAAAGAACTGGACAGAATACTTCGCAAAAAAATTATGAAGATTCGAAAATAAGTTATAAGAAAATCTTTTAATTCTCGTATGTTTGTTTATCTTTCTTCGTAAGCGAAACCACGGCTGCTACTTTATCTTCCTATTCTATTATACTATCTTCTCTATTCTTTGAACTAATGGGCAGTGTATATATGTTGCACTCAGGTACCATGGCAACCAGCTTTTTTTAGTGAAATTTGCTTAATCTCCATATTGGTAACAATCTGTTGTATCAGGTAACAATCTCGTACACACACCCATACACACACACACACACACACAAATGAATTTTACGGATATCTGTTCAGAGGAAATGTGTCTTTTCCTTTGCGCAGGGGAGCTTCCAAGAATTAAATTTCTGGGTCTGACCTGGGGAATTGTAAACAAACCAGTCCGCGGAAAATTTGATTATTACAGATTAGAGTTTGCAACTGTTATGGCAAATTTAAATAAGGCGTAGAGTATGAATGACATGGCAATTGTTCTTGGACGAAACGGGTCTCTTCATTCTTGAGAGCGCACGCCATAGGAACGTACGTGTTATTTTTCGTTTTTTGTAAATATATTTTGAACAAATGGAGATACCAATATGGTTTCTTCACGAATCGTTTATAAATAAAAAGCTGCAAATTTGGAGTAATGTTTGGTGTACATGCTTACATTATTAGCGGATTTAGATGTGTGGTCCTGCTAACTTCCAATGGAAGTTCTCGAAAAGTATTGGTTAAAGAGACGCCACTGTTGCCGGATCGTTCACATTTATATTGTTATTTTTTAAAACGACATTCTCTACAGCGTTTCTAGTTGATTTGGTCGTATTTTTTATTATATTCCACATTGCTTTTGTTTTGTATTTGGAGTTCAAAATATCCTGATCGTTTTTCTTTTTCATGATTTTAGCCTGCCTTATAACTTTTTCGTAACAACATTGTATTTTTAAAGTAGAGATAAGGAAATTTGAGATACGTTATGACGTTTAGAAATGAAAGAAAGAATTCGCTTGTTTTTCACAAGATGTTCTAACTTTGTGTTATCCAAACAATTGCTTTTCCAGAATATTTATTTTTCTCTTTTTTAAGAGGAAAGTAGTGTTAAAATGTAATGAAAGAGTTGAAGAAAAGAATTATATTTGCTGCATATCAATAACAGCATATAAACCATTTCATGACTCCCATCAAGTAATCAATGAATAATTTTATTTTACTTTTTGTAAAATCTAGTCTTATGTGAATTATTTATTGTGTCAGTGGTAAGAATTTGTGCATCGGTCACTGTTTTATTTATTTTTTTTACGTCAGAAAAACAGTTAAAAACTGCGTATGACGTGCTATGGGGAAAAGTGAATTGTGTGCACATTTTCAAAATTCTGTGATCCCTACACTTACTCATATACTACTTAAATTTTGAATTTTTGAAAGGGAGAAAAAAAAACAAAACTCCCATGCAATAAAAAATCTACAACTAAGGATAAACAAGCAATAAATTTGAATTTTGAAATTGAAAGGAGAAAAAACAAAAATTCTATGTAATAAAATCTATTTTCAAAGATAACAAGCAATAAATTTTGAATTTGAAAGGAGAAAACAAAAACCCCATGTAATAAAATCTATTGTCAAAGATAAATAAGCACAAATTTTGGCTCTTATTACCTTCAGTTTTGATAACATGGAAACGATAATCGAATAATTGTATTTCCACTGAATTTAGAAGACGCACAGAAACAGTTACATTTATGTCCAGAAGAAACAAGGCCATCTCAGCATTTGCTCAATGGATCAGGGAAACTGACGAAAACCTGACGAGATGGGGGTCATTGACCCGGGAAGCTGTAGTACAATAGTTGTTACAGGTTGTTTATACTCATTTATACAGTCCAAATGGTAAAATAATGCATTCGTATAATTGTTAAAATTAAGGTTACTTTTTGTTATGCCTGCATAGTTCTAATTGTATAGAAACAGTTATGCAGCAGAAACGTATTTCACTTGGGATTTAAACTTTCTATTGAATTTAATCGTTTAATGTCATCTGGCAAAGTGTTGTAAAATAATGCGTATTGTATGTGAATTTTTTTGTAATGAGCTGTTGATACTGTCTCTACGAATATGATTTACGTTCAAATTTAAATTTTTTCCATCTAGTGCGTTTAAACGCATCAAAATTCCAAATTCGATCAGTGTTATCATATTTCGTTCTCGAGATATATAATT
Source organism: Teleogryllus oceanicus (assembly GCA_964035755.1). Classification (NCBI taxonomy): domain Eukaryota; kingdom Metazoa; phylum Arthropoda; class Insecta; order Orthoptera; family Gryllidae; genus Teleogryllus; species Teleogryllus oceanicus. The sequence continues at coordinate 20,334,928 of CAXIVR010000007.1, read as the reverse complement.
GTTTATAAAATTAACATCTTAGAATGACCCCATTTGTTTCACTTAACACACATACTGAAAACAGTTCTCCAATGTCGCGCTTTTGCTTGCTAGCTTAAAACACTAGCTTATAAACAAATTCTAGCAATTTAATTACGCTAAATATGTCTTTTATGGCGAGTATAGAATATAACTTTATTTTGTTTTATATTCTTTTAAATGCAGCATTTGCAAGTGATATATCTATCAAATAAGAAACTGATTATATACAAAATATTTTTGAATGTGCATTACGTCGAAATGAGTGTTTCTGCTTTTCTATCAAGGGGATGTTGAGCAACCGAGGAGCTGTATTATTAATTGTTTTTAAAAGTCCACTTTTAAAACCGTGAGTTAGAAACTATATTTCTCTTATTTACCCATTACCATTAAAAAAAACAGGGAACATACTATTAGCTGTTTGCTGTAAACTGTATTGAATTGGATAAATGGAATGTTAAAGTTTTCAAATAAAGAAATATTTATTTTGTGTCGAAGATCACATGGAGTGGAATCACACATCTGTTTACATAATATAGAAATTTCTATGAACCTATATAAACTTTAGTTAATATTTTCAATTCAATTTATCATTCAATAAGTCAGGATCATCTTCAAAACTATTAATTTGATGATTTCATTGTATAATATTCAAATCAGAGCTAAAGCATCATTTACTAAATCTACGCATTGTTAATACATATTTTAAACAACATTAATATGTTTAATATACATTTAAAACGTTTTTAGATTGGAACGTTCCATGAAATTTCAATTCTAAATGCTTGAAAATAAATACTTCTCAATTCAATTATTGTAGCGTCTTAAATATAACAAAGACACTACTTGGTAAGACGAGTTATTACAACTAAAGAAACAAAAAGATGTTATAACAATTCAAAGAATTTAGCGTTTGTTTACAGTTTAGTAAATATCAATGCTCTAGCATTTCCCAGTAAAATACATACAACGAACTTGGTGTGTGATTGTGCTTCCAACACAGACTACATTTCAGTATCGTCAGAGTTCGAAGGTGGTTTGTTGGCCTACTCTCCGTTCTACGAATCTATCAAACCTTGAATTTTGCAAGTAGCGGTTTATTAAACGACAGGTCATTCAAGATATCTAATGTGCAATCTTTAAAACTATCCCTAGAAATTAATAATATACATTATAAACTGTATATATAAACAATTATATATAACATTATAATTATCCCTAAGAAAATATCAAATAAACATTAAAGGTCACCAGCTTAACATCTTTACTATTTGAATATTTTCAACATCCCCAAAACCTACAGAAACCCATGTTTTACAGTTTATTATAAAACCAATTCAATAAATAAAGCATTTATTCAGTTATTATTTTAAACACTCAAATATCTACGATGTTATTTGATTAATGTCTTTATCAGATCTAAGATTAAAACTGATAAGCAGAAAAATTAAAGTAATTGTAGTGATTGATGAAGTTGAATGATCAAATGAAACCATGTTTATCACTTCATATAATTATCTTGTTTCACAGACGTGAATTACATTGTGACACAACATTTAAACAATCTGATAGTTTATCAACATCAAATCGGAATTTTAGCGCGTTTGATGTAATAACAAAAAATCCTTCAGTTGTCTCGTGTTAATTTTTAGCGTATCAAAATAGCCCCGACACCCGTATCACATTAGCCTCTTAAGTTGTATCATATTAGCCCCACAAATTTGAGAGTATATATATATATATATATATATATATTATATGGATCACGAGTTATACAGACCCGTAACATACCATAAGCCACGAAAGACCAGAACACAGAAATAGGGTGCAGCGGAGCGATAGTCGAGAAGCGACATCTACCCGCAGGTTTCACTCGATGTCAAGTTAGCGGATAATATTTTCTGGAGGCGCGAAGGAGGAGAAATTCACCCCTCAGAATTTCCATGGCGAACGCATAAATACCGCGACCACTTCGGAGGCTCTCTTACAACTTCGACAGCGACGGCGACTCAACAATTCTTGGCGATCGTCATTGGTTAGTGCAGTATAATTTTACTTACTAGTCAAGCTGATTAAACGCGGTAATAAGTAATGGAATTCAGAAGCGAGTGCATGTACTGTGACCGCGTTTTCTTAGATTCGAAACGTGTCACATACCGCCCTAAAGCGAGGAAAGAATATTTGAGCGCGCCAACGCGGATGGATATTTGGAATGATAATTAGAATTTAGAACAAGAGGCCCCACCTTATACCAAGGCGGACCGAGTCGGATGAAGAAAAGTTCTTTCTGAAGTAGCAGCTGAACTGGGCGGACGATGAAAGCGTACCCGAGAAGTGACATTGCACGTTTCAGATTTGCACTTTTGAGAAAACTCTTCTAGAGACAGAAGAGTAATTATTCTATTATAAATTGATTTAAACATAATCTTAGAAGAAAGATAATAGAAACGTTTGATTTATAATGGAAGAATTAGGGAGTGGAATTTTGAATAGATGTGATAATTAATACGCATTCATTCTCTTTCAGTTTTTTTTCTCTCTCACATGCTTTTCGTATATTTAAATACTCTCTTGAAGTTGGTGCTCATATAAAGGGGTGATCTCTGGATTCATTTCACTCTGAATATCAGTTGGTCATTAACTGTAATCGAAAATAAAGTAAATTCATGAAGTATTCAAGCATTAAAACTTGAACGGAAGAAGAGCGATTTCTGAGGAAAACGGCGTTCTCAGCGGGGCCACGACGCTGAGCCAAGCAGCTCAGGTGGAAAGAGTGTAGAAGAAGCAAAGTGGACTGTTTCGCGGGAACACGTGGGTCGTTCCAAATAAATGTTTTGTAGGATAGGGTATTCAGTTTAATAGAAAGCTTATTCTGTATCTCTAGAAGAAAAAGGGGAGGGTAACAGATTTACCACGCTTAAAAGATAAGAAAGTAAATTTTGTTTCCGACTTCATAGTGAGAACAGAATCAATTTTTTCTTTAAAAAGGATTTAAAGATCAAATATTTAATATAGTGATTAAGGTTTGTGTAAGTATAATTATAATAAGTAATTCTCTAGTTTTAGAGAGAAAGAGTTTCCTTTTGTTTAAAGTAATGTTAAGGAAAAGTATTAATTTTTGATTTTCAATGTGTTTTTCTAAATTTTGTAAAGTAATATTTTAACAATTCTTTCAATTTCAAAGTGTGTTTGTTAAACAATTGGGTTGTAGATGAAAGTAGGAAATTGTGTATTGAGTTATTAGTGTGTGTTTTTTTTCAGTCAAGAGTATTCTGTATTTGTTTTTTTCTTGTGTCCATTTGTATGTATTTGTCATAGCAACAAATATTTTAGAATAAAATTCTAATTTAGTGAAAGTGATTCTCACCCGATTATTTAAAATTTTGCATCAATCCATAAACGATCTTCGACCCTCCCCCTATTTTTTTTTTTTGGGTTCCACACGGGGACGTCTATGCTGACTGATCGACCAGCTGGTGGTGTATTCGCCACCTCAGAACGTCTAGGTCAGGTGCTGGCCTTGGCTTGTGGGACGTATTTGGGGCTCCGTGGCGCCAACGTGAGGCTCGATTATTGGATATTTACGACACTCGATTTAGGTATAAATGAGACCAAAATTTGGTTAACTAAATTACTAGTAAATTGAATCACAGTTCACTAAATTTCTGACCAAAGGTTGCAGAGTACAAGTGTTTTGAGTAAAAGTGTATTATTTCAGAGTGTTTTTTTTCGAAAGGATATTTATTATATGAGTGTTTATCAGTTTCAAATTGTATGATTTCTGTGAAATATTTTGTGAGGGGTGTAGGTGTCTGGGAAAAATTGAATTGATTCTAGGCAGTTAATGGATTCAAAATGGCAAATAAGTATAACGTGGCTAGGAATTTACCTACCGTGGAAGGAATTTCTAGGAATCAGATGCGAAAAGGAAACTGGGGACAAGCACGGGTACGATGATCGTGGAGAACGACAGGAGTAGAACTGGAACGGCAGGAGAACTAGTGAGACTCCCGACAGAATCACAGCAACAAACACGGAATCAGGATGAGAAGAACGAAACCTCGAGGGGAGCTAATTCAATGATGCAACAGTTAAAAAGGTCAATTTTGTAACAATTAGATGTAGAGTTAGTCATGCGGGGGGAAAAACGAAAACCATAAAAAATTAGGGTTACTTTGGAAACTAAACTAGAGGAGAACAAGGCTACTTTGAAACCAAATTGAAATAACTCGGCAATAAATGCATTGGAAAAAAAATTCACGGAATTCGACACGAAATTAAGAAAAAATGGAAGTTAGAAAATTTAAGCACAGTTTACTGAATTAGCGGAGCAGTGGAGGTCAATTTAAGGCGAGTTAAACAAATTAGCACAGAACACGAACTTAGAAAAAAAATTTCCCAGCTGGGACTTGAATTAGAAGAAAGGTTGATCAAGTAACGAAGAATTTAAAAATAGGATCGAAACACAATCGGATCTTATAACGCCGTATCCGACAGGCAGTTGAGTAGAACAAGGGTAGAAAAGTTCAGAGTGGTTACTAACAAGTTCGGTTCAAGCTAATAAATTAGAGTGGAAAAAAAGGCTCTTTCTGAACAGGATAGTTCTACAACTCAAATTTGCATATAAAATGAAGTAGTAGAACTAAAAAATCAATTAAATTTACCATCAAGTGGAGGAAGTGTTGGCCCACGTATGTTTCATTACCTGTACTCTAATTTCAGTGCAGCGGGAGATAAAAAACCCATGTGTTATAAGAAGTAGATAATTTCTTTTTTTAAATTGTGTTTCCGGACAGTGAAACTCGAATGTTTATCAGATGCGGGAGTAATCCAATCTGGGCAGATAGTTTGGGAGTTTCCAAAACTATCCCGAACTCAAAGAAAATTTATTCGAGATATTGGAATAACAAACTCAAATCAATTTTAAAGTTAACGAATGTTGGTACGTGGAAAAAGGGTACGATGTCCATGCAGGAATATGCAACGGAAAAATTAAGCTTGTTTCAAGTTATGTACTCCGACGATACCCGGGTGAAGAAATTGTCTGTTTATTAATTTCGTCATTTTCCTTCCTCGACCAAAATTTGAAGAATCTCTTACCAATGTCCCCTGAAAAATTAAACTTGCAGCTAGGTTGTATGTCCACTTTCGTGTATAATGAAAAGGGTTTCAGAAAGCAAGGCAAATGCTAATGGTCCGTAATGGTCAAGATACCAGGCAGCAACAACATAATGTAAGCAAACCAAAAGAGAACTACAACCAAAACATTACCCAAAAAAACAAACTTATGCTAGACAAGACAGGACCTCGTCTAGGGATAGAAATAGAAAAATTCTATTGATAGAGGTTTTTCAACCCAAATACAGGATAAGTACATCCGGACATGAGTCGGAAAATTAGAAGGTTTGTTTTGACACCCTCCCGCCCAAAACCCAAAAAGAACATCTAGGTGAAGAGGTGGCGATATTATCAATCAATTAATCTCATTTGATGATGAACTGTGCAACGATAATCTCAATGCTTATCAAAAAAAAGTTTAAATAGTATTGCAGGAATCAAAGGTGGTTTGCAAACAAGAATCCAGTAAAGATTTTCAATTCAAATAAAATTTAAAAGATAAAAAAACCATTCACGGGTTACCAAAATATTCATTCAGAAAACATAAGGGAAGAGGTGGATAAGCTCATTTCTACCATGGTCAAGATGATATCTCTGAAATCCAAACCTCTTATCTAAATCCGATATGTTCGTAGAAAGAGTAATGGGAGATAAGGTTGTGTTTAGATGCAAGGCATTGAATCAAGTTACCTTACCGTACAGAGCAGACCGTTGCGTGTAGAGGATTTCTAATCAATTATCCGCATCAAGTGGGTTTAGTTCAACCGACTCCTGCATCGTATTGGCAAATGCAGTAGCACCTGAATGAACAATATAGGTTTATTCCCGGGAATTTCGTATGTCTTCAAAAGTGCCATTTGGACTCCCCGAACAGTGCATCTGCTCTTGTACAATGTTTAGACAATATCATTGGCAGGAGATGTCAGCGATGTTTTATCTATATTGATGCATTGCTTTGTATTCAGACATTTGAAGAACAGCTAAGCTGAATTTTTTGAAACGTCTGATTGAAAATAATTTACAACTGAATTTGGAAAAGTATTTCTCACTAAACAAGTTAAGTTCCTGGGTTATGATGTGACAGTTAGAGTCAAAATGAATATGGAAAGATCAGAGATAGATAAATTGCCAAAAAAAAAACGAAACAGCTTAAAAGATTGGGTTTGGATTTGCGTCAATTTCGATTATTCCTAATTTCCCTGCATTGAAATATTTCTTCCGTTTCAAAACACACTAGATAAAATGGGAAGACAATCAAGTACAATTTCCACGTTTTCGACCATTTAAAGAATGAAATAAGTGGGAAATGATGAAACAAACAGATAAAGTAACCCACAAGAATCAGTAAAAGAAAAAAGAAAACAGAGGAAAGGGGAAAGAAGGAAGATGAGGAAGACAAGGGTAGAAATACAGAGGAAAAACAAGATTTCGACGTTCTAGAATCAGAAAAGAAGAGCATAAATTTTAGTGAAAGATTTTACGGCATGAAATCAAATCCCATAAATCTTTTTTTGAAAAGAAGGGGTTATGTGACCCGTTTCTTAGATTCAAAAGATGTCACATACCGCCCTAAAAAAGCGAGGAAAGAATATTTGAACGCGCGCCAACGCGGATGGATATTTTGGGAAAGATAATTAAATTTAGAACAAGAGACGCCACCTTTACCCAAAAGGCAGACCGAGGTCGGATGAAAAAAAAGTTCTTTCTGGGTAGCAGACTGGGCGGGCGTATGGAACGGGACCCCAGAGAGTGACATTGTTTGGGTTTCAGTTTGCAACTTTTTGAGGGAAAAATCTTCTAGAAGACCAGAAGAGGGAATTATTCTATTATAAATTGGTTAAACATAATCTTAGAAGAAGATAATAGAAACGATTTGAATTTATAATGGAAGAATTAGGGAGTGGAGTTGAATAGATGGCATGTAATTAATACGATTCATTTCTCTTTCCCGTTTTTTTTCTCTCTCACATGCTTTTCGTATGTTTAAATACTCTCTTGAAGTTGGTGCTCCTTTTAAAGGGTGATCTCTGGATTCATTTTCCTCCTGAATATCCCGTTGGTCATTAGCTGTAATCGAAAATAAAGTAAAATTCATTGAAGTATTCAAGCATATAAAACGAACGAGAGAAGGCGATTTCTGAGGGAACGGCGTTCTCCCCAGGCCGACCTCAAAGGGCCGAAGCAGCTCGGTGGAAAGTGTGAAGGAAGCAAAGTGGACTGCTCTGACCGGAACACAGTAGTCGTTCAAATAAAATGTTTTTTAGGGATAGGGTGATTCAGTTTAATAAAAGCTTATTCTGTATCCCTCAGAGAAAGAAAAGGGAGGGAAAGGTTTTCCACGCTTAAGATAAGAAAGTAAAAGAATTTTTTTCCCAAACCCAATACGTGAGAACAAATCAATCTTTTCTTTCAAAAGGATTTCAAGATCAAATATTGTAATATAGATTAAGAGTTTGTGTAAGAGTATAATTATAATAAAAGTAATTCTCTGGGTTTTTGAGAGAAAAGTTTCCTTTGTTGTAAAGTAATTTGGGAAAGTATTAATTTTTGATTTTCAATGTGTGTTTCTTCAAATTTTTTAAAATTTTAACGATTCTTTCAATTTCTAAGTGTGTTTGTTAAACAATTGGGTTGTAGATGAAGTAGGAAATTGTGTATTGATTTTAGTGTGTGTTTTTTCAGTCAAGGTATTCTGTTTTTTTTTTTCTTGTGTGCCATTGTATGTTTTGTCATAGCAGCAAATATTTTTAGAATATTCTGAATTTAGTAAAGTGATTCTCACGAGTTATTTGTAATTTTGCATCAATCCAAACGATCTTCGACCCTGCCCCCTATTTTTTTTTTTGTGTCCACACTGGGACTCTATACTGAGCTAGTCGACCAGCTGGTGAATTGTTTTCCCCACCCCCCAAAGACGTCTCAGGTCGGTGCTGTACACACTTGCCGGACGGTACTGTGGCTCCAGTACTTTGCACTAACATTACGCGAGAAAACAAGCGATGTGTTTGAACCGGGAAATAGTTTCAAAATTGCAATAATTCCCCAGAAGAACTCAAGAAAACGGGATTCAATTTTCTACGCCCGACCCCACGCTCAAAGTGGTATGTCGGCCAGTGCTAAGTAGTCAATTCAAGCGTTAGTTATTTAAAACTGGTAGCGCAAGCAACGGGTACTGACAGGGCGGGAAGGAGACTCCAGTGAACCTCAAGCGTAGGCGAGAAGGACTTGGACACATCGTGGATGGTACGAGCCGACATCGAGAAAAGGGTTTTGGGAATTGGACGTGTGGCGGATCAGGCGAAGAGTGGTGTAACGCGGGACATCGAAACCCGTCAAGTGACGCGGGAGGACTGCGACGACCGAACACCAAGGTTAACTGACGGGGAGCGGGAAGGGGGTGTCGAGGTAAAGAACTGGGTTCTATGCAGCAATTTGTTGGGAAACTGTGGCTTTTAAAAACCAGGCAAGCGTCTAAAATAGGGGAAAATTCCAAATAATTACTGGGAAAAATATTTCCGAAAGTATGAGCGGGGGTTGATTTCATTCGCTGACGCCAGTAAATTCGTTTGAAAGCCATACCTTGTACAACTTTTTTAAGTAAATTATAATTTTTCATGTAATGTAAAAGTAATCTTATTTGAAGTCATTGTTTCCATTGTTATGATGTCGGGGATAATCAGTTGCTATAATTTTGAAAGGGGTAGATTTAGTAACGTGTGTCACGTTTATTTTGTGTTAGAGTTTACAGCAGTGCAATAAATGCGCAGGTTAAAGGGTGACCTCTGGAAGTCTATGATAGAATAATTGTAGAGAATCACTAAAGGGTGCAGAAAACTTAAGATTAACAAAAGCTAAATGAAGTACGAAATAATTGACAAAGAGGTAAAGTGCGTCGCTCTCCGAAGTGCGTCTGGTATTTAGGACTCCTGGGAAATTTCTGGAGGGTGAATTTTCTCCTCCTTCGCGCCCTCTCAAAAAAATATTATCACAACTTCGGACATCAGTGCGAAAACCTGCGGGTAGATGTCGCTTCTCGGACCATCGCTCCGCCGCGTCCCCTATTTCTCTGCGTTCGGCTTTTCTCGTCTTATGGTGGCGTTATGGGTTCGTATAATCCGTGACGTCACAATATATATATATATATATATATATATATATTTTGTGACGCAACGTCTATCAAACGACGGCGGCGTGGGGGCCTCCGGTTGTCATCGAGATACAATAATAATAATAATAATAATATGAAAATTTTAAAAATCTCCTTAATGGAAAGGGAGGACTAAAGGAGGTTCTTGCCCGCGTTGCTCACCCCTTTTCCCCAGAAAAAAAAAAGGAGTGCAATGTTACAAAACAAACAATGACATTTAATGAAAATTTGTATACACAGACATCTGCAAGTTTCTAAACAAACACAAAGCAACACACAGGAAAATGTCACAACAGTGTACAATTGTCTGGCTGCCTGTACCCAAATAAGAAAAAAAAACAAGCAAATCAACAAAAAGTACTGTTTCTAGAACTATTCTGAGTTATAACCATCAACATCCTTTTAAAATGGAAAATCAAATTATTAATTTTGAACAAATATTAAGTCCTTGAATTAATATTACTTCAATTTAAATTTATAAAACACTTATTTTCCCTTCCCCCAAAACAATTCAGATTTATACATTCCTCATCACGATTCCTCATTTCACTAATAAATTCACATCCTTTTCACGATCAACACACAGCAATAGAACTTTGATTTCCAATGTAAAATCTTGAATAAACATTCCATACTATGATCAACACACGTTAATAAAATTTAATTTACAATATAAACTTTAGAATAAACACCCTACACCATTTCCCCAAAATTGTATAAAAATATTCATGACTGACAAAGTTTTCTTATACCTTTTGATAAATACTAAAAGAAAGTAGGGTGTATCATTACCCAAAGTTTTAATGATAATCTAGTTCTTTTACCATACAAGTAATCATTCAACATTTTTTTCTCTTTATCCTGCATGGTCACATAGCATTCCTGCTACATGCTAATTCTACCTGCCATGAAATTACCAAAATTAATTATGATCGAAAAATCATGAATAAACATTTAATGAAACATTACAGACAGCAGTAAAATAACTAACTGTCCTCCACTAGCATATTTTCAGAATCTGTGGTATTAGACAATCTCCACTAATACTACATTACCACAGAATTGGAAAGTCTTACTCCCAAATTGACCAAAATTAACAACTCTTGACATATTCCTTATCTAAATGATAAAATTGGTTCATTACCATACAAGTAATCATTCCATTTTTTCCCTTTCCCCTTTATCCTGCATGATCCATAGCAATCCTGTTATCTAATTTTACATGCCATGAAATTACACCATACAAATGTAATCAGAAAAATTCATGAATAAACATTTTCGAACGTTATGGATAGAAATAGCAGTGTAATTCCTCCTCCTCTCAGCTATTTTCCACAATCTGTGATATTGGACAATCTTCAATAAAATTTACTCCTAGAGAAACTGCAGCATCTACCCAACCGACAGAAATTAACAACTCTTGAACATTCCTTATAGTACGTAAATTGCAATATAAGTTACAAATGAAAGCACATAATTGTACAGTACAGTTAATGAAAGTGAAAGTTCACCTTTCTCGAGCTCTTTTCGGTTTTACAATCCACATATCATATTGGTGATTGAAAATTGATACATATGCATAAATTCATTTATCAGTCTCTTTAAGTCCCCAACTTAAAATAATGCAACAGAACATCTTGTATTTAAAGAATATTACACATCCGGGAAAGAACAGTCAAAAATAAGTCACTTGCCACTTCAAATGCCAGGACTCTCCCCACAATCTTTCACAATTTCAAATTGGACTACCCAAATCAATTTAAGGAGAGATTGATCCTCTAACCTCCGCCTACACAATTCAACTATAACTGTTAATTAAATGCTTTGTGCACTCATTAATCCGTTAGGACTCCAGTTCACGTGATTCCATTCTCTATCAGTTACCTTTGCATGTCTCCGTCCTTCATCTTCCAACGCACCTCGAACACTTATCACCTCTCTTCGTGCATTAAAGTTCCACACAAATTCAATACATTAATTTTTCATGTCACCTCCTCTCATGTTTTGCAGTGGCAGCTACATCCCATATACCACCAACACAGCTCTGCTCCACCTTCCGACTCTCACCCTCCATCCTCTCAGTCCTTGCTCCATCATAAGAAGGGAGCTTTTGGGCACGCATAAGCATCGACACTGTCCTCTACACCAGCAACTCTGCTTGGAACCCTCGAGACTTGGGCCCCGCATGAGCGCATTTCAAACTACCCCGCTGCTCGCCTCCCTCGCAGCCAGGCATCGCTGTAGCCCATACTTGGACAGGGCGTTATAATATATATATATATATATATATATATATATATATATATATATATATATATCATGACATGATTAATATTATTACATTATTTTAACGCAGAAAAAGATTAATTCTTTCTTAATGATAACCTATTTTCAAAAATATCTGTGATACAAAATAACGAAGTAACATCAAAGTTTTATATCACGGCGGTAAAGTTTTTGACTGGAAAACTTAGACATTTTAGTTTTGATTTTTTTCCTCCTAAATATTGTAACATTCTGAGTTCTTGCTATATGGTCATTATAATAGAATATATTTCCTATCTTTTGTCCTTTTCTTGTTAATTTTGGACATAAATAAGTAACAATTCTTAAAGTGTATTACATTAGCCCCAATTTTCTACTGTATAATATAACTTGACATCTTATTAACATTGTCGAAAAACAATATTACTGAGATTTTGTTTAATGAATTCTCTTTTAAAATAGATCTTGTATTAGCAGTAAATTAAACACTCTGTTTTTAAAACTGCAGATATAAATTTTCACTTTCTTTTGCATCGGAAGAGGTAGTCTTGTCGTGTATCTGGTGGTGCAGGGAGAACCAGTCAGGCAGAGTTAATTTAAAACCAGGTTCAGATCCAGCCAGTAGAAAATATGTTCTGGTGATAGGTGTTTTTGTTTCTTTTTTGCAGGTTCACATAGGCCGTATTTAATATTGCGTAGCAATTACAAATAATACGTGAAAATAGATACTGTTGAAGACACACTTGTTTTGAACATAAAACACTTTCTAAATAGTATGTATAGTAAGATAAACTTTATTTAGGTGAGTAAACTTAGACCATTCACTTTGATTCTCTAAATTAAAACTTGACGTAACTGAGAACAGTGTCGTCATAAGAGTTATTATGATACATATATCAATGCTTTATTTTTAAAATCTAGGCCCCGAAACGCGCCTCAAATTAATTGTAATATAATATCAATAGTCATTTATATACACTATAATTAAATAATTATTTCCAAAAAAACAGAACGCCGTTCCGTCGCGTACCAACAAAAATCAAGCCCTGTATATACAGTATATTCGGGGAGGAAATGTCGAATCTTCGAAAAAAAGCTGTTAAGACAATTTTAAGCATATTTGTCTAATAAACTACCGGAAATTCCAAATGGCTCAGCCGCAATAAGCATTCAAACGTTGCTTTGGATATATGTTTTCTAGCCAACTATTTGCGTTGTAGAAGCATATAAACACTTCATTAATATCTAAATTGTTTATTATTAACAAAATAAATGAATACATTTGATCAGAAAGAAAATTTAACCTAGAAATAAAAAAGCACCAATTTCACAGTTCATTGCTTTTTTTCTCAGATTAATTTTCTTTCTGAACTAATAATTAAATTATGTTATATAATAAACATTTATGTTTCTGGTCTGTTTATATGATTCTAGAATGGAAATTTTGCGTAGAAACCGTATTTTTCAAACCAACATTGGCGTGTTTATTGCAGCTCAGCCATTTAGAATATACATGTGTTTATTAGACAAATAGTAAATTGTTAAACAATTTTTTCAAAGTTTCGACGTTTCCTTCCCATCTCTGTATATCCATGCTTCTTTAAAACAAAATAATTTGCGTAGTGCAAACTAATTAATTAAACCCATGGCAGTAGAACTGTTAACATAAGTACTGTCACATATCTTTCGCAGGATAAGGAGTCAAATTTAAACAAAAATTATAGTTGACATGAATTTTGACAAATTGCGTCTTACTTCCTATGATATTCAAATGGTAACGTTATATTACAATATTCAATTGGTTCACAGTTTCGGCTAAAGAGTCTTATTTGATAATTCTTCAATTTCGTATTGTAATAAGATATCTTACGATACTCATGTCGTAAATAACTATTTGACAACTATTATGTTTAGTGTATGTGTCTAACAGGTTTTGTATTATTCTGAGAAACTCGATCATACGAATCACATTTACTACGTTATTCACACAGGAGCACATGAATCTCAAAAAAGTATTTAATAATATAATCTTTGCTGATGAATCAACGTTTTATTGATGATTATAATTTTGAAAATTTTCATTAGTTTGGATGTTTAAATATAGGTGTCACATGTAATTACATGTCTGTGAAACAAGATAGCATTATATGAAGCAAGAAACATTGTTTTTCATTTGATCATTCAAAATCATCAATCACTCACAATTACTTTAATTTACTCTGCTCAGTTTTCAGTTTTTTAATCTCAGATCTTCGATAAAGACATTAATCAAATAAAATCGTAGATATTTGAGTGTTTTAAAAATAATAACGTGAATAAATGTTTATATTTATTGAATTGGTTTTTATAATAAACTGTAAAACATAGGTTTTCTGTAGGTTTTGGGGATGTTGAAAACATTCAAATAGTAAAGGCAATGTTAAGCTGGTGACCTTTAACATTGTTTATTTGATATTTTTCTTAGGGATAATTTATAATGTTATATATAATTGTTTATATATAATAGTTTATAATGTATATTATTAATTTCTTAGGGATAGTTTTCAAAGATTGCACATTAGATATCTTGAATGACCCGTTTCCGTTTAATAAACCGCTACTTGCAAAATTCAAGGTTTTGATAGATTCTTTAGAACGGAGAGTAGCGGCCAACAAACCACCTTCGAACTCTGACGATACTGAAATGTAGTCTGTGTTGGGAAGGTCATATCACTTGACCACCAAGTTCGTTGTATGTATTTTCACTGGGAAATGCTAGAGCATTGATATTTACTAAACTGTAAACAAACGCTAAATCTCTTTGAATTGTTATAACATCTTTTTTGTTTTCTTTTAGTTGTAACAACTCGTCTTACCAAGTACGTGTCTTTGTTATATTTTAAGACCTACAATAATTGGAATTGAAGTATTTATTTTCAAGCATTTAGGAATTCATAAATTTCATGGGAAAAGTTCACCAATCTAAAACTTTTAAATGTATATTAAACATATTAATGTTGTTTAAAAATATATAACAATGCGTAGATTTAGAAATGATGCTTTTAGCTCTGATTTGAATATTAAGTGAAATCATCAAATTAACAGTTTTTGAAAGATGTCCTGACATTGAATGATAAATTGAATTGAAAAAATTAACTTAAAGTTTATATAGGTTCATTTAGAAAATTTTTATACTTATGTAAATATTGTGATGTGTGATTCCACTCATGTGATCTTCGACACACAAAATAAATATTTCTTTATTTAAAACTTTAAAATTCCATTTATCAATTCAATTTCAGTTTACAGCAACAGCTAATAGTAGTTTCCCTGTTTTTAATGGTAATGGTAAATAAGAAATATATAGTTCTAACTCACAGTTTTAAAAGTAGCCTTTGAAAAAATTAATAATACAGCTCCTCGGTTGCTCAACATCCCTTTGATAGAAAAGCAGAAACACTCATTTCGACGTAATGCAAATTCAAAAATAATTTGTAAACCGGGTGAGGCACCTATGTTGGCCACAGCAAATATCTCCGAAACGGTTTAAGGTGTCGGAATCCAGTTTGCCCCAATTTGGTGTAGATGATTGGGGAAATATCATACTTTATTTTCTGGTTTGTAACTGTTGTAGTTTTGGAGATATTGACACAACTTTGATTTTTTAAATAGAAGTATACATTTTTTTTTCAGCATCATTGTAAAGATCTCAAAGAGACAAATGCAGTAATATAAGTTTTTCTAATATTTGGAGAGAAACTATGAAAAAATGCCTTGACAGTTCCTCTAAAACCACGTGATCCACGCCATTTCTAACTGTTTTCCGGCAGGCGGAAATAGTGTTTGTCCTTTCTTGCCGTCATAGCGCGCGCTCTGAAAGTAAAATGAAATCTTTTTTCCCGCATGAAACTGTTCACGAGCGAGTGTTCAATTGTACCCGGTTGACACTCTTTAAACAGTTTCAATTGAGATACGAAATGATGAAATTACAAAAGAAAAAAAATTTGATGTTCTTCTTGTGTACGATGAGTATGGAAGAAACGCAAAGCAAGCTGTGAAATGTACTCAGAAAGATACCCTAATGGGAAGCCTGTGTCACGAAAACGTTAAGTAGAATATCCAACGACTTTATCAAGCGGCAATTGGAATTCAAACCACGAAAAGAACAAGCGTCTACTGATGGAAGGGGGAAATTGATATAATGGCATATGTAACTACAAACCGCCATGAGTTCGAGATATTCCGAGCTTGGGTATAAGTCAAAGGAGTGTTCTGCGTATACTGCACGGCACAAATTCATCTACCACGTTAGCCTGCACCAGCAATTGGTGAAAATGATTATGAACAACATGTGCAATTCTGTAGATTTGCTCTAATGTCACTGAGAGACGACAAAATTCCCTAAACAAATACTTTTCACCGATAAACGACATTCACAAATCACGCATCAGTGCTTACGGAACATGCACTTTGGGACGGAGGGAAGTGGATTCGTCGAGTGGAGTATCAGCGGGGAGTGTGAACGTCTTGTGGGATCCTTGATATTTTATCGTCGGTCCATCTTCATTGAGGAAACATGACGGTCAATTTATTCAAATTTCCCTCAAAGAGACCTTGCCAACGCTGCTGAGAAATGCCTGGGTTGCGTCTTGATGGGGTATCAGCACGACGGTTGCATTTACATTCTGCTATTGTCGGGGCAAATTCTAAAAAAAATTTATGCAGGTCGTGGATAGAGAGGTGGTGTGGAAAATGGCCTCCACGCTCCCTGATCTCCACCACTCGATGTTTTCCTCTGGGAACTTTGAAGAACTTGTCTATCAAACGTTCCTACGACTCCCGAAGACATGAAGAGGCGTATAAAAAAGCTTGCGTCCACATCAAGCAGAGACGTTCCAATCCGTGCGTCGGACGCTAAAACGAGGTTGCAAATGTGTATGCTGGACGGTGACACTTGGCCATGACGAACAAAATCCCATTATACTATTTTTGGGAAAGTAAATTTTTTTTATCATGTTAATGAACTGTAATGTTATCAATATTTTCTTTAATTGTTTGACTTCCATGTTTGACAAAGAATGAAATGTATTCTTTGTAAATAAAATTTAGAGAATAAAATTTGTTTTGTATTGCACCATAGTAGGCATTTATTGTTGAATTAAGATAATCAGCCAAATTGACACTTTGCTCGGACTCGATCATAAAATGTAAATTTGGTCTTTGGTTTTTTATATTATAAATTGTCTTTTACTAGATTCCTCTTCCTTTAATAATCAATGTATTTTTTCTGAAATATGAGATCTGAAGTAAAAATTCTCAGCACTTAATTTATCTCATTCCCTACCCACTAAAGGACACTATTTTTCACTTGCTTTCCTATTTAGTATGGGACAGAAAAATGTGCAGCTATTATTCGTCACGTTAAATTAATTTAAATTTGTTAAATAAATTCTTTAAAATAAATTTCCTTGCAGGGTTTTTCCAGTTTCATGTCAATATCACTTAACAGGTATGAGTCGATCACTTTTGGCTCGGGAAAGGGGAGTTTGGGCACGGAATGTACAAAATTGAAATCTTAGGCACAAACAAGGTCAGACGCATTTCCAACAAGGAAAACGTCTACGGAACGCGTTCTCCGCGTCCATCCCGTGGTGCTGAAAACCTGCATATTTGCAAAGTCTCTCTTAAATGTTAACAATATCACTATCCTGTATTCCCTCTTTGAGATGATGATGCTGAAATAATGCTGCAATGATGCTGAAAAAATGTATACTTCCCTTAAAAATCAAGTTGTCAATATCTCCAAACTACAACAGTTACAAACCAGAAATTAAGTATGTTATTTCCCAATCATCTACAAGAAATTGCGCAAACTGGTTTCGATACCTCAAACCGTTTCGGAATTTGCTATGGCCAACTAGGTGCCTCACCGTATAATCAGTTTCCTCTTATTTGATAAATATATCGACTTGCAAATTGCTGCATTAAAAAAATATAAAACAAAATAAAAGTTATATTCATACTCGCCATAAAAGATGATTTAGCGCAATTAAATTGGCCACAGAATTTGTTTATAAGCTAAGTGTTTTTAAGCGTAGCAAGAAAAAGCGCAACTTTGGGAGAACTGTTTTTCTGTATGCTTGTGTTAGTGAAAACAAATGGGGTCGTTCTAAGATGTTAATTTCTATAAACAATTACATATATCTCGAGAACGAAATATGATAACACTGATCGAATTGGGGAAATTTTTGTATCGCGTTTAAACGCCACTCAGATGAGACAATAAAAATTTGCAACAATTGAAGAATTATAAACAATTCAACTTTGCAAATCTAAAGGGGAGGTCTCCGATGCCCAAAAGCCGAAAATTGTAATTAACAATTTGCAACAATTATAATTTATAAACAAATTCAAAAGATGCGTTAGAACGGCCGGGAAGGGTCCGCAAATTGTGCCTGAAATGAGCATCTGAAAATTGCACTTCGACTGGATTGCTAAACGTTAGATCAATTGTTGCTAAAATGCTAAATATTTACGGGTCAATTGACAATAATTCTGGACGGAAACCCCGCTGAAAATCTTTTCGTCGTGGCGAACGTGCAGGCACAACTCTCCATCGGTAGGAAATATGACTTATTTCCCCCTCGTACGTAAACAAAACCCGCCCCCCCCCTGAGGCAACGTCCTTCCCCCCCTTGGGATGTT
The DNA here is from genome assembly GCA_964035755.1 of Teleogryllus oceanicus. NCBI lineage: Eukaryota > Metazoa > Arthropoda > Insecta > Orthoptera > Gryllidae > Teleogryllus > Teleogryllus oceanicus. Next base: position 20,316,696 of record CAXIVR010000007.1, on the reverse strand, counting down.
ACCAATCACAGACAACTGTGGTTCTACCTGCTAGCGATTGATCAACGCGTCCCTCCCCCTGCCCTCCCCCAGGCTGAGGGGTGTCTAAGTCTGTCGGCGCGGTGTGGAAGATAGAATTTTGCCGGCCACTTTATCTGAGGGAAAGGGTACATGTATTTTAATGTGAATAATTCATAAAGTGGTTAACGCTTCCATGACAATTTTGAGGAAGGGTCAAATTTTGATTGAAAGTGGAGTTGTAAAACGTGAAACACTTCCAGATGGATTCAAATTAAGTTTTTTCGCATAATATATTCTCAGAGGGAATTATTGCGCTTTGGAGATTCTAATAAAAAACCGCGAAGTAGAAAATTTAGGAACGAAAATGTGAAGAATAGTAATGTACGGATATTCCCTTTCCCTTTTCCGCTTTGCAACCTAGTATGCGCACGCTGCACATATGTGTTAGTTCTCACTTCAACGTAAAATGTTAAGTTAATGTAAATGCAATTAGAACTGAATGTTTCCGGTACACCTTAACAGATGTCAGGATTTGCATTTAAAAGTCTGACAAGGAAATTCCGTCCTGTAATATTTTTAAAGGCTGTGGTACGGGTAAACATTTGCTTATCCATTTATAATTTTTTAATATTTTTTGTTGTAATTTAGATTAGACAATTAAATGTTTACTTAGTCCATGTAGGTCATTTCAAATATTTAATAAATTAAATATGCTACAGTGACTTTTTAATGATTTATACAGTGGCGGAAAAAAGTATTGCAACACCGGGAAGGGCACGAGCAATCAAGTAGGCGATTAGAGACGTTAGGGATGGACGGTTGTAGAAGCCGTCGTTAACATTTCACGGATGACAGACGTCCGGGGACGATTACGTCCATTAGGCAGCGTGACGAAATGACGAACCATGTACGCCGCGAACAATGACGAAATGACGAAGAATGGACGCGCCATGTACTCCGCGGCTTTAAAAGGCGCTGTCCACTGCGAAAAGTCTAGACAGAACTTGGGTTTGCCACGGCGTCGCACACGTTCATGCTTAAGCAATAGGACCACTTTGAGCGGGGTCGGAATGTCGGCCTGCGCGAAGTCGGGTGGTCCTTTCGGCGCATTGCTGACGCCGTGCGCCGTGATGCGACGTCGGTGCTGCGGTGCTGGCAACGATGGGTAGCATTCCCATAGTCGTAGACCCATTTCGGGGCGACCGCGGGGCACTGACGAACATGATGATCGACGAATCTTGGCGGTGTTGGTAGACCGTACGGCCACCCGCGCCGAAATACAGGCACATGTCCCCCAATGTGTCTTCACACCACACGTAACGTTGGGAATCGGTTTCATGCTGCAGGATTACAATCGCGCATACTGCTATCCTGACTGTCACTCACGCCGAACCATCGTCGAGCACGTTTGGCGTGGTTCAATACGGTCAGCTGGGAGACGGAATGGCGTGCAGTGGTGTTCAGTGATAGCAGCTTCTGACTGCACGCCAGTGATGGTCGTGTGCGTGTGCGGCGTCGCACGTGTGTTCGTCCACGTCACGTAGGGAGTGAAGGAGTGCGGTGCCATCAGCTACAACGCGCGTTCGTCTTTGGTCTTCGTGGAGGGATCATTGAACAGCGTTGGATACATCCAACTCGTTGTGCGGCCTGTGCTGATACCTTTCTTGCAACGGTGGTGCGCTGTTCCAGCAGGACAAGGCCCGCCTTTACCCTGCCCACGCTACGCACCACGCTCTCTGCAATGTTCGTCCACTGCCCTGGCCGGCACGCTCGCCGGCTTTGTCCCCGATCGAGCATGTGTGGGGCACGATGAGCCATCGCCTGACCCGTGCTGCGACTCCCCTAACAACTCTGCCTGCTGGGCATGAGGCGGTACCGGAGGCGTGGAACTGTATACCGCAGGACACTATTCACCACCTGGACGTTGGGCCAACCCGCCAGGGCTTCGTACTGATGACTCGTATTGATGCAGCTTTCGATCCATGGTTCTCTGTTGCGACGAGCGAGTCTCCATGTAATGATGTGTTCTGTCTATAGTTCTGTATGATACCACTCTCAGAATATGGTGATGCCCTGTGCAGCCAACTGGCTTTTCCACAGCTTGACAACCATCGCTGGACATTGACCAATCCTGGCGTCGAGAGATCCGCTCTTATCATTGGCTTTGCTCCAAGTTTCAGACACGTCCCTTCCTCCCCGAAGATTTTCCTCCTAGTTATCTAAGGGGGAGCAATTTCTGAGGTCAGTGACGCTGCCTTGCTAACGTGAGCAGGGGGTAACAGGAGAGGAGGGTGAGAGGAGAAGAGGAGGTAACAGGAGAGGCACAGAAACAAACGGATTGTGCGCGGGCGCGAGGATCACTCCGCCAATTGCACTGACGTTGGCCTCAACCCCGTGGACGTGACGAACCAAGGCAGCGGGTCACGGAAGGCATGTGACATTTTTAACGAGTTTTTACCATGAAAATGAAGTCTAATTTATAGTATCTAAATTGTGAGAAATTTGTCAGATTAAATTAATAGTATTGAAAGTTTTGTTTCTTACAACTATTTTAAAATGCTAATGGTTCTAAAGCAAGAACACTAACTATTACATAATAATTTTCGGAAACACAATATAATGCATTTACATAATATCACATTTCCTATCAAGCAAATTGAAATTCATGTTCACGTATTTAAAACTTGTATTTGTCATTACGCCTTTATTAAGGAAATGCAACATACACATTTTATTACGCATTATGAAATGTAATCGCCCATTTTTCTATATGAGCAGGTGCATGCAAACAGTGATTTCGTTAATCAATTAAAAATCACTGCCGGGTGTCCAAGTGATTATCATTGCAAATTGCTATGTTAATATTGTTTAGACTATTTGTAAAATTGATGCAATTTATAGTGATAATCGGTGAAAGGAACAAGGAACCTCTCATTAGAAATATTTCGAAAATATAATTGTCTTATTCTTCATATATTTTCAAAAGTTGCTATTTTTCTGTTACACTGCTGAGAAGATTATATCTATCCTTCCCAGTGATATTTTTATTTATTTATTTATTTAAGGTATATACAGGCAACAGTACAAATCTGATATGGCCTGAATAGGCGCTAACATAATTAATTATTTTCAACATATCACATTGCATATATTAATAGCAAAATTGTAATAATTGATATCATTAATAAATAGCTAATAATATAAATAGCAAATTTTAATTCTTTATTTTGTGAAATCTACACAGTTAAATATTTTCTAAATATTTTGAATAACCACGTAGTAAAAAGAATAAATTTGAAAACCTTAAAATGTTACGAATCAATGTAATTTTCTTAATACGAGCTATTAAGAAAGAAACAAACTTGTTTGAATAAACTTTAAGACATTGAGTATTTAGTTAAAAATTTCAATTCCGGACAATTTCCAATTAAAATATTTAAGCGAAACACAGTGTTTCGAATCGTATTATCTTTCCAATTTATGTTAGGTTTTGAATGACCCTAGAAATAGTTTCTGAGTGTTTAGTTCGATCTAGAGCTTCCTGCAATTCAAACATCCGAAACCTTGACAGGTTATCGATATTAGTAGAACGGTTTTATTACAGGAACACACTGTCCTTGTTTTCTAACGATTAATTGTGAAATAATTTTAGCCATTGTAAGATATACATGACAAATAATTTGTGCTCGTAAGATCCTAATACTTGAATGCAACGAACCTGAAAATACATTTGGTTTTAGATCAACGGAAAACACAAGAGATTCAATGAGATCCAAGTTCTCAAATCTGAAAACTAAACTACAGTCTTATTATTTTACGAAATGAAACTTCATACCTTCTTTAATAATATAAAAGAACTGTATGTCTCAAATATCTTGTCAATTACATAGTGCAATATTATTCGCAAAATTTTCTGAAAATTTGTATAAAAGTCAGTTAAATATTTTTATTATTACAAGATTAAAAGAGTAAAACAGTAAAATGACTAATTTTAAAATGAAATAAATGACAAAGACAGTGTTACATCAAAACGCAAATTTAGTTATAAAAGGCATGTTAAAATCATCCCTTCACGCGATTAGATTTATAAATCCATAGCTAAGAAAGTTTAAGAGTTTGGAGGACAGCAGCATCTCTTCTATAGTCGACAAGCTATGCCTTCTTCGCTCTTTCATTATCGCAGTGCACAGGAGCATGCTTTACAGTAGGTCTGTTCTTCATTTCTGGGGATAGGGGTGGTAACTGCACGAGATGTCCGTGCGAAGTGGCAGTGCCGATCCGAAGTGAATAACAATTCTGCCTCGGCTAGAGCCTGGATGACTAGACAAGGGTCTTATGATCCTTGTGAGTTTGAAAAGAGTTCTGCCACTCTGCTTGCACTCAAAATGCATCGTTGGATAAAATCTTGGCAGTAAGGTAGATATTACCATAAAGATGTCTTCTGGCTTCCTCGAGGCCAACCACTACCTAGTCAGAGGTTCCCATTGCCACTTATCCCACGTGGCCAGGGACACAGGAAAAACAATTCAAATGATGGAGAATCGCGATATCTTCGATGTATTTGATGTTGGATATAGGATGTCAAAGGTTTACTAGAGAGAAGAGGAAATGGACGACAAGGCGCGCTTCCTGGGTTCGAAGGCCGGGGTTCCGCTCGGACATAGATGTGTGTTCGTGATGTCCTTACGTATTCTCCCTACAGAAAACCCAAACATAAAAATCACAGTGGTCGTTATATAGACTAGTAGTTAAAAGAGACATTAAAATATATACAAAAACAACAATTTCAATTGTCGAAGAAAATTTCACATATTTGAATTCAGACTTCAATAATCATTGCCTAATAAAACTAAGGACTTTCATTCCTGGTAAATAGTATTATAAAATGGAAATTTATTTAATCAAAATGAAATTTTCATATATGGTCTGCTAATTCGATATTATTTATAACTAATATTCAACTCTCTCAGAGATTTCTACAATATGACAATGATATTCATTGTAGTAATACATATTTTATTCACACTTTCTATTTCGTTGGTAAAATAACATATTTATTAAACTGAGTACCACTGAATTTAATAATGTTCTTTCATTACATATTTCCATAGTTTTTAAGCTGAGGAACAGTGACGGAAAATAATTGGCCTAATATTGAGTTAAGACTTTATTAAATATTTTACTATATTTTACATTCTGAATGCGCTACACTAAGAAACAATGATATCAAGTAAAAATAGTATTTAGGTGTTGAAGAAAATTGCTTTTGAAATCACGAACTCCAAAAATATTTCAAAAGACTCATGAACATGTATTTATTTTTCGACTCGTTGTAGGAAAAGGACCTGTGTACGCATGGACGCAAAAATTAAATATTACTGACTTCTAAATCAATGCATTCTTTCAAAATTGATATTATACTAGCAAGTTCATTGGGATTCTAATCCAATGATATTCCAATATTTCTGGAGGGTATGTTACATTATGCTATATTGCATTATTGAAACTTTCTGAAAAACACTCTTTCTTTTTACTTTACACTCTTCATTCAATACACTATACCGTTATTACAAATACTGTAGTAAATGTCACCTTTATTAATATCTCTGGATTTTTCAACATTACAATTACTAATCTGTTTCAAATTTCTATGAACTCTTTACTTTCCTCGGTATAACTAATTCTACAAATGAAGTTATAAAATTGTATAAATGTTTTCCAAATTTAGAAAATTGCTTTGCAGTGACTACAAATTTTCCGTGAACGCATAATCTAAATTTTCTCATATATTGACTGCACTTTTCTTAAGGAGTAGAGAAAGTTACGTAATGCTACGCGAAAATTCAGCGAATTGTCGGCAGAAAAACGCATATTACACCGCCCTTGTGACGAAAAAATGGATAAATCCACTTGCTAAATTTAGAAAAAAAAAATCCTCCAAATCGTGGTGTAGCCAGAATCCATGTTTGTGGGTGGTTGATAGGGAAAATCGACTGACGGTAAAATGTCTGTCCGTCGTCCCTGAACAACGCTAGCAGCTAAACCGTTCACGATTTTCACCAAAATTGATACTCCCAATCGATCTGGCTGATGTCGTAGCGCCTTCAATTTGAAACCGATATTCAATTGGGGAGGGTACTTACATGTAGCCCTGGACATTTTCAAATGTTCAAACAAATGGCTCCATAATTCCTTATTACAAATGTAATAAAATGTAAATGTAATAATTGTGGATATTGGGAAGTGCATTTAAGAATATTGCTAGTCCATGTTCGTTGAAAACTAGATTTTCGTAAGTATTCCTACAAGGAAAATATTGAAATTTGAGATTTTTCCTTCATGAAACTTTTCCTTAAAGATAAGATTTTAAAAAGATCATGTGCAATTTTCGAAACTTTAGTATTTTCCATAAGTTTCGTGAAAATACGGTGAGAAAGTACCGCTGTTTTAGCATCACTAGTATTCTTTAAAACTGTCCTACTTCTAGACATTAGGCTCTTCTCGAATAATTGCAAGTCCTTTCTAGTTTTATTATGACAATGTGGTACTGAAGTATGCATGAAGAAAAGTAAAATGATTGTACTTTCTTTCTATAGAGAAAAGTTCTGCATTCTATTAAATTATAATTATATATTATATATTTTATTATACCTATATTATACATTTTATATTATATATATATCACAATATATTTAAACTTAAAAGAATTGACCTCTGAAAACGAAAAATATATACTGAAACGATTATGTTCTATTTAGCATATGTTTTATTATTTTAACTACTTTCTAAGTGGAACTGAAACACAAATCGCTTTAGCCGAATGGTTAAGTCATGGTACGCTGTCGGCTTGCTAACGTTGTGAGTTCGAATCAGAAGGTGATTTTTTCTTCTGTTACGGATTTCGTAGTAATATGTCCAATATTTTGTAATATTAATTTTGAAAGACTTAGGGCCTAAAGGCCAGGTTTTGTCGTCCATCAGTACGACGACTAGAAGCCTCCGTTCTGTACCAACTGACCGAGGCGCGGGTGGGCCTATTGTCGAGGAACTCTATATATTTTGAAAATTGAAAAAGTTAACTTTCAAGACTACAAAATTGAAAATAGAGATCTTACTGGTTGAAAACTCTTTTCCCAATTCATGTAATAGTATAATATTGCGAGCAGTGACATTAGAGAAGAAAGTATGTGCTGTTGTAGTTCAACTACTTCGTTTTTACATTATAAGCATTATAATTCCTTTTAAGAAGCAATCAATCAACTATTTGCTGATAATTAAATATTGTTAGCATTATATAATTCAAGTTAGGTTCAAAGTTTCATGAATAACGAATGCAAATTTGTCCGAAATTCTCTTAGTTGTGTTAATGGTATTAAAATAACATAGTTACTTGCTTAATACTACGCGTTCTGTATTTCAGACTGTGTTTCACGACGAGTTACAGTTCAGTCTTATCGCGTAATGTGAAGATCACCTTGAAGATATGGGAGGGGGGCAAGATAGCAGTTCGCAGGATAGAAGCTACTTCATGAGCCCTAAACAAAGACATCGAATCGAAATATTTCTAACTAGAATCAACTATAATAGTATCGCGCTGATGATTCCACTTCTTATCAAGAATTTTGAGTTGCTGTAACCTGAAGTAAATGTTGTATATCATAAGAACAATAAATGTCAAGATAGAATTCATTCTACAACACCTCATCGGTGCTGTAAGGTATTGTGTTAGCTCCGTGGATTAAACGGGTAGATAGAGGAATGGACGCATGATCAAATCCTGCTGAATATATATTTTTACCTGATGCCTGGAACACATTAATCCCTATCATCAGAGAGGATTCCAAAATTCTTGCAAGGAGGAACAAACTTGTTTTTGTAAACGATAAATGGATTATATTAAGATTGATGTGCTGGTATCTTGTATTCCAAGCAATGTACGAAATGAAATTGAAGAGATAGCTCAAATATTAGAGTCTCAATTGAATATCATTATCATATTTTATAATCGTTAGAAATAATGAAAAGTCTGTACCAGTTGTATAATCACTAGTAATTTATATTTAACAGTTCTAGAGATAATCAGAATCCTTAACAAGTCTGTGGGTTTATTATAAATTTGCAATAAAGGTAATTTCTTCGTTCTTTATTAATTGAGAAAGAATATGTCTTTTTACAGTTTAACAAAGTTCCTTAGAGACTATTACAACTCATTAAAATATCATTTTGTGTTGTGCCTTGTGATAAATGCTAACAGAACGCATCCCTTAATTGTTTGTAACAATTGATAATTTATTTCTTTATGGTCTTCTAAAATTTAATGAAGTCTTCGGTAGGTGGAGCCACATTTCAAAATCTATAACTCCAAAACATAATAAAGTACGACTTGACTGTCATGTGAAAGAAATCAATATTTTTTATTATTACTCCATTTTAAATAAACAATGTTTTGATACGGCTTATCTTTAGTGCGGGTAGACTGAGACTAAGTGGTGACATTCAATCAGTCCCAATTTTTACAAAGAAATAAGAATTTTAATTATTTAATTATATCCAATGATTATTCGCATGCTTGTGAGGTGATCCAATGCACAAATCACCTGTCATTTAGTCTCAATATAGGAAAACAAGAGGATGCAATTTCGATCTCAAAATGTCTGGGATAATGTCGTTCTTTAAATCTAAATATTAAATTTATTATAAAATCTATAAAATGATAACGAGTTAGATAAATAAATATATTATCATGTATTGTTAAAACATCAGTTGCCCTAATATTGCATTTTCCAGAAATTGTACTGCTTGAGAACGAATATTGTAATATTCCATGATTCCCCCCAAGAATAAGGCACAAGTCAAAGAATAAATAGAAAATGCATAACATTAACATGAACTGTAAAAACAGATGAAGGCGATGTCGAGGATAGTTTTGAGAAGTAAACGGAAAACGCGACAAATTCTACAATTGGGACAAGATAGGGCAGTAGCGTTCTATGGCGAAGTCGTTTGCAAGTTATTTCAAGAAATCGCATCACGCGTTCGAAGATATGAACATTTTGTATAGTATAAATTCCAGCTTGTAAACAGACATGATAGCCATTGTTGTGCTTTAGGTTCAGTAAATCAAAAGGTGTTTGTGGCGAAAATTAGAGAACGCGGAACAATACAAACAAAACTTTAAGAACCAACAGAATAAATCATTTAGAAAATTATGGTAACAGTCGCAACGTTGGGAAACTTCGAGGCTACGCCAGAACAGAAAATGTAATTAAATGATGTAATATTTTGTAGGAGAAGCAAAGCGATCGTGTGATGTTAAAAGAAAAAGAGCTGACGATCCGGACACAACAATGACGAGAGCGCGTCGAAGTAGCTTGAATATCGGATGCAGTTGAAACGCTCCGCAAAAATTTTATTTTAATAGAAAATTGCGTTCAGTTGTGAATAGAGTGAAATATATCGTGTTAGTAACTGTCGAGTTAATGGAAAGATAAAACGTGGAAGAGATATTTATATATTTCACAAAACAGCGTTCGGGAACACTGTCGCCATATTGTCGGTCCAGTTAACAAAAAACTAGTATAATAATTAGTGAGTAGTTTTAATCAGGATATTCTTCATTTAAAGTAAATTTGTCGTTAACAAACGTGTGAAATGGACGGATGCTGTGGGAGATGAATTAATGGATGCCAGTGTATACTACGGAGGTGACATGGAACAATGGCAGTACGGATGGATTTCTAGAAGGAAAGTGTATACTGCGTCATTTAATAGTTCAGATAAATGGGAAGAAAAACAGACTAGGTTTAATGTACAAGACCAAGTTTTGCGAAATAATTAGGCTATATTCAGACAGAATAGGGGATGCGATTCAAGTGTGAATGATTTGTTATTTTTTTGTCGATGTGTAAATAGTAAGTGTGAATGTGATTTTATGTATTTAGTATTGTGTTTTGTTGTTTATTGTATCATTGTGTATGTTTTGTGTTATGTTCCAGCGGATGTGGAGAGAGTGAAAACCAGAAGGAATAAATAATGCCGGACGTATTTGGTTGACAGTAGCTATATGATATGATTTCGTGATTTTGTATTAAACAGTGACCTGCACTAAGTGTCCAAGTATCTCGTTAGGCTCCTGTACAGGCAACCACAGCCTCACGCTCAATAGTTTATAACATTGAAGGGTAGCTAAGTAACAGGCACAGTTTTAGATAAAGGAGGCAAAAGTTAGAGGGCATAAATTTGTATAGATTTATATAGGTAGAGATTCAAGGTATAGTCTTTATTTCATATTGTCGCGCAACGTGGTGAGGTTACATACAGATTTGGATAAGTAGGCAAGACGTTCCATTACATAATTGGCGCCAATGTGGTCGTGTAGGACGAATACTGGGACACTACAATAGTACGCAAGTGGGCTAGTGAAAATGTCAAACTAATTGTAAGTAAAACATAGTACAATTCAAAATGGAGACGTAGTGGCAAAATGTTAAGTACACGGATGCGTCGGATTCAGAAACAATTTCCGCTCGCGATGAGGATAAGAGGCCAACATCAGAGGAATTAGAATTAGAAGGGAGGGAATATTGCGACAGATAGCAAGGTGCAAATATGAGCCAGGAAGCTGCAGGTGAAATTGTTCCGAGGTGCAGTGCATCGGAACCCACTCTGTCGATGTTATTCGGTTAATGCAGGAAATGAGAAGTGATAGTGGGTAGAAAACAACTTGCAAGAAATGAGAAGTGATATGGAGGTTGGAAAACAACTTGCAAAAACAGATAGAGAATAAATTTGAGGAAGTTGTAGAGCAGAATAGAAGTATCAATGCGCGCTAAACACATTGCAGAATGAGGTGCAAGTCGCAGTGTCGAAAATTCAAGACGAAGTGAGCGCATTTAAGTAGAGACAATTGCCTGTTCACTAGGTTAGAACAAACGGAAAACGGTGCAAGAGACGTCAGAAACTCTTGCAGTTCAAGAGGTGTTCAACCAGCAGCTCAGTACAGGTGTAGGCGAAATTCAATCGACTGTGGCACTTTACACAATCGGTAGGCTGCAAGAAACGCGATTGTCAGAAATCGACAGGAATGTGCAAGACTTCAGGAAGTAGACAGCAAGACTGCGTAGGTCGTGTCGAGGAATCGATCAGTAAAATCGATAGGAATATTAAACGGCTGTTCAGGAGAATTGATAGTCGGAAATTGGCAGAGGTAGATCGACAAAGGAAGTCGATAAAGAAATTATGAACAAATTGCTGACCTCGAACAGCAGGTGTATGCAGCGCGACGATTGAATGGCAATGGTTACGCGATAGGGCATGCAACGTTGCGAATTATCTACGTTTCACGGGAGAGCGAGAATAACCATATCGTTCTGACGGCACTCGAGAACTACTTTAGTAATAACATTCCGGAAGGAATGAAATTGAGGTTTGTCGAGAAGCCCTTAGTCAAAGGCGCAGCATTGGTGGAGCATTAACACCAACACCGCAAATTTATGGGGAATGGCGCGAGAAATTTTTAGAAAGGTATTGAACCAACACCACCGATTCGAGTTAAAATACCGTTGATGTCGGAACGATATCGAAAGGAGACCTGAAACCATGAGCGACTTTGTCACTGTAAAGTCAGCGTTTAAAGTATGTACAGATTTCAACCTAGCCGAAGTTATTCGAATTTGATTCGACAAATGCCGAGTGGAATGGAAACTTACTATGGAATAATATGCCGAAACCAGAGGCATTGATAGAGAGAGGTCGGTTCGAGCAGGCGAACGACGACAATGAACGGACGGGCGTGACGGGAAGGCTCCGAATCCGGAACGGAAATGGTAACCACCGATCAACGGAGGCGATATCGGCAAGATAATGTGCGCAGTAGAGGTGCGCAAAGAGAAGCCTCGAGGGAGGAAGAGAAGGGCAAGACGGCAGGCGAGCAAAATCAAAGCCGAAGGACGCGAACGAGCAGGCGCGGAACGAATGGAACAAGAGGTCCGGGATCATAACCGCGAAGGCGGAAGGAGCGCAAGGCCGATGGGAATCGAGTACTAGGAAGGAACTAAACACGTTTGGGGCGAAAAGGTGGGTCGAACCAACGAGACGAAAGAAATATCGTAACGATTGAGGCCATAGCGAGTATTGTCGTTGAGGTGACGAATTGCTGAGAGAAGAAACAACGGAAGGCGCAGGGCCGAGCAAATGCTTGATTTTGGCGCAGGTGCTACGAGAAGTTCAGGCCTAGTAGATACGGGCAGCAGTATTAGTGCAGTGTCGGAGGAATTTTGTAAGAAGGTGCAAAGGAAGGGCACATGTTGATTGAATTACCGACGCGGAAGCTTCGCGTGATCATGGCGAATAGGAAGGCAGTAACACTACAGGAAACAAATCTGGTTGAGAGATTTGGGAGAAGTAACGATCGAGGTAGCAGCAATCGTTGTCCGGGGCTGATCCGTGACGTCATCGTGGGATGGACGCACTGATGCTTGTCGCCGTCGGACGTAGGAGCAAGGAAGATAATGCTCAAGTCGAGGTTCTATTGAAAGTAGGTCAGTGGTCGCTGAACTTGATGGGGCGGAGGCGAAGAGACGAACGCAAGCTAGTATGGAAGAAATTTCCAAAATGTAGAAAGGGCTCGGAAGAGGTCATCGATCAGGAAGGCTGTCCGGTAAGAGTTCGTCAACTGTTAAGAGAATTTATTAGTGTTTTGGGAGTCGTCAGAGCCGGTGAAGGCTATAAGTCTAAGCTGCAGTTGAAGATCGACGCCGTTCTCTACGAAACAATATCCGTACCACAATGTACCATGAGCAGGTGCGCCAACTTATTAAGGAAATGGAGCAGAAGGGCGTTGTCCGAAAGCAATAACCCGTATATAAGTCCGTTGGTCGTAGTGGTGAAGAAAAATGGAAGCATTCGTCTGTGTCTAGACGCGAGAAGACTCAACATGGTCACAATTCCACGGTATGAAACGCCACCAACTGTAAATGAAATGGTGATGAAGTTAGGAGCCAAAATCTTCAGCGCGTTAGATTTTCATCCGCGTACTGGCAGATCGAGGTAGAAGTAGAGCCAACAATACATCAGCTTCAAATTTGAAGGGACGGTATTCATTTACGACTGCCGTTCGATTGAAAATTCTGAGCAGCGCTAATCCGATATTTGAACGATGTAATCCCGGTTGAGTTGAAGAGCACTATGGTGATGTACGTTGACGATATTATTTTGTTTTCAGGATTTGGAATCGCACCTGAGAAATTTGAGGAAATTATTAGAGATTTTCGAGAGTTCAACTTGAAATTGAATTTAGAGAAATGCGAGTTTTGTCGTCAGCAAGTGCAATTCATGGGCACGAAATCAAGTGCGGGGATGAAGATGCAGGAAATAAAAGGGAGATAATTGAAATTACCACCACCCAAAATGTCGAGGATTCAAGAATATTTGAATATGTAACTATTACGCGCGATTCGTAAAGAATTACTCGCAAAAGGATACCACTGTTGCACTTGTTAGGAAAGGAAGCAATGGCTGGACGCACAATGCCAGGAAGCATTCGAGGAGTGCTGAGCGCTTCTGAACGCATATAGTACAATATCCGGATTTTCGACGTAGAATGTACGTACAGACGGACAGCAGTGGATTCGCTCTAGGGCTAAATGCTGTTCCAACTGGGCGAATGTGCGAAACAACAGATGAGTGCTTGGACAGTCGCACTAAAGGAAGGAAATGAATTGGCGCGACAGAGTTGAAGCTCTTGCATGTGGCGACCAAGTTCAGAACATTGCTAGTAGGGCCCATTTACCATAATTACGGACCATAAGGCACTAATATTTTTGATGAGAAGCCACAGCATAATGACAAACTGTTACGTGGACTTTGTGGTTGCAACAGTTTCATTGAGATCGAATATTGCAGAAGGCGAAAGAACCTGTTGCCAGATTACTTGTCAAGAATCAAGGTGAAGAGAAAGGAGACCTGGATAGTGATGGCAGTCATTCGGTAGAGAAATTAGCCCGCGATGGACGACAAGAGCAATTATCAATATGCAACAGCGAAACGTGTTCGTGCAGGAAATATGCAAGTTGATTGATGGCCAGCCAGTACGATAGAAGGCGAATCCGCAAGAGAAAGACAAGGACGCAAGTAATTGGAAGATTATGAAGGAATCTTAAGAAAAATTGGTGGCCTGAAGAAGTTCCGAATATGGATACTGAAGAAAGTCGAAGGAATTGGCACGTCCACACATGAACATTATGGGCATTTGGAGGTGGGAAATCGCACAATCTTATCAGATACTGTTACTGGCCGAATATGGGAAGAGAGGTGCGACAAATAGCGAGTTCCTGTGACGTCTGTCAAGACGAAACAGCGAACAGACGCTGCGAAGGTGAATGGAGCCGATTTTACCGCAGAGGCCAGGAATTGTATGCGTGGATTTATAGGGCCGTTCGAAGACCAAGTTTGAAACCAGCACTAATGGTAATAGATGTTTTCTAAGTTTGTGCAGATATTCCGATAAGAGCCCAGTGCCGCCAACTGTATACGGCAAGTGAAGGATTTATAGAAATGTGTGGGAAGCCGACTAAGATATTGAGCGACGAGGTACGCAGTTCACCAGCGGAAGATGGAGAGAAGAGATGGAAACGTTAGGGTTTCCGTCCATCTCACGGCAGTGCGACATCCAAGAGCAACCAAGCGAACGAGTGATGAGGATTGTCACGTTTGTTTCGTATATGTCGCGGAAAATCACCGAGCGTGGTTCGAAGCCGTTCCGGTGCTGAACGAAGTAATTAAATGCATACCACCTCAAGTATCAATGTAACACCAGGAGGTGCACTGGTGCCGAGAAGAGGCCATTCGATGACGTGAAATACCACCGAAATCGGCGGTTTAGAACAAGTGACTACCGATCAGAAGATAGTATGACCAGTTGCGAAGTCGCAAAGCAGCGTAGCAAGGCTCAGAAACATTTCTGTCGGGGACAATTTTTGTAGGACAGGTTTTAGTCCGCTCGCTCCTCGTCCTCATCCGATCAGAAATTGTTTAAGAAATTCTTCGATATACGACGGTCCGTATACTATCACAAGGTACTCAATAACAATAATGTTGTAATAGCAGATCGAGGACAGGAAATAGGTGTCCAAAACTCATTTAATGTTAAATTATACAAGAAGCCGAGTCTGTAAGGTTATGTGGTGAGAAAGGAGTTTGTAATGTAGTAATATGTAGAATAGATTATAAGCAAGAAAGCAAGATTGTTTAGGGTAAGATTTAGTTCTAAGTAATGCGAGGTACACTCACAAGACCGTAGAAGTAGCAGGTGTAGGAGTGACAGGTGCCGGATAGACGACGGTAGAGCGTACGACTTAATGCAGTGCCACTGCAAACATTAGAGGTGTCCGTCGCAACAGCAGTAAACGGTAGTGTTGTGTACTTCAGAGACGCATTGTTAGTGCAAGATCAAGTTCACCAACACAGGCAACGATGGCCGTTGAACTGTAACAGGTGCCGAGTGGAAGAGGATACGTGGTAAAGAACGGACCAACAATGTAATGCTAGATGTAGACTCATCATGACGTGTCATATCTGAGCGACATCTTAGGCGGGGAGATGTAATATTCCAGATTCCCCCAAGAATAAGGCACAAGTCAAAGAATAAATAGAAATGCATAACATTAACATGAACTGTAAAACAGATGAACGATGTCGCGAGCGATAGTTTTAAAGTAAACGAAAAGCGACAAATTACAATTGGGACAAGATAGGGCAGTAGCGTTCATGTAGCGAAGTCGTTTGCAAGTTATTTGAAGGAAATCGCATCACGCGTCTGAAAGATATGAACATTTTGTATAGTATAAATTCCAGCTTGTAAACAGACATGATAGCCATTGTTGTGCTTTAAGGTTCAGTAAATCAAAAGGTGTTTGTAGAAAATTAGAGAAACGCTGAAGCAATACAAACAAAACTTTAAGAACAACAGAATAAATCATTTAGAAAATTATGGTAACAGTCGCAACGTTGGAAACTGAGGCTACGCCAGAACAGAAAATGTGAATTAAATTAAATGATGTAATATTTTGTAGGAGAAGCAACAGCGATCGTGTGATGTTAAAAGAAAAAGAGCTGACGATCCGACACAACAATGACGAGGAGCGGTCGAAGTAGCTTGAATACGGATGCATGTTGAACGCTCCCAAAAATTTTTATTTTAATAGAAAATTGCGTTCAGTTTGTGAATAGAGTGAAATATATCGTGTTTAGTAACTGTCGAGTTAATGGAAAGATAAAACGTGAAGAGATATTTATATATTTCACAAAACAGCGTTCGGAACACTGTCGCCATATTGTCGGTCGCAGTTAACAAAACTAGTATAATAATTAGTAGTAGTTTTAATCAGGATATTCTTCATTTAAAGTAATTGTCGTTAACAAACGTGTGAAATGGACGGATGCTGGGAGATGAATTAATGGATGCAGTGTATACTACGAGGTGACATGGAACAATGGCGGTACGCGGATGGCCGATTTCTACGAAAGGAAAGTAGCAATAACTGCGTCATTTAATAGTTCAGATAAATGGGAAGAAAAAACAGATAGGTTTAATGTACAAGACCAAGTTTTGCGAAATAATAAAGGCATATTCGACAGAATAGGGATGCATTCAAGTGTGAATGATTTGTTTTGTTTTTGTCGATTTGTAAATAGTAAGTGTGAATGTGATTTTATGTATTTGGTATTGTGTTTTGTTGTTTATTATGCATTTGTATGTTTTGTTGTTATGTCTCCAGCGGAGTGGAGAGTGAAACCAGAAAGGAATAAATAATGCTGGACGTATTTGGTCTGACAGTAAGCCATATGATATGATTTCGTGATTTTGTATTAAACAGTGACCTACGCCCAAGTGTCCAAGATCTCGTTGGGCCCTGTACGGGCCAAACAGCCCAGCTCAATAGTTTTATAACATTGAAGGAGAAGCAAGTAAGGGCAGTTTTAAAAAAGGAGGAAAAAAGTTAGCGGGGCATAAATTTGTATAGATTTTAAAAGAGTAGAGAGATTCGGTAAAATTGTTTTATTTATATTGTCCGAACGGGGTGGGTTACATACAGTTTTGGGGAAAGAAAGGTTCCATTAAATATGTTTAGAGAATATGATTTCATTAGTCAAATGTTACCCCGAAAAAAATGAGAAATTAAGAACAAAATTTCGTTTTCGTAGATACATTGGTTGCGGGGATTACTGAGAGACAATAACTCTTTTGTAGCTGAAACGTTTGACAGGGGTTTAAAGGGAGGATTGAGGATCGATTTCCCCGGGAGCCTTTTTTCTGTTCCGGTTCTGTTTTACCTAAGTCTGAAAATTTAAAAGATAAGTATGTTTAGGGAAAATACTTGTATTTATTTATTGCTTATAAGATCTTTGAACTTTTATACTATATAATTTTAATTAGTTTGATCCCGCTTTATTAAAAATATTTATACAAATTTTATTTTTTTAAAATTTTAGTTAGTAAGAATTTAACCAACCCCCTTGGGAAAAGATAGTGAACTTTTAATACATTTTATTCACTTCCAAAAGTTTGTCAAATTTATTTTTTGGGAAATGAAAAGGGGGAAATGTTTATCCGTTCGGTGATATCCATTTGTGACCGAAAACCCGTTTTAAAAAGAGAACAAAAGATGAATTTCCCTTTCGACAGGAACAAACCCCGCACTTTCGATTTACGACCAGTTGCTCTGACCACTGAGCTTAAAAAAATGCGTTTTACATTTGGGGTTTTTCCACCCACGCATTTGATATTTGTCACCCCAATTTTAAATTTGGGTCAAAGAGGGAAGGTTTGGGCATTTAAGAATTGATATCAAAGGTGACTTTTCCCAACGTCGTGCCCAGATTTTTGACAAAAGTTTTTTTTTTGATTACATAAATACACTCATTTTGCAATATGAATCATTTATGTAAAAATAAAATCACCTTAAAAAGACAACGTAATGCAGAAATTCTCAGTACTGTTTTTTTGTATCTCACCTTTGGAACTGCTGTAATACGTTTAGATGGATTTTGAACTATGATAATTCGTTATCTCAGCACAAAACAAAACTTGTACTTATCGTTTTACTTTCTCGTATACGCACGAATATACGTAGTATATTCGTATGTGACGTATATACGTAGTATATTCGTGCGTATACGTAGTATAGAGAAAGTTATGTAATACAGCGGAAAATCGATTTCGCGATTAAACGGTAATACACGTTTTGAGTCGAAAAGCGGTTTTATCCAAACTGTCCGTCCATCCGTTCATGATCACTACTAGCGCCAAAAACCACACGTACGATCCTTTCCAAATTGAAGAAACTCCTGTTTTTCTGGCTGTAGTTGAAGCTTGAAATTTTGAAAAATCTTGAAATTTGGGGTACTTTACATGAAGCCTTGGGACATTTTCAAAATTTTTAAAAAACGGCCTAATTTTCTGGTAAGAATAGAGTAAAATACACTTAGAAGGATGACATAGTTCCAATTTTCATGGTTAACTCTGAATTTTCGAAAATTTTAAAGTTTGAACATTTTGGGGCGTCATCCTACAACTACAAAATTGAAAACAGATTTGTCTTTCAAATGAAATATGTTGTCCATAATTCGTTCTGCATAACAATCATGTAGGCTTTCTTGAAATGATGGCATTTTTCGTGCAAAAGTGCAAGCAATATTTACAATTTTAAAGAATTGTTGAAATGCAAAACTGCAATAAAACCCTGTTTTTTTTTTCTTACTATTAAAATTGTTTAAAAACCCTGATTTGCGAAATCGTATTTTTTACTGTTTCTTTCGTTGCAAGCAACATTCCTGTCTTCAGCTAGCAAAACTCAACAAGTATCACTCGTCAACACATCCAATTATGTAAAGCATTGTATAAGTGACTGCGGGGAGTGACGTCATGTAGTTCAGGTGCTTGTTTGAAGAACTGGAAGACTCGAGTTCACGTCCTGGCCTGTTCATGCAACTTTTTATTTTTGACTATGTGTGAGATTTTAATTAATACTTTTCCTTTTCAATAATTTAAGGTATGCATTTACGGTTGTCGTTTGAGAGTTTTCAAAAACGAATGAAGTGTTAATAGTGTAACATTTGTTATATATTAAGAAAACATTACCAATAACACGAGAAAATAAGAGTTTATTTTTATATAAATGTGAGTAGATGAACAAAAAGATAATAACTGCGTAATGATAGTTTTTTTTTCTTGAAGTCAATAAATGTTTCTTAGATTCTAGTAATTACTTGCAGCAAATGAATTCTGAATGTCGGGCCGTGTCGAAACTTGTTCTAGCCCAACGTTATCACGTCTAATAATCTCACCTTGGGCAGAGGCGATAAGGGTTGAGCGTCAGGCTAGAACCGAAGCGCAAAAATTACATAGTACTGAACTGAAACATTCTTAAGTAGAATTAACTATTTTATAGTGCCGCGTAGATTTCTTTGCTTTCTTATTGTCTCTTAGAGGTAATTTATTTAATATTTAAATTGCAGAAGTGCGGAAAAGCAATGAGTTTGAAGACAAATTCGTAAGATTCTTAATTGAGTAAGTTCACGGAAATGCTTACGTACGTCTGCGTTGGTAGCGCAATCGCTTAGGTGCGTGGCTTCACAATAGAGGAACCCGTGTTCAAATCCCGTACGATATCAGCGGTTTTTTACTTGACGAGCAATGAAAATAAATTCCTAATAACGATGTCGAGAATGTTCTAAACATTCCCTTTTTCTTTGCAAGAATATACCTTTACAAAACTGCGGAAAGAATTTGATGTACTTTCGATTACTGGTCGTTTACAGATCATTCACTACTCCATATTTTCCTGTTCATGGCCGTTTTGGTTTTACATTGGTACGTTCGTTTCTTCCCAATCCCTAATACGAGTATTACGTCCTTTGTAATTAACTTATTTATTTGTGTCTCACTGTTCTTTGTCAAGTTTTCTAGCTGAAATTTTTCTTTGCTTTAAAAATTAAGAAATGCTTACACTGCTACTACCAAAATATGAAGAACTAGAGGTGCTACAGAATGGGACACAGACTTTCCGTAGCAAATGTTTATAATTTCTTGTGTGGACTGGTTTTAAGGTTCTTGCAACTCCTATAAGGTTCTTGCGTTCTCTGCCAGCTGACATCTATCGCCGCACAAAATACATTTTTGACATTTTCTCAACTTTCGGTTCAAAATAGCTCTTTTCACAGGAATCTATTGAAAAACTTCTCAAAGTCATTTGAAGCACTTCTACTCACAAGTTAAATAATCTATACAAATCTATTAAAATGCTCATATTAATGAGAGATATTTCAAAAATTACATTTGTGTAATTTTAGAAAACAATAGAATAGAGCAATATCTCTTTATGTCATCGGATAGGCTGCATTTGGCATTACCTCCAACCAAAAATTTAAAAAAAAAATTTGGAGCTGTTTTTGAGAAAATCTTGTTTATGTAAATTTTAAAATTGAAAATATTGCACGCCATATTGTGCGAAAAAAACGAAAACTTTTAATAAAATTGCATGACCTTATTAAAAGATCTAATTATAAGCAAACATTTCATTTAAGCAAAAATCTCTATCTTTAATTTTGTAGTTGTAGTAAGTTTTTAATTAATTTAGTTAATTTTGTAGTTGACGCCGCAAAATATTCAAATTTTAGCGATTTTCAAAATTCGAGTAACGGAAATTGGACATATTCTACCTTTATAAGGTATTTTACTATAGAGTAAACAGTCCTACAAGAAATTTAAGAAAAATTTGGAGCCGTTTTTGAAAAAATTTAAAATGTCCGGAAGGCTGGAAATAGTCCCCAAAAATTAATGAATGTTTTTCAAAATCGCATAGCTTCAGCTCAGGCGAAAACGACGGGGGTTTCTTCAATTTGGAAAATCGTATGCATGGTTTAGGCGCTAGAGTTGTATCAGACGGACAGACAGAATTTTGTTCCAATTAGTTTTTGGCATCACGGATCCAAAAAACTGAATTATGACACCGCGTGTTAGAGGACTTTTTCTTAATTTAGCAACTTTTTGATTCAGTTTTTCGTCACCAGAGCGCGGCAATGATTTTTTCGCAGAAAATCCCAGTTTTTTCGCGCAGATTATATAACTTTTCTCTATACTACGTATATTCTCTGTATATACGTAAGATACAGAATGTAATATGTAAAGGGTTTTTAACATGCGTCACGCAGATAAATTTTAAGGAATAAGTTTGAGTTGAAAAATAATTCTTGGTTTTAAAACCATGTATTTATAATAAAATATTCGATTATTAGTTGAAGAATATGTTTATCATGCCCATTTGCTAACATTCTGAAAGGCTACATTGTTGTGAATGATATTGATTAAAAACAAGTCCATTATTAAATATTCTTTCAATCATTCATTCAAGAGTATGCTACAACTATTTTACTAAACCACCCCAACCATGGATCCAAAATAAAAGACTAGGGTCACGTGCCTTCTCTTCATCCTAGAAAATATTCGTTTCCCCTCATAATGAACTAGTGGTAAACTAGTAATGAAGATGAAGATAAGTATCTTATATTTATAAATATTATTTCATCAGAAACAGTTCTTACCCTTTTTAACTTGACGTTGAAATACTTGTTTCATTATTTTAGGAGACACCTAATAAGTCATGCAAGATGGTAAAACAAAATGTTGAAAGGTTTATTAGTGCATAATCCAAATAACTAAAACATGTTGGTGGATATCGTTTAAGACTTCGAGAACAGCTGCAAAACCTTTGAATTCATATGGATTTCCCGTTTTTTGGAGTCAGGTATCACTGAAAAATAGGTAGAAAAATAATTTTTTTTTGACTGTAACATTTAATCCAGAAATTAATAAAACATAAAAATGGAGACCAAAATAAATAATGTAAAGTCAAGACACATGGTTGTAGGGAAATCTGATATGATCTAGAACAGAAATAGGTATATTTCCAGTAGGAAAGGAATTTAAATATATCGGAGTGATTATTAGAAGGGGATCTAATAATATTGACTTTATTAAAAATAAGTTAGAAGGGCCAATTATTAGTAGACTTCATAATATTTTATAAAACAAAAATTTTCGGAAAGAAAACTAAGAGACAATATACAAGACAATGGTGGAGAGCAGTGTTACGTATGAACGGAAATTAGAATTAAAAATGATGCAATAAACTCTCGGTTAAATGCTATGAAAAGGGAATTTGAGACGATGTTGTCAGTATACTGTTTGATAAAATACTAAACGAAGAGATTAGACAGATAAAAAATGATTGAGAAAAGGGATCGAAAATGTAGAACCCAAACAACTCCAATGGTATGTGCAGAATGCATGCTGACAGAATATCAAAAATTATCTTTAGGAATCTTTCGAAAGAAAAAAACGAGAAAGGCCAAGGAAATCTTGTAAGTACGTCACGATTTGACAATGAAGGCAGAAGAATAGAGGAAGATGCCTGACGGAATAAAAACTTTGGGTGTGTAGTTTTGCGAAAACGGTCATTAGAACGTAAAATACTCGCTTAAGAATTAATAATAATTACCTTAAACCTGAAGGGGAAGATCCCGGGATGAAGAAGCCTGTTATTATGTGCTGGCAGAAGGGGCAAGATCTGTTAAGATCTTCCCGGGAATACCAAACCAAACCCAGTTACGTTCTTATTTGAAAAGATTAAATGAAAACAAAGAAAATTTGATTATTTTCTAGAGGAGTCCTTTAGATAACAAATATCGATATTACTTTATTGATTATGATATTTGTAAACTTTGTCCATTTATCGGAATGATCGCTTTTTCAAGGGGAAAACTATTCTTCCGAATTGAAGGTGGGAAAGTAAATATTGTATTTAGGTAAAAAAATGATTGAATTATGTTATCGAAAAATTGACGGGACTGAAGGAAAAGAGAAAACTAGCACAAATAGTAAATTACATTTCGTATGTTGCACCAATGAATAATGTCAATTCCACAATTAAAATCTATTTTTGATTCACCAATAACATATGTGGGGCTCTTTAACTGAAAATCTTTCGCTTTAGGCGATAACATAATTCACCGAAAGTGTTCGGCAGTTTATCGACGAATGACAGAAAATGTAATTAAATAGTCAGTAGGACTTCTGATGCAGTATTCCAAAGGCAGATTTTTTTTAAAAATCCAGACATTTGTTATCATTTCTCTCATGGTATGCAACATGTATTCTCAAGTTAATGTTGAAATATCTAGTATCACTTTAGGAATCAAGACTTGTAAAAGGAACGCAATGGTGACCCTGAAGATTTGGTTACGAACCCAGCGCAGATTTCTCCTTCTTCCTGACTCAGATTAAAGTGGTCGCTGAAGGTGGACCAAATGCCAATGAATTATAAATTTGAGGTTATTTCGTTATTATTTAGATTTTCTTGTAAAATCGTTTTTGCGGAGATATACTATATACGAACACAAACTTTCAATCAATGGGCAGTACATTTAAAACGTTACATTGTAATATAGTAGCAAATGCGTTTCAACAATAAAAATAATGTAGTTATAGTTTTAAAATTCAACCTTAATTCATATTATAGTACTTTAATTAAATTACTTTATAAATATTGATAATTTAAATGAAATTTTTCCCAAATAAAAAATTAATTGCTTATTTTGTTTACAATATTTATTAACAATTCATTAAAAATTATGAATATGCAGTCAATATTACTGAAGATGCGTTAGTGAACACATATCCAATAAATTGGCAATTTTATGAAATGTAAAAATGTATGAAAATAGAGAAAAAATTTTTTTTTGCAAAAAATATTTTTCAGAAGAGGATCCCATTCATTTTCTAACGATTATCGTGACAAGATTTCCAAGTTTGACAAAAAATTTTTAAACATTATTAAAATTACAATTTTGAAATAATTTATGACAGGAGAATTTCTTTGTGATTCTAATGATTAGCAAAACAGTGTTTGCATAGGTCTGCTTATCTAGAAGAAGGGGTGTAAATCCGATGACGTTAAAAAATTTTGGGGCATTGCTCGTCTCGAAAATAAAAAAATCGTAATGTAAAATATACTTGCTATAATAATATAAATATATTAATTTCATTGCGTTGATAGGAAATCATACATAAATACATGTAAGTAATATATTGATATGTGTGTATTTTGTATGTGTGTGTGTGTGTGTGTGTGTGTGTGTGTGTGTGTGTGTTTCCCCCAATGTTCAGCAATAGACGAAAGCTGGTGTTTCTACCTTTGCAAACATTAAGATATTAAAATGTTATATAAGTGTCAAAAAGTCGTTTTTGATTTTCACGCAAAAATACTCAAAGACTAGGTATCATATATGATTTTAATAGTTGCGGTAAAGAACTCCATGTAAAATGCAATCACCTAACGTTAGATTGAAGAGGTAATTAATTGTGATCCCCAAAACAAAAGATCAATAATCATTCATTGCTTACAGCTGCACTTACCAATCATAATGTCTGCTAGAAAATTCATTGGACTAAAGAACTTATATACTTGTTTATTTAGATTTTATATATCAAAACCATTTTATTACAATATTAATGTCCGCGACCATATAGTATTTTTATTTTCATCTGAGAAATTGATGATGAAGATTTCACAAATGAAAGCTGCTATCTCGAAACGTGTTTGTGAAACTGACTCTAAAAAGTATTTCTTTAAGTTATTAATTTTTCTAATAAAATAACTAGGTTAGACAATGCATACAATGCAAATTATTTGCATTTTATATTAAATATTACATATTAAACGACGAAATGTAGACATGGAGCTTAATAGTCGTTGTCCAGTGTTATTTTTTGCAAAACCCGTTTTATAACAGTTTTAAAATATGTTTTTACTGGGAAATTGCATGCCTTTATTTAGTAATTAAATGTATATACAAAAATTTATGTAAAACTGTTGGTTGATTTAATATTTATATTCAAATTTACTATAATATAACTCGCCATCACCGCCATTTTGTAATTCCTAAGATGAATAATCCTGCCTCCTGAAATGAAGCTAAAGTGGATTGGTCAGCCTGATTCGCAGGGCGGGGCAGGGGTCGGAAAATCTGGTAAAGTTCGGCTCAGGACATCGCCCATTTTTTGTGCAAGCGAGGGTACAGAGGAGTAATGTGTACAATGCGTACGGGGTGTTGCAATACTTTTTTCCGCCAGTGTATGTATTTGTTAATAAATGTATGTTACTTCATCTTTTTTGGTACACAAACAATTAATTAATGGAAAAATCAAATCGTGTATTTTTCCATGTATTGTGTGCAATTGATAAAATACGTTCGAGCGCTTTTAAGCGTTGCGCCACAAAAATTGTCTTGCTTATACGTAAAAGGTTCAACCCATCCTTCGTATAAAAAATAAGTATTCTGTTACTATTGCCTCTGCTGCCATGCTGTAAAAATGCTTTTATGCTTAAGCTAACATCGTACGGTGATATTACTGTACACTCGAAGTGATTGAGGCAGTGGAGGCCTACCTACATCCTGTGATTGGTTGGCACTGAAATAAGGAAGTCCTTTCCGGTAAATACAGCAGTACTTACTGATCTTCAATATCCTGTATTTATTCCCTTAATACGCATGCAGGAGGTTCATTTCGGTGGACAAAAAGAAGGGAACGAAATGTTTGTGGACCTTATAACAGTGGGCAATATAAAGTAAACAGTGTGTCCTGGAATGCTAAGAAGGACATTGCGCTACCATGAATTCAAAGCCATGCGATAAAAAGTTTCCAGAGTGACCCGTAGGAATGTTATGTTGCAATATCCGACGATGTGACAATGTTGAATAATGGAGAGAATAATGCAAAGTTCGGCGCTGTATCTATGAATAAAGCTTCTCACTAGCAGGTGTTACATACCACGAGGAGCTCTGGTTTCCTTGCTTTCACTTTTATCATACCAAATGAACATTCTCGTTTCTATTCGTTTAATTTTTATGATCATTACAAATATTTCATTTGTCTATTTATGTAGATATTAAAATCGTTACAATCTTCTGAAACCATATAGAAAAATTAGTTCGGACATCATATCTACCTAGTTTATACGTACGGGTACGATTTTTTTCTTTTTACGTTGAAAAATTCATTATTGAATTTACATTTCGAAAAAAATACGTTTTAAAAAATTACCTTTTATTTGTTATATCATATCATTTACATGAACAGGTCGCTGGAGTTTCCTACCAACATTTTGTTTGCAGATACGCGATTCTCCGCACTGAAATTAAACACCGTCAATTCCCACGCTTTCAGGTGCATTACTGAGGGCAGATAACTGGTTGTGATGAAATCAAAACTAGTTGTTTGGGTCGAATTAGTTCAGTCGGAAAAATAGCTTAATTTTCTACTATGTATAATTTAAATTAGATATCACTTTTAAATTTACTAGGTAGAAATGTAATAACAAATTATGACTTTGTGAATGCATGTTCTCCCTTGAAAATATTTGTAAATGATAAATAATTACATGAATAAAATTTATAATTAGTGTAATATACATGTATGCGAAAATTTTTTGATTTAAAAATTTAAATAATCAGAGATATTTTATTGTAACTTAATTAATTCATAATAATATTTTCAAAAAATCTCAATTCCAAATGAAAACTTTCGTTGCTGTTAACGGATGTATTACACAAATTAATTTTTCATGATCGGCTAGAAATGTAATCAAATAAAAATTTCCAAATTGTGTTTCTTGTTCTTCGAAAAGGCTAAAACCATGAAAAGACTTCAATTACATCCATCACTTTATCTTATTGTCCATCATATTACATAAGTATGATTAAAAAACTGTGGTAAGATGTAAGATATTTTTTTTTAATCTGAAAAGAAATTAGTTCTATAACATGATATAATATTCTTCATTTACTGAACACCGAACTTTTACTACACTACAACTTTCGCAGTATAGAGAAAGCATTGTAATTCTGCGGGAGAAAACGGCGAATTTGCGGCAGAAAAACTCTTATTGCCCGGCCCTGGTAATAAAAGTGGATAAATCTTGAAATATGTTGTAAATTACTTTCACTACACTCTTGGGGGTTTGATGTCGCCCAGGGTCTTGGTAGTGTAGGCAATGCTAGTTAACCTACACCAGTAAGTGCCGAGAAGCCCTCCTGTAATGGCATCGCAACTGTATGGCCGTAATAGCCGCCTGTAATGGGTTTGCCGTTGCGTGGCCGACAAGTCCACTCTCTCACCTCCTCGCGGAGGCCCCTGGTAATGCATCTTGAGGCAACTAGACCTCCAGCTAAAAGGGATGGGTGAAAAGCGAGTCTCCGGCGCCTTAAAACGGGAGCATGTAGCTAAAAGGGAAGGAAATCCCTAACAGAAAAACCATCTCGGGGACCCCACGTCATGGGGGAAGGGGGTCGGGTGTCTGCAGCTCACGACCCCGTCGTGCTCCTCGGAGCGACTGGCAGCGGACACTTTGGACGAAGCCTCGGACGCGGGAGCGAAAGGTGGCGCGCCCCGTGAACAACAGGCCACCATTTATGACGACCCTAGCTTGGAACGGTTCACGATTAGGATTCCCTTCGAGGCAAGTCGCTGGGCATATTCTGCCCAGAAATGGGGTGAAGGCTATATGACCACTGATCTGAATGGTTCGGCATCACGATACTATCCATAGCGATATCCCCCTAATCTTTTCATGCTCCAAATGCAGCAAGAATTACAAAGGTAAGCTCTCCGTTAAATATCAAACTTGGCTGACCTCTTATTTAATGACAATTTATTTAATAGTCGCCAGCTGTTGAAAACAGCACATTGATAACATTAATTTTCGCTACGTAATATGTAGCGAACTGACCATGCATTTGCCTAAGGAGATAATTATGCAAAGCTAACACAAAGCTTCTAAGCTATCGAAATTCAGAAGATTGTCGTCACACTTGAACTTTTCAAATGGACGCACCAGGTTTTTAATGAAAAGGTATCACAACTTTATAGGATCTCAAATCAGGGATATGACAATCAAATAACTTTCAATATAACACATTTATTAGATAAAAATTTTATGATATATTAGTTTTTCTCCTGATGCGCAGGTTGCAAAGCAGCTGCGGGAAAAACAAAGCAGAATTACAATTTACAAGCAAGAATGAAGGACGGTCGAGGCCGTCTCACATAAACAAAGGCGCGCAAAAATGCGCCGACATACAGAATTAATGATTTCAGTCGACTCTTGAAAGAACCCACTTTAGGCGAGGAAGTTGAAAATTGAAACATAAACCTTGTAACAGAAAGGTGAACATCAACTTAGTAGCGCATCTACAACATCGCGCTAGCACATACAGAAATGTCTAGTCTTATAATCTACCTTTGAATGCCCACTTTAGGACGAGGTAGATAGAAACGTATATAAACAAATTTGCTGAAGAAGCCGATTTAGGCCTTCTTTTCAAATAACATTCGTAATAAACAGAACTACGCATGAGCCATGGAACCAACTTTCGTAAGAGTGCATAATACCCAAAATTCTTGGGAAATGGATTTCTTACTATACCTTCGTAACCAGACAAAATAGAATGCAGCAAGTTTACGATACAAGCGAGAGTGGTACATGAGCGCCCGCCCGCTGCTCGCTGAACAAAACTGTTCCTAGACACGAGCGCCGATCAGCGTGCCGCATACAAGGTCAGCACGTGACCCCACCGCTGCGTGCCGGTGATAGCGTAGCCCAGCCGACCTCTCTGCCGGCTGCGGCCGTGACGTTGCAACAAGGGCTGCGGTTCGAGCTACCGCACGGGCCAAGCAAACGCCTTTACGTAGTCTCCCGTGTGCTGAATGCGGCCAAGCGCCGACTTATACAGCGGGAGCACTTTCCATAAATTGCCAAAGCGGCTAAGTGCTGTCTTACTTATGGCAGGAACTGCAACATTAACAACATTCATAAGTAAATACGCAGTGAACATTAGCCGCACCTCCACACCAATCAGAGGTCAGCGACATACATAAACATAACATATGTAGTAAACGAGCTGCAAACAACATAAACATTAGTAAATCATTAACATTTCAAATAAGCAAGTCCAAATCAACACATTAAATACCTTTATGCACTCAATTTCATTAACACATTGTTTGGTTCAAAGGGAACCAACAAAAAAAAACAACAACCATGGCTCAGGCTTTACTGACGAAATGAGAAACAATATTATTTTAGTCTTCATAATTTGATCTGATCTATTGTAAGTAAACTAACATACTATCTCGGCAAGGAAAAAAATTAAAAACACTATTTACAACAAATACTATATACAGATTTGATATACATAACGACTCTGAAGGAGCGGGCTCATGAGAAGAATTAACAAAGCTACGCCACTGGACGCAGCTGAAATAACAAGAGAATGAGAGCGCTGTGCGCGAAAAACGCACGCTTTATATAGGGGTTAGTGAAGGGGAAACAGCCATGAAGGGAGGGGGTTACAACAGTGGGGAGAATGGATCGATAATTTGGAACCTCTTGCCAAAGAATACGTAAGGGAAGGCCTGCAGGGTATGCGACCTCTTGACACCTGTGTGATGCTAGCGAACCCTGTGAGTGTCTGCAAGCACTGTAGGTGCTGCTCAGAATATAGCTTGAAAATATTTCAAATTGACCAGAAAACATCAAATCTGAAGCTACAGAGGTGAATGAGGTGTCAAAAAAGTCCTAAATTTGATGTAGATGCCGGATTTGATAGAAGAATCCGGTAGGACAAGCGGTTCTCTTATAATAAACAAAAACCTGTTTTGAAATGAGAAAATTGTTGCATAAAACATGAATTTTTTCTCAGATCACACTGAGGCAAAACTTAGCTGTTACTAACAAAATCTCAGGTTTTCAAAACCTCTCATGGCCATGAGATCACAGTTCAACTGTAAAGCATTACCTTTAAGAAGTATTAAGGTTAAAAATATTATTCATATGGTACCACTACTAAGCCTAATTATATAAATAAACCTTATAAATAATGGATGTGTTTTCTTCTCAGATGGTCTTCTAGGATGATTGATGGCTTCATTGAAGGCTTCACATCACAAAACACAGTGAACTGTAGGCACTTAAATTTCCAAATTTAACATGCTGGGGGGACTGGAGTGCAGAACAGAGTGCTTTAACCAAGTCACTGGGGAAGGCGCTCGACGCAACCTCTATTACAGGAAACTACGCGTAGAGGGAGATGGCACTCCACACAGGTTATCGGCGTCCTCAGCGAAGGGAGAGGGAGATCTTCGGCAAGGTGCGAGTGATTACACCGCGAAGTTTTCAGTTTGACTATCCGAACTCGATAGTCGCGTCCGGGAAGGATCCAGCACTTTCCCAGAGGCCAGATGAGAGGTGGGAGGTCTTCCACTCTACAATGACCAGCTGTCCCACCTTAGGTCCGGCGCTGTGCGCCACTTGGCCCTGGTCTGCAGCAGGTTTAGATATTCAGCACTCCACCGCTTCCAGAACAGGGACCTTTGTGCCTGTTAAGCCTGGAATACATTTAAAGATTTAGTAATGGTAGGCGGGGGAGGTGGCAGAGCCAAGGTGTTGAGCTGCTTGCCAAGCAAAAAGTGAGCGGGAGTAAGGGCTTCTGTCAAATCTAAGTCATGGAGCATACAGGTTTTTGAATTAAGTATAACCTCTATTCCTTGTTAATAGAGTGGAACATTTTTCAAGTGGCAAGATTGGCATTTGAATTGATTTTTACAACAAGGACTTGATATATTTGAGCATTTTTTGTTCGCTTTAATAAGATGATCAACATAAGGGGAATCCGTACATGAATCTAAATCAGAATTAGAATATGGATCTAATCGAACACTGTGCTTAGACGATACACCTTCCTTTTATAGTTGATGGTTTTGAGAGTTACCTCCACATTTCGATTAACAAGCTTCCTAGCAGAGCTTCTTCTTGAGTGCTGAATATTACAAAATGAAAACTCGTCACTTTGAATTCTTGGGCTTCTAGATTGAACATTGTGTGCCAGATATTTATTGCAATCTAGTCTATCTTTCAGTTTATCACACATATCTGCACCAAAACTTTTTGGTAATGAGTGCTTTTTATATGCTAACCTGATGAACTGGTTCAATCCACTCAGTTCTTTGAAATTTTGATGGTTGTAACAGGACTTGTTAAATGACTTTGTTGACAAAAAGGGCTGATAATTTTCTGGGGAGCACTTTGCTGTTCGTCCTTTGCAACTCTCATGTGACACCATTTTTCCCATTGCCAGAGTTTTCCTTGAATTCCCAGAACTTCCGAAGTTACGCTGTCCGTAACAAAGTTGCAAATACTAGATCGGGCTGAAAACAAGTTTTTCATGGTGCCGGCTACAATGTATCCGAATGCAGTTTCTTTTAATGTCAAGTTCAGGCATTTCTGCAGCGGAATTTTTACTTTACGATCTTAAGAATTCCAAAACACGTCGGCGCCTAACAAGATATCAACTGGCGCCGCTACGTGATATTCAGGGTCCGCAAGCTTTACATTCTCAGGGATTTTCAAGTTAGTGAGATCAAGAGTATGAGTGGGAATATCGGTCGTAATATTCTTTACTACGAGCGCATTCAAACTGAAGTTAAAATTGCTAACGACGGAGGCCATCGACAAGCGAACTGATTTAAAGATTTAGAAGCAGTGCCACGACTCGGTAATGCAAGTTGAAGTAGTGTTAGCTTGTACCTTCAGTTTCTTCATGGCCGATTCCGTAATCAGAGAATGCTGCTACCGCTGTCAGGCGAGGGCTCTGAACTTAACAAACTTATTTTCCGCGTTCTTCACTGATACGCGAACGGTGGACAGCACGGCTTTCGAAGCAAAATTGTGATTAACGTGCGCGCTGACGGTTTCGCACTCTGCGGCCTCGGAGCATTCGTCTTTCACAACTGCCGTTTGTTCCACATTTATTCTCGGACTAAATTCCAGCAAAAGCGCGGGTGTTTGCTATTGCATTTATTACACGACCTCGCCGCATTAAGTGGCAACGCCATGCCTGGGCCTTAAGCACGTAAAACAAAGTCGGTTTTCTTTGACGAATAAGTATCTATCATGTTGACTTTTCAAGAAATAACTTGCACTTTATGAGATTGTGCAAACCTTGCACAAATTACACTCATCACTATGATCAGAAACAAAATTCTTGCTTCTAGGCATTGGCTTGGGCGTGTCCCTTTCCTTACTCTTCTATCGGCAGCCACGTTGGCAAGGCACGTGGCCCTAGCCTCCAAGAACGTATATAAGTTTTCAAGAGTTGATACGCGTGTTTGCACTGAATGGGCTTCCCAGTCTCTATGCGTATTTTCGTCTAACTTTGAAGTAATAAGAAAGACTAGGATAGAATCCCAACATTCTACTGGTTCTTTGAGAACTTTGAGAGCACGAACATTACGTTTGAAGTGATCAACTAACTCAAATAAACGACTAGCTGAGTCTTTAGCAGTCATATTATAATTAAATAAAGATGAAAGTAATTTATGCTGGGAGCTTAGGGTTTTCGTATCTGTTTTTAAGAATGCGAATTGCTCGGCATAACTTCCGACATAGGGCAAGTCGCAATCAGCTTTGCAGCACTACCAGTGAGATAAGATTGTAGAAAGTGCCATTTTTCAATTTCTGGCAGGTCGGGGGAATTATGCACTAAACTTTCGAATAAAGAGAAAAAATGCTCCCACTCGGAATCATTGCCGGAAAATGAAGGAATTCTCAGAACAGTGTAGGCGCGGCCTAGATGAATGTCGTGAATACACGGGCGTTGGAGCGCGGGGTACGCGTCGTTTTCCCATCTGAAGTAAGCACTGGCGTACGCGAGGACGCGGTACTGACAGAAAATGCCTGCCTCGCTTGTTCCAGGCGGAACGGATTGAATCGCGAATGGGGTGCTCTGAGCCGGTACGCCGAGACCAGCCGCGGTCGAGGCCAGGGCTCTAAGACCGGCGGACAACTAAACCGGCTTGCGCTGACAGACGGCCTTCCTGTTTTATATTCTATGCAACTGCGCGGCTCTGGTTATCAAGGGAAATACCATTTTCGAAATCAGTCTTTTTGTTGCCTGGCTCTCCTCACTAGCACGCATCTAATTTTGCTGAACTACGCTGTACTTCTCAAAATCAGATTCTAGTTTCTGAATCCTGTGCGGGATTCGTGTACATTACCGCCTATGTTGAGAAAATTTTCAAAGGTGGTAGACGTCCTTTATAATAGCTCTCTTCTCCGCAACTGGTCGATGCGAGTTAGGCGAGCCTGCAAAGCTTCTTCGTCCGAGTTTCCACAATTTCTCGACAGGAGGTCCGTTAGACATGCGTAAATTTATGAACTGGAAGAAAATAACAAAGAAAAAGCGTTACAAAAGTAACCAGAAGACAAATAAATTAAAGACAAAACACGAGGTGAACTCGTGAAACTGTTACAACGTGGAACAAAATCAGCTGTAAATAAATTAAACTTTAAGCTGAAAGAAAAATACAATTAGTAATAAGTTATTGATTGTTTCATAAAGTTGATCCTTGTGTCCTGTCGCGGTCGCCAGTTTTTGTGTTAATATCAAACTTGGCTGACCCCTTATTTAATGACAATTTATTTAATACGGGCGCCAGCTGTTGAAAACAGCACATTGATAAATTAATTTTCGCTACGTAATATGTAGCGAACTGACCATGCATTTGCCTAAGGAGATAATTATGCAAAGCTAACACAAAAGCTTCTAAGCTATCGAAATTCAGAAGATTGTCGTCACACTTGAACTTTTCAAATGGACGCACCAGGTTTTAATGAAAAGGTATCACAACTTTATAGGATCTCAAATCAGAGATATGACAATCAAATAACTTTCAATATAACACATTTATTAGATAAACAATTTTATATATATTAGTTTTTCCTGATGCGCAGGTTGCAAAGCAGCTGCGGGAAAACAAAGCAGAATTACAATTTACAAGCAAGAATGAAGGACGGTCGAGGCCGTCTCACATAACAAAGGCGCGCAAAAATGCGCTGACATACAGAATTAATGATTTCAGTCGACCCTCTTGAAAGAACCCACTTTAGGCGAGGAAGCTGAAAATTGAAACATAAACCTTGTAACAGAAAGGTGAAATAACTTAGTAGCGCATCTACAACATCGCGCTAGCACATACAGAAATGTTGTCTTATAATCTACCTTTGAATGCCCACTTTAGGACGAGGTAGATAGAAACGTATATAAACAAATTTGCTGAAGAAGCCGTATTTAGGCCTTTTTTCTCAAATAACATCGTAATAAACAGAACTACGCATGAGCTATGGAACCAACTTTCGTAGGAGTGCATAATACCAAAATTCTTGAAATGGATTTACTATACCTTTCGTAACCAGACAACATAGGAATGCAGCAAGTTTACGCATAAGCGAGAGTGGGCGGTACATGAGCGCCCGCCCGCTGCTCGCTGAACAAAACTGTTCCTAGACACGAGCGCCGATCAGCGTGCCGCATACAAGGTCAGCACGTGACCCACCGCTGCGTGCCGGTGACAGCTGTAGCCCAGCCGACCTCTCTGCCGGCTGCGGGCCGTGACGTTGCAACAAGGGCGCGGTTCGAGCTACCGCACGGGCCAAGCAAACGCCTTTACGTAGTCTCCCGTGTGCCGAATGCGCCAAGCGCCGACTTATACCAGCGGGAGCACCTTTCCATAAATTGCCGAAAGCGGCCAAGTGCCGTCTTACTTATGGCAGGAACTGCAACATTAACAACATTCATAAGTAAATACGCAGTGAACATTAGCCGCACCTCCACACCAATCAGAGGTCAGCGACATACATAAACATAACATATGTAGTAAACGAGCTGCAAACAACATAAACATTAGTAAATCATTAACATTTCAAAGTAAGAGTTCCATTTCCAAGTCCAAATCAACACATTAAATACCTTTATGCACTCAATTTCATTAACACATTGTTTGGTCTAAAGGGAACCAACAAAAAAAACAAACAACCATGGCTCAGGCTTTACTGACGAAATGAGAAACAATATTATTTTAGTCTTCATAATTTGATCTGATCTATTGTAAGTAAACTAACATACTATCTCGGCAAGGAAAAAAATTAAAAAACACTATTTACAACAAATACTATATACAGATTTGATATACATAACGACTCTGAAGGAGCGGGCTCATGAGAAGAATTAACAAAGCTACGCCACTGGACGCAGCTGAAATAACAAGAGAATGAGAGCGCTGTGCGCGAAAAACGCACGCTTTATATAGGGTTAGTGAAGGGAAACAGCCATGAAGGAGGGGCAACAGTGGGGAGAATGGATCGATAATTTGGAACCTCTTTGCCAAAGAATACGTAAGGGTAGCGCCTGCAGGGTATGCGACCTCTTGACACCTGTGTGATGCTAGCGAACTCCTGTGAGTGTCTGAAGCACTGTAGGTGCTGCTCAGAATATAGCTTGAAAATATTTCAAATTGACCAGAAACATCAAATCTGAAGCTACAGAGGTGAATGAGGTGTCAAAAAGTCCTAAATTTGATGTAGATGCCGATTTTGATAGAAGAATCCGGTAGGACAAGCGGTTCTCTTTATAATAAACAAAAACCTGTTTTGAAATGAGAAAATTGTTGCATAAAACATGAATTTTTCTCAGATCACACTGAGGCAAAACTTAGCTGTTACTAACAAAATCTCAGGTTTTCAAAACCTTCTCATGGCCATGAGATCACAGTTCAACTGTAAAGTATTACCTTTAAGAAGTATTAAGGTTAAAAATATTATTCATATGGTACATACTAGCCTAATTATATAAAAAAACCCTTATAAATAATGGATGTGTTTTCTTCTAGATGGTCTTCTAGGATG
Source organism: Teleogryllus oceanicus (assembly GCA_964035755.1). Taxonomy (NCBI): domain Eukaryota; kingdom Metazoa; phylum Arthropoda; class Insecta; order Orthoptera; family Gryllidae; genus Teleogryllus; species Teleogryllus oceanicus. Next base: position 20,280,841 of record CAXIVR010000007.1, on the reverse strand, counting down.
ATTGATGGCTTCATTGAAGGCTTCACATCACAAAACACAGTGAACTGTAGGCACTTAAATTTCCAAATTTAACACTCTCCGCTTTGATTGTGGGAATTCTGATTGGATGTTGTTGACGTTCTTATAAGAAGAAATAAAAGAAGTCATCTTCGTCAACATATCATATGTTGACGAAGATGACTTCTTTTATTTCTTCTCCGCTTTGAGTCATTTTCCTAAATGTCCGAGTGAGTTATGCTCCGCCAACTTTGCAACTAAATCAGGGCTCTCATAACATTTGCGCCATGCTCGTCCAGACGCAGCTAATAAAGCTCGATCTGCCAAGATACAAAGTAGTGGTAGGACTGCTATGCTTAGAACAAGAATATCTTCTATTCGAATGATATTATGAAAATGGCTGCATTGGAGAAAGAGCAACCAGAGGCGTCGAGCGAGAATTTGGCTGTTCGGCTGGGTAAGTCCGCCTGGCAGGTGGGTGAGAAAAGAAGAGAGACTACATATCGAAGATATTTAGCAGCCATTGGAGCTGAAGATACTGTGACTGTAGAATCATCATTGTCCTCATCTGACGGTCGGAGGTCAGATGATTGTTAGACCTTCTACTAGTGCTGATGTTATCGCATTGCCTCCTAGAGTTATCAGCCCCCCGAAAACTCCGGTGAGCCAAATTCCTATGTTGATTTCTTCTTCTCCCCTCTATGGAAGGACTAACTTCAAGACAGGAAGAAAGTCGGTGATCCCTGTTCCGACACTCTTCCAAAAGGGACCGAAACGTCTTTACAGGTAGAGATAAGCAAACAGCCTTGTGTCGATTCCCTTCAAAAAAGTCGGCCCACAGACAGAGGCCCTGAGGAACTTGCAATGGTAGACATTGCCTCCCCAGAAGCAGATAGGGGGCGAAGCCCTAACGAAGAGACCGCTACAATTTGAGATGAATCAAGAGCTTTCAGGTGTGACTGTCCAATTTGATTGTTTTATCTGTTATTGACACGGCTCGTTCCGACACCGCTGGTCCGTTAGGATGGGACCAAACGTTTATTGAGTCCCCGGCTGCTATGACGCCCGGAAACGTAACTATTGAAACTAGTCTTAACAGGGCGACGCTAGATGCCACACCTAATTGGAAGAAAAACCGAAACCGATGAACCGTTAGGGATCATGTCTCGAGGCGATTTACTGACTATCTCGTTAATTGCTCTCAGAAGCTCTATTAAGCTCTACACCAATTTGTAAATTACGATGGAGCAATTTAGCATCGTATAAATATCGTATTATAAGAATCGTAAACTTATTTAATGAGCTGAATATTTTATTCGATCTAATTACCACTACACGTTGAAGACTTTTGTAGAATTAGCAACAAATTTACACGTTTATTCGTTTTTTTCAAAATGTACACAATTTTAAAGGACAAGCTAGAAGTGAGTAATACTTAACTGACATATCTACAAATTATTTTATAATAGAATTTGTTCATTTATTATTTTAAATTATTTTTACTGTAATGGAACGTCCTGCCTACTTATCCTAAATTGTAGTGTAACGCACCAAGTTGCGGCGACAATATGAAATAAAACGACTATACCTTGAATCTCTACTCTATATAAAATCTATACAAATTTATGCCCTGCTAACTTTGCCTCCTTTATCTAAAACTGTGCCGTTACTTAGCTACTCCTTCAATGTTATAAAACTATTGAGCGTGAGGCTGTGGTTGGCCTGTACAGGAGCCTAACGAGATACTTGGACAGTTGGGCGTAGGTCACTGTTTAATACAAAATCACGAAATCATATTATATGGCTTACTGTCGAACCAAATACGTCCGGCATTATTTATTCTTTTTTGGTTTTTCTCTCCCCCCTCCCCCGGGGACATAACAACAAAAACAACACAAAGCAAACAATAAACACTTACTATTTACACAATCGACAAAAAAAAAAACAAATCATTCACACTTGAATGCGCATCCCCTATTCTGTCTGAATATAGCCTATTATTATTTCCGCAAAACTTGGTCTTGTACATTAAAATCTAATCTGTTCTTTCTTCCCATTTATCTGAACTATTAAATTACGCAAAGTTATTGCACTTTCCTTTCGTAGAAATCGGCCATCCGCGTAACGCCATTGTTCCATGTCACCTCCGTAGTATACATGTAGCATCCATTAATTCATCTCCCCACAGCGTCCATCCATTTCCACACACGTTTGTTAACGACAAATTTACTTTAAATGAAGAATATCCCTGATTAAAACTACTCACTAATTACTATACTAGTTTCTGTTAACTGCGACCGACAATATGGCGACAGTGTTCCACGAACACTGTTTTCGTGAATATATATAAATATCTCTTCCACGTTTTATCTTTCCATTAACTCGACAGTTACTAAACACGATATATTTCACTCTATTCACAAACTGAACGCAATTTTCTATTAAAATAAAAATTTTTTGCGGAGCGTTTCAACATGCATCCGTATTCAAGTTTATTTCTGACCGCGCTCTCCTCTACGTCATTGTTGTGTCCGGATCGTCAGCTCTTTTATTCTTTTTAACATCACACGATCGCTGTTGCTTCTCCTACAAAATATTACATCATTTAATTTAATTCACATTTTCTGTTCTGGCGTAGCCTCAAGTTTCCCAACGTTGCGACTGTTACCATAATTTTCTAAATGATTTATTCTGTTGGTTCTTAAAGTTTTGTTTGTATTGCTTCACGCGTTCTCTTAATTTTCGCCACAAACACCTTTTGATTTACTGAACCTAAAGCACAACAATGGCTATCATGTCTGTTTACAAGCTGGAATTTATACTATACAAAAATGTTCATATCTTTCGAACGCGTGATGCGATTTCCTTCAAATAACTTGCAAACGACTTCGCTACATGAACGCTACTGCCTATCTTGTCCCAATTGTGAATTTGTCGCGTTTTCCGTTTACTTTCAAAACTATCCGCTGCGACATCGCCTTCATCTGTTTTTACAGTTCATGTTAATGTTATGCATTTTCTATTTATTCTTTGACTTGTGCCTAATTCTTGGGGGGAATCATGGAATATTACATTACATTTTCAAAAACAGGTTGGAGCTGTTTTGTAGGCGAGTTGATAAAAATGAAACGTTTTAGTGGGCCGTGTTGCTCCAACCTCTAGTGCGGAATTCCTTTGACGCGTTGTCTGTTGACACTTCGCAAATGGCAACAAAGAGATTTCAAAATTCTTCGAAATCATCTCATTGATGTCGGTCGTGACGACTGTATGTGCACATAATATTCTTATGAAAGGAAATACATTTGAGCAAGGTAATAAATTTAACTTAGAAGTAACGGACACTTCTTTACAATAAGAAGTGAAGTTATTCAAAATGAAAGTCGCTTCAGTGTAATCAAAGCATGTTTCTATAAAATTATTCTCGCCTTTCTGCATTATGTTATATTCTAACAGTGAAATTTAATGTTTGTTTCATTTAAAAAATTTTGAAATGATGATTGTTTTTGGCTAGGAAAATATACTGTCATGGTTCCTATTATCCTTATCCCTATTACAATAACAATATTATATTTCCATCAATCTCTCCCAAGATATTGATACCATTATTCTGTTTTACTAGCTCGTGGTAACAATAGGAAGCCACGTCAACGAATTTATATCCATGGGTACGCAGAACTGCCCATACGGGAAACCGTAAATAACGCTATTATTAATGTGGACTGATTCTCATTAATTAAAATGAAAATCTGAAATTTGTTTCCATAGTTGAATAATGACAACTGCGTTTATTTCCTTGTAATTATTAAATGATTACTTTAGCCAAAGAAAAATACAACAATCACAAATATTTTTTTAAGTTAACGACACTGCTAATTAATACTACATATTTTGAATTACTTTCATTATTTTTATTGGTGCACCTTCCGAAATTTACTATACTATTACTCATTATTGATTCATTTAGCGTTGCTTTTCAATCACAATTTCACAATTTTGTCCTACAATGTATTTTAAACTTGATCTTGCTACACAAAAATAATAAAATGTCAAAGTTTTATCACTTCCCTTTTGGAATAGCTGCTGCTGTACACTCACGGCCTCATCAGTTTCACAAACCTCCTTGCGACCACACATTTCAATTCCATCCATTTTCTTCACGAATAACTTGGCACTATGCCTCTGACAAAAATGTATATTAGAATTCACCGCGCCTACCACGCGTCTCCGTCGATGCCTTGCGACGGCTAATCATCCTCTGACGACCCTCGACTTTTCGAAGCGACTTCCTAAAAAAACAGTCGACGGTTCTCCTTACGCTGTTTATCCTTTCCATTTTCAATTCCTTTATTAATTAAACACAACTAATGTTTTAGAAATTCGTATCATTTCCAAAATGTCCATATGTTGTTGTATTTTTTGACTCGTACATGAATGTTCTTTCAATTTCTAAATGCGATTCCTCGCCACTTGTCATGCTTCAAAAAAACTTGACGGCGCTCGTCCCATAGCACCATTACCAAAAATGTTTATAATGTTTCTTTTGCATGACGGGATCATTACAATACGCAGGTAGACACTTTATTATGGGAATATTAAATTTTCCCAATAATGCAAGAAAGTATGTGCCCTTGTAGCACCTCTAGTTAAATACTGCATTGGCGAATGAAGGTTTGAAAGAATGTTCTTTATTGTCGCTAAGCGTCAAGGTTACAAAACCACACTTTTTGAGTAGGCCTTTCTTGTGATGATTTGAGATCTGATTCTACGAATCTACGATTTATTTTTATTACTTCCCCATTTTATAAGTCGTATTAGTTTCATCGGAATCCGATTTGCCGCATTATGCAAGGAGTGAAGAGGCTGAAGGCAGCGAAGGGAAAGTGCGGGCGAGTGCAGCCCCAGGCACCGCGTCGGGTCGTCGCCTGCGGCCGCTCTCCGCTGCCAAGGAGCCTCGCAGATGGGAATTAGGCGCCACTTTATTCCGCGTCTTTGCAATTTAAAAGTCTCCATTTGCGCCCTTGTAGGAGGCGTCGGAGAGGATGGGCGGTCGCTGGGGACGAAAGGTCCTTACCTCCCCTCCCCTCCCCTACCGAGATTGATGCTCCCTCGTTCAACGGACTTATTGATTCCGGCCGCATTGGCCAAATGCTTAGAGCATTACTCCTGTAAGTATTGTGCATGTTACATCCTAAAATATGGCGGTGTTTCTCCACTGCTGGATCGTGAGATCCGGTACAGACCCACTCATCGGCTTCAGAGGTCTCCCATCTCGGTATCTCTCAACGACTCTCCCTGACGGACAGGGTCCATTACTCTATTATGCGTGGTAGTGTGGTTCGTGTGTAAGTGGGACAAGAACAAGGAAGGAAAGATCGCTCCGGTGTAGCCCGTTTGTTAAGGTACTGCTCCAGCATTCACCAAGTATTGCGCAGTAAAAGCCCAGAAAATACTGACCAGCGCAGATGAGCGCTTAATTCCCCAATCCATGAACCTCGTAGAATGCAAATGTCCCCCTCAGGATGTTGCTGCTGAGCTACGTCTGTAGCTAATTCATTTCTTGCAATCCAAGCAACAAGATAAGTGTATTCACCTCATATCTGTTAAAACCTGGTTTCGACATCCGCACATTTGTTAACGTCCCACTCTGGAAAAATGCAATTTTGCATTTTCTTAAACTGCTGAATCCTGTGTCAATATATCGGAATTTCCAGATCTGATATTAAAAATCTGCCATTTTCTGGCGCACGATAACATAACTTTCTTCTTACGAAGTATCTGCAAGGCGAGAAAGTAAAATTGAGAGAAAGCCATAGACTTCACTACTTCAGATTTTCGTATATGTCTAAATTATAAGTTTATACTAGGCTTTCTGCCTGTTGGTGGAAAAACTAAACGGGTAAACAGACGAGACGTAAAGCGTAGAAAAATTAAAACATACTAAGTTGAGAAAAGTGTATAGAGACAATACAAAGAATTATTTCATTGTTAGAAATGTTAGTCACAAAATGTAACTTAAGGGTGCTATATGTAGACAGTGGCTTTATCGTACTAATTTGCTTTTTTCTTTCAAGTAGATTCAATATTTTCATTTTTGCTCTATCCCTTCCGAGCTTCTATCGGCGCCTAAAAGTTTTTCACGGTCTCCTACCGCTCGCATACTGCGAACAATTTTTGGGAAGAAATCCCTACTCCCAAATATTGCTATGAGATGCCCCTTAGACCCATCTCGTTCCTGTGCCTCACGTATACACGAGGTAGCCCTATTTCGTGCTTTATTATTATTATTATTATTATTATTATTATTATTATTATTATTATTATTATTGTTGTTGTTGTTGTTGTTGTTGTTGTTGTTGTTGTTGTGGAAACGTTTCACCTACACAGACGGAATGCCCAACTCACCCACAGTTACCGGTCACGCCTATGGAGGGTTAGGTTTTGATATCATTTAAGAGAGATCGTTAATATCATTCTAGTTACAACTAGAATTGAAAACTAAAATTTGAAATCTTCAGGAGGTCGATTCTTTTATCATACTGTTTGAAAATGTGTTACAGTTTTGTGACATAACTTGGGAGAAATCATAATCTCACTAAATGGAGTTTATTGATGTATATTCGGTCTACAATGTGCGTAGAAACATTGAATATATGTATGTCGATGACATATGGCATCATTTGTTTCCATGGCAACAACATAAAGCAAGGTTCTTTAATATTAAAATCTATAATAATCGCATTCGGTAATGAACAACTTTCAAAATTAAATAACTTATAAGAAATGTAGAGTAAACTACTTATATATTGTTTCAATTAAAACAATGTTTAAGTTTTCTTTCTGTAATATTTATTTTGAGGTAATTGTGTGTTATACAGAAAGTGTAGTATATTTTTCTGATTTTCTCAGTTATTCGACCCTTTAATATTATGCCCTCTTTAACAAATCAATACCCCTTTCCCTGCCCATTCTTTCACAATTTTTTACAATTGATTTTCCACATTTCTTACCAATTCAATCTCTTGTTCTTCTAGTTCTCTTCTTTGTAGAATCTTTAATTTTTACTCCATCTTCTGTACTTTATGCACCGCTTCTATCTATTTTCCACTGTCTTACTTTATTTTTCTCGTACACAGAACTCTACATTCCTTTTACTTTTCTTCCCTGAACAAATTGAGAGCCAGCACTGTTCAACTATTACAACGTAAGACTGCTTTAGTTGTAACAGACGTTTAGAATACAATTTTCAGCTGAAGTAGAGCTCCGAGTGCAACGCGAATAAATGAGATGTTCCGTTTCCTCTTCGCCTCGCAGCGCCGCACGACGCCTCCTGCTCCACATTTCCTTTGTGGTTTTCTGAGAATCATTTGGTCAATATTGCTGTACTCAAAGAAGTTAAAAGTATAGGAGGGTTGGAATTCTGATGTGGTGTTGTTGATCTTCTTATAAGAAGAAATAAAAGAGGTCATCTTCGTCAACATGTTAGCTTTATTAAGATAGTTGGCTTTGACGGCTTTCTGTCATCGTCAGTCTACAGGATACAGAAAGATACAACAAAATTATAAATAAGTACACAATAAGATAGAAAATTAAATTACAGTTCATGGATACATCTAAATATTTAGTTACAGATAGCAGATAAAATTTGAAAAAAAAAGGAAATGTAACGGGAGGATTAGTATAATTAAAGGGGGTTTTATATATGTGAAGAAATATTCATTCTCATATTCAAAAGAAAGAAAAACAAAATTATATTATATTTAAGAAATGGGGGATATTATATATATATATATATATATATATATATATATATATATATATAAGAAATGGGGGATAGTAATAATAATTAATATGAAATGTTATTACAAAGATGGGGAAATAATTGAATAGCAAGTTGAGCCGCTTTGCTTACCTCGCTGCTTTCGGCAAAAGTCGGTCAACTGCGCCCAGAGGAAACGTGACACTGGGTTTTTATTGCTTTCCGGGGACCGGCGAGGGGTCGGAGGAGGTCTGTTTAGTGTTCTCTTGGAAATGTCTTAGGAGATGGGGGAGTCAGCTAGTGAGGTCGGGGTGTGTAAATTATTAGTAGAGGGGACAGAGGGAAATTAGTTTGTTCGTTGAGAAGGGAGCTTCGTATAGGAGGGTATTTTGTTTACAGTTTTTTAAGACTATACAAAGCAAAATGACATAGCAAATGTAGCAACAGGACAGTAGGGTGCCGTAAATTATGGTTCCATCTATAATTGATAAATATGGATCTGTAATGGATAAAACACGCTATTCTGTTGTTAAAACGGCCTACTAAATGGACAAAGTATCGACAACTGTAGTTCACGTAAAGGGGATTTGAAGCAAATTCACTAATTGTCAGGTATTTGAATATAATTAGGTAAACTAGTCTTTGAAAACAGCACGAACTTCCAGCATTATGTGTAACGGCTACGCAATATAATACTATATGAACCTTCAGAAGTGTTTGAACTAGGAAAACCTCTTGAACTGAAGTCGAACTCGATCCTAAAAGTTAACAAGCCAGTCACTTTATCCCTACACCGCCAGCCCACAGATACCCTCAACCTCTTACATGTTTTAGAAAGAGATCCGGAGATTTTCTTTTGCATTACAAGACTGAGTTTAAAGAATATTTCATTACGGGAAAAAGTCTCTATTACCAATATTGTAGTTTTGCAAAGTAAAATTTTCCAAAGTTAAGTTTCCAATTTCCAAAATTACAGCCGAAAATGAGACCTGCAAGAGTAATTTACTGTGATGAAGGAATATATTCAAAGAAGAAATTAAGCCGTTTCTGAGAATAGTATAAATTGTATTAATATCAACCAGAAATTACAAAACTATTAATTTATTTAAAAATTATTTTATGACATTCTTTGAAGACGCAGTATTTTTTGAACACATTACATTTAAGAAAAATCTCTAAAGTCAATATTGAACTTATGGAATGTTCAGTTTTTGCAATTTGATAAAAGACAGTTTTCACAGAAAATGAGATTAAACCCATTTTTTATTGTTCTGTCCCACTTCTTTGCTTGTCGTTTTTAAGAAAAGAATTGTTTTAAAATTGTCAATATTTCTAGTGCATAAAATCGTTCATATTTTCGAAAAAATTGTACACGAACGCATCTTAAAATGTGTCTTTGAAGAACCATATTTCGTTAATGAAAATAATCTCTATCTTCAATGTTGTAGTAGTTGGAAAATACGGAAAAATTTTGGGAGTTTTGCATTTCACAAATTCAAAGACTTCAACAAAAATGAGACATGCACCATCACATTACGTTATCCGAGAAAACTTCAATCACAAAATTTGGAGTCGCTTTTGAGAAGAATATAAATATGTTTGGGACATTTTATAAAATAGCCTCGAAAATCATAATATTCGTTTGAAACTCTCAGCGCTTCGAGTTCGTTCAGATCCATCCAAAATCAGCTGAATGGTTGCGTTGACCACGAACGGACTGATAAAGTTTAGCGTCATTCTATATTCGGGCATCAAACCGAAAAAGGGAGGGGGTTCTAAGGTGTTCGAGAAAGTAATTTATTGTATATACAAAGATTTAAGGCTCCTACAGACCGACGCGGAAGATCCGCAGCCAACGCGGATTGGCCGCAGCGGAAGTTTCGCGTCACGTGTTGCCTTATGAGCACATTCAGACCTGCGCGGCAGGCGAGCGTCGCGGCAGCGGATTGGCAGCGTTTAATCAGCGGCGAAATTTGTAGCGCAGTCAGACGCGTTCTTCCACTGCAGCACGAGTTTCGTGGAAGTCCACCCGTGTTCGGGAGACTTCTCTCCCCTCTGGGTCGAGCGACCTTGCCAACCGTCACTTACCGCTGGCTCATAATTGACGCTCCGGTGTGAACGGTCCCGCGAATTCAGCGGCCGCGTCTAGCTTGGAACTTTCCGCGCTGCACCCGCTTCGGATCTACCACGGCAGTCTGTGGGAACCTTTATCCAGTTTTATTATCAGGGTCCGACAATACCAGTTTTGTCGAAAAACACCGATTTCCGCGTAGCATAACAAAATCTAAGAATGTAGTGTATTAAGCGAGAAAGTGAAGTGATGTACTGCTCAGAAAAGTTAACTATGGTGCTAAAACAGCACGTACTTTCTCCTCCGTATTTTCACGCAAAATTACGCAGAAAATACTGAAAGTTTCGGAAAATTTTAAAGAACTTGTTTCAAAATTTACCTTTAAGGACTGATTTATTAAGAGAAAAATCTTATCTTTAATATTTTAGTTGTAGGAAGACACTGAACAAATTTCTGACTTTTATAATTTGAAAACAGGGTTTTTAACGAACTTGAGAACTACTCGATTCTCTTAAACGTCCTTTCATACTATCCAAGTTTTCAATTAAATCAAATTCACAACTTTTTTTGAAAACGAAGGAACCATTTTTTGAATTTTTTTTAATGTCTCGGGGGTTTTATGTAAAGTAACCCTAAATTAAAATATCAATTTCAAATTCAAAGGCCGTGACATCAGCCAGATTGATGGGCAGACGGACCGACAGACGTATTGCCGTCAATCGATTTTTCGGTGTCAAGGACCCACAAAACATGGATTCTGGCTACATCACGAGTCAGAGGATTCTTTTTCTAAATTTAGTAACTGGATTTATCCACTTTTGTGTTACAAGGACACTGTAATAAGAGTTTTTCTGCCAAAAAATCGCGTTATTTTCCTGCAAAATTACATAACTTTCTATCTACCCTAGGAAGAAAGTAATATAGAATTCTAAGTCAATTTTAGCAGTCACAATTCTCTATAAATTGGTACAATCTTCCAAAGTGTTAAACTTGTCCCTTGTGTAATGGCAAGCCATGTTGTAAACATATTCCTGTTCGAGTGCAAATGAACTGAAGCATCGCGTTCAGCGAAGCGCCACTTGAGCTGTGCCCAGTCCGCGCACGTCGCATCCATCCTGTCTCCGCGGACGGGCGCCAGGGGCGCTGCGATGCTGAGTCGTCCTCTCTGCGCGGACGTTCGCGATTTTCTGACCCCCACGCCCTCTTACCGCCACGCTCTGCGCTTCACATTTGTTCAGCGGCTCTAGCGACACGCCCCAAACAACGAGACGCCCGTGCGGCTTGGTGAATATATCACGCAGATCTGCCTCGCCCGCCCCTCCGCCCCGCCCCACCCCATCCCGCTCCGTACCAGCATCGTCTCGTCTCGCTCCGCCCCACCGGTCTCCTCCCACGCACCCCGTCCCCTTCAACTGATTTGGCCCCGCCCACCCCTACGCCCCGCCCCGCCTCACCCCGCTCCGCTCCAGCATCGTCTCGCCTCGCTCCGCCCTGCCCGGCCCCTCCCACGCACCCTGCCCGCCCTGCCTGCACCCACTTGGCTCCCGCCTCTCCACTCTGCCTAGCCCACCCTACGCTCCCGCCTGCCTCACCCTGCTCCGTTCCACATCACCCCTGCCTCGCCCGCCCTGCCTGGTCTCCTCCCACGCACCCTGGGCTCCCGCCCTGCCTAACTCACTTGGCTCCTGCCTCTCCACTCTGCCTAGCCCACTCCTACGCCCTGCTGCCTGCCTGGCTCCGCTCCGCTCCAGCATCGTCTCGCCTCGCTCCGGCCCTGCCTGGTCTCCTCCCACGCACCTGCCCTGCCCTGCCTAACTCCATTCTGGCCTCTGCCCCTCCACCTACCTAGCCTCCACTTTCTACGCCCTGGGCCCCACTCCTACCCTGCTCCGCTCCAGCATCGTCCGCCTCGCTCCGTCTCTGCTCCGGTCTCTCCCCACGCACCCTGCCCCGCCCTGCCTAACCCCACTTGGCCCTGCCTCCACTCTGTCGCACCACTTCTACGCCCTGGCCCTGCCTCACCCTGCTCTGCTCCAGCATCGTCTCGCCTCGCCTGCCCCGCCCGGTCTCTCCCACGCACTCCCGCCCCGCCCTGGCTCAACCCACTCTGGCCTCGCCTCTCCACTCTGGCTTCCAGCTCCACCTCATGCCCGCTCCCGCCTCACCCTGCTCCTGCTCCAGCATCGTCTCGCCTGCTCCGCCCTGCCTGGTCTCCTCCCACGCACCCTGCCCTGCCCTGGCCCAACTCCACTGGCCCTGCCTCCACTCTAATGCCAGCCCACCCTCCTACGCCCTGCTCCTGCTCACCCTGCTCTGCTCCCAGCATCGTCTCTGCCTGCCTGGGCTCTGCCTGGTCTCTCCTACGACCCTCTGCCCTGCCCTGGGCTTGCAACTCATCGGCCCTGCCTCCACCTGCTCCAGTCCACTCCCTACGCCCTGTCTTCTGCCTCACCCTGCTCCGCCCAGCATCGTCTCGCCTGCTCCAGCCCTGCCTGGTCTCCTCCCACGCACCTCCCTGCCCTGCCTCACTAACTCACTTGGCCCTGCCCCTCCACTCTGCTCCAGCCCACTCCCAGCCCCTGCCTCTGGCCCACCCTGCTCCGCTCCAGGCATCGTCCGGCCTCCGCCTGCCTGGTCTCCTCCACGCACCCTGCCTCTGGCCCTGCTCAACTCACTTGGCCTCTGCCTCCTCCACTCTGGGCTCCAGCCTCCACCCCTACGCTCCTGCCCTGGCCTCATCTGCCTGCTCCAGCATCGTCTCGCCCCGCTCCGACCCTGGTCTCCTCCCACGCACCCTGGCCCTGCCCTGCCTAACCCACTTGGCCCGCCCTCCACTCTGTCGCAGCCACCCTGCGCCTCGCCCTGCCTCACCTCACTGCCCAGCATCATCTCTGCCTGCCTGCCCTCTGCCCGGTCTCCGCCAGCACCCTGCTCCTGCCCTGGCCTAACCCACTCTGGCTCCCGCTCCTCCACTCTGCCTAGCCCAATCCCTAGCGCCCTGCCCTGGCTCCTTGGCATCTCAGCCCATCTCCAGCATCGTCTCGCCCCTCGCTCCGCCCTGCCCGGTCTCCTCCACGCACCCTGCCCTGCCCTGCCTCAACTCCACTTGGCCCCGCCCCTCCACCTGCCGGCCCACCCTTTCAATACGCCCTGCCCTGCCTCACCCTGCCTGCTCCAGCATCGTCTCTGCCCGCTCCGCCGGCCCCTGCCTGGTCTCCTCCCACGCACTCGCCCCAGCCCCAGCTCAATCCACTTGCCCCTGCCCCACTCTGCCTAGCTCACACCCATGCCCTGCCTCTGCCTCACCCTGCTCCGCTCCAGTGGATTGTCTCTGGCCTCGCTCCGCCCTGCCCGGTCTCCTCCCACGCACCCTGCCCCGCCCCGTCAAACCAACTCACTTGGCCCCGCCTCCACTCTGCCCAGCCCACCTTGCATCCTGCTCCTGCCTCACCCTGCTCCGCTCCAGCACTGTCTCTGCCTCGCCCGCCCTGCCCGGTCTCCTCCCACGCACCTGCCCTGCCCTACCTAACCCACTGGCCTGCCTCTCCACTCTGCCTAGCCTGCTCCACCCTACGCCCTGCCCTGCTCACCCTGCTCCAGCTCCAGCATCGTCTCGCCCTGGCTCCGCCCTGCCTGAAGTCTCCTCCCATTTGCACCACCCCTGCCCCGCCCTGCCTAACTCACTCTGGGCCCCTGCCCTCCACTCCGCCTAGCCCCACCCCTAGCTCCTCTGTCTCTGCTCCCACCTCTACCTGCTCCAGCATCGTCTCGCCCTGCTCCGCCCTCGCCTGGTCTCCTCCCACGCACCTGCCCCGCCCCACCTGACTCCACTTGGCCCTGCCTCTCTCCACTCCTGCCTAGCTCACCCTACGCCCCAGCTCCTGCCTCCTGGGTTCTTGCTCCATCGTTCTGCCCCTGCCTGCCTCTGCCCGGTCTCCTCCCACACCCTGGCCCACCATGCTCAACTCATTTGGTCTGCTCTCCACTCTGCCTTGTTCTAATTTCTACGCCCTGCCCTATTCTAATTTGCCCAGCTCTTAGCATCGTCTCGTCTGCTCCGCTCTGCCTGGTCTCCTCTACTGCACCCTGCCCTGCCCCTGCCTAACCTTGTTTCTTCTCACTTCTTGGCCCGCCTCCACTCTGCTCCAGCCCACTTCACGCCCCGCTCCTTCTGCCCCACCCCGCTCCGCTCCAGCATCGTCTCGCCCCGCTCCGCCCCGCCCGGTCTCCTCCCACGCACCCCGCCCCGCCCTGCTCAACCCACTTGGCTCCCGCCTCCACTCTGCCTAGCCTCCACCCTACGCCTCCCGCCCTGCCTCACCCTGGCTCTGCTCCAGCATCGTCTCGCCTGCCTGGGCCCTGCCCGGTCTCCTCCTACGCACTCCCGCCCTGCCCTGCCTAACCTACTTGGCCCTGCCTCCACTTGCCTAGCCCACTTACGCCCCGCCCTGCCTCACCCTGCCTGGCTCCAGCATCGTCTCGCCTTGCCCTGGGCCCTGCCCGGTCTCCCTCTCCACGCACCCCGCCCCGGCCCTGCCCAACTCAATTTGGCCCCTGGTCCCTCCACTCTGCTCAGCCCACCCTTACGCCCTGGCCCTGCCTCACCCTGCTCCGCTCCAGCATCGTCCGCCTCGGCTCCGCCCCGCTCCGGTCTCTCCCACGCATCTCTGCTCCGCCTCTGCCTCAACTCACTTGGCCCTGCCCCTCCACTCTGCCTGCAGCTCCACCTTGCCGCCCCGCCCTGCCTCACCTCTGGGCTCCGCTCCAGCATCGTCTCGCTCCGCTCCGCTCCCTGCCTGGTCTCTCCCACGCACCCCGCCCTGCCCTGCTCAACTCCACTTGGCCCTGCCCTCCACCTGCCTAGCCCACTTCTACGCCCTGCCCTGCCTCACCCTGGGCTCTGCTCCAGCATCAGTCTGCCTGGCTCCGCCCTTGCCTGGTCTCTCCCACGCACCTGCCCTGCCTCGCTCAACTCACTCTGGCCCTGCCTCCACTCTGCCTAGCTCCATCTTACGCCCTGCTCCTGTCTTCACCCTGCTCCGCTCCAGCATCATGTCCTGCCTCGGCTCCGCCCTGCCCGGTCTCCTCCCACGCACCCCTGCCCCCTGCCCTGCCTCAATCACTTGGCCCCGCCCTCCACTCTGCTCCATCCCACCCCTACGCCCTGCCTCAGCCTCACCCTTGCCTTGCTCCAGCATCGTCTCGCCTGCCCGCCCTGCCCGGTCTCCCTCCCACGCACCTCTGCCCTGCCCTGCCTAACCTCACTCTGGCTCCTGCCCTCCACTCTGCCTAGCCCCACCTTACGCTCCCGCTCCTGCCTTTCACCCTGGGCTCTGCTCCAGCATCGTCTCGTCTTCGTCTGCCCTGCTCCGGGTCTCCTCCCACGCACCTGCCCCGCCCTGCCTAACTCCACTTGGCCCCGCCCTCTCCACTCTGCCTAGCCCACCTACGCCCTGCCCTGCCTCAGCCCTGCTCCGCTCCAGAGCACGTCTCTGCCTCGCTCCGCCTCTGCCCGGTCTCTCCCACGCACCCTGGCCCTGCCCTGCTCAACTCACTTGGCCCTGCCTCCACTCTGCCTAGCTCCACTCCCTACGTCTCTGCCCTGTCTCTCACCCTGCTCCGCTCCAGCATCGTCTCTGTCTCGCTCCGCCCTGCCTGGTCTCCTCCCCACACCCTGCCCTGGCCCTGCTCAACTCACTTGGCCCTGCCTCCACTCTGCCTAGCTCCACCCTACGCCCTGCTCCTCTGCCTCACCCTGCTCCACTCCAGCATCGTCTCGCCTGCCCTGCCCTGCCTGGTCTCCTCCCCACGCACCCTGGGCCCTGCCTCTGCCTAACTCACTTGGCCCGCCTCTCCACTGCCCAGCTCCACCCTACGCCCTGGGTCTTGCCTCACCCTTGCTCTGCTCCAGCATCGTCTCTGCCTGCTCCGCCCTGCCTGGTCTCCTCCCACGCACCCTGCCCTGCCCTGCTCAACTCCGCCGGGCCCTGCCTCCACTCTGCCTGGGGCCCACCCTCATGCCCTGCCCTGCCTCACCCTGCTCCGCCTCCAGCATCGTCTCGCCCTGCCTGCCCTGCCTGTCTCCTCCCACGCACCCTGGCCCTGCCCTGGCCTCAACCTACTTGGCCTCGCCTTCCACTTGCCTAGGGCCCACCCTACGCCCTGCTCCTGCCTTACCTGGTCTGGCTCCAGGGCATCGTCTCGTCTGCTCCGCCCCTGCCCGGTCTCTCCCACGCACCCTGCCCTGCCCTGCCTCAACTCCACTTGGCCCCGCCCCTCCACTCTGCCCAGCCGACCCCTACGCCCTGCCTCTGCTCCCACCCTGCTCCGCTCCAGCATCGTGTCTCGCCTCGCCCGCCCTGCCCTGGTCCTCCTGACGCACCCCGCCCGCCCCGCTCCAACTCACCTGGCCCCGCCCCACTCTGCCTATCCCACCCTGGCCGCCCTGCCCCTGTCTCACCTGGCTCCGCTCCAGTGATCGTCTCGCCCGCTCCGCCCTGCCTGTCTCCCTCCCACTGCACCCTGGGCCCTGGCCCTGCTCAACTCACTTGGCTCCCGCCCCCTCCACCTGCCTAGCCTCCACTCTTTACGCCCTGCCCTGCCTCACCTCTGCTCCGCTCCAGCATCGTCTCGCCTGCTCCCGCCCTGCCCGGTCTCTCCCAGGCCGCACCCCCTGCCCTGCCCCGGCCCAACTCACTCTGGCCCTGCCTCCACTCTGCTCTAGCCCCACCTCATGCCCTGCCCTGGGCCTCACCCTTCTGGGTCTGGCTCCAGCATCGTCCTCTGCCCTGGCCCACCCTGCCTGGTCTCTCCCACGCACCCCGCCCTGCCCTGCTCAACTCACTTGGGCCCTGCCCCTCCACTCTGCCTAGCCCACCCTACGCCCCGCTCTCGCCTCATCCTGGGCTCCGCTCCAGCATCGTCTCGCCCTGGGCTCCGCCCTGCCCGGTCTCCTCCCACGCACCCTGCCCCTGCCCTGCTCAACTCACTGGCCCCGCCCCTCCACTCTGGGCCACCTAGCCGCCCACCCCCTGTACGCCCTGGGCCCTGCCTTCACCCTGCCTGCTCCAGCATCGTCTCGCCCTCACCTGCCCTGCCTGGTCTCCCCCCACGCACCCTGCCTGCCCTGCCTAACTCCACTTGGCGCCCTGCCCTCCACTCTGCTCTAGCCCACCCTCTACGCTCCCGTCTTGCCTCACCCTGCTCCGCTCCAGCATCGTCTCGCCCGCCTGGCCCCCGCCCGGTCTCTCCCACGCACCCTGCCCTGCCCCTGCTCAACCCACTTCTGGCCCTGCCCTCCACTCTGCCCCAGCCCCACCCTACGCCCTGGCTCCTTCGCCTCAGCCTGCCTGCTCCAGTACTGTCCTCTGCCTTTGCTCCGCTCCTGCCTGGTCCTCCCTCTTTACGCACTTGCCCCTGGCCCTGGCTCAACTCCACGGTCATTCCGGCCCTCCACTCTGCTCATCCCAATCTCCCTACGCCCCGCCCTGCCCCACCCCGCTCCGCTCCAGCATCGTCCCCGCCTCGCTCCGCCCCGCCTGGTCTCCTCCACGGCACCTGCTCCCGCCCCGCTCAACTCACTTGGCCCCTGCCTCCACTCTGCCTAGCCCACCCACGCCCTGCTCCCGCCTCACTCCTGCTCCAGCTCAGCACTGTCTCGCCCGCTCCGCCCTGCCCGTCTCCTCCCACGCACTTTGGCTCCGCTCTGCTCAACTCACTTGGCCCTGCCTTCCACTGCCTAGCTCCAATCTCCCTACGCTCCGCCCCCGTCTCACCCTGCTCCGCTCCAGCATCGTCTCTGCCCGCTCCGCCCGCCCGGTCTCCTCCCACGCACTCCTGCCCCGCCCTGCCTAACTCACTGGCCCGCCCCTCCACTCTGCTCTAGCTCCACCCCTACGCCCTGGCCCTGCCTCACCCTGCCCCATCGCAGCACTGTCTCGCCTCGGCTCCGCCCTGCCCGGTCTCCCACGCACCCCTGGGCCCTGCCCTGCTCAACTCACTTGGCCCCGCCTCCACTCTGCCTAGCCCACCCTTACGCCTCCTGCCTTGCCCCTACCCTTGCTCTGGCTCCAGCATCGTCTCTGCCTGGCTCCGCCCCCGCCCGGTCTCTCCTACGCACCCTTCTGGCCCTGCCCTGCCTAACTCACGGCTCCCGCCTCTCCACTCTGCCCAGCCCACCCTACGCCCTGCCTCCTGGCCTCACTCCTGCATGCCCAGGCATCGTCCTGCCCTGGCTCCGCCCTCTGCCCGGTCTCCCACACCCTGCCCCAGCTCTGCCCAACTCCACTTGGCCCTGCCTCCACTCCTGCTCTAGCCCACCCCACGCCTTCTGCCTCGCCTCATCCTGCCTCTGCTCCAGCATCGTCTCGCCCCGCCTGCCCTGCCTGGTCTCTCCCACGCACCCTGCCCCGCCCTGCTCAACTCACTTCTGGCTCCTGCCTCCACTTGCCTAGCTCACCCCTACGCCTCTGCCCTGCCTCACCTCACCTGCTCTGCCTCCAGCATCGTCTCTGCCCCGCCCGCCCTGCCCGGTCTCCTCCACGCACCCCGCGGCCCTGCCCTGCTCAACTCACTGGCCCGCCTCCACTCTGCCTAGGCCTCCACCCTACGCTCCTGCCCTGCCTCACCCTGCCTGCTCCAGCATCGTCTCGCCTCGCTCCACCCTGCCCGGTCTCTCCCATGCACCCTGGCCCTGCCCTGCCTAATCTCCACTTCAGTCTCTGCCTCTCCACTCTGCCTATCCCACCCTACGCCCTGCCCTTCTGCCTCACCCCGCTCCGCTCCAGCATCGTCCTCACCCTGCTCCGCCCCGCCCGGTCTCCCACGCACCCTGCCCCTGCCCCTGCCTCAACCCACTCTGGCCCCGCCTTCCACTCCTGCCCCAGCTCCACCCCTGGCTGCCCTGGGCTCCTGCTCACCCTGCTCTGCTCCAGCATCGTCTCTGCCTTGCCCGCCCCTGCCCGGGTCTCCTCCCACGCACTGCCTTGCCTCTGCTTCAATCCACTTGGCCTCACTTCCACTCTGCCTAGCTTCCACTCTGGCGTCTCCTGCCTCAGCCACTGTTTGCTCTTAGTACTGTCTGCCTTGCCTGCCTCTGCCTGGTCTCTCTACGTGCACCTTTCTGCTCCTGCCCTGCCTAACTCACTTGGCCCTGCCTTCCACTCCCTGCCTAGCTCACCCCAGCCCTGCCTCGGCCCCTGCTCTGCTCTGCCCAGCAATGTCTGCCTTGCCCTGCCCTCCTGCCTGTCTCTCCGATTGCACTCTGCTCCTGCCTCTGGGCCTAACTTCCATCAGTCTGCCCCTCCACTCTGCTCCAGCCCACTTTGCCGCCCCACCCTCTGCTCCACCCTGCTCCACCCAGCACTGTCTCAGCCCCGCCCCGCCCCCGCCTGGTCTCCTCCGCACACCCTCTCGCCCGCCCTGCCCAACTCCACTTGGCCCTGCCCTCCACTCTGCCTAGCTTCCACCCTACGCCCCGCCCTGCCCCACTCCCGGGCTCCGCTCCAGCATCGTCTCCGCCCCGCCCCGCCCTGCCCAGTCTCTCCCACACCTGCCCCGCCCTGCTCACCACTTCTGGCCCCTGCCCCTCCACTCTGCCTAGCCCACCCTACATGCCTCCCGCCCTGCCTCACCCCCGCCTGCCTGGCATCGTCTCTCGCCACTCTCGCTCCAGCCTCCCGCCCGGTCTCCTCCCACGCACCCTGCCCCGCCCTGCTCAACTCCACTGGTCCCGCCCCTCCACTCTGCCCAGCTCCACCCTACGCGCCCTGCCCCTGCTCACTTGCCTCTGCTCCAGCATCGTCTCGCCTTCGCTCCTGCTCCTGCCTGGTCTCTCCCACGCACTCCTGCCCTGCCCTGGGTCACTCATCACCCTGGCCCTGGCCTCCACTCTGCCTAGCCCACCCCTACGCCCTGCTCCTGCCTCACCTTGCCTGTCGGGCACACCCCTGTCCCTGGCTCCGCCCTGCCCGGTCTCCTCCCACGCACCTCCTGCCCTGCCCTGCTTCAATCACCACCGCCTCACTCTGTTTCCAGCTCCACCCTTTGCCGCCCTGGCCCTGCCTCTGACCTGGGCCTGCCCAGCATCGTCTGCCCTGCTCCTGCCCTGCCTGGTCTCCTCCCACGCAACCCTGCCCCGCCCTGGGCTGCTCAACTCCACTTGGCCCGCCTC
Organism: Teleogryllus oceanicus; assembly: GCA_964035755.1. Classification (NCBI taxonomy): domain Eukaryota; kingdom Metazoa; phylum Arthropoda; class Insecta; order Orthoptera; family Gryllidae; genus Teleogryllus; species Teleogryllus oceanicus. Next base: position 20,260,846 of record CAXIVR010000007.1, on the reverse strand, counting down.
TCCACTCCGCCGGCCTGCCTTTACGCCCTGCCTTCTGCCTCACCCTGCTCCGCCAGCATCGTCTCGCCTCGCCCGCCCTGCCTGGTCTCCTCCCACGCACCCTGCCCTGCCCTGCCCAACCCACTGGCCTCTGCCCCTCCACTCTGCCTAGTCACCTTGCGCCTCAGCCCCTGCCTCACCTGGCCTGCTCCAGCACGTCCCTGCCTTCACTCCGCTCCTGCCTGGTCTCCTCCTAGCGCACCCTGGCCCTGGGCCTGCCTTGACCACTTGGCCCTGCCTCCACTCTGCTCTAGCCCACCCTCACGGCTCTGCCTCCCCACTGTGCATCCCGCGCCCGCCTCAGGTGATCGCCTGCCCTGCTCCGCCCTGCCTGGTCTCCTCCCACGCACCCTGCCCTGCCTCTGCCCAACTCACTGGCTCCCGCCCCTCCACTCTGCTCTAGCTTCCACTTGCTGCCTCCTGCCTCACCACTTCTGCTCCGCTCCATCGTCTCGTCTCTTCGCTCCGCCCTGCCTGGTCTCCTTCCACACTCCTGCCCTGCCCCTGCCCAATCACTTGGCCCTGCCCTCCACTCTGCCTAGCCCACCCTTTACGCCTCTGCTCCTGTCTCACCCTGGGCTCCGCTCCCAGCATCGTCTCGCCTGCTCCGCCCTGCCTGGTCTCCTCCACAACCTGCCCTGCCCTGCTTCAACTCACTTCTGGCTCCTGCTCTCCACTCTGCCTAGCCGACTCCCCATGCTCCTGCCTGCCTCACCCTTTGCGCTCCGTCTAGCATCGTCTCTGGGTTCCCCGCTCCGCTGTGCCCGGCCTCCACGCACCCTGCCCTGCCCTGCCTCAACTCCACTTGGCCCTGCCCCTCCACTCTGCCTAGCCCACCCCACGCCCCGCCCTGCTCCTCACCCCGCTCCGCTCCAGCATCGTCTCGCCCCGCTCCGCCCCAGCCCTGGTCTCCCCACGCACCCCGCCCCGGGCCCTGCTCAACTCCCACTTGGTCCTGCCTCTCCACTCTGCCTAGCCCACCCTACGCCCTGCCCTGGGCCTTACCCTGCCCGGCTCCAGCATCGTCTCGCCCTGCTCCGCCCTGCCCGGTCTCCTCTCCTTATACGCACCCCGTGGCCCGGCCCTGCTCAACTCACTCTGGCCCTGCCCCTCCACTCTGCCTAGCCCCACCCCTACGCCCTGCTCCTGCCTCACCCTGGGCTCCGCTCCAGCATCGTCTCGCCTCGCTCCGCCCCGCCCGGTCTCCTCCCCACGCACCCCGCCCCGCCTACTAACTCCACGGCCCTGCCTCCACTTGCTCTAGCCTACCCTTTGCGCCCGCTCCGCCACCCTGCTCCACCCAGCATCGTCTCGCCTCTGCTCCGCTCCTGCCCTGGTCTCTCCCACGCACCCTGCCCTGCCCCGCTCAACTCACTCAGGCCCTGCCTCTGCTCTGCCTCAGCCCACCCCACGTCTCCCTGCCTGCTCACCCTGCCTGGGCTCCAGTACTGTCTCTGCCCCTGCCTCCGCTCCTGCCCTGGTTCTCCGACGCACTCCTTCTTTGCCCTGCCTCCTGCTCAACTCCACTTGGTCTGCCTCTCTCCACTCTGTCTAGCCTAATTTCTACTGCCTCCCTGCTCCTGCCTCACCCTGGGCTCCCGCTCCAGCATCACCTGCCTCTGCCTGGCCCCTGCCTGGTCTCCTCCCACGCACCCCTGCCCTGCCCTGCTCAACTCCCACTTGGCTCCCGCCTCCGCTCTGCCTAGCTCCACCCCATACGCCCCGCCCTGCCTCACTCCTGCTCCGCTCCAGCATCGTCTCGCCTGCCTCCGCTCCTGCCTGGTCTCCTCCCTACGCACCCTGGCCCTGCCCTGCTCAACCCACTCTGGCCCCGCCTCTCACTCTGCCTAGCCCACCCCTACGCCCCGCCCTGCCTCACCTCTGCCTCTGCTCCAGCATCGTCTCGTCTCGCTCCGCCTCTGCCCGGTCTCCTCCCACGCACTCCTGCCCCGCCCTGCCTGCTAACCTGTTTTGGCCCTGCCTCCACTCTGCCTAGCCTTCCACCACGCCCTGCCTGGCCTCCCACCCTGCCTGGCTCCAAACATCGTCTCTGCCTCGCTCCGCCCCGCCCGCGGTCCTCCCACGCACCCCTCCCGCCCTGCTCAATCCTTCACTCTGGCCCGCCCCTCCACTCTGCCTAGCCCACCCCTACGCCCCGCCCTGCGCCCCACCGTTCGGCTCCAGCATCGTCTCGCCTGCTCCGCCCTGCCCGGTCTCCCTCCCACGCACCCCGCCCCGCCCTGCCTGCAACTCACTTGGCCCCGCCTCCACTCTGCCAGCCCACTCCCTACGCCCCCGCCCTGCCTCACCCTTGCCTTGCTCCAGCATCGTCTCTGCCTGGCTCCGCTCCTGCCCGGTCTCCTCCTGCGGCCACCCTGCCCGCTCCTGCTCAACCCATCTGACCTGCCTCCACTCCTGCCTAGCCCCAATTCTGGCCGCCCTGCCTGCCTCATCACCCGCCTGCTCCAGCATCGTTTCGCCACCTCCGCCCTGCCCGGTCTCCTCCAGCGCACCCCAGCCCCGCCCTGCCTCAACCCACTGGCCCCGCCTCACTCTGCCTAGCCTGACTCTCATGCCTCTGGGTTCACCTCACCCTTTGCCTGCTCTAGCATCTGTCTCGCCTCGGCTCTGCCCTGCCCTGGTCTCCTCCCTACGCACCCCTGCCCTGGGCCCTGCCTGAACTCCACTTAACATTCCCGCCTCCTCCACACCGCTTCCAGCCCACTCCCTACGCCCCAGCCCTGCCTCAGTTCTGCTCCGCCCAGCATCGTCTCTGCCTCACACCTCCTGCCCTGCCTGGTCTCTCCCACGGCACCCTGCCCTGCGCCCTGCTCAACTCCACTGGCCCTGCCTCCACTCTGCCTAGCCTAATCTTTACGCCCTGCTCCCACCCTTTGTACCTCTGCGCTCCAGCTCCATAGCATCAGTCTCTGCCCTCGCTCCGGCCCTGCCCGGTCTCCCTCCCTACGCACCCTGCCCCGCCTCTCAACTCACCTGGCCCCGCCCTCCACTCTGCCTAGGCCCACCCTACGCCCTGCCCTGCCTCACCCTTGCCTGCTCCAGCATCGTCTCGTCTCGCTCCGCTCTGCCTGGTCTCCTCCCACGCACCCTGCCCTGCCTCTGCCTTAACCTGCACTCTGGCCCTGCCTCCTCCACTCCTGCCTGGCTCCACTCCTACGCCCTGCCCTGCCCCACTCCCGCTCCGCTCCAGCATCAAACCCCGCCTGCCTGCTCCCACCTGGTCTCCCTCCACGCACCCTGCCCTGGCCCTGGCCTAACTCACTTGGCCTGCTCTCCACTCTGCCTCCAGCCCACCTTTACGCCCTGCCCCTGCCTCCCTGCCTGCTCCAGAAGATCCCTTGCCTCACCTGCCCTGTCCATCTCCTCCCACGCACCCTGCCCTCGCCCTGGCTCAACAACCCACTCTGGCCCCACCCTCCACTCTGCTCCAGCTCCACCCCCACGCCCTCTGCCCTGCCTCACACCCTGGGCTCCGCTCCAGCACCGGGTCTCGCCTGCTCCGCCTGCCCGGTCTCCTCCCACACCCTGCCCTGCCCCTGCTCAACTCACTCTGGCCCCGCCCCTCCACCTGCCCAGCCCACCCCTACGCCCTGCCCTGCCTCACCCTGCTCCACCCAGCATCATCTCGCCCGCTCCGCCCTGCCCGGTCTCCTCCCACGCACCTTCTGCCCCGCCCTGCTCAACTTAATGGCCCCGCCTCCACTCTGCCTAGCCCATCCCTGCTACGCCCTGGCCCTGCCTCAGCACCCTGCTCCGTCTAGCATTGTCTGCCTGCCTCCGCCTCTGCCCGGGTCTCCTCCCACGCACTTGGGCCCGCCCTGCTCAACTCCCACTGGCTCCCGCCTCCACTCTGCTCTAGCCACTCCCATGCCCCTGCTCCTGGCTCTTACCCTGCCTGTCCCAGCACTGTCTCTGCCTCACCTGCCCTGCTTGCCCGGTTCCTCCCACGCACCTCTTCTTCTGCCCCGCCCTGCCTCCAACTCACTCTGGCCCTGCCTCCACTCTGGCCTAGCCTGACTTTTACGCCCTGGGTCTGCCCCACCTCCCACTGCTCCGCTCCAGCATCATCTCGCCTGCTCCGTCTCAGCCTGGTCTCTCCCCTCCCACGCACCCTGCCCTGGGCCCTGCTCAACCTACTTGGCCTGCCCTCCACTCTGCCTCCAGCTCCACCCTTACGTCCCTGCCCTGCCTCACGCTGCCTGGCTCCATTTGTTCCTGCTCTGCTCCGACTCGCGCCTGGTCTCCTCCCTCCGACACGTAATTCTGCCCTGGGCCCTGCTCAATCCCACTGGCCCTGCCTCTCTCCACTCTGCCTCTCCATTTCACTTACGCCCTGCCCTCTGCCTCCTGTTTACCCTGCTCCGCTCCAGCATCGTCTCGCCTTGCTCCGCTCCTGCCCAGGCCTCCCACGCACTCCTGGCTCCCGCCCTACCAACTCACTTGGCCCTGCCTTCACTCTGCCTAGCCACCTTGCATGCCCTGGGCTCCGCTCATCCTGCCTGCTCTTAGCATCGTCTCTGCCTTGCCCTGCCCTGCCTGGTCTCCCTCCCACGCACCCTGCCCTGCCCCACCAACTCCACTTGGCCCTGCCCCTCCACTCCCCAGCCTGCACCCTGGCCGCCCCCGGCCCTGTCTCGCCACCCTCTGCCCGCTCCACCAGCACTGTCTCGCCTGCCCGCTCCCACCTGGTCTCCTCCCATCGCACCCGGGCCCTGCCCTGCCCAACTCACTTCCAGTCCCCCCCACCTGCCTAGCCTGAGCCCTACGCCCTGCCCTCTGCCCCACCTGCACTCCTGCTCAGCATCGTCTCAGTCTTCACTCCACGGCCCTCTGCCCGGTCTCCTCCCACGCACCCCGCCCCGCCCCGCTCAACTCACTCTGGCCCCGCCTCCACTCCGCCCAGCCCACTCCCTACGCCCTGCCCTGGCCTCTAATTCGCTCTGCCCAGCATCGTCTCGCCTCGCCTGGGCCCTGCCCGGTCTCTCCCACGCACCCCGCTCCCGCCCTGCCTAACTCACTTGGCCTGGCCCTCCACTCTGCCTAGCCCCACCTCCCTACGCCCTGCCTCACCTCACCCTGGCTCCGCCCCAGCATCGTCTCGCCTGCCTGCCCCTGCCCGGTCTCCTCCACACGCACCCCGCCCCGCCCTGGCTCAACTCCAGCCTGGCCCCGCCCTCCACTCTGCCTAGCTCCACTTGCCGCCTCTGCTCCTGCTCACCCTGTCCCTGCTCCAGCACGCCCTGCCTTGCCTGCCTCTGCCTGGTCTCTCCCATTTCACCCTGCCCTGCCCTGCTCAACTCACTTGGCCTCGCCTCCACTCTGTCGCAGTCACCCTACGCTCCCGCCTCTGCCTCACCCTGCCTGCTCCAGCACTGTCTCGCTCCTGCCCGTTGCTCCCACCCGGTCTCCCTCCCACCCCGCCCCGCCCTGCTCCAACTCCACTGGTCTGGCCCCTCTATCTCCTGCTCAGCCCACTTCTACGCCTCCTGTCCCGCTCACCTGCTCCGCTCCAGCATCGTCTCGCCTTGCTCCGCCCTGCCCCGGTCTCCTCCCACGCACTCCTGCCCCGCCCTGCTCAACTCCACTTGGCCCTGCCTCTCCACTCCTGTTTGTGGCTCCACCTCATGCCCCCTGCCCTGCTCACCCTGCTCTGCTCCAGCATCGTCCTGCCCCGCCTCCCGCCCTGCCCTGGTCTCTCCCACGCACTGCCCTGCCTCGCTCAACCACCACTTGGCTCTGCCTCTCCACTCTGCTCCTTAGCCTACCCCTTTACGCTCCTGCCCTGCCTCACTCCTGGGCTCCGGCTCCAGCATCGTCTCGCCCGCTCCGCCTCTGCCCGGTCTCCTCCTACGCACTCCTGCCCTGCCCTGCTCAACTCACTTGGCTCCTGCCTCCACTCTGCCTTTCCAGGCCCACCCCATGCCCCGGGCCCTCTGCCTCACCCTGCCTGCCAGCATCGTCTCGCCTGCCCGCTCCTGCCCGGTCTCCTCCTACGCACCCCGCCCTGCCCTGCCCCAACCCACCTGGCCCGGCCTCCACTCTGCCTAGCCTGACCTCGCATGCCTGCCCTGGCCCCACCGCGCTCCACCTGCAGATCGTCTCGCCTCGCCCAGCCCCGCGCCTGGTCTCCTCCCCACGCACTCCTGCTCCCGCCCTGCCTAACCTACTCTGGCCCCCGCCCCTCCACTCTGGCCTAGCCCACCCCTTTACGCTCCCTGCCCTGCCTCACTCCTGCTCCAGCCCATCGTCTCTGCCTCGCTCTGCCCTGCCTGGTCTCCTCTCCCACGCACCCCGCCCTGCCTCGCTCAACTCACTGGCCCTCTGCCCCTCCACTCTGCCGAGCCTCCACTCCTACGCCCTGCCCGCCTCACCCTACCTGCCCTTAGCATCGTCTCTCGCCTCGGCCTCCGCCCTGCCCGGTCTCCTCCACGCACCGCCCCGCCCTGCTCCAACTTTACCTGTGGCCCCGCCTCCACTCTGCTCATCATCTGCCGCCCCACCTCTGTTCTCACCCCGCTCCGCTCCAGCATCGTCTCGCCTCGCTCCGCCCTGCCCGGTCTCCCTCCCCACGCACCCCGCCCCGCCCCCGCTCAACCCATACTCTGGCCCCGCCGCCTCCACTCGCTTCAGCCCACCCCCACGCCCTGTCCCCGCTCACCTCCCGCTCCAGCATCGTCCCTTGCCTGTCTGCCCTGCCCGGTCTCCCATGCACGCACCCTGCCCTGCCCTGCTCAACTCACTCTGGCCCGCCCCTCCACTCTGCCTAGCCCACCTCTACGCCCCTGGGCCCTGCCTCGCCACCCTGCCTGCTCTGCATCGTCTCGCCTCGCCTGCCCCGCCCGGTCTCCTCCCACGCACCCTGCCCCGCCCTGCTCAACTCCACTTGGCCCCGCCTCCACTCTGCCTAGCTTCCACTTACGCCCCTGCCCTGCCTCACTCCTACACTCCAGCCCAGCATCGTCTCTGCCTTCGCTCCGTCTTTGCCCGGTCTCCTCCCACGCACCTCTGCCCTGCCCTGGCTCAACCTCACTTGGCCCTGCCTCCCTCCACTCACATGCCCCAGCCCACCCTGGCGCTCCTGGCCCTGTTTCCACTCTTTTTGCCCGCTCCAGCATCGTCTCGCCTGCCTGGCCCTGCCCGGTCTCCTTCCACGCACCCGCCCCGCCCCCCGCTCAACCTACTTGGCCTCGCCCCTCCACTCTGCTCTAGCTCCACTTTTACGCCTCCCGCCCTTCTGGCTCACCCTGCTCCGCTCCAGCATCGTCTCGGCCCGCTCCGGGCCCTGCCTGGTCTCCTCCCACGCACTCCCGCCCGCCCTGCTCAACTCACTTGGCCCCGCCTCCACTCTGCTCTGCCCACTCCCTACGCCCTGCCCTGTCTCACCCTGCCTGCTCCAGCATCAGTTCTGCCCTGCCCGCCCTGCCTGGTCTCTCCCACGCACTCCTGCCCCGGCCCTGCTCAACCCACTTGGCCTGCCTCCACCTGCCTAGCCTACCCTTGCATCTCCTGCCCTGTCTCACCCTGTCTGCTCCAGCATCGTCCTGCCTCGCCCGCTCCTGGCCTGGTCTCCTCCCACGCACCCTGGCTCCCAGCCCTGCCCAACTCACTCTGGCCCTGCCTCCACTCTGCCCATCACCCCTACGCCCCGCCCTGGCCTCACCCTTGCCTGCTCCAGAGCATCACACCACCGCCTGCCTCCGCTCCTGCCTGGTCTCCTTCCCACGCACCCTGCTCCTGCCCTGCTCAACAACCTAATGGCCCGCTCCACTCTGCCTAGCTTCCACTCTACGCCTCCTGCCCTGCCTCACCTTGGGTCTGCTCCATCGTCTCTGCCTTTGCCCGCCCTGCCTGGTCTCCTCCCACGCACCCCGCCCGCCCTGCCTTAACCCACTTGGCTCCCGCCCCTCCACCTGCCTGCTGCACTTACGCCCTGCCTCTGCCCCATCTGCTCCGCTCCAGCATCGTCTCACCTTGCCCGCCCTGCCCGGTCTCCTCCCACAAACACCCTGGCCCTGGCCCCTGCCTAACCCACTTGGCTCCCGCCTCCACTCTGCCTAGCTCCACCCTACGCCCTCTGGCCCTGCCTTCACCTCTGCTCCGCTCCAGCATCGTCTCCGCCCCGCCCGCCCCGCCCGGTCTCCTCCCACGCACCCCGGGCCCCTGCCCCAGCTCAACCTACCACCCCTCCACTCTGCCTAGCCCACCTCTACGCTCCCAGCCCTCTGGCCCCACTCCCGCTCCACCCAGCATCGCCCTGCCCGCTCCCGCCCTGCCCGGTCTCCTCCCACTGCACCCTGGCCCTGCCTCCTGCCTCAACCTACTTGGCTCCTGCCCCACTCTGCTCCAGCTCCACTTCTGTTCCGCTCCTGCTCCCACCCTGCCTCCGTCTAGCATCGTTCCCGCCTCGCCTGGCCCTGCCTGGTCTCCTCCCACGCACCCTGCCCGCCCCTGGCTCAACTCACTCTGGCCCCGCCTCCACCTGCTCAGCTCCACCTACGCCTGCCCCGCCCCACCCTGCCTGGCTCCAGCATCGTCTCGCCCTTGCCCGCCCTGCCCGGTCTCTCCTATTTCTTCGCGCCACCCTGGGCCCTGGCCCTGCCTAACTTACTCTGGCCCTGCCTCTCTCCACTCTGCCTAGCCCACCCTGCCGCCCTGGCTCCTGCCTTTATCTCTGGGTTCTGGCTCCAGGAGCATCACTGTCTCGTCTCGTCTCCAGCCCTGCCCGGTCTCCTCCCACGCACCCCGCTCCCGCCCTGCCTCAACTCCACTTGGCCCCGCCCCTCCACTCTGCCTAGCCCACTCCTACGCTCCCGCCCTGCCTCACCTGCTCCGCTCCAGCATCAGTCTCGCCCTGCTCCGCCTCTGCCCGGAGCCTCTCCACGCACTTGCCCTGCCCTGGCTCAACTCACTTGGTCTCTGCTCTCCACTCCTGCCTAGCCCACTCCTACGCCCTGCCCTGCCCTGCCACCCTGCCTGCTCCAGCATCGTCTCGCCCCTGGCTCCGCCCCGCCTGGTCTCTCCCACGCACCTGGCCTGCCTCTGCCCAACTCACTCTGGCCCCGCCCTCCACTCTGCCTAGCTCCACTTTACGCCCTGGGCCTCTGCCTCACCTTGCCTGCCTCCACTGTCCTGCCTGCCCGCCCTGCCCGGTCTCTCCACACCCTGGCCCTGCCTCCTGCCTAACCCCACTTGGTCTCTGCCCTCCACTCTGCCTAGGCCCACCTTCTACGCTCCCGCCCTGCCTCACTCCCGCCTGCTCCAGCATCGTCTCGCCTCACCTGCCTCGCCTGGTCTCCCTCCCACGCACTCCTGCCCTGCCCTGGGCTCAACTCACTTCCTGGCCTCTGCCCCTCCACTGCTCTAGCCCACCTTGCATGTGCCCTGCCCTGCCACCCTGCCTCCGCTCCAGCATCGTCTCGCTCCTGCTCCGCTCTGCCTGATCTCTCCTTACGCACTCCTGCCCCGCCCCTGGGCTCAACTCACTTGGCCCCGCTCCCTCCACCTGCCTAGCCCACCCTGGCGGTCCCGCCCTGGCCTCACCCCGCTCCGCTCCAGCATCGTCTCTGCCTGGCTCCGCCTCGCCCAGCCCTCCCACGCACTCCTGCCCCGCCGCCCTGCCCAACCCACTGGCCCCGCCTCTCCACTCTGCCTAGCTCCACCTTTCTACGCCCCGCCCTGCCTCTACACCCTGCCTGCTCCAGCATCGTCTCTGCCTCGCTCCGCTTCCTGCCTGGTCTCTCTCCTAGCCGCACCCCGCCCCCGCCTCGCTCAACTCCACTCTGGGCCCTGCCTCCACTCTGCCTAGCCCACCCTACGCCCTGCTCCGCCTCAATTCTGCCTGCTCCAGCATCGTCTCGCCTCGCCTGGCCCTGCCCGGTCTCTCCCACGCACTTCTGGCCCTGGCCCCGCTCAACCCACTGGCCCGCCTCCACTCTGCCTACCCACCCCTACGCCCCGCCCTGCCTACCCTGGGCTCCGCTCCAGTGCATCGTCTCGCCTCGCTCCACCCTCTGCCCGGGTCTCCTCCCCACGCACCCCTGCCCCGCCCTCTGCTCAACCCACTCTGGCCCTGCCTCCACTCTGGGCTCTAGCTCCACCCTACGCCCCCGCTTCTCTGCCTCACCTGGGCTCCGCTCCAGCATCGTCTCTGCCCGCTCCCGCCCTGCCTGGTCTCTCCCACGCACCCCGCCCCGCCTCCTGCTCAACTCACTCTGGTCGCCCTCCACTCTGCTCCAGCCGACCACGCTCCCGCCCCGCCCCACCCTGCTCCGCTCCAGCATCGTCTCTGCTGCCCTGCCTGCCTGGTCTCTCCCACGCACCCCGCCCTGCCCTGCTCAATCTACTTGGCCTCTGCCTCCACTCTGCCTAGCCCACCCCTACGCTCCTGCCTTGCCTCACTCCGCTCCGCTCCAGCATCGTCTCGCCTGCTCCGCTCCCGCCCGGTTCTCTCCACGCACCCTGCCCCGCCCTGCTCAACCCACTTGGCCCCGCCTCCACTCTGCCTAGCCCACTCCTACTGGTCCCCTGCTCCTGCCTCAACACCCTGCTCTGCTCCCAGCATCGTTCCTGCCTGCCTCCGTCTCTGCCTGGTCTCCCTCCCCACGCACCCTGGGCCCTGCCCTGCCTAACCCACTGGCCCTGCCTCCACTCTGCCTAGCCCACTTCTACGCCCTGCTCCTGCTCCCACCCTGCCTGCTCCACTGTCCCCTGCCTGGCCTGCCCCGGCCTGGTCTCCTCCTCCATGCACCTGCCCTGCCCTGCCTAACTCCACTTGTTCTGCCCCTCCACTCCCCACCCAGTCTGTCCCTACGCCCCCTGGCCCTGCCTCACCCTGCTCCGCTCCAGCATCGTCTCTGCTCCTGCCTCCGCCCTGCCCAAATCTCCCTCCCACGCACCCCGGCCCTGCCCAGCTCACCCACTGGGCCCCTGCCCCTCCACCTGCCTAGCCCCACCCCTACGCTCCCGCCCTGGCTCACCCTGCTCCAGCTCCAGCATCGTTCCTGCCTCACCTGCCTGCCCGGTCTCCCTCCCACGCACTTGCCCTGCCTCTGCCCAACCTACTTCCTATTCTAATTTCTCCACTCGCCTAGGCCTCCACCCCTACGTCCCATCTCTGGGCCTCACCCTGCTCCACTCCAGCATCGTCTCGCCTCACCCGCCCCGCCCTGGTCTCCCCTCCCACGCACCCCGCCTCCTGCCCCTGCTCAACCCCTCCACTTGGCCCCAGCCCTCCACTCTGCCTAGCCCACCTCTACGCTCCCGCTCCTGCCTCACCCTGTTCCGCTCCAGCACCGTCTCACCTCGCTCCGCCCTGCCCGGTCTCCTCCCACGCACTTCTGCCCCTGCCCTGCCTAACCCACTTGGCCTCGGCAGCTCCTCCACTCTGTCTTCTTCCAGCTCCACCATGCCCCGACTCATTCTTTCACCCTGCTCCACCTGGGCATCGTCTCGCCTCGCTCCGCCCTGCCTGGTCCTCTCCCACGCACCCTGCCCGGCCCTGCTCAACTCACTTGGCCCTGCCCCTCTCCCACTCTGCCTAGCCCACCCTACGCCCTGCCCCGCTCCTTACACCCTGCTCCGCTCCAGCATCGTCTCGCCTGCCTGGCCCTGCCCGGTCTCTCCTACGCACCTGGCCCACCCCACTCAACTCACTGGCCTGGCCCTTCCACTCTGCCTAGCTTCCACCCTTACGCCCTGCCTCTGTCTTCAATTCAGCCTGGTCTACATCGTCTCGCCCTGCTCCGCTCTGGGCCTCGGTCTCCTCCCACGCACCCTGCCCCGCCCCGCTCAACTCACTGGCCCCGCCTCTCCACTCTGCTCAGCCCACTCCACGCCCTGACCTGTCTCTGACTTGCTCTGCTTCCAGTGACGTCTCTGCCCGCTCCGCCCACCCGGTCTCCTCCTTACGCACCTGCCCTGCCTCTGGCTCAACCTGCACTTCTGCAGCCTCTGCCTCTCCACTCCGTCGGCAGCCCACCCACGCCCGCCTCTGCCTCACCCCACCCGCCCCAGCACTGTCTCGCCTCGCTCCGCCCCGCCCGGTCTCCTCCCACGCACCCCGCCCTGCCCCACCCAACCTTACACTTGGCCCCGCCTCCACTCTGCCCAGCCCACTCCTTACGCCCTGCCTCGTCTTACCTCGGCTCCAGCCCAGGATTGTCCCCACCTTGCCTGCCCTGCCTGGTCTCCTCTCCCACGACCTCGCCCACTCTGCCCAACCCACTACCCGCCTCCACTCTGCCCATTTCCAACCCTCTAGCGCTCCTGCCCTGCCTCACTCCCGCTCTGCTCCAGCATCGTCTCGCCTCGCCCGGGCCTCACCTGGTCTCCTCCTATACGCACCTCTGCCCAGCCCGCTCAACTCACTTGGCCCCGCCCTCCACCTGCCCCAGCCCACCCCTACGCCCTGGGCTCCACCTCACCCGGCTCCGGGCTCCATCGTCTCTGCCTCAGCCCGCTCCCACCTGGTCTCCTCCTCCCACGCACCCCGCCCTGCCCCTGCCCAACTCACTTGGTCCGCCTCCACTCTGCCCAGGGCCCAATTTACGCCCTGCTCCTGGCTCCCACCCTGCCCACTCCAGCATCTGTCCTGCCTGCTCCGGCCCTCTGCCCGGGTCTCCTCCCACGCACTCCTGGGCCCTGGCCCTGCCTGGGCACTCCACTGGCCTCGCCTCTCCACTCTGCCTAGCCCACCCTTGCCGGCCCCGGGCTCCTGCCTCACTCCTGCCTGCTCCAGCATCGTCTCGCCTGCTCCGCCCTGCCTGGTCTCTCTCCTATTGCACTCTGGCCCTGCCTCTGCCTAACTCCACTTGGCCCCAACAAGCCCTCCACTCCTGCCCAGGCTTCCACTCCCTAAGGCCCTGCCTGCCCCACCCTGCTCTGCTCCAGACTGTCTCTGGCCTCACCTGCCCCGCCTGGTCTCCTCCTGCACGCACCCTCTGCCCCGCCTGGGTCAACTCCACTGGTCCTGCTCCTCCACTGCTCTGGCCTCACTCCTGCGCCCTGCCCTGCCTCTGCACCCTGCTCCGCTCCACGTCATTCCGGCCTCGCCTCCCGCTCCCACCTGGTCTCTCCCTACGCACCCTGCTCCTGCCCTGCCTAACCTACTTGGCCTAGTTCTCCACTCTGCCTAGCCCACCCTACGCCCGCCTGGGCTTCACCCTGCCTGCTCCAGCATCGTTCCTCTGCCTGCTCCGCCCTGCCCGGTCTCTCCGCCGCACTCCTGGCTCCTGGCCCCTGTCAACCACTTGGCCTCATGCCTCCACCTGGCCTAGCCCACCCTACGCCTCTGCCTCGCCTCACCTCACGGCCTGCCCAGCACTGTCTCGTCTCGCCCGCCCGCCTGGTCTCTCCTACGGCACCCTGCCCCGGCCGCCGGCCTAACCCACGTGGCCTGCCTCCACTCCCGTTTCCAGCTCCACCTCTACGCTCTCTCTGCTCCTGCTCTCCCACTCCCGCCTGGCCCAGCATCATCTCTGCCCTGCCTGGCCCTGGCTCCGGTCTCTCCACGCACCCTGCCCCGCCGCCCTGCTCAACTCACTCCACCCTGCCTCCACTCTGCCTAGCTCACTTTACGCTCCTGCCCTGCTCACCTTGCCTGCCTCCACTGTCTCGCCTTGCCCACTCCTGCCTGACCTCCCTCCACGCACTCCTGCCCTGCCCACCTGTTCCATTTGGCTCCTGCCCCTCCACTCTGCCTAGCTCCACCTTTGCTCCTGGGCTCCTCTGCCTCACCCTGGCTCTGCTCCAGCATCGTCTCTGCCCGCCCGCCCCAGCCCGGTCTCCTCCCACGCACCCCTGCCCCGCCCCTGCGCCCAACCTAATGGCCCCAGCCTCCACCCGCCAGCCCACTACGCTCCCGCCCTCGGCTCACCTGGGCTCCGCCCAGCATCGTTCGCCTCACCACCCTGCCCGGTCTCCTCCCACGCAACCCCGCCCTGCCCTGCCTAACCCACTCTGGCCTGCCTCTCCCGCCCTGCTCAGCCCAATTTTAAGGCCTTGCCTCTGCTCCTCTCACCCTGGCCTGGCTTCAGCATCGTCCTTCACTGCCTGCCCTGCCTGGTCTCCTCCCACGCACCTGGGCCCCCCCGCCAACTCACTTGGCCCCGCCCTCCACTCTCCCTTTAGCCACCCCACGCCCCGCCCTGCCCACTCCGCTCCGCTCCCCGAACAGCCCCGCCTCGTCCCACGCATCCAGCCTCACTGCCGTGGCCGATCCGCTCCGCTCCGCCCAACGCAGCTGTTTTGTTCTCTCTTCCCTGCGGATTTTTAGTATGTTCTTCCGTAGGATTTTCACCTTTCGTAATTGATTTTTGATTCGGTATTCATTCTCTGTTATTGCTTTTATTCCTTTTTTGTCCTCTTGTTTCCTTTTTATTGGTGTCCACTATAAAAATTCCCACTATACCACATTCTTTCTGATTCTATCCCTGTGTTAACTTACAACTTTCTATTTTAGCAATTAGAATCTCTGCATCATTATTTTTCAAACATTCGATCAGTCTCTTTCCTAAACAACTCGCTTCTTGGCTCTTCATCTTTATCGGTAGTTTCCCCTTTTCTCGTCCACTTCTCTCGTCATCCGCTCCCCGCCCATGCGCCCTCCCTTTTCCCTAGGGCCATGTATTTCAGCGCGGCAGTGTGTTTCAATGTGTCGAACGCTGTCTAAAGCACTCCACGCCCACTCCCCCTTCCACGCCCCCACACCCGCGCTCCCCTTTGGCCTCCGTGCCCATGCACAGTGCGCCCAAACCGCAGCAAGCGGTGGAAATGGTCCATGACATGGCACTCGGGCCGCGCAGGTACTATCCTGACGAGGCGGGTTTACGATTGTACCTACACAGTTAGATATAATTGAACCACTGTCTAGCGGCTTCTCTGATCGTTAGGTTTCCGAGGTTTTTCCAACCAATAAGTACGGCGCGAATGCCCGAGCAGTACCTACTAAACGCCCACGAGCCCCGGACGTCGTTTCCTTCCTCTTCCTTGTCCAATCCTCACCCCTTACTTACACACACACGGCCACAGATGTTAGAAGACCAGGCGGGGCCTTAGATCTTGTCGCGGCTGCGGCGGTGCGCTGTTTGGAGGAGATACTTGGAGCGGAGAAACCCTGCAAGGCGATGGATCTCACGCTCCATCAGGGAAGAAACATCGCCACAGAATGGGCACTACACAGAAAGAAAAGATAGCCACAATCCGTGCGCCGATATGAAGCGCATGCTCGCCATATTAAAAGTGTGTAAACTGTACGATCCTGTATTTGTTGTTTGTTGGTTGTGTGGTAAATGTGCCTTTTATTTCCGTTTTACGCGTTGTATTTGGTGCGAGTGTGTATAACTAGCAAAAACATACTTAACCCGAGGGGATATTGGCTTCGTGTACGCAAATATTAATATGATACATAGGCAAATATTAATAAGCTAGAGGTGCTACAGAATGTCACAGAGTTTCTCGTAGCAAAGTTTTCTAATATACTTTGTATAGTCTGATTTTAAGGCCCTGCTCTATTCTCTGTCAAGCTACCATCTATCGTCGCCCAAAGTACATTTTTTTGACATTTTCTGAACTTTTCGGTTTCCAAATAATAGAAGGGAGGGCCTTTTTTAAGAAAATTTCGATTAATCATTACTAAAAAATTTGAAGATATTTTTCACGGGAACCTTTTGAATTTCCGAAAAAATTCATTTGAAATAATTTGAAGAACTTTTATTCACAACTTTGAAAAACTTTTATTCAATAATGCGAATAAATTCGTTGAAATGTGCATATTAACCGCGCGAGAGATATTGAAAAAAATTACATTTATGTAATTTTTGAAAAAACAAAATAATACACCAAAATGAACTTTACGTCATTTTCAATTGTGCCATCACCACTATCAGTTAGAAAGGTTTCAAAAATCTTGTTTTGCCATTTTTGTGAAAATGGCGTTCGAGCATTTCGTAAACTGCCGAATTTTGAGCTCAGTTTTACAGAAAACTGCCGAGTTTTCGAGAAACTTAATTTGGCATTATTTAAAGCACATGTACTAATGAACACAATAACGTGAAGAAATTTGAAGGAAAGATGTCTATGTTCAAATATATGGTTATACGACGAGACTGAAAAAATTCAAACTTTTGCAATTTTCGAAAATTCGAAGTTCACCGTGAATATTGAACCTACTACACACAACTACAATATTGAAGATAGAGACTTTTCCTTCAAATGAAATTTGTTGTCCTTAAATAGTTATTTCATTAAGGTCAAGTAATTGTTTTGCAAATTTGAGTAGTTTTCGTGCAATAATGCGTGCAATACTTGCAATTTTAAAAAAATTGCTGTAACAAGATTTTCTCGAAAATGGTTCCATATTTTTTCTTTAAATTTTTGGTGTGCTTAGAGCCAAACAAACCCTATACAATGACATATACGACATATTGCACTATTAGTTTGTTGTTGTTTTTTCAAAAATTACAAAAATTTAATTTTATTGAACTGTCTCTCACATCGGTAATACTTACTTTAGATGCAATTTTTTCACAGATTTTGATGAGTACATGTGCTTAAAATAATGCCAAATAACGTTTCTCAAAAACACAACAGTTTTCTGTGAAAATGAGCTGAAGATCCAGCATTTTCAAAAACGCTCAAACGCAATTTTCTCAAAAATAGCTCAAAATGTTGCCTTCAATTTTTTTTTCAATGGATAGTGCTTGTTATACTGTATACTATGCCGTTGAGTTTATTTTGGTGGTTTTTTTTTCAAAAATTACGAAAATGTATTAATGATTTTTATGTCTCGCACATCGGTAATATTTACATTAGAGGCAATTTCTTCACGTTATTGTATATATGAGTACGTGTGCTTTAAATAATGCCAATTAACGTTCTGGAAAACTCAACAGCTTTTTGTTAAAACGAGGTCATAATTAGGCTTTTTCAGATACGCTCAAACGCTTTTTTCTCAAAAACGGCTCCATATTTTTTCTTCAAACTTTTCCATCGGATAGTGGTAAAGGCACTATTTAATATGACGTAAAGTTCATTTTGGGGAATTCTTTCCTTTTTTATTACATAAATGTAATTTCCTTTCAATATCTCTCACGCCGTTAACATGCACATTTTAAGAAATGTCTATACATTATTGGATTTGTGAATTAATGTTCTTCAAATCATTTCAAATGATTTTTTTCGGTAACTCAAAAGATTCTCGTGAAAAAGACCTTAAAATTTCGAATTTACAGCAATGCTTCATCGTCATTTCCTTAAAAAAGCTTCTAATTTTTCAATGAAAATTTCTATTTAGGAAGAGGAATTACTCATCTTTAATATCCTTAAAATAATATTTCGGTTCTTCTGTTCGGAAACCGAAAAGTTAAGAAAATCTCAAAAAAATGTTTTTAGGGCGGCGATAGATGGCAGCTGGCACGAGGATGAAGCAAGACCGTAAAGATCAGGCCACACCAAGGAAATTAGAAAACTTGACTACGATAAAATATGTGCCATTCTAAAGCACCTCTAGTTACTTTCTCGCATACATATGTATATACTGTGACCGCTCAACCTTTTCACTCTATTCACTAAAAAGTCTACAGCGGGTCACTCAAGTAACCTAGTAGTATTACTTGACCTGTGACTTGTTATGACAACATCACACCAAAAATTAGGAATGGAAAATTAGGAAATTATGTCTGGCGCGATCTCTTGCAATTCAGTAGCACTATACTTCTCGGGTGCTTCTCAAAAATCAATGGAACCGACATATGGGCGGTTACAATACGGAGTAATATACGTAGTATAGAGAAAGTTATGTAATGCTGCACGAAAAAACGGCGAATTTTCGGCACAAAAAATTTCAATGCCGGAACCTGATAACAAAAAAGTATATAAATCCAGTTGATAAATGAATGAATAAATGAAGAAAATGAATGAAGAAAAAAATATCTTATAACACGTGGTGTAGCCAGAAATCCTGTTTTGTGGGTCCTTGATTCCGGGAAACCAGATGAAAGAAAAACGTCCGTCGGTCCGTCTGTCTGGTGTATGTGCAAAAACCTAGCGCCTAAACCATGCATATGAGATTTTCCAAATTGAAGAAACCCCTATCGTTTTTGCGTGAGCTGAAGCTCTGCGATTTTGAAAAACAGTCATTAATTTTGGAGGGGACTTAACATAAATCCTTAGAACATTTTCACAATTTTCTTAAAAATTGCTCCAAATATTTTCTTTAAATTTCTTGTAATAATAGAGTGAAAATACACTTATAAATGTGGCATAGGTTTGATTTTCAGGATTATCTCTGAATTTTCGGAAATTGTAAAAGTAAGATTTTTTAGCAGCTTCTTAAAACTATAATATTGAAGATAGAGACTTTTCCGTCACATTAAATTTGTTGTACTTACATAGTTCTTTCATTGTCATGTAGATTATTTTTTAAATTTGAGTAGTTTTCGTGCAATAGTGCGTGCAATATTTGAAATTTAAAAAAATTACAAAAACAAGTTCTCTCAAATCTGCTCTAATTATTTTCTTTCAATTTTTGGTACGGTTAGTGCCTAACAAACCCTATAAGCTGACATAAATGCTGTATTGCTCTATTCGTTTGTTTTTCAAAACTTACAAAACATTAATTTTTTGACTCTCATGTCGTTAATACTTACTTTGGAGGCGATTTCTTCACAGTATTATATTTATGAGTACATGTGCTTTAAATAATGCCGAATAATGTTTCTCAAAAACAGCATAGTATTCTGTGAAAATGGGCTCAATTTCGCATTTTCAGAAACGTTCAAACGACATTTTCACAAAAATGGCTCCAAAGAGCTCGCCCGGAGAGATTCCTTTCGAGCCTGTTCCATGTTTCTAAGACAGAATAAAAAATATTTTTCGTTAAACTTTTTCAAAAATACTTTTTGTGTTTGAATTTGGGTCTAAGAAAATATCAAAAAATATTTTTCTGATAGTATAAATTGTATTCTTATTTATCCTATTTTTTCCGACATAAAATGGTGTTAAGTTGAAAAAAATTAAAATTAAAAAAACACGTTTTTGGCGTGGGGGGTGGGGGTGGAACGGAGGCTAAAACGACTTTCAAAAATTTGTTGTTTTTTTGTATTAGATTGATTAATTTTTCGTGTTTCCGGGCACGTCAACTGCTGTGGTCATTAGTCCCGTTAGTGTAGTGCATGTTTTTTCTAGGGAGATGGCGGTGATATTCCCCTGCTGGATGGCGAGATCCGGCGCCCGACCTACCGTCGGCTAGTGGGGTTTCCCCCTAACCAGGACTCTCCCACCAGCGGGGCACCGCCCCAGCCGGGACAAGATCTAAGCTCCCGACCGGTCTCCCGGAATATGTGGTAGTGTAGTGCATATTAGTGTAAGTGTGTGTAAGGGGAGAGGATAGGACAAGGAAGAGGAAGGACAGGTCGCGCGCGGTCCGTGGCCCGTTTGGGAGGGCACTGCTCCGGCATTCGTCTAATGTTGATCGGAGAAACCACGGAAAACTACCGATCAGAGTAGCCGGCCGCTAGAATTATCCTCCAGGCAGTGACTGAATTCGACCTAGCTGAAAAGCTAGTGTCGAAAATCCTGCCGCCGTCAGGACTCGAACCTAGTTTTGTATTAGAATTATAATGTAACCACTTATACGTCATTTGGTTTAGGGGAACTTTTTACCATCTTATCCGTGGGTACCCTTTTGTCTTCAAAGTTTTCGAATGGATAGAGCTTATTGTACTGTTTAATATGACTAAGTTAATTTTGGTGTATCATTTTGTTTTTTCAAAAACTACATAAATGTAATTTTTTAAATATCTCTCACGCCGTTAATTTGCACATTTTCATCGATTTGAATACATTTTTGCATTTGTGAGTGGAAGTGCTTTGAATGACTTCCAATGAAGGTTTTTGAAAACTCAATAGATTCCAGTGAAAATAGTTTCAAATTTTGCATTTACAGTAATGCTTAATCGTCATTTTCTTACAAATGGCTTCAAATTTTTCAATTCAAATTTCTATTTAGGACGAAGTTTTACTCTTCTTTAGAATTCCTGAAGTAATATTTCGATTCCACTATTAAAAAAAGAAAAATTTGAGAAAATGTAAAAAAAAATGTTCTTTGGGCAACAATAGATGGCAGCTGGAATGAGGATGGGGCAAGACCAAAAAGCCAGTTCTCACCAAGCAAATTAGAAAACTTTACAACGAGAAAGTCTGTCCATTATATAGCACCTCCAATTTTCTTTGAATCTTTTCTTCTTAGCTACTGGATTAATTCAACTTCTTATCAGGACCCGGCAATGATTTTTTTCTGCCAAAAATTCGCCTTTTTTTGGCACAGCATTACATAACTTTCTCTATACTACGTATATTACTCTGTATACATAACTAGTAGTGCTACAGAATGACGGACTTTTTCATATATCATACCTCATATTTCTCTATTTTCTTTGGTCTGGGCTAGTTGATTAATCTAAAACTTTTTTTAAGGTTCTAAAACGTTAGTTAATCTAAAATGTGCAGTAAAACACCAAAACGTGCAAAAACATCCAGTAAAATGATCAAAACATTGCAAAACGATGATATGAAGTCTAAAACCTTCAGTTAATCACCACTTATCAACTTGTTTTATATTTTGAATGTGGTTTTTAAGGTAAATGATTTATTATGATTTTAGTGTTTTTATTATAATTACGTTTTTACAGATTATTTACACAAACCATATTTTTTTAATTTTAAATATTATCCTCATACAAAATTAAATTAGCATAAAAATACAAAAAATTGAAAAATACCAATATACTTCAGAAATAAAAAAATATTATATTACAGAGAAAATGTTCTTGTATTTATTATAATTTACAATTATGTACATTTCCAAATTATTTTCTGAAAAAGTATTCTACCTTATCTCGACTAATATGTTTCAGACGGAAAGAACTTCATTCCGCATTTATACAGAGCGGGCCGAGCTTCAATCTGACGTACGTGTGCACGCACCTAAAAGTAGTCCAAAACTGTGTTTATTCTCTCTCGCTGTCGCAGGGTATCTGTTCAGAGAAATTCGATGAATTTGAAACCCAGCACAGCTTGCCACTAAGCTTCGCATCCGGACACAGGTCAAATGTGATTCTCACATGCTCAAGATCGTATTAGTAGGTTCAGCGAAGACAGACAAAACGGATAATGGGAAGATAGAACCCGAACATTGCGATGGCTGGGCCGCCGCATCCGAGGGCCGCTGACGTAGTTCATGATATCACTGGATATCCCCATTCCAATCCCTCAGAAATATTAATTAGAATCCCTAAATGAATTCTCCACTTGGTCTTCTAACTGGCAACTTAACTTAACCCTTCTAAATGCATTGCCAAATCCTTCACCCTAAAACGCATTACGCCTGCTTCATCCCTATACATATCATCTACTCCCCTCAAATGGGTGATCACAGCACTTCTATTCCTTACCTTGGAGGTCTTCTAGACACTCGGCTAATCTGGAAAGCCCGTATATGTTCACGCCTAAATCTAGTCTATTCCTCCCTTCGCCAACTCTATCCTCTTATTAATAGAAAGTCTTCCCTTAACCTAAAAACCACCATTCACTTATATAAATCACTAGACCGTCCTGCAATTACGTATGCTGCACCGATATGGGGAGGTGCCGCCCCCTCAACAATAAAGCACATCCAAACCCTAGAAAATAAAGTCCTCCGCACTGCCTTAAATGCCTATATACTAATGATCAAAAATCATTTGTATTCCTTACAGTCGCCCAGCACATCGCCCGCCTCTCCGAAAGATTCTACAACAAGCTTCATAACCTTCCCTTCCAACCGATTTTCTCACTAGGAAAAACCACTCACCCTCATCTAAACCGCATCACGTCCAGATTCCCCAAAGGTAATTCCGCCCTCCGTAACTCCTACGTTTTCCATATCATAAGCGCCGTTATCTCACCCATACCACAAACCACCGCAACAATTCCCAAGCACTCCAACCTGATGTTCTTATAGAGGAGCCCAGTGGGGTCACCCTCCCTCTTATTTTAGGCCTGTATATTATTGTATACATAATGTAATCAAACAATTCTGTAAAGTGGCAATGTACGCTGTATCAGAAAATATTTGAATAAAAAAAGTTTAATTAGACAATAGCGCCGTCAAAAGTGCAGACGTTCATAGAGCAACAAAACGCACAACAGATTCAATTTAAATTACACTCGGATTTCATAGACCTCACGAATGCACTGCTGGGTTATGTCAAAATATTTTTCTTAAACGAAACCCTTAAAAATTAAATTAAAACATTTTGTTTATATAAAAATTATATTTTTTGCAATAACGCTGTGAATTTTCCAAATTCGTCCAGTAAAATCCCAAAATGTGCAATTTTCAGACACCATTATCTAAAAAGTGCAATATCGTACAGTTAACTCCAAAATGTGCAATTTCAGGCAAAATAAAACGTACTAAAATAACGTCCGTTTCATGATTCAAATTTCTGTTAAGGTTTCATGAAACATCCTTTCATCTAATTTCGAGTTGGAAAGAATAGATGCAGTTACACAGGAATCCTGTCTTTAGGTAGGTAGGAGCCTCATCAGAAATAAAGGCATTATTATTATTATTATTATTATTATTATTATTATTATTATTATTATTATTGAAAATTGAACGCTACAGAAAACAAACGTGTATTACGCTCAATGAATTTTCTGGGTATTTCTCAAAATCAAACACAAGCCGCAGAGACTGCTCAAAATGTGTGGAAAATGTTTTAATTGACGCGTCGCGATAGCGGAAGAAGTAGGCAGGAGGGCTTTCTCGACAATGCTCAGCCTGGCAGCAGGACGGGGAAGACATCCATCATTTTCATTGGTCATGAATCGCAAAAAAAAAATACCAAATTCGGTTGAAACATTTTTTATCTAACATGTGAGACTAAGAATTTCTATTTAATACTTAAATTAGATTTTCATGTTCTTAGCATCATCCGTCCATCCTGCAAAATATTCTTGTACCCAGTAAACAAGCTCTTTTCTTCTTCTACCCTAGCCGACAGAACGTCACCAAGACAGGCATGGATGAAATGCATCCACCCTTATATTCAATTTGTAAGAATTTATTTCTCCTTATTCCAAATTGTAAATTGTATCGTATCTCGAACCACTACAATTTCCTTTTTATTTCTTTTAAATTTAATGTTATTCGCTTCAAATATCTACTCGTACGAGTATATGAAGTTTGAATACCCTCATTACCTATTGTCAAAAGAAAATTAAAATAGTTTCTTTTTTATTTATTTTTCATCAAAAACAGTTAAAACTCCGTATAACGTGCTATGGGGAAAAGTGAATTGTGTGCACATTTTCAAACTTCTGTGATCACTACACTAAGTCATATACTACTTAAAGTTTGAAGAAAATAATAGCTCCCATGTAATAAAATCAATTTTCAAGGATAAAAAGGCAATAAATTTAGGCTCTTATACATGTTGTCCTTCGGAATATTACTTCCTGCCGCGACAACATGAACACGATAATTTGAATAATTGTTTTCCCACTTAATTCTAGAAGACGTGCACAGATCATGAAGTTACATTTATATCCAGAAGCAAAAAAAAGGGGCCATCTCAGCATTTGCTCAATGGGTCAGGGAAACTGGACGAAAAACCTGATCAAGATGGGGGTCATTGACCCGGAAGCTGCAATACAATACTTGTTACAGGTTGTTTATACACATTTATACAGTTAAAATGGTAAATAATGCATTATGTATCATTGTTAAAATTAATGTTACTTTTCTTGTGAAGCTCAGTATAGTCTCTAATTGTATAGAAACAGTTATGCAGCAGAAACGATTTCACTTGGGATTTAAACTTTTCTATCGAATTTAATCGTTTAATGTCATCTGGCAAAGTGTTGTAAACTAATGCTCATGCATTGTATGTGAATTTTTTGTAATAAGCTGTTGATACTGTCACCTGATGAATATGATTTCTACGTTGAGTGTTATAGTAACAGACATCGGCATTTTCTGAAAATATATTTCCGCCCTTAAGCAAGTCATTTTTGACAAAAGCCACTGATTCGTAAATAAAAAGACACAGTAATGGTAAAATTCCTAGATTAATGAAGAGAGGTTTACATGAATAACGTGGGTGGGATTTGGTTATTATTCGTACAATTCTTTTTTGTAATCTAAAAGTCTGGGAGCTATAAGATGTATTTCCCCAGAATATTATCCCATATCTTAGGCGGGAATGAGCATTCGCGAAATATACACAACGAGCAGTATAAAGGCTGACTGAATTTGCAAGAAATCTGAACGCGTAGCATAATGAACTTAATTTTGTGTTCAATTCATTTAAATGGACGTTCCATTTAAGGTTTGACTGAATTGAGAGACCTAAAAATTCTGTTGCCTTAACATCAGTCAATGGTACACCGTTCATTTTCAATGGAGCACAGAATTGTTTATTTGAAATGGAAAACTGCATTAAAACAGTTTTCTTTTCGTTTACTATTAATTTGTTATTTCGGAACCAATTTGAAACATCTGATATTGTACTATTTACGGTTCCTTTATTGCGAAGGATGTTCGTATCATCTGCAAAGAGAACCGTTCTTCCGTTTCGAATCCTCAAGGGCATATCGTTTACGTAAAGTAGGAACAGAAAAGGGCCTAAAATCGATCCTTGAGGAACTTCACATGCAATGGGCAAAGAGTCGTAAAGGTGCGTACGTAATGTTCCATCATTCCAGTAAGGTATTTCCACTCTCTGAGATCGTTGTTTAAGGTACGAACATAACCAATCTAGAGCAATACCACGAATTCCATATGAAGGTAATTTTGAAAGTAGAATATGATCAATGACGTCAAAAGCTTTTGAGATATCTAAAAATAATCTAATAGGTGCCTCGGTTTGATCCAATGATGAGGCGACATCTTTAGGAAAATAAAATATAGCTGTTTCCATTGATTTTGATTTTCTAAATCCATGTTGGCAATCTGAAAGCGCGTCATGTTTACTGAGAAAGGTTTCCATTCGTACGTAAAAAAGTCGCTCTAATATTTTTGAAAAAACTGATAGAAGAGAAATGGGCCGATAATTTTGAATTTCATTTTTGGTGCCTTTTTTGAAAAGCGGCTTAATTTTAGCTGTTTTGAAAATATCTGGAAACGTTCCAGTGCATTAAATAATGTGAGTTAACGGGTGTATAATGGCATACACACAAGTCTTTAACAAAGAATCCGGGAATTCATCTAAACCGGACAAATATTTATTTTTTAGTTTACCGATTATTTTGAGAATTTCATAGGAAGAAGTTTCGGAAACGAACATTGTGTCTAAAATTTTGGGTGAATTGTCTGTTTTTGAATTTTGTGCCTGAAGACCCTTAGTGAGATCGGCAGCAATTCTCGAAAGGTATTGGTTAAAGAGACTAGCCACTGTTGCCGGATCATTCACATTTATATCGTTATATTTTAAAACAACATTCTCTACGGGTTTTCTAGTTGATTTGGTCGTATTTTTTATTATATTTCACATTGCTTTTGTTTTGTTAATTGAGTTCAGAATATTCTGATCGTGTTTCATAATTTTAGCCTGCCTTATGACTTTTCGTAACAATGATATGTATTTTTTAAAGTAGATAAGGAAATTTTGAGATACGTTATCACGTTTAGAAATGAAAGAAAGAATTCGCTTGTTTTTACAAGATGTCCTAATCCCTTGTGTTATCCAAGAATTGCTTTTCCGTGAAATATTTATTTTTCTTTTTTGAAGAGGAAAGCAACTGTTAAAAGGTAATGAAAGAGTTGAAAAAAAAAGAATTATATTTGTCGTTTGTATCAACAGTATTATAAACCGCTTCCCATGACTCCTGCATTAAATAATCAATGAATAATTTTATTTTACTTTTTGTAAACAATCTAGTCATACGTGTATTATTTATTGTGTCAGTGATCGCATTTCTTATAATGGTAAGAATTTCATCGATTTTGTTCGTATTAATATATCATGCAAATAGAGCAAGTGATAAAATTTGCCCTATAGGAGTGGGTTCGTATTTTAACCTGCTTTTGTAATAAAAGAAACTTAGGCCAGTTAATCTTTTAACTATAACAGCGTTCTGAATATATTTGTTAAATACTTGAATAAATTTTTTTAAAAATTTTTTTAGCAATTACGTGATTACCTAACAACTGCAGTTGCGTTTTAACACATGCATAAACACTTTACATAAAATTATATTACCCTTCACAAAAAATACAATAAAATAACAGTACCCAAGACAATAATACATGGAAATACAAAATACTGAAAGAGAATAAGATACCAAAATACCCTTTACATACACTTTCAAAGAAATTGTCGTGTGAATGAAAGTATAGTTAAGTAGTGAATGAAATATATACCAGACGTTTCACTTTCCCATCGATTATTATTTTATACAATTTAGCCAGCAAAAAATGTCGTTATGCAATGAACGTACAATTAATAATAACTTACTAATTATTGGTTTTGAACAATTTGAAAAACGATTAAACAATAAATTGAAAACACACACTAAAAGAACAAATCCTATCGTTAATAGAAAAATGAAAAAAAATATAATTTTACAATTCTTTACTGGAATTAGCTGTCTGGCTTCTTTTTACGACTGCAATATTATATAAGATTGCGTTTAAATGTTTTTAATGAATTTAACTCGACTATCTACGTCTGTAAGTGAGGTGAATTCTATCTCTGTTGCATAATTCTAGCTTCTTTAAACAGTTTTTTATTTTTTTTATTTCTAGTTAATTTTCTGATTCACAAAAACGTCGTCTCGAAGAAATATTTCCACAGCTTGGAGCGGCGACGGCGACCCAGATCCTTTCAAGGTCGTGGCAACCCCTTTGCTTCGCTGAACACGTGCACTGGTGAATCTCTACCACAGTTCTTCGAATTTTATACAATCTGACTGCAATATCTCCGCGTAATGAATTTCTTACGTGGTAAGCCAAGATGAGAGACAAAAAAAGCTGGAAAAAGAAAGAAACATTTTCTATAGCCCATGCTTTTCGCTTCAGTATACGTTCTTGAACGTTGAAATATATTATTCCCTCGTTGATAGAAAAATAGTATATTTCTGCGTAATGCGTTCATGTGAATTTATCAGAATATTCGTTATTTAAAATTCTCAATTCTCTCACACATGGTATCGTTATTTTAACATGATGAGACGAATTACCTTTTTCAAGCTTCTTATTGTCGAAATACGGCGAATTCTCCTCTCCGTCCAACACGAACAATTGCGGTGTGATCAGATCGGCGGTTGGCAGCGAAAGAGAAAGCTCTTTGAAGCGGTGCTTTGCGCTAGTGCTGATATTTTCAAGGGTGATTTTTGATTGGTCTTCGTTCTCTTGTACGCGAGTGCGTTCAAAAAATTTAATAAATTCTCGCAAGGGATACTCTTTACTACTGGCGCAAACTCTTGCAATTCGTTAACACTATAATTGCAACTTGTCGTGTCTTGACGTTGTCGGGTGCTTCTCAAAAATCAAGTAACCGACATATGGGCGGTTACAATTTTTGGCTCGTTGCCTTCCTATAACTAATTATAATCAAAGTATTATTTACATTTCATAGTACTCTTTCTGATATTGTATTACAAACAAAATGCATGCAAGCAATCGCATTACAAACACAATGGTGAGTTTTCATTCCTTTCATTTTATGAGAACCTTTTGTTAAATAACATTTCATTTGCCAAGGAAAATAATTATTTGTAACCAGAATCAAGTTCTTTACATAAATAATATGAAACTAAAACGTGTAATCTTTTCTCCCTGGTTTGTGGTATGATAATTATCAAAGAGGGAATGTCTTCGAAGAAATACACCGTTCAATTTGTGTATTTAATATGTATGTTCCTCTTATTTCTATTGTTTCCGTCAGGTTTGCGTTCCACTCGTTCTGCGGCGGTCAATGATTAGACAATAGATTTCGGTGACGAAGTTGATTTACTAAATAATGGTGCTACAACAGCACATAGTTTCTAGCATAATTCCTAAATTTGCAATTTTTGATAATTCAAAGTGATCAACAAAAATTAGACTCACGCTACTCCTTTAACATCCTTTTTTTATCCGTGGGAAACATTTAAAGAAAAAATAGGGTAGTTTTATAATTTTTTTACAAGTTCCATTAATTTCAAGTTGAAAAATATGAAAAAAAAACTACGTGAAAATTACTCGTTAAAAAATTGTACATGACCTTTTTTAAAAAGGTGAAATTTACAACAGATTTTGTTGAAAGGAAAATCTCAACTTCGTAGATCTGAAATGTTAAATTTTTGCAGTTTTCGAAATTACACAGAGTACGCCGGAAATGAGGCTAGCAGCATTTGCTACCGTCCTTTGATACATTCGAAGAGAAAATTTAAAGAAACAATTTGGAGCTATTTTTGAGAAAATAATTGTTAACACATTTTCCAGCTACCAAATCCTCTCGTTTTTGCAGGTGCCGTTTTCCAATCCTCCCCGTCGCCCTTTCCCAGTTTCCTCTTGGCGTCGCTGGGATGCGATCTTCCCCATCCTCATTGCCAGAAGTGGCCTGTAGGCCCATCTCGGCCAGTTGTATATTTACTTTTTTCTGCCGAGGTTCCCCGTATGTCCTCCTCGATGTACCTTGGGTGCTTACGATGTATTGATGTCTGGAAAGGTGAGAAACGGGATTTGATAGGTGATACATGGGCGGAGGAGCCCCACCATGCCATAATGCAGTACTTTATAACTTAGAGTAAGTTTTAGTTTGATCCCATTTTTTCGCAGACAGTTCTTTAAAAGTAATTCCTCCATGCCTTCCCCACAGCCCAGATGCAACGCGCAGTCCAAATATAACGCTAAGAGTAGCGCATTTCACTTTACCTCCGATCGCGTCATTTTATATCCAGTTATCAGCGGAATTGGAAGTCTATGGTATTCTGTGTACTAAAAACCACGAATCTATCCCAAACCAACATTAATATTCTTGAAAACCTTCGTAACATCAGCAGTTGTTACAATTTTGCTTCAGCTCTGGGCTGCTGCCTGCCGGGGCTATTGGGTGAGAGAGGAGGCGGGTGTGGTGCTGTCTGTTATGACTATCCCACAGTGGATGGTCCCTAGATACAGAGAGTAGCGCACTCCATTGTTCCAACGATCTCGACATTTTATATCCAGAATTGGAACTGTGTGGTATTCTGTGTGTTGAGAACCATAAATCTATCCCAAACAAATAATATTGTTCTTGCAAATCTTGATAATGTCACCAATTGTAACAATTTTCCTTCAGCTCCTGATTGCTGCCTGGCTGGGCTATAGGGTGAGAGGATAATAATCCAGGATTCACAAGGCTCATTTCAACGAATGCTAACTGCAAGGCGGGTCACAGCTGACCCCGCTCTCTCTCAAATATTCTTTATTTTTTTGAGATTTAATATTCAATAATGAACCATTAAATCTCTATTTTAGAGACAAGAGAGTTTATTTATCATTTGCCATACAATAAACCGTAGACTACATAAACTATATGTTGATCAACATGCAAACAAAGCTAGTATTCGGTACAGATAAACCTATGAGATATAATATTTAGTGTTGTTAGGATACAAAATAACTTCAAAAAGAAACTGTTGAAAGTTTGATACAAAATTACAAATATAAAACAAAATATTAAAATATTATGAATGTACCTAACCTGACTTTCAGACTGCCAAGAAACTTTGGAATAAAACTGCAAGGAGCAAAGAATACATAAAACTCTTCCACGCTATTCTTACAAAGGGGTAACTTATGTTGGTTTCATTGACATTCTAACAGAAAATAAATGAAAACCATCAACAAAAGCATACTCACAAGTCTGAAAAATCTGTGACGTTAATTGTAAAATAGAGTCAAATATAACCCCAATTACGTTTAATTTTATTTTACCTGTTGTAGAATGACGTGAGGAGAAAAATACACAATCATGGCGGAACCAGAATGACTGGAATGTAAAATACAATGACCGCTTGATGGCTGACTGTTCAAGGCTGCAAATTTTTAAACGTGATAATTTCGCACTGGCGTCACAGGTTACCCCAGTCTTGTGATTCCAGGGCTAAAAGGCGGCGATTGCGCAACTCTCTGTTCACAGCCAAAGCCCCGTGTGTCGCCAGAGGCTGCGACGGCGCCAAGAGGCGTTTGGGGCGACTGTGGGGCGACTGTGGGGCGCCGCGCCACAGCGCCTTCCGCAGCAGCCCTCCGCGCCACATATTTCGCCGCGAATGTGTTTTTGATATCGACGGCGACAGCGGGTCGCGGACGCGGCGTCGCCGGCGGCGGCGGCGAGTGCGTTTATTTTTCAATGTTTCCAGAATGCGCGTCACGCAGAGAAACAAGCGGTTGGGGAGGGGCGGAGGAGCTGGGGAGACAGGGGAGGAAGATGTAAAGCGCGCGACCAAGGAACAGGTTTATAATGCAGAACACGTCCGCGGAATTTGAACGCCCTTTTAGACCATTCACAAACCCATCACTCCGATTGAATGCGAAAAGAAGCTCGTGCTTTCTGCGTCGAGATGAAAAAGTAGCGCGGTTGTGGGAGAGGCGCTTTGTTGCTGTAATAGCAAGTATTATGTGTTGGTTGGTTCGACAGACTGCACTGTATTGGTTTTCAAGAGAATGGCATGTCCGCAATCCGCTAGTTTTTTAGAATGTGATAGCGTATTTTGTAGGGAAGACCAATATTATATATATATATATATATATATATATATATATATATATATATATATATAAGGGAGGTATCCCTAACCTAATTGTGTTTGGCGCTTTAATCGAATGATGAGCGGATCGATAGCGCAGATCTCGAACGAGACGCACGCGTAGATGTTGAAAAAAGTGATTGATTCAGACATATGACAATCACGACATAAGGTCGCAAAGATAATAAAATTTATCAAGAAACTGCAAATTGAATAATAACATTGAATGTTGTTTCTTTGTTATTGCAGGTAAGATTAATTATTGGAATAAATGATTGTGTTATACCTTTTTGTATGAAGCAATAAAAAGAAACTTTGTTATTGCAGAGCAACAAATTCGTGTTACTATTTCTAACTAATAGAAAAACAGATACATTACATATATATATATATATATATATATATATATATATATATATATATATATATACAACGTCAATTTCTGTTAAATAGTTTATCCGTTCCATCATTAGGATATTATTAAGGGATTTAATGTCTATTAGTAGCCCAAATATTTCCGGCAAAGTATTGTGACTTCGACAAAATATATCGCGTAGCAGTTCAGAGCTCTCGACAGAGCTCTTAAGAAGTAGGTTGCATTCAATACTTTCAGGGGGTGCATCTTAGAAAAGTGTGTTTTATCACGTGATAACATAGCATTTTTTTCTTCGAGGGTATCATTTTAAAACTCTAACATTAATGAAACAGTATATGTGTAACTTTTTTTAAAAAAAGAACTTCAGGTCTTCTTAGGCGAATACTGTTTAGTCGACATCGTCGCAGGAAATAGCGCAGAGTTTCGAAAAATAATTATGCTTATAGTTATTAAATTATACCTGCTAACGCATTACTTTTATGAAAACGACATCAAATACTTGAAACCATAGTTTTTGTGTTGAGTGCCCATTATTCACCCTAAAAAAACTACAAAATAGCAATGCTGTATCGTTGTTGGTCTTCGCAAAAAGGCGAGATGTAGCTGTTCTACAGATAATAAAGAATGTTATATTGCCATATAGTCACAACGCTTCTTCCAAACTGGAATATTAAGTATATGTTAAGAAAACGTCAGTAATTTCATTTCGCTTAATTTGTGTGTCATCTCTAATGTCAACCGTCTGTAAAGTCTCTACTTGATCCGATTTTGAGGATTCAAGAAACGAACACCCCTGTGAAGCATCCAAATACTAAACACAGGCATTCAACGTTTTTGCGAAATATTTAATTCAACTACAAAAGGAATGGAAGAGTATCAGCTGAATACATTATAATTCACGTATTGTGAACTATACGCTGAAAATAGTTTTTTGACACAAGAGGCGTAAGAAGAAGCCCCATATTGTAATCTAAATATTTTGTACAGGCACGGTAGTGACCTCTATAAAGAAACAAGGGAATGGTTGTCGTTATGGTAAGAACATATTTGTAACGGCGAAAAGTATATACTGAAAATTACCCATGTTTTATTTACTTTTTTTTTTACATATTTGCCCTTCTTACGAAAGAAAAGAAAGTATTGTAATCGTGCGGCGGCAAAAGAAATTTTCGCCAGAAAACTCTAATTGCCGGGCCCTGGCGATGAAAACATGGATAAATCCTGGTCCTCTATACAGTAAATTACTTCCTCTAACACCCAGTGTACTAAGAATTCATGTTTTTTGGGTTGCGTCACCAACCTACCTGGTTTATTAGGAGGTACGAGATGGATGACTAGAGTAAACAATAGTTCTTACTCGACACGTGACATGTCTGATAAATGTCACGAGAAAGATTGCTGTCGTAAATATGTTTACACTGCTGTAGAAGGTTGTGGGTACGTTTTACGAGATGCATACAAGGAAAAGTCGTACGTCGTACGAAAAGTCGAACAAGGAAAAGTCGTACTAATACTAGTTCAATAGTAACAGAGAGCTTATATTCTCTTTTAGATTTACACGGTTTTCAGGCAAATAATAAGCCACACTGGTTAAATCTCAAAAACATAAAAAAAACTATGAAAATTACTCCTCATGAATGACACTTATAAAATTCACAATAAATAAATAGCAAATATGAGCTGCAAAAAATGTACACACAAACATATACTTTTACACACACAAATAAATCGTTACGTTTACACAAAAAAAATCCTAAAAGCTTTGAAACGCCACCTGAACACAATATTTAGTTCAGTAAACAAAACTAATTCCATTGAACAGTTTAAGTTCCTTGTGTGTTATTAACACTAAGCTGATTACGAAATAATTCAATTTGATGAATTTCGTAATTAAAAAAAACAAAATTTTATAAAGAAAATGTTCATGAATCTAAAAATTCGAACATTATACCTTAAATTGATTGTCAGCTTAATTAAATTTACGTAACTCACAAAATATATTTTACAGCTATTTGCTGTATTCTAGAATCTGTTTTTACGTTACAGTGGTCTATTCGATCATGAAATATATTAGGAATAGTGACTTGAATATTAATCATCTAACGTACTTTGGAAATAGTTTATGTCCCTTTTTGAAAACATTAATTTAGCATTATGAAAATTGTCTGTCTTATGCCAAAAAGCAGTTCGTGTGTGAACATTTAACGCACGCCACCCTGCTGCGTCGGCCTTGGAGTCGCTCGTCTTCACGCCACGTCCGCGGCGCAGCGCCCCATTCGGCGCGGGGCGATGCCTCCTTCCGATGCACTGCTTCCAGAACCTCACTCGGTTTGGTTTTATCGTGTTTCCGAGCGCGTCAACTGCTTCGGTCATTAGTCCCGTTAGTGTAGTGCATGTTTTTTCTCGGGAGATGGCGGTGGTCTTCCCCCGCTGGATGGCGAGATCCGGCGCCGACCTACCGTCGGCTAGTGGGGTTTCCCTCTAACCAGGACTCTCCCACCAGCGGGGCACCGCCATAACCGGGACAAGCTCCAAGCTCCCGACAGGTCTCCCGAAATATGTGGTAGTGTAGTGCATGTTAGTGTAAGGAGAGAGGATAGGACAAGGAAGAGGAAGGACAGATCGCGCCCGGTCCGTGGCCCGTTTGGTAGGGTACTGCTCCGGCATTCGCCTGGTGTTGATCGGAGAAACCACGGAAAACTACCGATCAGAGCAGCCGGCCGCTAAAATTCTCCGCCACACAGCGACTGAATTCGACCAAGCTGAAAAGCTAGTGTTGAAAATCCTGCCGCAATCAGGACTCGAACCTAGGACCTCCCGGTCAGAGGCGCTGCAGTGATATCAGTTGATGCACTGAGCTACCGCTCCCGGTACCTCACTCGGAATTAGGCTCCGTTATATCTTTAGTACTTCATTTATTTTATTTATTTTACGTCAAAAAAACAGTTAAAAACTGCGTATGACGTGCTATGAGGAAAAGTGAATTGTGTGCACATTTTCAAACTTCTGTGATCACTACACTAAGTCATATACTACTTAAAGTTTGAAGAAAATAAAAGCTCCCATGTAATAAAATTTATTTCCAAGGATAAAAAGGCAATAAATTTCGGCTCTTATCCATGTTGCCCTTCGGAATAATACTTCCTGCCCCGACAACATGGAAACGAGAATTTGAATAACTATATTTCCCACTGAATTGTAGAAGACGTGCACTTATAATGAAGTTACATTTATGTCCAGAAGCAAAACAGGGGCCATCTCAGCATTTGCTCAATGGATCAAGGAAACTGGACGAAAAACCAGATCGAGATGTGGGTCATTGACCCGGAGGCTGCAATACAACACTTGTTACAGGTTGTTTATACACATTTATACAGTTCAAATGGTAAATAATGCATTATGTATCATTGTTAAAATTAATGTTATTTTTCTTGTGATGCTCAGTATAGTCTCTAATTGTATAGAAACAGTTTTGCAGCAGAAACGATTTCACTTTAGATTTCAACTTTTCTATCGAATTTAATCGTTTAATGTCATCTGGCAAACTGTTGTAAAATAATGTACATGTATTGTATGTGAATTTTTTGTAATGAGTTGTTGAAACTGTCACTTGGTGAATATCATTTCTACGTCGAGTGTTATAGTAATAGACATTTCAATAACAAACTTATAGCTTCTCGATCTACATCCAGATTAGTTCACGAATTGGTATCAGCTTCGAATTCTAATTCCAGTTGAATAGAATTAGTAGATCAAAAGCAAAAGTGAAAATAAAAATAAAAGCTGTAAGATGAACATTTCCGATTAGTATTTGGATTGCATAATGTTTACAGCGTTCGCAAGAAATATACAAAATTTCTCTTTTGGAAATCGTATGATTTTTTTCTTTCTAATGCTTTGCGTGCCGCTTATTCACATTATATATTCCATTCTTCATATTTCCACATCCGAAAGTATTATAATTCAGTTTATAACACAATGTGATTTAATATGTTGAATTTCATTATCTTTTTATAAGCTTTTGTGATGGCGTTTCCGTTGAATGTTCTCTCTGTCTGGCACGAATACAGACGACTTCTTCTTACGAACGTTGCAGGCAAAATGGACAAAGTTTCCTTTCTTCTCGCTTGTTTCCGGGCGTCCGTCAAAGAAATATATCATTGATCGAAATTTACTAGAGCGAATAGTTCCTTACATCAGAGCCTTCTAGTAGTGCTTTCTAGTTCTCGTTACTAGTACCTGCTTTTGCAGCTCTGACGGCGATAAGCTGAAGTTGCTGCGTAAACGTCGCATTGTAAATGCATGGTAGCGGTTACACTTGATACCGAAAAATTGCTTGATGGAAAAACGTCTGACAGCTTATCTGAAATCAACGCTAGTGCCTAAATCGTTCAGTCGATTTTCTCCGATCTTCAGTTGAGTTTAAAATATTTTGATTTTTGGGGTACTTAACATGAAGTCTCAAAAACGTCACAATTTTCTCAAAATTGGCACCAATTTTTTTAATTAAACTTTGTCCTCGGATAGCGTAAAGGATTCTCTAAGAGAATGGTGCAGGTCTCATTTTCGTTGAAATCCTGATTTTTCGAAAATTGTAATGTTCACATTTTTAGCGTCTTTCTTATATATATATATATATATATATATATATATATATATATATATATAGAGAGAGAGAGAGAGAGACGAGCTCTAATATGCGCCCCGGCAACGAACCGGAACCCCGTGCACGAACGTCCGAAAACCATCGCAAGTGTCCGCCATTTCAAACGTGGCGCGGTAACCACGTCATCGCCCGACGTCAGCCGTAGTCACGGCGAGCGGAACGAGTGGTCGCCAATGGGATAGTGGGAAGATAAGGATTGGAAACCGTATCTTGCGATTGGACAACTTCTAAAAATCGAGGGAACAGTCTCTGGGGGAAAGTTTTTCCGTTAACCAGAGACACAGTTTTTCTAGAGATTTCCGAAGGAAGCAGATCGAATGGTCGTCTAGAAATTTTCCGCCCAGAAGACGCAGTCGTCTTGAAATTTCCGAGAGCTGCAGATAACAGAGTCATCTAGAAAAGTCGGAGTGATGTAGATCGGAGAGTTGCTTGTAAATCTCCGAGAAATAAAGATTTGAAGAGAGGACGCGCGACCAGTAAAATCTGAACGTGCGGAAGCGACGAAGGCGAAACTGCTCCCGAGCCATTTTTCTCAAGCACTGTACGCGAGAGAAGGCACTGCGCTACATTCACGAAAGGAAGATTTAAGCAATGGGTCGAGATTCACCAACGGTGGAGTAAAAAGCTCGAGCGGAAGGGAGCCACGAAGTCCAGTGAGGACGACGGATCCGGACACGGCGTTCCTCGTATGATTGTTACGCCGCCACTACTGTGATGAGCCACCCTCGGAGCTGACTGTCTTCAGCGTATTCCTAAGGTGACTCGTCACTTTGAGTACTGCTATTGATTAGGTGACTTACGGAAAGTTGAGGGGAAGGGAGGGGCGACTTACTCAGAAGGCATTTTCAGTAACAATGCACCATTTATTAATAATTAAAGGAGAGACGGGGAACGGTGGATTGAAGGGAGATGCTCGGGAGTCGAGATTACTGATAGCGAACTCTTACCCCATCTCCCCGTGGACCAGGCGTTACGGCGGGGGCGGCAACAGCAGCGGCAGCGCCCTGGGAGCGTGTCGTCATCATCCCGAGAGAGAGAGAGTCGTCCGGAGTCGGAATCGGCAGTCGGAGAAGCAAGTCCGTTCTTCCGCCCGTCACTGCTCGTCACTCTGCTTGCCACTCTCCGTCAGTCTCGCCTCTCCGCCCTCTGCCAGCCATTCTCCGTCAGTCTCCGCCACTCTCTGTCAGTCTCCGCCATCCTCCGTCACTGTCTGCTACCGCCAGCCATTCTCCCCGTCATCTCCGCCATCCTCCGTCACTGTCTGCTACCGCCAGCCATTCTCCGTCAGTCTCCGCCACTCTCTGTCAGTCGCCACTCTCTGTCAGTCTCCACCATCCTCCGTCACTGCTACTGCCTGCCCTGCCGGGCCCGTTTATATTGGGCCGACTTGCATTCGGCAGCGTTTTTTGGAGGCCGCTGCCCGAATGTTTCGCGACGCTGCGTGCCGCTTGCCTTGCGCGTTTTCCTGGCGCGGGGTGATGTGGTAATTGCGGTTCGCCACACTACGCCGCGTCGCTGAGGTGGAAGGTCGAGGCGACACCCCTTCTACAACACGGCCAGAAAAGCGAGTGTGTTGGGACCGGAAAACGGGCGTGGGGGCGCGGCCGTTCTACATAGCGACCGAAGAAGATTGTACGAGCTCACGGACGGAGGGAGGCAGCACCACGCGAGACGCGGGTAACCGACCGGAACGGCGCCGGTGTGCAGCGCAGCAGCAGCGCGACGCGAGGCCGAAGTTCGCCGCGGAGCGGGCAGCTGTTTTCAGCGATAAGTCGCCGAGGTCCCGTGCACTGCATTAGCCGGGGTCGGGTTACGTGTGCCCCAATCGCTGAAGCGTGAGTACTCGTGCGGTATGCTGACCACAAAGACGAAATATTTCAGAAAAATGTAATTCAAAATGTGTGACTAGAAAGTTCATGTCGAACATTTCGATAAAATTCGATTCGAGCCACAATCGTGGGCAAAAGTAAAAGTTTGAGTGCAAAAGTTGTAAGATTTGCATGAACAATTAACTTGTTCAAATTCTTTAATTAATTAGCAAAATACTTGGATTTCTGAAATTAGAATTTTATGATGTTTGTGTACTTAGGATAGGGATGTTATTTTTTGTGCACAAGTTGACGCAATAGTAATAATTTAGACTGAGTTGCAACTATTTGTGTATGTAAGACAGAGGCATTGCTTGCACAAATTGGTATAGTGACTATACTTTTGATCAAAGTGCGAGAAGGGAATTTATTTATTTCTCTTCAAGCCTAATTCTTTGCGTTGCTTATACTGGTAGCAACGAGGTGTTACGAGTCAGCTTGTTCGCTCGGTAAAGAACACGAAATTGTTTTCCAAATTTAAGTGTAAATGCAGGTAGAATCGCCATTTGCATTGTATTTAAGTGTATGTGTTCGTCTCTAGAAAATTTTCAGAATCCATGAGCATATTTACCAGAGTCACTAAAGTGTTTCCTTTGAATTTGAACCGGCCTGTTTTCCATTCATTTCACAACACCCCATATTGGCCTCCTAGAGGCAAACCGATTCAACAACTTGACAGGCCTGACGTCGGAGCGGCAGTGGGCTGCCGCGCGGCGCTGGTAACGCCCGAGCGGCGCTCCCCACCCTCAGGGTTAACGACCCCTGGTCACAGCAAAGTTGTATTATGCACGGCGCGTCGGAGGGAAGGCCACGGCGTGTGTTCCGTCGCAATATATATATTTAAATAAACTGCATATATTTAAAACAAACTACCTGAGTCGAGGAACCTGAAACGCAAATATCTTTCTATCTTGCTAGTTCATTGCTAGAATTGGCTCAATGAAAAATCATATATTCATTTCACAAAAACATGGAAATTTATTAAACAATTTAAAACAATTTTGGTGTTGTATAACTTTACCTAATATAAACATAAATCTTTGTCATGACAATTCCAACCTTATGTCTTCGCGCGCTTTTGGACCATCTTTATCCATCTCCGACGCCGCCGTCCTCAGGTCCAGACACCATCTTCTCTCGTCTTTTCTCGGAAGCACACTTCAATTTCGGTTCATCAGATCAATAAACTATTTGCTGCTAACATTCCAGTCCAATCACTGACAACTTCGCCCAAGCCCTCAATGTCCCTCCAACTCGTTCACATGAAATATTTTAAACTCCACTGTCACACTTAGTATTCGAATGTTGATGTTCTCTCAATATCCATTCCCTAGTAAATGCTTACAAGTCCCCCAAGAAAAAAAAACTCCTAACATTAATTGGAGCACGATCCGTTCATGAGCACGACATCAGTCAGAATGAATGTCTCTCGTATTCTTTCAGCCCTGCAAAGCTCGGTCCATTTTTCGATTGTTTATTTGCAGATAACACTTCGTACCTAGCCAATCCCTAAATTTCTTGCAACACGAACTAGCCGTCTTCACGACTGTCACTGCTTTTTCGGCCAATCCCTGAATTCTATACAAAATGAACTAGCCGTCTCCGCGATTGTCACCGCATGCATTTGTTGACTTTGACGACGGCTCGCTTACCGTTGCTATGCTAGCATATTCACATAATTTATCCCCTTTAATTGACGCCATTTATAATAAATATAGTACAATATTCAGTGACATATTGGTATGTCACAATATATACACACACATATATAGTGATGATACCGAATATCTCATCTTTAAACAGGTATAATTTCCTTTTAAAAGCTGCGTCGCAAAATACGTGTTCGAGCATGTTTGCGCCGATTCCTGGGCGAAGGGTCAATTAGCTACGCGCAGCTGCGACTTTCTTCGCCACGGCGGCGTCCAGAAGAGGGAGCGGTTTGCTCAGCTAACTCACCCCTACGGCCGCGGTCTCTCCCTAAGGATTTCGAAGAACGTCGCGGTCCACCCAGTACGTTTATTTACACCACGTGCAGTACGAGTATAGAGTTAATGTAGTTATTAAACAATCGCAGCAAACTCGCTGTTTGAACATTTTTCCACTCAGATTAACTGTAAGACGTCCTGACCGATTGGCGGAGAATTTAGTGAGACGTAGGAGGCTCTGGCCAATCACACAACCTTTTTAAACATTTTAACAGAGCCTTTTAGAACTTTTGGGTAAGAAGAGGGGAGAACACAGGCTTGGGACAAGCTCGCTAGCGCCTGTCGCAGGAGACGCTCTCAGGCATTAGATGCGTTCGGGCGGGCGCTAGATAGAGAATCGGTCGGGCTGTTGGCCACGAAGTTAGTCGATCAGAGAGAGACGGGCGAGTGCCCGAGTATCTTGTTTGGGACTATTTCCCACGAAGTTTTGAGTTTGTTCTTAATTTGATTTTTAGTAGAGTTTGTTTCGTTTATCTTCGAACACTCTGCTGTGCGCCGATGTAAGTATTCTCACTACCCGGCGCTTCCCTGCGCTAAATTGCTTTCGTTTCTTAAAGGTGGTTATTAATTCACAATACACTTCAACCACCAATGCTTAGAAAACTCAGTACAGACCAAAGTTAATTTTACTAGTTACAACATCCCTTTGAACTCTTAATTACCTGGGTGACTTGTTTAAAGCAAATTAATCACTTATGTTCTTAACATAGCTTTCATTCAAGAGTTCCACACGCCAGCATTCACAAATGCGGTTTGAAATGCGTAATATTTGAAAAGATTTTCAAAGAATAGTGTGGTTTAACATTGTTCGATTACATCTTTTTCGTTTCTGCGACCGTTCTGCCGCACGGTTCTGGCAGATGGCCTCGATTGCTGCGAACGGCGCCTCGGCGCTGGGGACGTGGCGATCGCGTCCTGTGCAATCCCCGGGACTTTCGCTGCTCTGGTCGCGGCGGTTCGCGCTGGCAATGCTTCGGGGTAGCCTGGCCTCCACGCTCTTCCGCCTCTCCTTCCGCTGCGTTCCCGTTCCAACCTTCTCGGACGATAAGTGCCTCGGCCTCGCCTCTGTGCCCGTCTTCCTTCCCCAATACAAATGCTTCTCTGGCTGTGTTTTGGGGAGTGGTTATCGCCTTGGCTTCTCGCACCAGTGATGTGAAGTAACGACGATGCAGAAAATTGTTCGGTGTATGCCGGAAAAGAGTCCGATTCAGCCCTGCGAAATTCACGTAACTCGCTCCCACTGATACACGTTTCTTCTCCGTCGTTATTCATCAACAAAACGAGTACAATGATCGTTCTATTCACGTATTCGGATGAAATTATCTCATTTGAAGCTCGCTGGTAGAGACTCGCGATCAGTTTCTCTTCCCTGACCGTCACATATACCGGTTTTTACACGATTTGTGAGGTGCGTTCCGCAGCGATCCGTCATCCTCCGAGATTTTTCTGATACTCCTCGAACTTTCAACGGAAAAAATTTCTTTCCACTGGCTTCCCTCGTTTTTCGAATACCGGCCAATCACAAGACCTAGTTCTCAAGTTTATCTTTCTAATTTCCTATTCGTGGTCATGCGTTCCGCTCGATCTGGCCGCGGCCAACGTCAGAGAGTGACGTGATGGTCGCCCCGCGTTCAAATTAGCGGACCGCCAAGATGGGATTTTGGAAACTCTTGTATATGGCCCGGTTCGTTACCAGGGCGCATATTCGAGCTCGTCTCAATATATATATATATATATATATATATATATATATATATATATATATATATATGTTGTAATTTACGATCATCCAAGTCAATTATAATTTCCTTTAAATGAAAACAAAAGATACCAATAGAATGATATAAATTACATTTGAAGAGACAAATGACGGCTGCGCCGCGCACGAACATATTTTTAAACCATATGAACGCGCGGAAGAAAGGGAAACGTGACACAAACATTTGATAGAGCACAATTTTTGAAATCGTTTGAAACATCATCAAAATCGGACCAGGGGTTCGATTAATTTCGAGAAAAGTAATCGTGCATTTTGGAGGAATGAAAGAGAATATTTAGGCGCCATTGTTGCCGTGAAGAAAGTAATTACAAATAGTGTTTTTCCTAAGTATTAAGAGAACGCCTGAAGGGAACGGGTTAGAATTGATCAGAATAGAAGAGCAACAATTATCGAAATTTTTGAAAATAGTAACGATTTTGGAGGGCACCTGGGAGGCGAGATAAAAATTAAGTGCTATATTTTCATTTAGAAAATATACGAAACAAGAGACATTGTTGTGACGTTATGAGAAAATAGCAAGCGATGATTTGCAATGTTTAATTGAATAAGGCATTGAGAGGCGAATCAGACGATACGGTAATTATCGCAGGAATTTTGAACACGATGTAGAAGCAACCGCAGGTCAGGAAAACGCTGATAAGTGAGAAGAATAAATATTTTTCGTTATGCTGTTTGGCGCAATAAGCGGATAAGCGCTTTTGTTCCCCGAGAAACCATATAAGCTGGAGGACAACAAGGCCAGCCAGGCAGTCAGAGATGAGATGACGTTTTGCTCGGAGCGTGAACGCGAGATCCATGTTAGAGATTGCAAGGATTTTTTAATTATTGTTATGAGTTTATAACTTAAAAACATATTATTTATTTCACGGCGCGCGAACTGTGTAAAACACGCACACGTAAATTGATAAACAGTGGCGATATAAGAGAGTTTTGTTATTATCGCGATGTAAACAGTATTTGTCGGACATTTTGCGTGTTGTGTTTAATAGCACGAATGCCAACGCTATTCTGGCTTGACATTAAAAGGGGCAGTGCAAGTAAAGTTTTCTACGAAAATAACATGGTGTATCAGCGCGTAGTGATTTTGAACATTCGGCGGAAGTTGTAACGCGGGATAAGCCGAAACTGCCATAAACTTGCGTGTGCTAAGGCGAATTCCGCGGGTGATGAAGAAACATTCGCGCGATGGAGATGTCAATGGAGATGACGGGGCCGGAACATAGCGGTCATTGTGCACTTATGGCGACGAACGTGACGTGCGCTACACACCGCGGAGCCGAACCAACAAACAGGGAAGTGCAATAACTAATTTGTTTTCGGTTACTACGAAGACGCATTCATGTACAAGACCAAGTAATGTTAAACTTGTATAAATTAAGAGTCGATAAGGCAATAGTTCAGAATTCGCATTCGATATGAAAGAAATGTTTGTAAGTTTTTCGGGGTGAATGGTTTTTCTTTTAATTTTTGTGTCAATTGAAATTTTGTTGATGTTGTCATTGAAGGGTGTTTTGTTTTTTTGTTTACGTGCTTATTGACATTGTTTAATAAAAGGAAAGAATCAGTTAGAAAGAAAAAAGAAACGAATAGAATAAAGCACGATGAACACAGTTGTGTTTATGAGAAAACCTCTCAATGACGTGTTGTGATTTCTGGTAATTAGATGTTGACCCACGCGCGCGTTGCACGAGTACCACGTTTCGGTCCCTGTACGGGGGCCATCACAAGTTCACGCTGGCATAAATTTTTAGATTTGTGAAAACTTAGCTAGTAAACGGGCATATTAAAGTATATAATAGAGGGAGTAGACCATTTTTACTCTCTCTCTCTCTCTCTCTCTCTCTCTCTCTCTTTCTCTCTCTCTCTCATATATATATATATATATATATATATATATATATATATTGTGTGTGTCATTTTCGTGTAATTTAACGTAAAATATTGGCGTAAAAAACTGGTGCTAGTCTCATTTCCGGAGAACTCTTTATTGTCGAAAATTGCAAAATGTTAATCTTGTAAAATGACAAAATTAAAGATGGAGGTTTTTGCTTTAAATAAAATTTGTTCTAAAAACTTGGCTCTTTAAAAGAAGACATATACTTTTTTTAAAAAAGAATAGTTTCCGCGTAATTTGTGCTTGAAAATAATGTATTTCGAAACAAAGCGCACATTTTCTCAAAAAACACTCCAATTTTTTTCTTCATTTTTTACGAATTCCCTGAATTTTCGAAAATTGCCAGTTGAATCTTGTAGCGTCATGCAATTGCAATAATAACACAGACGAGTGTGGGTTTAGTAATTTAGAGGTTTATTAACAGACCACCACCTTATTACAAAATAACGTAATTACTAATATCCCTACACGGAGTAATTTCCCGTTACGGTTTC
This sequence comes from Teleogryllus oceanicus, assembly GCA_964035755.1. Taxonomy (NCBI): domain Eukaryota; kingdom Metazoa; phylum Arthropoda; class Insecta; order Orthoptera; family Gryllidae; genus Teleogryllus; species Teleogryllus oceanicus. The sequence continues at coordinate 20,216,967 of CAXIVR010000007.1, read as the reverse complement.
CACACCACTACGCACTAATCTCAAGCATTAGATGGCGTGAAGCGCCGCAACCCACCTACGACTCATCATCGAGTCAGCCTCTGTACGGCAACACATTGCCGGCTCTTGCAGCCGCACCGCGTCCTAACCAAGAGAGCGTTCCGCCGCTCGCCAGGGCTGACGCTCGCCCTTCCCCCCACCACGCTGCCTCCTAGGGTTTCCCGCCGACGTCACATCCGCTCGTAACAAAGGCTGCCGCGTAGGGCCTTAGCGTCGCTTATGCCACGCGGCCGTTCGTTACAATTGCGTTTGTGCATGACGCTACAATATATTGGGTTGTCCGAGTTGTTACGTCAGAGCGGTTGCTTGATATAGCGATATCGGCAACGGCAAATACCTCTGAGAACTTGAGTTCTCGGTTAGAGAAAATTTTTTGTTGGTTGCTGTTTTGCAGGTTCATGTTTGTATAATATTGCAGCTACAAGCAATGCGCAGTTACAAGTAACGCGAAGAGTATGCATCATTGTAGCACCACCATTTATATTTATTTTCTTTCCGTTTCTTTCCGTCTTTCAGGAGTTTTGAAGAATACGTTCTATTACGAATTGTTCTGCAATGTTTGTTTCACTGACACCGCAGTTAACACAATAAGTCTAGTCGTTCGTTGTTGAGGAGTCAGGACGCATAAAAGATTATAGTAAAATAATTCGGTTCTATAATCAACGGGACAAGCGACTGATGCAAGAAGTAAAAGTTGCATGCTAAGGCAAGAGATGCATTTGTTCATATTAAGAAGAAATTCACAAACAGAATGGCAGGAACAGTAAAAAAGGATACGTGGTAAAGTAATGACATGAACTGCCATTAGTATCAAATGTGCTTTAAGAGAGGTAAACGATTTGGGCTGTCATTGGGGAGTATTTTGATAGGCGTTTTACGGATGTCATTTGTGGAAACGTGAATTAGATGAATTTAAGAAAAGAAACTTCGAACAGTAAAGTTCATGAAATTCACATACGAAGATAGGAGTTAAAATGTTATAAAAGAGTTTTGTCGGTTGTAGTGACAGTGAAGAAACGAATAGTGGTGGAAGTCTGAAGGAGAAGATTTGACTGTTGCAATAAACACTTCAGGAATTATGAGGAGTTGGTGTAAACCTTCTAAAAATACATAATTTGTCATTGGTCATGTAGAAACGTGAACGATTTCTCTTCTATCACATTCAGAAAGTGTTTAATATGAATCGGAGCGCTGATGTGTTGTAAGTATTGCGAAAGAAAAATCTATTTTTGGGTAGAAATGATAAAATTGAAAATTAATGAACTAATGGAAATGAAGACACATCAAGAACTATATCGAGCTTGACCTCACCAGCTGGCCGTCAGAACTGCAGTGCGCTTGCGGATCACAAATGCCGCTAATGACCTCCCGAATTTACCACAGCGCCTTGAAACTTGGAAATACGCACTAAGTACCGGGACGTGAAGAAACTCGATAAGACAGAATACTTTCAACGGAAATGTATACTTTTGAGTCCACAACAGTAAATAAATGATTGCTGTTATAATATTATGGGGGAACACACTAACGTTTTCTTTTAAACTTGATATGACTGACCGTGAATGTCGGGAGTTTGGCAGCAAGGATCAAAGAGTCACAGTGGATTGGTGTGGGTGAAGAGGTTAAAGTGTCATGCGCATCAATCAGATGATCATAACTGATAGCAATTGACAGATATTTGTAATGAAAATGATATTACAATTTTCAACAATAGTTACGAATAGAAATATTTCTGCTCCATTTTTGGAATTCTTATTGCGATTTTTTTGTGTTTTCACACTACTTGTACAGTTAAAAGGAATGGTTGTGATTTTTAGTAGAATTTTGTTGTGTTTCCATTTATCTTTCAATATTTCTGAAATAAAATTAGTTCATGAAAATGAAACAACTTTTATTTTATCGTGGCAGATTATTTCTAATTCCTTCAATTAATTTTACCTAGATTTCGAGTTATTTTTCGTATCTGAGCACTAATGTTATAGTGTAGAGGTTCCCAAAAGAGTTAAATGTCCAAAAATGTAATAGACGATTCAAAACGTCTACTTTTGTGGAACACTGCTTAAGAAATGATTTCTCAACCTTCCCTGGCCCCACCTGACCCAAAATATCGTGTCCCCACAAAACCATTGTTCCACTAAAACTCAATGTCGTCGACAATCTGTTTTCTTATGGTCTTAAGATGCATCGCTACCGACTGATCGCGATTACATTTTGTGTGGTAATCACCTATTTCTTAAGTGTAAACTTTTTTTTTTTCGACGCAAATCTATTTACGAACAGAACAGGGCAGACGTTCCTTATGCAGCATTAGTAGTAATAGCCAAAAACTGTCCTTAGCGTAATATATAATTGTATAAACGGTAATTATACTAATTACAAACATACAGACCAGTCACACTACGGTTATCACCGCCTATGTTCGACGTCAACGTGCGATAATCCCTAACAGACGGCAGGTAGCAGCACTAACAGTGGAGAGTATATAAAGCTTTGTCTATGTAACCTGGCTATGTAAACTTGTTTTATATGCCAATAAATTATATTTAAATTAAATTAAATTATAAAGCGTGTCGGGTAGAAGAGGAAAACAGCGCAGTAGTTGGCCCAACATATAGACCGGGAGCCAGCAAGAGAATCCACGTATGATAAGCACAAAGCTAAAACGATTTGAGAAGTTGGCCAGTGTTATGAGGAATAGGGAAACGTAAGTATGACAGCGTGTAGGTCTCGGCGTTGCGCTGCACAATTTTTTGAATGTGTTGAACTAACTATTCTCTCGGGGAATAGAAACACAGCTAATTCTTGTTGTGTATTTTTCGTTAGACAGCCACTGAGGGAATGTGAAGGAATTTTATGGCATACCGATGTGGCCTCTCAGACTGTACGCAATGTTGAATTCAAAGTGTCATTTTTAATCCCGTCTTATTTTAAATGCTCAAAACTAATATTTTAGTCAAATGGTAGAAAATTATTTTTCATTGCCGATTATTACCACGCCATACCGATGCGGCGTTTCTAAGTAGCCACCATACTTGTTCAACGATGCCCAATTTGTCACTAATCCATGGACGTGTGCATCATAGGTACTAGTATGGCGGTACATTTTTAGGACCACCCGTGATCCAATTTGATAAAACGATGCAATGCCATACTCATAAAAAGTCATTAAATGGCCGCCATACTGAACAACCTGTTTTTTTACAAATTACGTTTTTTTACATGAGGTGATTTAGGCCCTTCTCCCCCTCTTGGTGAGATGTCGTGAGATTTGGCTGGACCCCCTCTCCCCTTCTAATCTCACGGGAGAATTTTTAAAATGTGTATTTTTAATGTAAGTACGTTAATTTGTGGTTGATTGCATTGCGATTTATTTAAAAACATAATTTTCTTAATTATATTTATTTAAGACTAGATATGACTAGAATTTAGAAAATAGTAACTGAATTACAATTAATATTATTGCACTTCTAAAAACAAGGCAATAATTCATTGTAATTCAGTCCACGGGGACTCATATGCGGCCTCAAAAGTGACTACTGGAACCAACATGTCCCTAGATTTTCCGTAAATTCATCTGCTCCTTAAACTTCGCTGTGATTCAACCATTCCAAACCGTTGTCGCTTGCACACAGAAGCTTAGTAGCTCGACGAATCTCTTAGTAGCTCCGTGAGGGCCGCACTTTGGGTGCTGGTGCAGCTGGTGCACTGTGGACCGCACGTTGGTGCTCTGCAGCTCTTGTGATGGATGAAAAGTAGACACTGCAGCATCTCTCTTTCAGATCACCCCGTACACTTGGGCAATAGAGGTCTTAGGGCATGCTGATGAAGGCGTGCGGTGGTTGAATGGGTAGGCAGTGGCGAATAAGGAAGGGAGCAAATGATTCTCCATCATGCTTTTCAGGGTCGGGGACCGGCGGATGCCCATTTACCTGAGTGATAAGATATGGAAGAAAACGGTCGTGAAAAATCACATGCAGAGCACTGTTTTTTTAACAAAAAAAAGTGATTTATGACGAGACCCCCTCCCGCCCGCTTGATTCTCTCCCCCCTGAAGACTTCACTAATTTATGAATGACCCCTTACCAATACAAGGCAATGATCAAAAGTCCATGAACCTACTTTTCAAGTATAATCAATTCGGTGAACCTTTTCTGGAATTCAATAAATGAATGTCTGTAGTATTTTGTGAAAATACCCGAAAGCATTAAACACAAGTAGGTATCTTTCTAAATAAGCGCAAACAGGCACTTCATCTTCAGAATTATGCCTAGCTGCAATATTGAAATATCACCTTGGTAAAGTTACATAGAAATTCAAATTAAAGACACTTAACACGTGTAATCCTTGAGACTACGGCATACTTTCCTGAAAAAATCACATAAGGAAGTAAATTTTAAAATGTAAAACAATTTACCACAGTTGATTATAACGATGTTTTAAATATATATTTAAACCAATTATCTTAAAATGAGGAAGTTAAAAAAAACAAATGATAAAAATTATAAAATTGAACTAGCAGGAACCCGTCAAAATTTGACAGTGAGATGTAAGATAAATGTAAAATACTGCGCCTAAACTAATGCTCACAAAGCAAATTCTTAAATAGGAAGAAGAAAGAGCAAACTTCTCTTACTTAATGCTATTTTTTTCATCTCTGCAAATATTTACTTTTATGGTCAGGATGATTAGATATTATGCAGAACAAAAGCAATTGTTTTATATAAACACTTTTACAATTGAACACGTGAGGTTCGTGACCAGGTGGCAACGTAATATCAGCAGCGAATGACACAGAAGGCAGACTATGATTATATTGACTGATATTATTTCTGAAGTTTTTGTCCCGTCATTTATAAACAACTGTTTCATTTCTTCTGACATGTTGCTAGAAGAAAAAACTTATTTTTCCATTTAAGCAATACAAAGTAATCTGGTTTGCAGAATTTATCTCATGCAGGAAGTACGTACATAGCAGAACAATACAGACATTTCATAGATTAACATCCAACAGTAAACAAAATTACTTGACTACGTCAGTAAAATTGAATAAAACGCACTGTCCGAATTTCTCTACAAAATACTCCACGAAAACAAATTGATGCAAACACAGTCACCACCAAAATGCAAATATTGCTCCTGAAACACAACCTAGACGAATTGTAAACAATACACGCACCTAGCGGCGAAGACGTACATCTATCGATATACTCATATCCATCGATATTGAAACACAGCCTTTGGAAGAAAACAATTGACTACTGATATTCGTACTTTTAAAGAATTATTTATTTAATTAATTTACACCGTAAATGCTGGTAAATCAAAACAAACAATAACTGATAACACATATAGGGATCACATTCTTCCATTTAAAAGAAAATAAATACAATCGGTGAAGTAGAAGCTCAAAATGAAGCCATGGCAGAATGCCTTATTTTTTTAAATATATAGATTGATATTTTATATGTAACTTACAATCACAGCTTTTATAGAAACAGATGTTTTTATATGAACAAAAATGAATCAAATCAACAGGATGTACTTATTTACAATACACATGCTATTCCTTGACGGGGTTTATCTTCTTATTTCTTTTTTTCATTAACCTTAACATTTCTTGATACGTTCACTCCCATATATATAGTGACGTCACGGGATTATGCAAACCCGTAACGCCACCATAAGCCACGAGAAAAGACCGCCACCATAAGCCACGAGAAAAGACCAGAAAACAGAGAAATAGGGTACGCGGCGGAGCGATGGTCTGAGAAGGCGACATCTATCCGCAGGTTTTCGCACTCCGATGTCCGAAGTTGCGGACAATATTTTCTTGAGAGAGCGGGAAGGAGGAGAAAATTCACCTTCAGAAATTTCCCCAGGCGAGTCACATAAATACCGCGACGCGCTTCGGTAAAAGCTCTCTTACAACTTCGACAGCGACGGCGACTCAACTAAATTCTTCGGCGATCGTCATTGGTTAGTGCAGAAGTATAATTTTACATGCTTAGTTAAAGCTGATTTAAGAAACGCGGTAATAAGTGTTAGAATTCAGAAGTGAAGTGCATGTACAGTGTTAGCACTAACATTACGCGAGTAAGCAAGCGATGTGACTGCTTGAACCTGAAATAGTTTCATAATTGCAATAAATTCGCGCAGAAGGACTCTAAAACGAAATCCAGTATTTAATTTTGTACGCCACGACCACGCTCGCTCAAAGTGTGGAATGTCGGCCGAATGCTAGAAATATTCAATTCAAGTACGTTAGTTATTCAAAGTTGGGAGCGCGAGCAACGGGTACGCGGCAGGCGGCAGAAGGACGGCTCCAGTGAAGACTCAAGCGTAGTCGAGAAGGACTTGGACCACATACGTGGATGGTACGAGCCCGAGATCGAGAGAAAGGTTTGGAATTTGGACGTGTGGCGGCATTCTGAGATCGAGCGAAGGAAGTGGTGTAACCACGGGACATCGAACCAGTCAAGTGACGTGGCGAGGACTGCGAGCGACCGAACACCCAAGGTTAACTGACGGCGAGCGGGAAGGAAATGTCGGGGTAAGAACTGGCACTTCTATGCGGCAATTTGTTGGGAAACCGTGCAGCTTTAAATACCAGACGAAGCGCCCTAAAATAGGTGAAAGTTCAAATAACTACTGGGAGATATTTCGAATGCATGAGCGGCAGTTTCTGATTTCATTCGCTGTACGCACCAGTAAATTCGTTGAATGCCATACCTTGTACAACGTTTCTAAAGTAAATTATAATTTTTCATGTAATGTAAAAGTAATCTTATTTGAAAGTCATGTTTCCATTGTATGATGTCAGGGATAATCAGTTGTTACTAAATCGTACCCTTTACAAAATTATAGCGTGTGTGTCACGTTTATTCTTGTGTTAGAGTTTACAGCATTGTAATAAATGCGCAGCTCAAGGCTGACCTCTGTGAAGTCTATGATAGAATAATTGTAGAGAATCACTTAAAGGGCCGTGCACGGAGAAAAACTTAAGATTAACAAAAAGTAAATGAGGTTCACGAAATAATTGAGAAAGAGGTAGAAGCAAAAGTATTGTGAATAGTGCTTATTGAAGTATTCAGGCAGTCAAGGTGACGCCTATACATTCTTTTGTGGTTGTGTTCTTTCTGTTCTTTTTGTTTCTGTTTTCTTTGCAGTGACCATCTACGCAAAGTGCATACTTTATTGTATATTTGCGCCACTGTGTAATTTGTTTTACTGAATATATGCTCATTTTACCACAATTTTACATAATTCATTGTGTCAAGGGTTCAGACCTTTCTCATCCCGAAAGATCCTGCTTCCTGAGAATTCAAAGCTCGCTTCACGAGCATTCATAGTTTCACGCTTCATCGCCACCGACTGGAAGGTAGTAGGTGGGCGTGTTATAATATATATATATATTGTACATATTATTAATTTTTTATTTGTACTTGTTTATTCCATAATTTCATCTCGGATTACTGTGTAATTTTATTTTTAATACTTTAATTCTAAACAATATCATTTATTTTCATTTACATACATAAATAATTTAACGATTTCTTCACACCAGATGTTGCGTATAAATATTATGCGAAACCCAGTGTTCCAGTATTATAAGAAAAATAAAACATTTTTATGAAAATGTATGCATTGATTACCCAAAACGTTAGAAGGATACCCCAGTGTTAAATTAATATCATAGAATTTCTGCAGTACGTGTCTTCTACAAATATTAATATATATATAAAAGTTCATCATTAATGCAAGTTATTTATATTCACCTCCTTTTTAAAACACTTTTCAAATGTGTAGGTTTACTCCTATTATACATATATATTCGTATTTCAGACAAACATGTCTCAAAAACATAACTATGGCTCACGTTTATACGTCACAGTTATAAAACTTTTACACCTTTAGAGGTTAATTTCATACACTCGAGACATCAATCAGGGATGGCACTTACAGACTCATCTTGTGGACATTAAAACCAGGTGAAAAATATTTTCCTCGGGTGTGTGTCTAAGTGAAAAATTTGACATCTTTGAATCAGTATGACGGGAACTCAGGAACCCCGAAACGGTATGGTATGGTCATAATCGGCGATGAATTGTTTTTCTATTATTGAACAAAAAAAAATTAGCTGTGAATCCAAGTGGGCATAAAAGTTACACGTTTAATTTAAAATGGCGGACAGATTGAGATGCCGCTTCGATAGGAATACAACTCTTTCACACTTTGGTTATGTAATAACAATATAGAAGAAGAATTAGCTATGTACTAATTCCCAAGGCAGTGTTTTTTCGACACTTTCAAAAATTGCGCAGCGCAACACCGACATCTACAGGCCGACAAACTTGCGTTTCCTTTTCCTCATAACACTGGCTAACTTCTCAAAAAGTTTTAGTTTTGAGCTTATCACACGTGGATTTTCTTGCTGGCTCTCGGTCTAATAGAAACGGACCGATTTATCGGACGTCCTAAAGAGCATCACCACTGGCTTTCGGGCCAAGGGCGGAAGCATTTCCGAAACAACTAAGTTTGTAAAGTCTTCGCGTGCCGCCATGGTTGAAGTATACTGTAGCGTTGTGTCGCCAAAAGCAGCGTGGGCACGTGGCGCGGTGTGCACCGGATGCGTAGACAAAGGCAGATGCTATGACGCACGGGGTTTTTCTGACAGGGTGTGCGCATCGCTAGGGCGAAGGCAATGGAGGCGGCGGGCGTCGCGAGGGCTATTTAAGGGCCGTGAGAACAATAGCTCTTCCTTCTTGGTCCTGGCAGCAGCGGCAGCATAGGTCGTCCGTGAGAGATGCGAATGTGGACGCAAGGAGCCGGCGGTTATTGTCGTGACTAGTGAGACATGTAGTCGGTCTCAGGGCAGGCGGTACTACGCACGGCGAAACATTAGGTAGTATGTTGCGGTGTGGTAGCCGTTGTAAATATCTCACCTAGCAGTGGGGTCTATTTAGTTAGTTAATTGTATACAGTGCGTTGTTTGTTTGTGACTAGGGTCTAAATTGTGAATAAACCTGCTGTTATTACAACCCCTCTGTGTACTGATTACACCCGTATGACGCCACAAGACCGTGCATGGAAAAAGGGCGATACCCAAAACCGGCGCCGAGGCAACTGTGGCGCACGACGGGCCACATGACAAGGGAGAAGGACGGCTACGATGCGTGCGGGCGGATAGACACTCAACTTCAATACTGCAACTGGGCGTCCACTCAGTGGCAACAGGTAGTCTTTTCAGATGAATGACGTATTCTGCTCCATCATGCATGCGGTCGTTGGCGCAAACGACGTGAAAAATCCACACGAAGAAACCCCGCAACAATCGCCTGACGGGTGGAGGCCGGAGGAGGGAGCATGATGACATGGGAAATGGCATTCTCTGGTACCGGTAGCGGTAGCTCAGTGCATCAACTGATGCCACTGCAGCGCCTCTGACCGGGAAGTCCTAGGTTACACTCCCCACGGTCGCAGGATTTTCGACACTAGCTTTTCAGCTAGGTTGAATTCAGTCGCTGTCTGGAGGAGAATTCTAGCGGCCGGCTGCTCTGATCGGTTGTTTTCCGTGGTTTCTCCGATCAACACCAGGCGAATGCCCCAACAAACGGACTACGGACCTCGCGCGAATTGCCCTTCCCCTTCCTTGTCCTATCCTCTTCCCTTACACACACACTTACACTAACATGCACTACACTACCACATATTCCGGGTGACCGGTCGGGAGCTTAGAGCTTGTCCCGGCTGGGGCGGTGCCCCGCTGGTGGGAGAGCCTTGGTTAGGGGGAAAACCCACTAGCCGACGATAGGTCGGTGCCGAATCTCGCCATCCAGCGAGGGAAGATCACCGCCATCTCCCTCGAAAAAACATGCACTACACTAACGGGACTAATGACCGAAGCAGTTGACGCGCCCGGAAACACGAAAAAATCAATCAATCAATCAATCAAGCATTCTCTGGTAGATCTCGCCATTCTGGAAGGCACAATGGATTAAGATAACTATGCAGCCGTCCTTGGGGACCACGTCCAATCCTAAGTGCAGATCGTTTTTCCTCGTCAAGACGGCATTACCAGCATTACATCGTGTCATACATTATTTCATACAGTTCGCAGTGTGCGTGGTTCCAGGATGGACTGCAGCACTCCTCTGGCCACCAAACGCCTCCAATTGAAACCCAATCGAGAATCTCGGGGACCATCTCGATTGGGCTGTTTGCGCCATGGATCAGCAATCGAGGAAACTAGCGCAGCTGGCCACGGTTCTGGAGTCGCCATGGCTCCACAGCCCTGTTGTCGGTACCATCCAGAACCTAATCGACTCTCTTCGTGAAGATCTCGCAGAAATCAACGCTGTGTAAGGAGGTTATTCAGGATGTTGACGGGTGGTCACATTAATTTGACTGGAAATAAGTTATCATAAATGTGAATTATTACTCAAACTGATTGATATATATTTACAAACATCCATTTTCAGCAATTTCACATATTTACTATCTACTGCTTTAATCAAATTTACTTTTTCACAAACTAAGAATGTTTTTCTTTAATTATCAAAATCGTCTGATACACTGGAGCACACCACAGTGTAGTAGGATAGCAGCGCAGGACATTACGATTATTGTATAAGAATATGCAAGCTATTCCACACGTAAGAAGACTCACCAACATAAACTTACCTCAATAAAAGTCCTCTGGTTCACGAATTACCACTCGATCGTGAAATACTTTACCGAAGGGACTGCATATTAACGAGCTTATTTTACAAGAAGACAAATACGACACTCGTGTCATTTTCACCTTATTACATCATTCCACGCTTCTCTGCCGTATTCCATCCTTTACGTAGAGCTTTAATTTGGCGTTTGCCCTCTGCTCCACGAAACACTTGCAGTTTGTCACGTCCTCGTCCGTCGCCCCGATCACTTTACTCCGATCGTAAACGAAATTTACGAGTCGCAGACTTCCTTCCGCCGGCGTCTTCTCGGCTGCGGCGTCGGTATTCAAGACACAGATTTTTCCTTTAAATGAAATTTGTTGCCCATAAATAGTACTTTCATTATGTTCATGTAGACTTCTTTGAAAATGTTTGTATTTTTTGTGATAGATCGTGAAATATTTGCAATTTTAAAAAATAATAGAAATATGATTTTCTCAAAAACAGCTTCAAAATTTTCAACGAAAATTTCTATTTTGGTCGAGGTTTACTCTCCTTTAATATTCTTGAAGTCATATTTTGTATCTACTATTAAGAAACCGAAAAGTTGTGAAAATGTACTTTATGCAGAGATAGATTGCAGCTGACCAGAGAATGGAGCAAGACCTTAAAGCCAGTCCACACCAAGGACTGGTGTGGACTGGCATGTTGGAAATTTGCTACAAGAAAGTCTGTGCCATTCCGTAGTGTGACGTACTAGGATGAAAAAACACAGACGACTGCTCTGATTGATATTTACAATATATTTACGAGTATATTTACAGTTAATGTACAAAGATTACAATACAAAACTAACCCCTTGGCAAACCTTTCAGTTCTCTTAGCCGCGAAACCCCGCGACCGTCCTAGGCCTCGCCAGAACCATAGCAGCTTAGCAAAAAAGCAACGCGAGGTGCGAAGCTGTCGGACGCATAGAGTCCGTAACCTGCCAGTTACATGGCCTGTCGCCAAACCGATCTTCGACCCGAAGATCACGTGCAATGAATGCACTGGAGATACCTCGTCTTTCCTACGACACCCAGCGTATCCCACGAGGCGCCTGTCAGTGCGGCCTTATATCCGTTGGCTCGCCCCCGCACCCAACAAGCAGCGGGCGTCATGCGACGCTGTTAGCCCTTCCAGGCTGCAACCGACATCTCTTAGCCTCGCATCCGCGCGCGTCCTTTCGGGAATTTCAGCCTGGATTCCTGCAGGTTTTCAGCCGGCGCGGCGAGCGCGTCTTTCACACCCCCCACCACTTAGCATCCGGCTTAGGCGGGTTTCCCCGAAGCGTCAGCGCGTCCCGTACGCTGGCCCGGCGCGGCCCGACGCCGCGGCGCCGAACCACGCGACGCTACAGTAGCATCTCTGGTTACATTCATATTGTTTTATTGGGGGCCATGGCCACACAAAAATGTAAATCTTTTACATTTTTTGTTTTACATTTTTATTGTTGTTTTATTATTTTTACATAGATAACAGAAGATAATTGTGCTCACGAAAACAATTTTAAGTATTTCCAGTAAACAAAACAGTAATGAAATCAGAGGAAAGACAGCTAAGTTAATAGGTGTGAACTTTGTCAAAAGAAACCGTACACATTCAGGGGTGGATCCACCCAATGCATACCAGGGGGGGATCATAGATTTTTGTTAAATAATAAACATATTTGTTATTATATTGTATATTATTTTTGTAGCATATATACAGCTTACTTCATCGATACATTTTAGACATTCCTACAATTTTTTTATGTATCTTATTTTTATTTTCCTGTTCTTTTCCCATTTTAATTTTTACTCTATACCTTATGGTGTGTGGCCTCCCCCCCCCCCTGCCCACACTGGATCCGCCACTGAACATATTGCACTCACTTAACTCAAAATACCCTCATTCTACCTCCATGCTTCCATTTTTTAACATGCACCAGCTGCGGATGGCTAGATGATGGTCTATGAGGGGGGCCCATTCTAAAAATGTTGATCATTTGTTTTACATGGCGCATTAATTTAATTTTGTCTACAAAACTTGCGCTGGTGATATGCACAAATTAAAGGAGTTGATTTAATACACATTCTCCAACTTTTCCCATGATTGAGTTGTTGGGAGAATGTTGCCCTAGTTATTAAAGAGCACCTGCCACTTGCATACAAGCACAAAAATTTTGAAAGATTTCCAGTACTTAATTGCTTCAAAATATGAACCTAGAATATTTACTGTATATTTAGAATATTTATAAAGGTTTAAATGGTGCTACCAAGAGTATACCAACATCCCTATTATTTCTTAGATCTATTGATAAATTTATGTGATCAGTGCCTGGAGGAAATTAGAGTAGAATTTTATACTGCACTAAATGTAACAACATAACAATTAGAGACAACATATTTTATCTTTGTTTAGAAAGTGCCTGAATGTTACTTTTGCATGAACTAGGGCTATTATGAAACTGATCATTATTGTTGAAAACAACCACTAAAACACTGAATTATTTCTGTACTTCCATTACCATTGTATATTAACCATAAGATTTAAAAATGCATCAGAATGTGAACCTGGAACTTATGGAGCAAATTGTCACAATTTCTGTGGAAAATGTAAAGAAGGCTCCTGTGATATATACACTGGTGAATGCAATGATTTGTGTGAAGAAGGCTACTATCCTCCATTATGCCAACAACGTAAGTAATAACTAGTAATATATTTAATACAAATATATTTTTGGGTTACAACCATATGCTGTTTTTACATGTGTTCTATCAGCTAATTGAAAAATAACAGTGCATTATTATTGCATTTAATTAGAGGTGTGTTTGAAGAAAATTAGCTGTTCATGGTTTCATCCAATTGAGAGTTTATATGTTGCTACAGTGACGGGACTGGTGACATTCAAGCTCCTGATTGGTTGAAATCTTCAACAGCAGATTTACTTGAAACGCTCCTCTACATAAATCCACTATAACAAATATCGTGCAGAAAATTTACTTTCTCTTTTAATTCTTTGTGTATCCTTGTAATTGATGAAAATGTTAAGTAATTTGAGAAACTTCATAACACTCAAAAAAAGGTAAGAAATAATTGAATTAACTATTTTCAAAAGAAGAAAACAATCTTTCTTCAGAGAAATGGAAAATATATTTGTTTGATTAAAGACTTGCACTGCAGGCTATTTGCTGATTTCTGGTGCTTCTTCAAAATTAATCTTTTAAAATTAAATTATGTCTGAATGAAACTGCATCAAGTACAGTAAATTTAACACCACCAATTCAGGTTGCTTAGATTTGAAAATAAGTTTAATGAGGAAGAAAACCACATTAGGGTATTCTTCTCTGAGATCTCTTGGGAGTACCTGTCCTGAGATTCAACAGACTCTTGATTAGAGGCAGTTGATCAGACAGTAAGAAGCTGATAAACTTGTTTTCAGAATTAGTAAAAGTTCTCTGGAGTTTGAGGTGGTAAAGGAAGCCTTGGGGACATCCTCCTTAGAGCAAAAAAAACTATATGGATCATTTTCAGGAAAGAAAGAAAGAAAGAAAGAAAAGAAAAAAAGGGGGGAGATAAAAAGAAAGAAAATAAAAAAGGAAAAAAAGAAACATTTCCCAACCTAAATAATTTTAGGAACATAAGATATCTGTCAGCAACAGTTTGATCTTAGAATGTTAACAGTGAAGTTTGGTAGTACTTGTAAAGTTGATTGGGGTAGTAGTAATAGCTAGGTCTTTTTTTTCATTACCTAATCTCTATTTCTTTCAATCATTCCAATCTTCATCCTCTAGCCATCATCTTTACTCTTAACTTTCTCTTCCCACTTCCTTCCAGGTCTTTCTTTGAGTAGGTTCTCCCGTACCTTCTTTGTCAGTACATCACAAGTATGGTTTTTAAAAATGTATATTTTGATGTAAACTGTTTTTGAATGTAACAACTATCATTGGAATTCATAAAATTATACACCTTAAAATTACATCTGCATAAAAACTTTTTAAAATCTCAACACTACAAAATGGGAATTTTGAAACATTTATGCAATAGTTTCACAGAATGAGCTTTCGTCCTATCTTACTTATCTTAAACTATCCCCTCACTTAAGTTATCTAATATCAAGTATTGTACACAAACTTGAAATAAGAAAGTATGTATTGTGCATTCGTCAACTCCAAATTGTTTTGTTTTTTTCGCCACTGACCATTTTCACATATTGGCCTTTCTTAGAATTTAACTTTCCCAGGACATCAGGAAGCTTTAAATTTGCTTGTTAAGACCCAGAACTCTACACCATAAAAAACTCATTATGAATTTGTGCTTTGGGGAATCTGCCTTTTATGAAATATGTGCCAAAACCATAGTATAAACTGGTCAAGTCTCTGCATTATGATGGGCAGGATCCCCTATAGCCCACTGCTTTAATTTTGAGATTATTGATGTTTTTGGAGATTTTGATAAATTAATAAATTGATGTAATTTATAATGCATATGTGTATAAAAATACGATGTATCTTTTATAACATTATAATGTATGAAATTGTATTATGCTAAGGGTTAAAGTACGACAATATTTCCAAAATGTAATATTCTGAGTGTTCAGTTTTTCAAGTGAATAGTCCTGAATTTTTTTTCCACAGCCACATATTTTGAATAATTGAAATTAAAATCAACACTTGTGAACAATTGCATCATATTTTGAACAAAAAGCACATCATAAGCAATATCTATGATTTATAGCTTCCTAAACATATTGAGGAAAGAAAAAAAGAAAATCATTGGTGGGTGTCTGAGGCCTCCCCCCCCCCATCCCTCTCCCGGTAAATACTTGGGTTAGGGTCTATAACAATTCAATCGCCTGTTTAAATTAGCCCAAAGTAATACATCTTTCTCCCATGATTGGTGAAAGGAGTGTAATGAAATTTGCGTGGTCAGACGGAAGAGCAGGCCTCATGGCCTCAGTCTCGACATGTAAAATAAGGCAAATTCAATTCAATTCAATTCATATAACATGTAATATCTGAAGCTAAGTGACCTTTTAGTTCTATTTACAGTCTTTGTGTTAATAATCAAAGAGATTTAAATTTACCTACCCTGTACGTGTCTTAAATGAATCACTTGGTGCAGAAACCCCGTCATATTTGCTTTCCACAATTTTTCAGAAGGAAAAAAATTGGGTTACTTTACACTTGATTCTGCACTAATTGAAAATTTTAGCCAGATGTTACACCCGCAGTTTGCATCTGACATGATGGATTTTTATACCTTTCAATGCATCTATACATATTATATCATAGGATAGACATATCTCAAAATCTTTTAAAAATCAACATGAAAGGTTCAGCACCAATCGATTCAAATGTTATATTGCCTGCTTAATTTAACGTCTATAGGTGGGTAATTTCTCCTCCCTTTGTAATGTATAATCTTTGATATCTAACATTCCAAATTCAAATTGAGGGACTGGTTAATACTGTAAAAACACAATGAGGTACATGAGTGGACCAGAAAAGAAAATAAGGTCTATTCATTTTGTGATTAGTCCACTCAAAATTAATATGTTTCTGTGATTTGGTTACAAGATTGAAACTACCTTGAGAAATGCCAGTTCAAATTTCTGAAGTACTTGAAATAAAGAGACTTTGGAGCTTATCTGGCTAGGGCAATTAGTATTGAGTACCTGCATAAGAAATTTGATATTTAAAGTTTGGCAAACAGATGTCAATTAGCAACTGAATTTTAAATGTACATGATTTGTGACTATTTGTAACTGTGAATAATGTTTGTTGCATTTTTTGAAATGTTTACTGTGGAATTTTAGGATATGCATTCTTAAGTCAAGCACCACATGTTGAAGAAAGAAGTTGGAATAATGTTGTTATTTCAATTAACTTCACAAATCCAAATGGAATGGGAATTCCTCATTGGTATGAGGTGCAATATAAGGTATCTAAATTTTGTGTTGCTAATGAAATATTATCATCACCATTTCTTTTTTCCATATCCCTCTGCTGGGCATTTTGAAAAAGTACCTTGGATTGTCACTTACGGCTTTTAAAGATCCCAGACTTATTGTTTTAAGATAATGCTATGTTACAAGTCCTTCTTTAAGAAAGGAGACCGGTCATCCTGTGAAAATTATAGAGGAATAGTCTTTTAAATGTTCCTTACGAGATCTATGAAAAAATAATCGCATCCAGAGTTTGTAATATTGCGGAGACCATGTTATTAGAAGAACAAAATGGTTTTTTGGAAGAGTAGGTCTTGCTCCGATAATATTTTCATTGTCAAGCAGATCATTGAGAAACATAGAGAATTTAATAAAAGACCACACTTGCTCTTCATAGATTACTCCAAAGCTTTTGACACCATAAACAGAAGTACACTATTTAATGTATTGCATCGTAAAGGTCTCTCACCACAGCTGATTTCAGTTATTAGGAACATGTATAGTAACTCAGAAATTTGTATCAAAGGTGAAGAGAATAAAAAAGAGATAATAAAGAATAAGGAGCAAGGCAAGGATGTAGTCTGTCCCAATTCTTTTCAATTTGTATTTAGATGAAGCATTAAATATACGGATATCCAGACTAAAATCTTACAGCCATGACATGGGTTAAGAAAGATATCTAATGACCATATTATTCGTGGATGACCTACTTATAATAGCAAATGATGAATATAGCCTTCAGAAATCACTGTTTGGATTACAAAAGGGAACCAAAATGTACAATCTCTGTATCTCCTCAACAAAAACAAAAGTCATGGCCTTTGAAGGGAAGGAACCGATTAGATCCAAATTAGTTGTATACAATTCACTTATGGAGCAAGTTTCAAGTTTCAGTTTCTTAGGATACAAAATATCATACGGGGGAAAATGGACATACAAGGGAAAATTGAAAAGAAAGGAAACCTTGATTAAATTCTATAATGTATTAAGTATTCCAACTTGTTTGTATGGAAGTGAAAATTGGACAATGACCAAAAAAGATAGCACAAGACTATAAAGTACTGAAATGAAATTTCTGAGATCAGTAGCTGGTTATAAGCTGATGGACAAGAAAAGGAATTTAGAAATTCATAAAGAACTTGATGTATGTAAACTTCAAGAGAAAGTTAATTACTATCAAAATTCCTGGATGCAGCACATTGAAAGGATGCAAAACAATCGACTGCCGAAAATAATTCTAAAATACCGCCCACAAGGACGAAGAAATCCTGGTCGTCCGAAGAAGAGATGGGGTGACCAGATGGGAACGGAGGCGTAACAGGCAGTGCCTATATACCTGAAGGAGAAGAAGAAGAAGAAGAAGATAATGCTATGAGAGAAGAACTGTATTTGCAAAATGATTGAAATGAAAACATTAGCGTACTTATTGTATAATTAGTTTTTTACTGTTTTATTCAACCATTTTACCATAAGTTCTCTGACAAACTGATTAATTACCCTGGTTTATCTCTTTGTTGATATGGTTGCTTTCCCAAATAAACTTGGCCATTCAATGGGAAAGAATTAGAACATTCATTGCCAAAGAAGAGTCCAATGCCCCAATTTTAATTCTGTACTTGTCAGGTTTACTTTTCATATACTGAAGGACACATCTGCCTCTGCTTTCTTCAACATAATCATTGTAAAATTGCAGCCTGGAGTATATATTGATCAAAATCTCTGAATAAACATTTCCCAGATATCTCTTTTTTGGGGTCTATTTTGTTCTCAAATTGTAAAAAATTAGTTATTGCTTGAAATCTTTTATAGTTGCCCATAGTTTCTCATAGTTGCCCGAAAAAACTGGTCTACCATGTTCTACATTCCACAATTCTGATAAATCTTCACGTTCAGATTGGTATGCTCTAGCAGATATCAATAACCCAATGTTAGCCACTAATTCTATTTCATTCATTTTCTTCCACAATTTAGGTGCTGCAGTAAGATTAGCTTCGTTATACTCTTGACAAACTCTTTTGGCTTCACTATTTGTTCCCTTACAATAATAGAAAAAAATGCGGTGTTAGGACAAGCTTCGGTGTTTTTTAGCGAACACGGACATTCTACTTTTGGTCCAAGTTTATCTCAATATGTGTTTTGCGATGAAGTTTGATGTGATCTAAGGATGTCTCTACTCCATTTCATTTCATTTCTTTCATATTGAATTGTTTCAGTACTCAGAGATTCCCAGTTCTCTATCTCATTGATGCAGTCATCTTCATAATCATCTTCTTCTACACTGTGTTCACTTTTTTTATTTCTGCTCAATGGCAAATATTCCACATCACTACAATCAGAAGTAGGCCAATATTCATTATCATTTATCTCAACCAACTAGTGTTGTAAAATATGAGATCCTTCATCTGGAGGAACTTATTTTCCATCAATGTGTTTGAAGTTCAACCTTTTTTCTCATTATTCTTCTTCTAAGGCTCTACGACCTTCAAGTGAACGTCTTGGCCTGCTCAACTATCCTTTTCCATTTTTCTCTATTCTTCGCGTGCTCGATTCAATTTTCAATCTTCCTTTTCCTGATGTCTTGGACAACATCATCTTTCCATCTATTTTAGGCTGTCCTCTTCTGGTACTCACTGGATTCCAGCTAAAGATCTTGTTCACAATTCTGTCATGTGACATCCTATTAAGATGACCAAGCCAACTTAATCTCATGGCTTTGATAAAATTTAATATGTTTTTATGTTTTTGTTTGGAATTGTTCCTAATCTGCCAATCTCCATTGGGCATTTTAACTGGTCCAAATTTTTTCTCACTAGTTCTCTCTTAGTAGAAGAGAATTCTTGAATATTAGTTTTTCTCACTAATACTTCAAGAATTCTTTTCTACTAAGAAAACAGTCATGTTACAAGACAAACATCAACAAAAGACTAATGAAAACAAGAAATGAAGATACACAATATCAGAAACTTGTGATTTGTATTTCAAGCTTAGAACAGTCAAGGACAGTACGCACAATATCTGGAAATAAGATATACAATAATATTGCACAGTCCTACCAAAACACAATGAAAATATTTCTCAAAGTAACCTCAACATAAATGTTATACTACCTCAAAAGCTGGTGTGCAACAGTATGCAACAAACTAGATTTTCTTAGGGTCTTCAAAAGACCAATGTGCCTGTCAAAAGTTTTATGTTTCTGACAAGTTTATAAAGTGTAAAATAATTAACTTATGTTGGGATGCATACATTTTATACAAAATCAAATAAAAATAGATATTTTGAATGCTGATGGTGCAGATACAAATACTTCAACACTACAAGACACAAAATAGCTGTGGGGTCTCAAAACACCCCACATCTTGCCCATCAGAGGGATATACAAAAATAATTTGTTATGTTGCTTGAAATAGTAAATTCTCTGCAAAAGTACATATTCATCTTAGACATTTGTTTCAGAAAATAGATAGTAACAATTGGAACAAAACATCGATTCAAGAGATAGGCTCAAGGTCAGTAGTTCTGACTAATGTAACAGATCTACAAGTAGGCACCAAATACTTGCTAAGAATTGTTACAATATGTGAAGATTTTAATAGTTATGAAGGTGATGCAATCCCCACTGTGCAATTTGAAACATTGTGCCAAGGTATGCAAATTCTTTTGGAAAAACATAAATGATTTAAAACTTATAATATTTTTTAAAGCATTAATTTTATCGAATAAAAAGATCATTTTTAAAGAGTTATACATGGTACATTTGATATTTAATAAAAAAAAATATAAAAATAATTTTTAATCCATACTTTTTCAATACTTGAAGTGATTAAATTTCTTATGAAAATTGGAAGAACACTATTGCATTAAATTTGGAAAACAGTTCAATTGTATCAAATTGAGTAAAATAGAGATAATAATTTTGAAAAAATGTTAAAACATTTTTATGTTTTAGTTCCCGACTCAAATTACTATGAAATACAGAGCAGTAATATCATGTCATCAAGATTTTTAATCTCTTGGAATGTAAGTATTTAAAATTATTGGACAAACACATTAATGAATATATTATATCATATACAGTAAACTAAGAATATTAGTATTACTGCTCACAACAATCTATTTCATAAACTTCACTTTCTAAAGTAAACATTGATGAAACTAATAATAATTTTGGGTGGAAGTATCCTGTTCGCAGTGACAAATGGTGCCCTGTAGAATTATTTGAAATAATTCTCCGAGACCATTGGAAAATGTACTCTAAGGAGTTATTCTTTCCAAAGAATTATACTGTTTTCTCAGCTTTACTGCCAGCCCATCAATACACAGTATACATATGTGCAAAAACAAAACATGGGTCAGCTCCTTGCTCTTTGCCGTTTGCAGTTACTACAGAAGGAGAAGGTATTAGTATTATTTGGAGAAATAATAACTTCCATACGGCCATTGATCATCATTTGCATTAACAATATGCTCATTGAACACAATATCAATAGTTAAGAAATTATTAATTTATTTCATATCAGTAGCTAAATTTTAACAAAACATATCTAAAAAAATTTCAGAAGAGAGAAGAAACATTCAAAAGTTTCCATCACAAGCTAATAAAATGTGACCAATTTTCATCATATTAAAAAATTTCCAGTTAATTACCTTGATAACTTATGTGTTCTTAGAATTTGGCAGAAGATGATTATATCTTATGGGTGGCATTGTTATTTAAATATATTCCAAAAGTTTTAAGTAAAATGAACACACTATGATTACTCACTCTTTCAAGACCCTTTATTCTGACTTGTTAGTTGTATTGTTAGGCAGATTTTATCAACTTTATCTGGAAATTTATTTGAGAGAATTGGTCTTGTGTTTTATTGTCATTACAAGATCCTGTAAATTAATATGATTTAATCCACTGAACAATAAAATGCACATGTGATAATTCAAGGTGCATTTTCATCATACATTTATTTTATTAAATATGTTTCATTATGTTATTAACAAATTTTGAAAGGATAAAGTTGTACAATTCATTATGTGGAGGGGTGAGGCTGTTGCAAAAGAAGCTACAGCTAGTCTCCCGGTATTCATAAATGTTTATGTCTTGATTTTGATCAAAGCATGTCTCTCTTGTTACTGCTCTTAGCCCTTTCTAAATATGACCATAATGTATAACAAGACTAATCACATTCGCACCAAAATAATGTTGTGATATGATCATGATATCCAGCTATTGTTGTGGTTGGTGTACATAGCTTGTCTTGTGATTGTCCCAAGTCCTTCATATACATATTCAAACTATATAATTGTGTTTTACACGTTTGGTGCTTAATTTTTGAAAATGCACTGTTTTAAAATATCTTCTCTTTGCCTTAAAAGTATAATCCCCTGCAAGTCTCACAGTAGATTATCACAACGAATATTTATATTTTTACCGCTTATAAAGTGAAAAATGTGTTAAAGTGTATATCAAAACCTGTAGATCAAGAGAAGTCTAGAAGTAAAACGTGACGCTATCCTCTTTATCACTCTGTCTCTTTCGTCTGTGCATTCTGAGTCAGTTTGGAAAAGGCTCATGTTGTGAGTGTGTGTTATTGCTTGGAGTGTCATTGCCTGAATCGATAGTAATGTTACAAATGGCTCTCAGACATTTTGACAAGTTGTGAACCAGACTCACTACACTCAACTGGGGAAGTCTCACAGCAACATGTGACATGTGACCAACCACTGCATTCCAATCTGGCACTTATTGTACTGTATATCCAAATCTCCAAAGTATTAAACTTGAAAATACTCAAAATATTCATTTATTCACATAAAATTTAAAAATATATTAATATTTATTTCAACGAAAATTTTAATTTTTATGCATCTTAATCAAAATATTTATTGTTAGGTGATATGCACTTTGGTATATATAAACGATGGGGTGCTACTTGAATTTTCAGGAAACTTTTAATGTTTAAGATGAAGGGGGGATATATATTTACCTCAAAGTCGAAGCCCTAATCACAATGAAAATTACCACAAGGAATAGTATTGTAATAGGGTCCCAATTTATCATAATAAATATTGAAATAGTGGAACAATTTAATCATTGAAACAACCACAGCACCTAATTCAAACCCCCCACACAGAATTTTCCAAATGGATATTATTCAATCTTGCACAACAGGCACCTTCCGTCGTCATAGAGAGACCCTTCTGCTCGACAAGGCTGGGAAGCTACTCGAAAACTTACTGAAAATACGGCCATTGATGGCGATTCAAGCTAGCGGAGAGCAATCCGGCAGACCGTATGGTTTCAGGAACGACGGGAGAAGCGGTAAAGGCTGTAGAAGAAACCGTTGATGAAACGTGACAGAACTGCGAACTAGTGGCGTTAGACACACTGTGCAGAATGCTTTCAAGATGTGGATGTGCGGAAACCTTTCAAGAAGGCGAGGTGGACGGATATCCTGCTGGCCCCGGAGAAAACTTTTAAATATTACCACATACCATTCTATGAAATCTCAATGCTTACTTTGAGAGAGGGGAAACTCGCCTCCTCGAGAGTATAACCGCAACTGGCCTTCATAACCGAGACATCACGGCCGGGGTAGCGCATAGATTGTTTCTGGAGCCAGTCTAATGCAATGGCACATGTGATGAGATGACATACTCCAGATAAAATTCCAGCAGACGCAGCCTGGATACAGTACGATGATGGCATCGTAGCGATAATAGATGCACGCACTCCGGTAGAGCTCTAGTGGAAACAACTAAGTTATGATCCCTACGCATTTATCAGTGCTGATCCCTATCACTGTCGATGCAGACGTTATCGGGACAAAGCCTTTCGTGAAAAGCCTGGGCTCCACATTGGACACCAACCTCACTTTGGGTGAACATATAAGACGGACAGTAGATAAAGCTTTCCGATATGCGAATGGAAACTTTTCTCAGGAAAAACGAAGCGTTTTCAGATTCACATCACGGTTTTAGAAAATCAAAATTTACGGAAACTGCATTGTTTTCTTTTCTTAAAGAAGTTGCTTCATCAATCGACCACAATGAAGAACCCATTGGAATATTTTTAGATCTTTCGAAAGCTTTTGACGTTATTAACCATAACATCTTGCTCTCAAAATTACTTTCATATGAAATTCGTGGTATTGCCTTAGATTGGATAACCTCGTACCTTAAACATCGATCTCAAAGAGTAGAAATACTGTAGTGGCATGAAAGGACATTATTTACTTATCTTTCCAATTCTTTGCCAATTGAACATGGGGTCCCACAAGGTTCCATCTTAGATTCTATCCTCTTTGTTGAACGTAAACGATATGCGTGCGCAGATGATTTTCTCCCCTATATGTCACATACAGTTTTTTCTGTTTATAAACCTAATAAATAAATAAAATAAAGCTGTGTATGTGCATGGAAGAAGTGCATGGCACACGCCAGAGGACCAACATCGAGCTAACGGCAACTACTTATCTGTACGACTCCCTCTGTGATGATATACATATCAGAAATATGAACAAGTGCACTTGCAAGGGCGTATCTCAAACGGCGATTAAGTGCGAAACAGGAAAAAAGCACCGAGTCTTGCTTACTCCATCATAACTGTTTGGGAATCAGGAGATCTGGAGGCTGGAGTCATAACCGTCCACTTCTTTGCACAGACATCCACTAGAAGAAGACAACTTGGAAGCCGACAAACCCGAAAGGAAGCAAGAGCCCTGGAACCCAATGGAACGCTGACAGAACAGCTGAAAGAACAGAGACAGAGGAAGATGAATAGCCAGGCTCATCCCTCAGATAGCAACTTGAGCTATACGCAAGCACGGTCGTCTCCTACCACTGGCACAATTCCTCACTGAACACGGATAACTCTGTAAAAGACTTCACTGAATGAGGAAGTAGATGTAAGGGATGTGTGTATTGCAACCCATAAGTATATCACGTCGAACACCCTTTCTTCGTCTGCGAGAGGTGGCAAGTAACAAAAAGTTGTTGGAACAATGCGTTGGGGCAATCATTGACAGCATCATTGACACCAGTGGCACATGAAAGGAGGCAAGTGAGCACTGTCTGCCCAAGAAAAATATTAATAAGTAGCAAGGGCGTCTCCTGCTCAGTGAGCATGGAGATGTGATCAGAGGTTTACGGATTAAACAGGGTGGACCAATTAAGGATCTAATCGACATTGTACTGTATGTGTATGTATTCCTTATACGATGTACCTACCTACTATACATTCTTTCAAAATCTTTGAGAATGCCTAGTTTTGCTTTGCTTGCTCTGACAATAATAAAACAATAATACACAAAAGTACATTGAATCACGAACAATAACCTAATTGTTTAATTAGAGGTCGATTATCTTCTAGCGTACTTGATAACTAAATAGAGTTTTTTAAACCTTTCATAGGACATTGGGAGATTTCACTCAGTTTCCTGCCTCATGTAACTTATCCACTTCTACAAACCATGGGTTGGTCATATCGCATCTTTTCGAACAAAAATTGTTGGATTCTAATTACCCCGTTCCAGTTTTCGAAATATGATTTTCTTTGTGAAAATACATCTTTACTCTACAACACAGTTTCAAGAAAACTCAGCACTTTCAGCAACACTGTGCCACGTGAAACTGGCAGAAGAACTATTAACGGTGTGTGGTACAATTCTTTGTCAGTACTGATAACTCACGTCTCGTATGTCACAGTCTAGATCAGAACTTGGCAAACATACTGGGAGCGGTAGCTCAGTGCATCAACTGATGTCACTGCAGCGCCTCTGACCGGAAGATCCTAGGTTCGAGTCCTGATGGCAGCAGGATTTTCGACACTAGCTTTTCAGTTAGGTCGAATTCAGTCGCTGTCTGGAGGAGAATTCTAGCGACCGGCTGCTCTGATCGATAGTTTTCCGTGGTTTCTCCGATCAACACCAGGCGAATGCCGGAGCTGTACCCTAACAAACGGGCCACAGACTGCGCACGATCTGTCCTTCCTCTTCCCTGTACTATCCTCTCTCCTCACACACACACTTACAATAACATGCACTACACTACCACATATTCCGGAAGACCGGTCAGGAGCTTAGAGCTTGTTCCGGCTGGGGCGGTGCCCGCTGGTGGGAGAGTCCTGGTTAGAGAGAAACCCCACCAGCCGACGGTAGGTCGGCGCCGGATCTCGCCATCCAGCTGGGGAAGACCACCGCCATCTCCCGAGAAACAAGCATGCACTACACTAACGGGACTAATGACCAAAGCAGTTGACGCGCCCTGAAACACGAAAAAACCAAACCAAACCAAACTTGACAAACGTGTGCGCGCATGCGTGTGTGTATAGTGTGGTCAAGACATCCCCTCTCCCAACCCGGTATGAAGTCCACAGTCGGGGGCCACTGTGATTCCCAGTCCTGCTACTAACAGAAGAGGAGGTGCTCAAAGGAGGCGATGGCGAAGCTTTCGAAGGGTGGATACAGAAGTGCCAATGAGAAGACCGAGATGCAAGTCAGCATCGCATCACCACTGGGCGAAACCTCGCATTTTGCACACAGCGCATGGTAGAGAGATCAATGACATCAGTAACGGAGCGAAGCCGTCGAAGGGATGTTTCTCAACCTGTTGCATTCACGGAGATGACAGACGTCTACCAGAAAGCACATGAAAAAAAAAAAAAAAAACTAAATGTAAAAGGGGAACAGAGATATAAGTACTTGAACAGAAAAATATATTTAACAAAAGTTTTAAGAGTCGAAAAACTTGGGGATGCGACACATCACTCGCATCCATTGAGCATACTTCACTGTACTTAGAACGATCCATTGAGCATACTTCACTGTACTCTGAAGAATTCACGTTCTTCAGAAGAAAATATTCTTTTTTCTTTTTCTAAGTATGTTATGAGAGAGGAATTGCGGCGAAGAATCAGCGCCCTGCCCGCTACGATACGGAAAACCTTATAGCGTTTTCCATTCGTTGTACTGAAACCCACCCATTGAAAATGAACAGTGTACCATTGACTGATGTAAAGGCAACAACATTTTTAGGTCTCTCAATTCTGTCAAACCTTAAATGGAACGTCCATTTAAATGAATTGAACACAAAATTAAGTTCATTATGCTACGCGTTCAGAATTCTTGCAAATTCAGTTAGCCTTCATACTGCTCGTTGTGTATACTTCGCAGATATTTCATTCCGCCTGAGATGGCGCAATATTCTGGGAAATACATCTTATAGCTCCCAGACTTTTAGATTACAAAAACGAATTGTACGAATAATAACCAAATCCCACCCACATGATTCATGTAAGCCTCTCTTCATTAATCTAGGAATTCTACCATTACCGTGTCTTTTTATTTACGAATCAGTGGTTTTGTAAAAATGACTTGCTCAAGAGACCTTGGGAATATATTTCAGAAAATGCAAAAGTCTAATACTATATAACCTCGACGTAGAAATCATATTCATCAGGTGACAGTATCAACAGCTCATTACAAAAATTCACATACAATACATGTA
Source organism: Teleogryllus oceanicus (assembly GCA_964035755.1). Classification (NCBI taxonomy): domain Eukaryota; kingdom Metazoa; phylum Arthropoda; class Insecta; order Orthoptera; family Gryllidae; genus Teleogryllus; species Teleogryllus oceanicus. The sequence continues at coordinate 20,189,802 of CAXIVR010000007.1, read as the reverse complement.
CATTATTTTTTAACACTATGCCAGATGACATTAAACGATTAAATTCAATAGAAAAGTTTAAATCCAAAGTGAAATCGTTTCTGCTGGATAACTATTTCTATACAATTAGAGACTATACTGAGCATCACTAGAAAAGTAACATTAATTTTAACAATGATACATAATCCATTATTTACCATTTGGACTGTATAAATGAGTATAAACAACCTGTAACAACTATTGTACTACAGCTTCCGGGTCAATGACCCCATCTCGATAAGGTTTTTCGTCCAGTTTCCCTGATCTTTATTTATTTATTTATTTTACGTCAAAAAACAGTTAAAAACTGCGTATGACGTGCTATGGGGAAAAGTGGTGTGTGCACATTTTCAAGATTCTGTGATCCATTGAGCCAAATGCTGAGATGGCCTTGTTTTTGCTTCTGGACATAAATGTAACTTCATTTTCTGTGCGTCTTCTAAATTCAGTGGGAAATACAATTATTCAAATTATCGTTTCCCTGTTGTACTGACAGGAAGTATTATTCAAGCACAACATGATGGAAACCAAAATATACTGCTTATTTATCCTTGAAAATATTTTATTACATAGGAGTTTTTTCTCCTTTCCAAATTCAAAATTCAGTAGCCTGTAACCAGTGGCATGAGGATCACAGAATTTTGAAAATGTGCACACAATTCCCTTTCCCCATAGCACGTCATACGCAGTTTTTAACTGTTTTTACGTAAAATAATAAATAAATAAATTCACCCTAGTGAAGGGCAGAAACGTCATCGCTCTACAACAGTGCTGCCCCACACGCGTGAAGGGCAGCTACGGATTCCGGAACTGAGTCAGTGCTTGTGCGCTACGCAGTGAAATTATACAAGCTGTTCTTGGTCAGTCACACTGATGGAACTCGAAAAATAATAATTTTTAATTATGATCGTCGTTATAATTTTTATGAAGTATTTTGGTAATTCTTACTTCTTAACTCATAAATTATTAACGTGTGATTTCTTTATTTAAAAACTACGAAAACTTCAAATGCGTATGAGTCGAAATTTCATTTTTCGAGATTTGCCAGTGATCGATATAGTACCTGAATTTTGAACCGAAAAGATTCTGTAGATTTGTTTGATTACTGAAAACAATAAAAATATTAACATGAACATTTCCGCTGGTATATGTATGGGCGTACGAGAAACATTTCTTGGCATATATATTTGAATGATTTTGTAGGGTCACTATTTTTATTTTCACTTCATTATCGTTTCGAAATTGAGACTTACCTAAAACACTTTAGTTTCTAAATAGCACTGGATTTGTTAATATGAAGTTATTCAAGGTTAAATTTTCGGAGAACACAATCTGATTTTTCGAACTTCGTGTAAATCACAAACATTATTTTAAGTAATTTCTTGCCAAACATAATTTCAAAGTATTCCCTGCGTGACAGAAGATCCTCAATTGCTTTCACAATTTCACTACGAATCTAAATCAGCATGGATAACTTCCGTACCTAACCTCACAACGGCCCGGTGCACTGGACTGCACTGACGCGATCGTCGGTGCAGTTTAGGGCGCCCTGGGTCCGTGTCGATGTGCGAATGGAACATGCAGTTCTTTGCACTGGTGCGCCCTAGCGGTCGAATAGAACACGAAAGCTGCCCTGAGTGCGCACTAGTGCGAATGGAAAACGCTATAAGTATATCAGGGTAGTGCCTCGCGGGAACGCCGCAAGATAAGACAGTCTACGATGTGTCTTCACAGGCTCAATTTTCCGTAATATAAAGAAAAGCTGCGCGCGCAATGCAGTCACCGAGAAATCCCATTGAGCAGTTTCCTAAGGGCGCGGGGGGGGGGGGGGGCTCTTGCGCATCGTATCTGACCTCAACCATTGAGCTTCAGACACCAGTTTGCCTCATAATATTAGCGGGAATTTTAAATGCTGCCAGATACCAATATTATCACCTCGTTACAAGACAGTGAAACAGATTTATCAAGCATTTCCTTTAAATATAGTATCTTGTACACCTTCGTCAATGTTTGTCAACACTTCTCACTCTCCATGCAACATGGCGGCCATCATCTGATCTGGCTCTTCAAAAGAAGTGCTCGTGCTGTGGTCACGTGACGCAAACTGATCATGCGCACAACCAGCTAAAGTCGATGCACCGGAGGAACCCACCCGTATTTCCACCAGTGGCGGCTTGTGGGTATTAGCACGTTCGCATGTGCACACCCAAATTATTGCGGTGCAGTTTTTCTTAAACATTTCGTAACAAGAGGGGAATACAAGTCCTTACAGAGCGATTCCGAAACATGGTATTTTACAACACGCGCCGTTCGGAAGCTGCGATTGACAGTCCGCTGCCAAGGCCCTTCGTGACAGCCAGCTAGAGCACACTCGGGAAATGCGAACGAGCCGAGGGCGTCGGGGGCTCCCGCGGGGCTTTTACTGCGCAGTCGCAGTGACGACCTCCGAAAGTGCTCTGACATGTCGTGAAGATATCTTTGATCCCAGTGAATAAGCTGATGATAAGTCGCAAACGCGAATTTTTGCAGGATAGCAAAAAAAACGTTTTAAATGAATTGAGATAAGAAGAAACGTTTAAATGAATTAAGATCAACGTTTAAGAATTAGAAGAGAGGCGTTGCACACCTAATGGTATGACCACGAGCCGCCACTGATTTCTATCATATATGGGCATGCAGAACTACGCTGAAACAGGTGAAGGACATGTCTTAGCTCGCCGGGGAGGAGGAGATTTGAGAACAGGTGATTCTGAGCTGCAAAGTGAGTCTATCCATATGTATTTGGTTTCGTGTGTGGTTCCACCTTGATTCAAGAAGGAAGAGAACGGCCAAAATATGACTAAGTTTATTTGTTTTTAACTTTTTTTAAAGAGATGTAATGTGCAGAAGTGCACTTTACTGTTCCCTGCAGTAACATTTTAAAACTTAATTCACAATATAAACAGTTTATCAGGTTGATGAACTGATGCATCAATCGCAAAGAAAACGAATTGGAGGGAAGGAATTATCTAGCAATTACGAGGTGCTCGTATATATTACGGGTAGTCTATTTTAAAATATAAGAGCATACCACGGCCCCCTTCACAGAGTCACTAACTTTCATTCAGTCGATAAATTTGCACTGAAATGATTAAAGGTTCCTAATGCATTATTATTATTATTATTATTATTATTATTATTAATTGATAATTAATCCACCAGGATCATCCCACAGATTCCTCAGATCTCTCTACAATATTCAGTTTCAATTTTAATTTAATCTTCACATTCATTATTTCAAATTAGTTTCTTACTGTTTTATGGAATAAGGCTCTTTGTCTCTTGAACTAATAAGCCTTTTTTATCTTTAAATACTAAATGAAACAAGTTTCTTTCACGTACAGTGCCAAGGAAAGTGAGACATCTTACTGTGAAATCTAGAAATGCAAGAAACATACACATTTCTTGGAGAAAACCTTTGTTCACTGGAAGCATAAAGGGATACAGAATACAATACGAGGTATGACTTAGTGTTATATTTGTTGTCACATTTAAGTTGTATCTCATACCTATTCATATTCAGTTTATAGTGAGGTGTTAAAATTAGTTAAATATACAGTTTACTTATCGGGAATCGACGCCAATTTACCGTCGTCATACACAGTACCAATCATGGATATTAAAAGTGGTTAAGGATTAATTTAGCCAACGTAACAGAAAGTGTATTTTTGTAAGAATGTACAACGAACAGGTTTGGAATTTGGACGTGTGGCGGCATTCTGAGATCGAGCGAAGAAAATGGTGTAGAATTTGGACGTGTGGCGGCATTCTGAGATCGAGCAAGGAAGTGGTGTAACCACGGGACATCGAACCAGTCAAGTGACGTGGCGAGGACTGCGAGCGACCGAACACCCCAAGGTTAACTGACGGCGAGCGGGAAGGAAATGTCGAGGTAAAGAACTGGCAACTTCTATGCGGCAATTTGTTGGGAAACCGTGCAGCTTTAAATACCAGACGAAGCGTCCTAAAATAGGTGAAAGTTCCAAATAACTACTGGGAGATATTTCGAATGCATGAGCGGCAGTTTCTGATTTCATTCGCTGTACGCACCAGTAAATTCGTTGAATGCCATACCTTGTACAACGTTTCTAAAGTAAATTATAATTTTTCATGTAATGTAAAAGTAATCTTATTTGAAAGTCATGTTTCCATTGTATGATGTCAGGGATAATCAGTTGTTACTAAATCGTACCCTTTACAAAATTATAGCGTGTGTGTCACGTTTATTCTTGTGTTAGAGTTTACAGCATTGTAATAAATGCGCAGCTCAAGGCTGACCTCTGTGAAGTCTATGATAGAATAATTGTGAGAATCACTTAAGGCCGTGCACGGAGAAAACTTAAGATTAACAAAAGTAAATGAGGTTCACGAAATAATTGAAAGAGGTAGAAGCAAAGTATTGTGAATAGTGCTTATTGAAGTATTCAGGCAGTCAAGGTGACGCCTATACATTCTTTGTGGTTGTGTTCTTTCTGTTCTTTTTTCGTTTTCTTTGCAGTGACCATCTACGCAAAGTGCATACTTTATTGTATATTTGCGCCACTGTGTAATTTGTTTTACTGAATATATGCTCATTTTACCACAATTTCATTCATATTATTAATTTTTTATTTGTACTTGTTTATTCCATAATTTCATCTCGGATTACTGTGTAATTTTATTTTTAATACTTTAATTCTAAACAATATCATTTATTTTCATTTACATACATAAATAATTTAACGATTTCTTCACACCAGATGTTGCGTATAAATATTATGCGAAACCCAGTGTTCCAGTATTATAAGAAAAATAAAACATTTTTATGAAAATGTATGCATTGATTACCCAAAACGTTAGAAGGATACCCCAGTGTTAAATTAATATCATAGAATTTCTGCAGTACGTGTCTTCTACAAATATTAATATATATATAAAAGTTCATCATTAATGCAAGTTATTTATATTCACCTCCTTTTTAAAACACTTTTCAAATGTGTAGGTTTACTCCTATTATACATATATATTCGTATTTCAGACAAACATGTCTCAAAAACATAACTATGGCTCACGTTTATACGTCACAGTTATAAAACTTTTACACCTTTAGAGGTTAATTTCATACACTCGAGACATCCAATCGGTATGGCACTTACAGACTCATCTTGTGGACATTAAAACCAGGTGAAAAATATTTTCCTCGGGTGTGTGTCTAAGTGAAAAATTTGACATCTTTGAATCAGTATGACGGGAACTCAGGAACCCCGAAACGGTATGGTATGGTCATAATCGGCGATGAATTGTTTTTCTATTATTGAACAAAAAAAAATTAGCTGTGAATCCAAGTGGGCATAAAAAGTTACACGTTTAATTTAAAATGGCGGACAGATTGAGATGCCGCTTCGGTAAGGAATACAACTCTTTCACACTTTGGTTATGTAATAAACAATATAGAAGAAGAATTAGCTATGTACTAATTCCCCAAGAGCAGTGTTTTTTCGACACTTTCAAAAATTGCGCAGCGCAACACCGACATCTACAGGCCGACAAACTTGCGTTTCCTTTTCCTCATAACACTGGCTAACTTCTCAAAAAGTTTTAGTTTTGAGCTTATCACACGTGGATTTTCTTGCTGGCTCTCGGTCTAATAGAAACGGACCGATTTATCGGACGTCCTAAAGAGCATCACCACTGGCTTTCGGGCCAAGGGCGGAAGCATTTCCGAAACAACTAAGTTTGTAAAGTCTTCGCGTGCCGCCATGGTTGAAGTATACTGTAGCGTTGTGTCGCCAAAAGCAGCGTGGGCACGTGGCGCGGTGTGCACCGGATGCGTAGACAAAGGCAGATGCTATGACGCACGGGGTTTTTCTGACAGGGTGTGCGCATCGCTAGGGCGAAGGCAATGGAGGCGGCGGGCGTCGCGAGGGCTATTAGGGCCGTGAGAACAATAGCTCTTCCTTCTTGGTCCTGGCAGCAGCGGCAGCATGGGTCGTCCGTGAGAGATGCGAATGGACGAGGGCCCGCAGTTATTGTCGTGACTAGTGAGACATGTAGTCGGTCTCAGGGCAGGCGGTACTACGCACGGCGAAACATTAGGTAGTATGTTGCGGTGTGGTAGCCGTTGTAAATATCTCACCTAGCAGTGGGGTCTATTTAGTTAGTTAATTGTATACAGTGCGTTGTTTGTTTGTGACTAGGGTCTAAATTGTGAATAAACCTGCTGTTATTACAACCCCTCTGTGTACTGATTACACCCGTATGACGCCACAAGACCGTGCATGGAAAAGGGCGATACCCAAAACCGGCGCCGAGGCAACTGTGGCGCACGACGGGCCACATGACAAGGGAGAAGGACGGCTACGATGCGTGCGGGCGGATAGACACTCAACTTCAATACTGCAACTGGGCGTCCACTCAGTGGCAACAGGTAGTCTTTTCAGATGAATGACGTATTCTGCTCCATCATGCATGCGGTCGTTGGCGCAAACGACGTGAAAAATCCACACGAAGAAACCCCGCAACAATCGCCTGACGGGTGGAGGCCGGAGGAGGGAGCATGATGACATGGGAAATGGCATTCTCTGGTACCGGTAGCGGTAGCTCAGTGCATCAACTGATGCCACTGCAGCGCCTCTGACCGGGAAGTCCTAGGTTACACTCCCCACGGTCGCAGGATTTTCGACACTAGCTTTTCAGCTAGGTTGAATTCAGTCGCTGTCTGGAGGAGAATTCTAGCGGCCGGCTGCTCTGATCGGTTGTTTTCCGTGGTTTCTCCGATCAACACCAGGCGAATGCCCCAACAAACGGACTACGGACCTCGCGCGAATTGCCCTTCCCCTTCCTTGTCCTATCCTCTTCCCTTACACACACACTTACACTAACATGCACTACCTCCACATATTCGGGTGACCGGTCGGGAGCTTAGAGCTTGTCCCGGCTGGGGCGGTGCCCCGCTGGTGGGAGAGCCTTGGTTAGGGGGAAAACCCACTAGCCGACGATAGGTCGGTGCCGAATCTCGCCATCCAGCGAGGGAAGATCACCGCCATCTCCCTCGAAAAAACATGCACTACACTAACAGGACTAATGACCGAAGCAGTTGACGCGCCCGGAAACACGAAAAAATCAATCAATCAATCAATCAAGCATTCTCTGGTGATCTCGCCATTCTGGAAGGCTGGATTAAGATAACTATGCAGCCGTCCTTGGGACCCTCAATCTAAGTGCAGATCGTTTTTTCCCCGTCAAGACAGGGATTACCAGCATTACATCGTGTCATACATTATTTCATACAGTTCGCAGTGTGCGTGGTTCCAGGATGGACTGCAGCACTCCTCTGGCCACCAAACGCCTCCAATTGAAACCCAATCGAGAATCTCGGGGACCATCTCGATTGGGCTGTTTGCGCCATGGATCAGCAATCGAGGAAACTAGCGCAGCTGGCCACGGTTCTGGAGTCGCCATGGCTCCACAGCCCTGTTGTCGGTACCATCCAGAACCTAATCGACTCTCTTCGTGAAGATCTCGCAGAAATCAACGCTGTGTAAGGAGGTTATTCAGGATGTTGACGGGTGGTCACATTAATTTGACTGGAAATAAGTTATCATAAATGTGAAATTTTTACTCAACTGATTGATATATATTTACAAACATCCATTTTCAGCAATTTCACATATTTACTATCTACTGCTTTAATCAAATTTACTTTTTCACAAACTAAGAATGTTTTTCTTTAATTATCAAAATCGTCTGATACACTGGAGCACACCACAGTGTAGTAGGATAGCAGCGCAGGACATTACGATTATTGTATAAGAATATGCAAGCTATTCCACACGTAAGAAGACTCACCAACATAAACTTACCTCAATAAAAGTCCTCTGGTTCACGAATTACCACTCGATCGTGAAATACTTTACCGAAGGGACTGCATATTAACGAGCTTATTTTACAAGAAGACAAATACGACACTCGTGTCATTTTCACCTTATTACATCATTCCACGCTTCTCTGCCGTATTCCATCCTTTACGTAGAGCTTTAATTTGGCGTTTGCCCTCTGCTCCACGAAACACTTGCAGTTTGTCACGTCCTCGTCCGTCGCCCCGATCACTTTACTCCGATCGTAAACAGAAATTTACGAGTCGCAGACTTCCTTCCGCCGGCGTCTTCTCGGCTGCGGCGTCGAGTTTAATTCGGCCTCGCGCCGCGGCGCGCGCTCTCACATTTTGCTGTTTAATCTGTTTTATTACGATATCTTCCGCCGGCGGCTGAGCGCCGTTGTGGATTGAAATACACCCGGCGCGTGAGCCGTGAAGCCGAAATGAGGCGACGAGGCTGGCTTGCGAATGCGGCCGAAAATCCGGCGCTGACGACGCGATGTGTGCGTGAGGCAGAGGGCGCCCTCGTTTCGCTGCAATTCGCAGGCGCCGAATACTAAACTGGAAATTAATGTGGAATTTGAAGGGTATAATGTGACAAGTATAATCGTAACTGCTAAGTAGGCACCATGAATGTATGCTTTGAGAGAAGCGAAATTTTCGGCGTTAATAATGAAATTACAAAATATCAATATCAGGGTCAATCTGGGAGTCAGAAATGTGACGTTGGATTATGTATTGAATGTTTTGTAACATACCACACCATGCCATATTGCTCTTTTCCAATAAAAAATTTAATTGCAAAGAAATAATAGATTCAAATTAAATTGTCTATTGCATAATCCGCCCAGTGTGGCATATGTATCACATCCAATTTCTCCGAAAATTTTTAAAATTATGAATGTCATTCAGAATTACCTCCAAGTGAATATAACTAACAAATGAATACAAGTGTTTTAATTTTAAAAAATGCAACCAAATGCGGGTTAAGTTTATTGGGAAGTTCTGTTTATACAAACTTGAAAAGGATTTATCAGATTATTTAAAATGTTCTTCAGAGGACTCTGACTGCGAAATTTTGAAACATTCAATAAACCGTCTAGAAACTATAAATTAAAGAATGAACTGCAGGCAATGATTTTTAATTTATTTTAAATGATTTATACTATAGTTATGGAGGGAAATAATCATTCACAGTATGAATTTTTTTTTATTAATTTCTGTAAAAAAATTCTTCATTGGCAATAATAAACATTAAGAGGTAAAAACAAATATTTAATATAAATTAATTTCACAACCCTAGCATTTCATTCCATTCTTCTACATCATTTAAAACAAAAGATTTAAGTTTAGTTCCGTCTAGATTCATCATTTAGCCCACTGGGCATCTGCTGCAAGCCCATGGAAAGGAAAGGGTCTATCTAAAGATTCTGAGAGTGGCAGTGATGAGAAGTAACGTTGCACAAACTAATACTAATCCAGCAGTGAGTGTTGTGGCCGTGACGGTCACTAAAAGAACGAAATCTCAACTAGTTCAGAAACTGCAAAGTTACGTTTTTATAAAAAAAAAGATTCAAATATTTCCAATGCTGTGGGCATTGTAAATTTTCCTCTAAAGTTTCCTTAGCATATCAATGAAAAGGAAAATGGTAATCACCCTTTGTATAGTGTCCGTATTAATGTTAATTTGTGTATGAATGTGTGTCGTTGATGTAGAATAAAGTGTGTCATTGATTTAGATGTATGCTGAATGCCTAATTTGCGGTGCGATTGAATTTAGGAAAATTTGTTTTCGCATTTAAATTGATCAACAATCCGACTCTCACCCAGAGCTGTCCAGACCCCACGAGAACACCGACTTTCATGGCCGAAGTAATAGTGTGATATCAGATTAAATTGAGTTTACAGGCAGTGAGTTTCTTTTTACAGGTTTATTTACCGTTGAAATACGCTTTCAAAACCCACAAGATCCTATTCACACTACATTCATTTCTACATTTACTACAACACAATAAAACAGATCTTCGAATAGGCTCATGTTGATTTTTTTTAATATGGGTATTTATTTTCTAATTTGGCTACAAAGTCGCTCGCTCCGAATTTACTGCCATTCGTGAACGTAAGTTGCGAAGTGTTTGAAAGCTATTGCTATTCGTATAAAAGATTGAAAGAAGGTAATAAATTTAACTCAGAACTAATACATTACTTGTTTTTTTAAAGAAATTTTGATCGCTGATGGTATGTTTCATTTCTGAAATGTCAATTGTTCCCAGCTATCGTCATAAACGCAGGTATCCACCACAAGCGCTTCCTTTGAATTGGTTGGGTTTGGATTATATTAGCATAATTTCTAATATTTTATATAAATGAAAAATGGAAATAATTGAGTACCATTAATTTTTTATTACTACATACGCAGCCGTGGAAAACAATGCAGCGATGTATATTTCAGAAGTTCATTGTTGGACCGCAACAATATAAAATAATGAATGGGAAATATTGTTGAACTCTTTTCCTTGTTGAACATTAACATGCAATCAATACGAGTCTTTGTTTTATTTATGTATTTACATTTTTATTTAACGACAAAAACAGTGTGGCGTTCTATGGGGAAAAGTGTATTCTGTAGTAACATTTTCAAAAATTCTGGTATCCTTATTCTAACCCATTTACATGTTAACTTTCGAATGCGATTAGTTAAACGATTAGTAAACGATTCTTCGATTTAGAGACGTGGACGTGGACGCAACGTTTGGCTCTTCAATGCCAACTGGACCACGGCCTACCAGCCCGGAAACTTTCACTCATGTTGACTCCGGCCGTGAAAGCCTACGATTCTTCGATTAGTAAAGACAATTCAGGGAAATTGTCTTAGGTGAGAAATAGTACATTGTGAAACGATGATGTAGTGGTGGGTATTAATACACGAGTGTGATATTACGATGAGCGAGGAACGAACTTCACACAAGTGTATTAATATACCCATGACATAGATTTTCATACAGTACTTTTTCTACGACTTTATAAGTCAAACTTTTCCATTGAATCGTTTCGTGGCGGTTGACATGCAGGATTCAGCCAAGGTCACCTAGCAGAAAGGTCCCTAACCAGAGAGTATACTAATAGAGACGGCACTCAATGTTAATCCCAACGCTCTTATTCAAATTTTTAATTTTCATGGAGGAAGCCCATCTGGGCCCCGTTTGAGCCAATAGCGTCGAAGGGCGTTCTACCAATGGAGGTGGCGCGTATTGACGCGGGACATTTAAAATGAAGTTGTTTTCAAAATGGCGTCAAATGAATACATTATTTTATGTAAAATACCTAGGCAATTAGAAAACTAAAATATTGGATTTGGAATCCTTAGTCACTGAAGGGAATTATGTCCAGGTAGTGCAAAATAAAAAGTTATTTTATAAACACAATATTTATTTCTAAATTATGTAAATAGTCATACACAATATAAACAAATAATACATTTTTACAAAATAAATGTGAGCAAGTAATCAGACAAAAGATTATTTTACTTTGCCATTGACTAAATATTGAAACAATGAATTTAGACAATTGTCCAAATATAACTAGTGACCATTACTTCTTTTATATTGCATCATTATTAAAATGACATTCCAGCTATCAACACCTGTCAAATTTCAGCCTATTATCAAAATTGCTACTAAGGTACAATACAAATGAATATTATAAGTTTTATAAATAAACAGAAAGTTGCATCTCCCAAAACAGTCACAAAATCTGTCTTTTTGCGCTTTCTTCAAAAAGCAATATTACACATTAAACTGCATTACAAGAAACATGTTTTACCTCCTACCTAGTACAAGTGAAACAAGTAAAAAAATTACATGATTCTACTTCACTTCATTAATCCCCAAAGCAGAGTTTTGGACTTGGTATGTTTCACTAATATTCCGATATCACAGGCTACATATTTGTCCAAAAGCATGGCTAGTTGCTCAATGGATTGTGGATGAAAATCCAAGGTCGATTTATATCCAGAATTACTCAACATTTGATACAGATATTGAACAGTTTTCAATTACTAAAAAATATTTTCATGTCTTTCCAATCATGTTATGTGACTAACGACACAATTTCTCAAAACAATATAACTAAATAAAGCACTTATCATACTCAGAATTATCAACAGACATCTCAAGAACCATCAAATATGTTTAGAAAATAGCTAATCTTCCTGTAAAAATACCAAACTGTTATACAAAAGACTTATACATAGTTCACAAGACATAGTGGGCAAAAACACCAGATAAAATTTACTGCAACAGAAACACCAAATGATTATCACTCAAAATACAATTTTTATTCAATTGAATCCCAAAACTTCAATTTGATACATGTCTCCAAGAAAGTGGTCCTGAAGTTTGGATTTACTAAATTACATATAGTAACTGGAAGTGCTACAAAAATAGCTTTCTCAAAGTTAAGTTTTCTAATTTCCTTTGGAGTGGACGGTTCTATGGTCTTCCCTCATCCTCTTGCCAGCTGGCATCTATCTGCCCAAAATACATTTTTTTCCATTTTCTCAACTCTTCGATTCCCAAAAAGTAGAACCGGGAAAAATTATTTTAAAGTATTAAAGAAGGCTAAAACCTTGTCTTAAATAGCAAGTTCATTGAAAATTTGAAGCCATTAAAAGGCGTTAGGTTACTGTAAATGCAAAATTGAAGCTCTTTTTCTCTGGAATCTATTTGAGTTTTCAACTTCATTTGAAGTAATTTGAAGAACTTCACTACAAATTCAATAATATATCCATTGAAATGTGATATTACTGGCATGCGATATTGAAAGAAATAAAACATTTGTGCAATTTTGGGAAAACAAAGAATACGCAAAAATGAACATTACATTATATTATATTAAACAGTACCATTACCACTATTCTTGAAATAGTTTAAAGAAATTGAAGCCACCTTTGGGAAAAAGGTGTTTGACTATTCTGAAAATGAGTAATTTTGAGCTCATTTGAATAAAAAAGTGTTGAGTTTTCAAGAAAATTTACTTGACATTATTTAAAGTGCATGTACTCAAAATATAATACGTCAGAAAAAAAGTGGGCAGTTTTTCAGAAAATCTTCTTTTGTCATTTTAAAATTCCAAATAGTTCACCACAAATTTCACAAAACTACTAATATTTACAAAACAATCTTCACACCTTAAATGAAGAACTATTTATGCACATCAAATTTAATTCGAAGGAAAAGTCTCCAACTTCAATATTGTAATTGAAAGTTGACGATAAAAAACACACTTTTAAAAATTTTTGAAAATTCAAGTTAATCTTGAAAATTGGACCTTTGCCACCTTTATAAGTATTTTACTCTGTTCTTACAAGAAATTAAAACAAAAAATTTAGTGCCATTTTTTGAGAAAATTCTGAATCATTTCTTACGGCTTCATATAAAGTTCCCAAAAACTAGAAGGTTTTAAAAATTTTTAACCTTCTACTAGTAAAATTGAAGGTTTTCCCAAATTTGAAAAAAAATTTTAGTGGTTTAGGCCTATGTTTGTTCTACCCGACGTTTTATACTACAGACGTTTCGCTTCAGTTGGTTTTCAGCATCAAGATCCCACAAACCGAGATTACGACCTACACCACGTGTTGCGGGATTTTTCTCTTCATTTCGCCGTAGGAACTCAGAATGTTGTCCACTATGCCGAGCAGATTCTGCAAATGGAAATAAGGATGTTTAATTAAATTAAAAGAGCAAAGAAAAAGTTTTCTTATTACACCTTCTAGTTGCTAATAATAGCTAATAATAATAATAATAATAATAATAATAATAATAATAATAATAATAGAAACATTACACCTTTGTTGTGGTAAGCCTTCTCTCAATGACCTGGAGTGCACCCTCTGGAAACTCAGGACGCACATCAGCAAAATTATGGGGCTCACGTGTGCTAGTCTGCCTGCTGCAGTGAACATTTCCAGCATGAAGTGCTCCATGCATACATATCTCAACATTGAGAATTTCCCAGGGCTAGATGCAAAGTCAGGTCCCCAATTGCCTTTGTATTTCATACACCTGCTTAATAAAATTAGTAATGTATTATTGAGCTATTTAATTCGGCCTCGCGCCGCGCGCGACTCTCCATTTGCTGTTTAATCTGTTTATTCGATATCTTCCGCCGGCGGCTGAGCGCCGTTGTGGATTGAAATCACCCGGCGCGTGAGCCGTGAAGCCGAAATGAGGCGACAGGGCTGGCTTGCGAATGCGGCCGAAAATCCGGCGCTGACGACGCGATGTGCGTGAGGCAGAGGCGCCCTCGTTTCGCTGCAATTCTGGGCGCCGAATACTAAACTGGAAATTAATGTGATTTGTAGGGTATAATGTGACAAGTATAATCGTAACTGCTAAGTAGGCACCATGAATGTATGCTTTGGAAAGCGAAATTTTCGGCGTTAATAATGAAATTACAAAATATCAATATCAGGGTCAATCTGGGAGTCAGAAATGTGACGTTGGATTATGTATTGAATGTTTTGTAACATACCACACCATGCCATATTGCTCTTTTCCATAGTAACAAAATGTATTATTCAAGAAATAATAGATTCAAATTAAATTGTCTATTGCATAATCCGCAGTGTGGCATATATCCATCAATTTCTCGAAAATATTTGTTCAAAATTATGAGATGTCATTCAGAATTACCTCCAAGTGAATATAACTAACAAATGAATACAAGTGTTTTAATTTTAAAAAATGCAACCAAATGCGGGTTAAGTTTATTGGGAAGTTCTGTTTATACAAACTTGAAAAGGATTTATCAGATTATTTAAAATGTTCTTCAGAGGACTCTGACTGCGAAATTTTGAAACATTCAATAAACCGTCTAGAAACTATAAATTAAAGAATGAACTGCAGGCAATGATTTTTAATTTATTTTAAATGATTTATACTATAGTTATGGAGGGAAATAATCATTCACAGTATGAATTTTTTTTTATTAATTTCTGTAAAAATTCTTCATTGGCAATAATAAACATTAAGAGGTAAAAACAAATATTTAATATAAATTAATTTCACAACCCTAGCATTTCATTCCATTCTTCTACATCATTTAAAACAAAAGATTTAAGTTTAGTTCCGTCTAGATTCATCATTTAGCCCACTGGGCATCTGCTGCAAGCCCATGGAAAGGAAAGGGTCTATCTAAAGATTCTGAGAGTGGCAGTGATGAGAAGTAACGTTGCACAAACTAATACTAATCCAGCAGTGAGTGTTGTGGCCGTGACGGTCACTAAAAGAACGAAATCTCAACTAGTTCAGAAACTGCAAAGTTACGTTTTTATAAAAAAAAAGATTCAAATATTTCCAATGCTGTGGGCATTGTAAATTTTCCTCTAAAGTTTCCTTAGCATATCAATGAAAAGGAAAACGGTAATCACCCTTTGTATAGTGTCCGTATTAATGTTAATTTGTGTATGAATGTGTCGTTGATGTAGAATAAAGTGTGTCATTGATTTAGATGTATGCTGAATGCCTAATTTGCGGTGCGATTGAATTTAGGAAAATTTGTTTCGCATTTAAATTGATCAACAATCAAACTCTCACCAGACTGTCAGACCCCGAGAACACCGACTTTCATTGCCAAGTAATAGTGTGATAGCAGATTAAATTGAGTTTACAGGCAGTGAGTTTCTTTTTACAGGTTTATTTACCGTTGAAATACGCTTTCAAAACCCACAAGATCCTATTCACACTACATTCATTTCTACATTTACTACAACACAATAAAACAGATCTTCGAATAGGCTCATGTTGATTTTTTAATATGGGTATTTATTTTCTAATTTGGCTACAAAGTCGCTCACTCGAATTTACCATTCGTGAACGTAAGTTGCAGAAGTGTTTGAAAGCTATTGCTATTCGTATAAAAGATTGAAAGAAGGTAATAAATTTAACTCAGAACTAATACATTACTTGTTTTTTTAAAGAAATTTTGATCGCTGATGGTATGTTTCATTTCTGAAATGTCAATTGTTCCCAGCTATCGTCATAAACGCAGGTATCCACCACAAGCGCTTCCTTTGAATTGGTTGGGTTTGGATTATATTAGCATAATTTCTAATATTTTATATAAATGAAAAATGGAAATAATTGAGTACCATTAATTTTTTATTACTACATACGCAGCCGTGGAAAACAATGCAGCGATGTATATTTCAGAAGTTCATTGTTGGACCGCAACAATATAAAATAATGAATGGGAAATATTGTTGAACTCTTTTCCTTGTTGAACATTAACATGCAATCAATACGAGTCTTTGTTTATTTATGTATTTAATTTTATTTAACGACAAAAACAGTGTGGCGTTCTATGGGGAAAAGTGTATTCTGTAGTAACATTTTCAAAAATTCTGGTATCCTTATTCTAACCCATTTACATGTTAACTTTCGAATGCGATTAGTTAAACGATTAGTAAACGATTCTTCGATTTAGAGACGTGGACGTGGACGCAACGTTTGGCTCTTCAATGCCAACTGGACCACGGCCTACCAGCCCGGAAACTTTCACTCATGTTGACTCCGGCCGTGAAAGCCTACGATTCTTCGATTAGTAAAGACAATTCAGGGAAATTGTCTTAGGTGAGAAATAGTACATTGTGAAACGATGATGTAGTGGTGGGTATTAATACACGAGTGTGATATTACGATGAGCGAGAACGAACTTCACAAAGTGTATTAATATACCCATGACATAGATTTTCATCAGTACTTTTCTACGACTTTATAAGTCAAACTTTTCCATTGAATCGTTTCGTGGCGGTTGACTGCAGGATTCAGCCAAGGTCACCTAGCAGAAGGTCCTAACCAGAGTATACTAATGGACAGCACTCAATGTTAATCCCAACCTCTTATTCAAATTTTTAATTTTCATGGAGAAGCCGCCATCTGGGCCCCCGTTTGAGCCAATAGCGTCGAGGCGTTCTACCAATGGAGTGGCGCGTATTGACGACCGGGACATTTAAAATGAAGTTGTTTTCAAAATGGCGTCAAATGAATACATTATTTTATATAAAATACGCTAGGATTAAGAAAACTAAAATATTAGGATTTGGAATCCTTAGTCACTGAATGGAATTATTGTCAGGTAGTGCAAAATAAAAGTTATTTATAAACACAATATTTATTTCTAAATTATGTAAATAGTCATACACAATATAAACAATAATACAATTTTTACAAAATAAATGTGAGCAAGTAATCAGACATAAAAGATTATTTTACTTGCCATTGACTAAATATTGAAACAATGAATTTAGACAATTGTCAAATATAACTAGTGACCATTACTTCTTTTATATTGCATCATTATTAAAATGACATTCCAGCTATCAACACCTGTCAAATTTCAGCCTATTATCAAAATTGCTACTAGGTACAATACAAATGAATATTATAAGTTTTATAAATAAACAGGAAAGTTGCATCTGCAAACAGTCACAAAATCTGTCTTTTTGCTTGCTTTCTTCAAAAAGCAATATACATTAAACTGCATTACAAGAAACATGTTTTACCTCCTACCTAGTACAAGTGATGAACAAGTAAAAAATTACATGATTCTACTTCAACTTCATTAATCTCAAAGCAGAGTTTTTGGACTTGGTATGTTTCACTAATATTCCGATATCAAGGCTACATATTTGTCCAAAGCATGGCTAGTTGCTCAATGGATTGTGGATGAAAATCCAAGGTCGATTTTATATCAGATTACTCAACATTTGATACAGATATTGAACAGTTTTCAATTACTAAAAAATATTTTCATGTCTTTCCCAATCATGTTATGTGACTAACGACACAATTTCTGCAAAACAATATAACTAAATAAGCACTTATCATACTCAGGAGATTATACCAACAGACATCTCAAGAACCATCAAAATATGTTTAGAAAATAGCTAATGCTTCCTGGTAAAAATACCAAACTGTTATACAAAGACATACATAGTTCAAGACATAGTGGGCCAAAAACACCGAGATAAAATTACTGCAACGAAACACTAAATGATTATCACTCAAAATACAATTTTTATTCAATTGAATCCCAAAAAACTTCAATTTGATACATGTCTCAGAAAGTGGTCCTGAAGTTTGGATTTACTAAATTACATATAGTAACTGGAGTGCTACAGAATAGCTTTCTCAAAGTTAAGTTTTCTAATTTCCTTTGGTGGACCAGTTCTATAGTCTTCCTCATCCTCTTGCCAGCTGGCATCTATCCCTTAAAATACATTTTTGCCATTTCTCAACTCTTCGATTACAAATAGTAGAACCGAAATATTATTTTAAGAGTATTAAAGAAGGCTAAAACCTTGTCTTAAATAGAAGTTCATTGAAAATTTGAAGCCATTAAAAAAAGGCGTTAAGCGTTACTGTAAATGCAAATTGAAGCTCTTTTCTCGGAATCTATTTGAGTTTCGAAAAACTTCATTTGAAGAATTTGAAGAACTTCCACTCACAAATTCAATAATATATCCATTGAAATGTAATTATCATCGATATTGAAGAAATAAAAACATTTGTGCAATTTTGGAAAACAAAAGAATACGCAAAAATGAACATTACATTATATTATATTAAACATTACCATTACACTATTCGTTGAAATAGTTTAAAGAAAAGATTAACCACCTTTGAAAATGGTGTTTGAGCTATTCTGAAAATGAGTAATTTTGAGCTCATTTGAATAAAAAAGTGTTGAGTTTTCAGAAAATTTACTTGACATTATTTAAAGTGCATGTACTCTAAATATAATACTGATCAGAAAAAAAGTGGAGCGTTTTCAGAAAATCTTCTTTTTGTCATTTTAAAATTCAAATAGTTCACCCACAATTGCACAAAACTACTAATATTTACAAAACAATCTCACCTTAAATGAAGAACTATTTATGCATCAAATTTAATTCGAAGGAAAAGTCTCAACTTCAATATTGAATTGAAAGGTTGACGATAAAACGCACACTTTTAAAATTTCTAAATTCAGAGTTAATCTTGAAAATTGGACCTTTGCCACCTTTATAAGTATTTTACTCTGTTCTTACAAGAAATTAAAACAAAATTTAGTCCATTTTTGAAAAATTCTGAATCATTTCTTAGGCTTCATATAAGTTCCCCAAAACTGGAAGGTTTTTAAAATTTCTAACCTTCTACTAGATACATATTGACAGGGTTTCTTCAATTTGAAAAAATTCTCGCATGGTTTAGCGCTATGTTTGTTCAATACTACAGACGTTTTGCTTCCAGTTGGTTGATTTCGCATCAAGATCCACAAAACCAGTTTTGACTACACCATGTTCAGGATTTTTCTTTCATTTACAACCGAGACTCAGGAAATGTTGTCACATGAGGCAGATCCTGCAAATGAAATAAGGATGTTTAATTAAATTAACAACGAAAAAGTTTCTTATTACACTTCTAGTTGCTAATAATAATAATAATAATAATAATAATAATAATAATAATAATAATAATATTAAAACATACACCTTTGTTGTGGTAGCCTTCTATAAATGACCAGTACCCTCGGAAACTCAGGACGCACATCAACAAAAATTATGGCTCCGCATTAAGTTCTAGTCTGTCTGCTGCAGTGAACATTTCAGCGTGAAGTGCTCCACATACATATCTCAACATTATGAGAATTTCCCAAGGCTAGATGCAAAGTCAGATCCCCAATTGCCTTTAACCATTCATACATGTAATAAAATAGTAATGTATTATTGAGCTATTATAGTTATATCAAAATCACCTTAATGTTAATATAGCTATTATAACTTATCAATTACATGATTTTAAAGCAACCAGTGCTTTCATGACTTAATCATTGGATGTTCATAATAATAGTAGTTTAAATATCTCATATAATTACATTATGTAAATTAATTTCATGTATTATTTACATGAAATACATACATACATAGATACATACATAGTTAATTTACGTCACTAAATAGTACATGAAAAATTGTTATAGAACCATGCTAAGCATTTCTATAGCTTACCTTTCAGGATCTCTTGGAAACTTAAAGATGCTGTTCACTCCTATTTTGGTTGTATCGCATTGGGTACCTAACAACGCCTAAATTGGGGCATTTCGAGAAACAAACGCTAAAACACACAAACGCTCTGGCAAAACGTTCAGATGAAACCGTTTCGTTTTCACACAAAGCATGTAATAATCTTAATAATTGCAGGTCTGGCCTGTAGATTTCGCGCACTGCGCTTTGCGCCTTCGACGCTATTGGCCCACGGAGGGCCCCACATGTGAATTCAAACTTTAAATTTAAATTTAAAAATTCAAATACAATTCAAATAAGA
The DNA here is from genome assembly GCA_964035755.1 of Teleogryllus oceanicus. NCBI lineage: Eukaryota > Metazoa > Arthropoda > Insecta > Orthoptera > Gryllidae > Teleogryllus > Teleogryllus oceanicus. Next base: position 20,169,525 of record CAXIVR010000007.1, on the reverse strand, counting down.
ACAGGCCTAGCCTATCTACTGCAGACCACTGTCCCTAACCTCACCTTCGCATGCTCGCAGGTTTCATAGTACCAGTTGGCCTGCAAAGGGTACTGCGTATTAATATAAATTAAAGTTACAATGCATCAATTTATTTTAAATAATATTCCATGAAAATCACTAATAATAAAAAATTCAAACTGATAACCATAATATAGTAGCGAACAGTTAATATACCTTTTTGTTTATTCAATACGCAGTAAATTCTTTTAGAGATCGGATGATTTTAAATGGTATATACATACCTCACCGGGATTCTGAGGGTAATTTTCAAAAACTGCTAGAAAATTCATCAAAACGGAAATGACTCTCGATCTAGAGTTATAACTCCACCAATACGATAAATAAAACGGCTGCTATCTTATCACCACCACCATCTCGGCGTTCAACAACAATCACCTTCTCAAATATCGATTGCGGTATTGTTGCGGAAATTTCAATTAAGCTTTGCGGATTGTTTAAAAAGAAATATATCAATACGTTGAGAATAAAATCAGTAAAATTGAAGTGTGAGAAAGTAAAAATTGAATTTATTGGCATTCTCTCTAAAGTTTTCCAAAGGCATGTACTAATTTCAACTTCTTTTATTAAAAATTAGGTCAGTAGGTCCAACTTGTTTCTGAACGTCTTGAAGAACAGACATTTTATTTACATTTAAAGTACTTTTAGAGGTACTCCCGGGTTGACGACCTAACGAGACATAATGGTTTCTGTTCTAGCATTTGACAGACAAAACCTTCAGTCATCTAGGGTCCACGAGACAATTTCAACACTTCCTTTTAAGTTGCTCTTTCGTCTTTCTCCAGTATTCCTTCATCTTCTATGTTTCATTTTCTTCTCTTTGGGCAGTTTTGCACCAGTTTCCCTCTCCTTTGGTTCCATTGGGTTTTTTAAATTTATTTTTTTTAAATATTTCTCTCAATTATTTCTCTTCTATTGTTCCTTTCCATATCTTCCTTAACTTCTTGAACCAAGGTTATACTAGATTTGTCATTACAAAACCACGTGAAAATTTTTGTTAGTCTGTTATCATCCATCCTGAGTGTGTCCGAAAAGAGCAATGTTCTCTTCTGAATTGTTTCTGTTATTTTCCTACGTTGCGATATATTCCTTAATTTCCAGAATTTTGTAGTTTTGAGAGGACCAAGTATTTTACGTACGATATAATAATTTTTATTATAAATACTATTTATGAAATATAATCATGTTCATTTAGTGTGGTTTTCTAATGAAACTATTTCTAGAAACAAGGAATTATCAATAACATGAATGTAATGAATCTGCCAATGTAACTCTGGAATTAAAACAATCCAACAGCGTTATTTAGAATTGTGAGATATGATCTCTAATATAGGTATGGAAACGAGATTCTGGAGATTTAAGAGATTTCATCGTAATCACCAGGTATTTAACCGCAGATAATGATGCATTTGGATCATTAGATCATTGGTAAATAATTCGAACTGATTCGTTGATGAAAATACATTCAATTCATACACAGAATTCAAAATTAAACAAAGCGTTAATACTCACGCACATTCATGGTCTCATATTAATTACAATTTCATTAAGGGGAGGATTTTCTGCAGTTCAAATGGGCAAAGTCTGAAACTTCATTACATCTGTAAATATCTAAGAACATACATTTAAAATAATTCTGTCAGTTTTGTATCCCTTTCAGAATTCTCTACCATACCGCTTTGATAAAATTTTCATTTTAGTACTCATTTAGTGGCAGTCATAAACTACTGTTGTCACAATTAATAGATATTAATTTTCTCAAGTGTATTTGACTTTCTTTGACTTATCTGAGTGAATTCACTAATACACGTTCTTTGTTATTTTTATCTCTATCTCATAAAAATGTCGGAAAGAGTTTTCTATAAAAGTTTTCAAAAAAGAAAACAAAGCCTTATGTCGTTTATTTATGTAAAATATTCTGATATTTTCAATTTAATGCACATTTTTAAATTTTGGAATTAACACCTATTGACTCATACTAGAGGAAATATTTAATTAATATATAGTATTAATATTCTATATTTTCATTAACTTCTGTTTCTTTTATAATTAAAAATTAACCTAATAAGGTAAATGAATATTTTATAGATATATTTGACGAGAAAGTTCACGTAATGCTGTGGAAAATAGATTTCGAACTTTCAAAGCAAATACAAATGTTGGGGTGTCCTATTACGAAATAAGTGTTGTTTTTTTAAACAGCCGTCCTGTAAACAGCATCTAAATTACTAATAGGAATTTTACGAAAATAAATATACCCTAATAAATTTGAACTTCATTGAAGACATGCAATTTTGAAAAAAACAACTTGGGGGTACTTCACATGAAACCCTTCGGATTTTTCAGAAAGTTTGTCAGAAAATTCTGAAAGTTTGAATTTTTCGGAATCTTCATACAACTATTACGAAACATGTTTTTCTTCAATAAAAGTTCTTTAATAATGTAATGTATGTTTTTTTAAATTTTAGTTTACACTTAAATTTGAGTGAAATATGAGACATTATTAAAACAAAAAATAAGTTAACAGTTCATTAACGTGCAACCTTCACTCTATTTTAACCCACCCTTCAGAGTTTCACACACGTCCAGCTGGCCCAAAGGGTATCAATTATGTAACTCCCTGAATTTGAGAAAATGCAATTGTAACAAACAAATATAACAAATTCCTACACCTTTGCCTTGACCTAACTTCACAATCTGCTGTAAAGGACTGCTAGGATTCTTTGGAACTCAGGGTAAATGGGAAATGGCCCGATTTTCAAATTGAACTTAAAAAAAGACAGAAATACAAAATACATTAAATGAAACACTCTCAAAGAAAGAAACAAAAACACGCACATAAATACACTTCACTAGTTCAAAAGGACATTTTTTAAATACAATAAGCACTTCTTGATTTCTATTGAAAGTCTTTCAATAAACGTGTCGTTTATAAATTGCAAAAAATTTAAATTACATTTCTTCTATCCAGGTGTCAGAAAATCTTTTCTTTAAAGTAATTGACTTTTCACATCTGTTGTAGTCAAAAAATTCTATAAACAAGCTTTGCTTTTTCTCTGAATTAGAATTATTCACTAATCAAGCAATAACCCTGATATTTAAATGAAATGGTGGCTTATTTTGTTACACGTTGACCTCTATTTAAATACTTATACAAAAATATTAGTTTGTTACTCAACAAAAGAAAATTTCACAATGTACGATTCACTTAAACTCTTATCCTCCATTAATCTGTTTCTTTGCACAAAAGAATCACTTTCCTTTTAAAAAATCCTCTCAATGACTATTACTCTATCAGACAATAGAAATGAGAGAGATAACTGAATTTTGTCTACACTTTTTATTCCACCTATTGAGGGCGAAGCCTTCTAATCTGTCCTATGTTCCTTTAAGCAAGTTATACAAAACAGAAGACCTTACTTGGTTGAGCTGGTCACTTACATTTTGAATTACCTCCACCAGTCTCCTCACGTAAGCATGAATCTGTACTGTTGAATCCGCCTTGCTGTGGCGTACGGCGCATCCGGATTCTGCAGTCTTCGTACCCGCCGTGTGGAAAGTATTCCAGCAAACAGTTACCAGGAAACCAGAATACAAATTCGGAATTTCGTCAAGTATATTTCCTGATTCAGATTTAAGTCAAGAAAGTATTAAAAGCAGGAAGTAATTCGCCGCGTGTTAGCACGGTCATACAGTCACAATCATATTAGTTTTTACTCTTATCATTTACGTAAGCTTAATTTGCATCGTCATTTTACAGTAAATTTACAAGCATTGTCCTCTTTTAGAGCTTTTCAGTGCTCCTGTGTGCTAGGGTTTCCTCTGAATCAAAACCGGGAACAGTGGCTCAGTTCCTCAACTGATGTCACTGCAGCGCCTCTGACTGGGAGATCCTGGGTTCGAGTCCCGACGCCATGGCAGCAGGATTTTCGACACTAGCTTGTAAGCTGGTGAATTCACTGTCTAGAGAGAATTCTAGTGGCCGCTGTTCTGATCGTGAGTTTTCCGTGGTTACTCCGATCAACACCAGGCGAATGCAGAACAGTCAAATAAACGGGCCACAGGCCGCGCAAGATCTTTGCTTCTCTTCCTTGTCCTATCCTCTCCCTTCCACACACTTACACTAACATGCACTTCACTGCCATACTTGCGGGAGACCAGTCGGAGCTTGAGCTTGTCCCGGCTGAGGTGATGCCTGCTGGTGGGTGATACCTGGTTATGGGAAAACCCCGTTAGTCGACGGTAGGTCGGCACCGAATCTGGCCATCTAATGGGGAAGACACCGCCACCTCCGAGCAAAACACGCACTACCTTGGGGACTAATGACCATATTAGTTGCGCGTCCGGAATCACTGACAATTAACCAATCCGAATCAAAACGTTTCACAACGCACTTCCACAAACTATTTCAGGAGTGTTACATTTGCTGCAAACGAGACGCAAGTGAGACAGGCTAAGTTCTACGTGCCGCGAGTCCGCCTCCAAATAATGCTGCCTTCCTCCGTTATTCGTCTCCATCAAAGTCATGGCAACTCCCATCGACTATGTCGCGTGTTGTAAGTTCTGAGGCTACTATTTCTCTTAGAATGTGTGTTCCATTTCCTCACGTTAGTGAATGTGGTCCACTCCAGCCTATCCAGACTGGGTGCTCATATCGGATAGTGCTAAATGTATTGATAACACGATAGAAAAAAATCTATTATTTTATTGTTTTCAAATTATATATTGTGACGTTTGAGGCAACGCTACAAACCCCACAACGCCCGCAGCATCTTCTGTGAGACGCCGAGGTGGAAGTCAGTAAGGTAGGGATAGTTAAAGAGAAGCGGTAGTTCTGGAGTGTTAGGAAGTGAAATGATGAGTAGCCAGGCTACGTGGTGTAGAAAACATTATACGAGACGGTTTTAAGAACTGAATTTGAGAAGAAGCAGAATAGTGGCTGTGGGTGCGGAACTGTACGAGTTTTGTAAAACATTAGTGAGACGACACGCTAACTTAGCACACGCGGAGAGACTGGGCAATACGCGTTCTCAGGCAAAGTTAGACGAGACGTGGATCTGGTGAGTGGGCGTTAAGAAGATTGGTGCGTGGATCTGGTGGTGGCGTTAAAGACTGGTACGTGGATCTGGTGGCGGGCGCAAGAGACTGGTCCCTGGATCTGCTGGCAGGCCAAAGGAGACCGAGTGGCCTAGGCAGCATCGAAGCGAGCTACGTGCAGGGACGCAGTGGCGGCACATGGACTTCAGGAATTGCATGCAACTGAAGGGGTGACAGGAACTAGAAAGTTAGTGTTGGCACCAGAAACCAGAATACTAACATTTGCATGTTCGCCTTAAAACTGAATAACGGCGAAGTATTTCCTAACCTCAGTACGCCGATAGTACATTTCATTCCAAGCTGTAGTAAAGATAGATGTTGCGTTCCTCATTTGTGAATGTAATTGTTGACGAGGAAAATTTGTATGTGAATAGCAGTAATAATGTGTACTGGTAAATTAATTAGAAGTATAGGAAAATTAAATTTCATTCACTAATATTGGTCAAACAAGAACTCCGTGCACTGGACTTATAAGAAAATTATCTAGCTAGGCGAAGAGTGAAACCAAAAGCAAATTTATTTATTTTTTTGAAATTTTCTAAGAGATTACCACTGAGTGGATTTGCATGCGTCATGCGCGATCTGCAATTGGGTATTTTTGTTCTCTTATTTTGTGACAGTGTAAGGGTTTAATTTGTGCAATACTTTCTAGAACATACCTACTTCTGGGCCTGGGTGTGTCTTCTCACTCTGTCAAAATTAAATGTGTATAAATTTAAAAACAATTAGCACTTCTTGATTTCATAAAAGACTTTCAATACCTTGTCGTTTATAAATTGCAATAAATATAATGCACATTTCTTCTCTTCCAGGTGTCACAAAATCCTTGTTTAAAATAATTGACTTTAAATATATAATTATAATTGATAATAATTTAAATATAATAATTATAATAATAAATGTATAATTATAATGTACGAGCTGCCGTGGGTGACTGTCGCAACGGACCGCGTATTCACAAAACCCGCGTCTTGGCCGAGTCTTTCTCCGTGACCACGGGCTCTGATGATCAGGTGACTTGTTAGCAACTAGCGCGATGCGCTGGGAGGGTGGCGAAAGGGTGGTAGACGGCGAGACCCTGGACTACACAGGAGACAGAAGGTATTGTCTGAGTACTGGCGAGGACTTGTTGAAGTGTTCCAGTGAAAACAAGAAAAGTTTTCATTGCCCTCGTAATAAATTGTACGGAAAATAATTGAAGAGTTCTACTGTAATTTTGTGAGACAGTGAAGAAGAATTTGCCAAGAGACATAAGGTAGTTGATAAAACTGGATTACATGTCGCGCAAAGACAATAGAAGCATTAGAAACGCTACATCTAGCGTTATTAGAATTACGGAATTGTCAGCAATAATTGAAATGCACCTTAGTTTCAATAATTATAAAATATGTGCAGAGGCCTACAATTTTGATGTGTAGGAATGATTACCATACCGTATCCAATGTACATTCTGCATTAAGCTATTCACTCCTTAATATCATTGTCATAATAGAACATTTTCAAGATTAATGTTACAGTTTTAAGAAAATGTTTCGTTAAATTTGCAGAACGTTTCCACGTGAGATGTCAAGATTCGAAAGGGACTATCGAAGCATGCATTGAGTGCTCAAGCGTGTTTTCAGTAGAAACATCGTTCATTATTTAAAGCCAGAATAGAATAGATGTCAATACTGTTTCCCCAATCCTGCCAATCAATCAGCTGTCTCAATTTGAATGACATGGACCTTTCAAGTACCCAAAGCTTCACGTCTGCTGCATAACAGCCGTACGTATTAAAGCTCTTTCACATATCTCCTCATAAGCCACATACTCGTATTCCGAAGAAAACGTTGAGGACGGGCTTGTTTCTCGCCCCCCCTCCCAGCTGTGTGCGTGAAGGGGCCCAGTGCCCTTGGGGCCACGCGCTTGGCGCTGGATGCGTGAGCGTAATTGAGCCCCAAGAGCATCAATTGTCACAGATGTAAATTCCTGGCGACATCATGCGGTGGGCGTCATCTGAATTGAATTGAATTTGCCTTATTCTAAGTGGTGAGACTCAGGCCATGAGGCCTGCTCTTCCGATCTGACCACGCAAATTTCGTTACGCTCCTTTCACCAATCATGGGAGAAAGAAGGTATTACTTGGGCGACGAAACAGGCGATTTGAATTTAGCTCAGAGGCGTCATTTGAGGCTGAGGATCTTTACATGCAGTAAATGTACTAACATGGACAGCCGGTTTTACTTCCCCCGAAGGAAGGCGTACAAAGATTTGTTCGCCCTTAAAATCCACGGCTTCGATCGGGTTTGAACCCGTAAACTTGGTATAGCAGTCCGATACGCTAACCGCTACACCATCGCCGCCGCATCACCTCATCTGAGGGCAGTCGATGTCTGGTAGGGGGGGAGGGTGGGAGCTGCCAGTCGTAATTGTACCGCATGCGCTGTGTAAGGATGTTCATCAAAGTTTCCTATCTGCATTTTTGCCGCTCTTCGTTGCATGATCTTTGTTGTTTTTCATTCTCAAACAAACTGGAAGGCGTTGAATCTGTTTAATGTGATGAACTCTTTTGCAATGGAAAAGTAGGAGCAATTTTCAGGTTTCTCCATATTTAACGACAGTGGCTCAGCCATCAGCTTCAATTTCATCGTCTTTTTAATCTTTATTATCTCTCCGCATTACCTTCTCCTCGATGTTGCCATTCGTCTACATCTCACATTCATAAAATAATGCTAAAGAAAATTGCAATCTCAAGTTTTCTATTCCTCGATTTATGCAAAGTAAATAATATAATTAGAAAAATATCAAAACAATAATTCTCAATTAACTCAAACAACAAGAATATCGTTGATACGAACTTAGCTTTCATATTTTGTATTATGAACCAAAAGGAGAAAATTAATAAATTTAGAAATTTAAAATAATGCTTGAAATAATTGTCTAAATGGGAAAGGAAATCAAAGCAGCACAATCCCGAACCTCATTGTAATATAACGGCCTCCCTCTATTCACTCTAGCTTTCGCCCACCCAATTCCTCCAAGTTTACAAGAACTATGCACCAGAGAGCGATTGACTACAAAACATTATGTTTGAGAGAGCTTTTAAAGCCTTTAGTTGATTTGTTGCAAGTTAGTTGAATAAGTATTTTTTTCTTTCACACGTCTCATGTTTCTAATTTAATTCATGTGCTATAAAATCACTGACGATGAAAAATTTCCTAAAACATGTCTGGTTAAACATTTGAAAATATATTTTTTCATTGTGACATGTTTCTACGACGCCTCTATTCGTTCATCAAGGAACTTCATACGAATTCCTCCAAAAAACATCTAAATTATTAAATAATCCAAATTTCCAAAAAATGATAAAGTAATTATCGTTAAAATGCATTTCGGAAAGTAGTGGTCTGTCGCCTCAACCCCAAAATCTTGCGGCCCTGGACGGAATCACTGTCGCGCAGCGCCGAGAGCTGTTGTGGTGACAAAGGGGGTGGATTTTCTTCTGGCGCTCTTAATGCCCGCCATGCAAGGTTATTTCCGCGACTGTGGAAAACTGCGAACATCTGCTTACGCCCAAGTGCGGTAAAAGCCTCTTCCTGCCGAGTAGTTAGACCCATTAGTCTACTCGTCTTTAGAAAGTCCCCAGAACGCCTAGTACTGCGCGTTTGCAGCAGGAAGTACGGCGTTCAGGTTCCCTCCGAGACGAACAATTCGGGTTCAGAATGGTCACAGCCTGCGCAGCAGTTGACGCGCCTCTGCATTCTCGAGAGATTGGCCTCTCTCGAGCGGCTCTATGTCTCACGAGTCAGATGCCGACCGCTACAATCTGGCTGATCGGCAGCTTTCTCACAGAGAACGTTCAGAGGCGTGTGTCATTATACCATCGTCCCTAAGACGCGCTGGGGAGGGGGTTCTACAGGGGAGCGTCCTTTCCCCCACCATCTTCGGCTTGTACGTCAATGTCGGGCCCTTGCTAGCAGAAAGGAGAACGGGAATTCAGCGTTGCGGGCTCCTGATGTTCACGGACGACTTTGCGTACTACGCGAAGTCGGCGAACAGCAGGCAAGCAGTGAGATACCCGAATGAATGCCTTCGCCGCTCACTTCCATTCGGCCCGCCAGAGACGACTGGAATTTAAACCCTACAAAATGCGTTGCCGTTAACTTCACACGTCAGAGGCTGGACCTCGAGGAAACGGTGCTGTTGGCGGGCGCACCTCCTGGTCCCCAAGCGAAGTACCTTGGCGTGACTCAAGACTGTGGCCTCTACTGGCACAAGCACGCCAAGCGACCTTCGCCAAGGCAACACTTGCCAGGACTCCCTTCACGCCCCCTCCTCAGCTCCCGGACCCGCTACTCCCACAGAAACGACTCTCTTACCGCCTGCATATACGCAGCTTATGGACGTGTGCTTGCGAAACCTTCGCGGCAGCGCCGGTCTGGACCTTACGCCCGATTTGGGCGGCCGAGAACCGAGCGGTACGCACCGCAACGCGGCCGCATCTTCCTCTCCCTCCTCCCAATCACCACCATAGGAACAATGTAACCTATGGGGCCCTGGGCGTAAGTCGCCAGCTGCCGGAGGAGATCCGCCGGAGGGCACGCACGGCGCTCACGCGGGCGCTGGGCCCGAAAGCTCCGCGGCTCCTGCGCGAAACCGGCCGGGCGGTGAACTGTGAGGTCCACAGAGCCTATTTTGCCCCAGCAGGGCCCAAACACGTGGCCTTCACGTTCCGGGCGCTGCCGCCGCAACTCCTCGCAGAGCTCTGTAAACTGCGGCGAGGTGGAGCCGTCGGCTATCGTCGCCAGGGTGTGCAGTGCCCAACCGCCACGGACGCCGAGCACAGTCATGCCGTGGCGCAAAGTGCTAGTGTAAATAGTGTAACAATAACGTATGAATGTAAAAAAGTAGGCTTGTAAATATGTAAATACAGACTAGTATGAATGTAAATTAATATACATACAAGAAGAATTTAAACATTGAAAAAAAAAAAAAAATTTTTTTGTATTTCGTTTTGGGAGAAACCTGGGCCCTTTATTCGAAGCAGGGGAGACCCGCCAACCCCGCTCCCCCCGGGGATGACGACAGCTTAGAGCAGTCTCTTTGAATAAAATGGAATTTGGCACATAAACTCTAATGCCAGCCATCCGCACCACCCATTACACTCGCTGTCCCTCCCCATCCCAGTGACCGCCCCGCCCGCGAGCATAGCCCCCTCTGCCCGTCCAGCAAAGCCTCGACCGCACCGCGAGGTCCGAGAGCTTTCTAGCAGTTCTTCTTTGAAGAAATGGAATATAGACGAGCTTGAATGTCCATTCACTCGCTGCCCCGCCCCTCCCGGCTCCCCGCCCTTGCTCACATGCATCCCCCTCTTGCAACGCGTCCAGCGGAGGCGAGTTTGTTTTGCAGGAGGGCGAGGAGTTCAAAGATATGAACCATAGGGCGATTACGTCGGGATATTTAAAGTAAGATACTTTTTAAAATGCCCAAATTAGCAGCGTGTTCAAGTGATCAGATAATTGCTGAAAACTTTGAGACGATATTAGAAATAATTAATGGGTGTTTCAAGAATAGATAATGAAATATCCGCAATCTGGGAACCAATAACAATTTGCTGAATAATTAACCATCCAGAACTTTGGAACGATATATTTTGCTTTTGTTCTAACTTTACGTTATTGTATAATATAACGGAGAAACAAAATAATCTTCCCAAACCATATTTATTAACCATACAATCAATAACACAGCAGCAATTTCGTCCCAAGGTTTTAACCTCATTTTCAGTGCATAAAGGGGAAAAATTAAAGGAAAAGGAAATTAACTTGAAATATACAATGTACAAATACAAAATTATAACACTATAAAAATATTATTTATCCAAGTAACTTGGTAAACATAAGTAGTGATATGTCTTTAAACGGTGTCTTTTTAGACTGTTCTCTGGGGAGGGCGCCTCAAGGATACTTAAAAAAAGGCTATGCCCAAATTGGAACTTGAAGTGTTTTATTTGACAATGCTCAAGAGGGAGGAGAACGGAAAGCGGCGTGGGTAAGGGGAAAAACACCGGCAGCTGAAATTATACTGAATACTCACAATCGTGACGCATACACTGCTGGGGGACATCAGTCACTAGCCCTGGCATGTAGCGGAGCACAATGCCCCACGAAATTTTAATTTTGTGTTCTCGGGTTTTTAGTACTGAGACTGGTGAGGGCTCCGGTATTTTGTTTTTAACCTTGACGTGGGCATAACGCATTTGCCACATGTTTTTCATGTTTCGTTTAGTGTGGTTCCTACTTATCTTGGGGTTCTTTTACCCCACCTTTCCAGTAGTGTTAATGCTGTATTCTGTTGTCGGTGCCAGTGTGTCCAGGAGCAAAAAACAACAAAACTACACTCACATGAGCAGAATGCAACAAATTTGAATGTCCAGCGCATAAATTTGATATGCAGTCACTTCAAATATTAATAAGACTTTACAATGATCATGAAATTGTCAAAATGGGTTTTATTGTTTAGATTTTCCAATTTCTATAAAATGTATGTAACATTTTCAGTTGTTGATTTTGAATCAACGATACCTAAATATTATGACTGTATGTGTTAATAAAATTATTTGTTAAATATTTTTTTTTTGTTTTGCGGCAGCCAGTGCCTCGCCTTTCCATTCAAGTCCCAAAATAGACCTTACCTTTAGAGGGAAGGTACGTAACTTTCTATTCCCATTGTATAATGTCGTCATTGTTAGCTGCAACCAGTAGCATAATTATACTCATTACGATCTGAATTTATTATGATTCATTAAGATCAACCATAGAGGTTTCAAACCAAGTATTGACACTTCATTCATCATTGAGAATCTGGAAAGGTAGTTCTAGAAAATGCTTTGTTCGATTGTGTATATTAAAATTGCATTTGATATATCATGCTTGTAATTTTTAATTTCGTTGAATTCAGTAGTCTTCGTGGGGTATTATTTGGAAATATATTGGATCGAATTTCACTTTGTTCCTATTTGACTAGCAGTCTTTCTCACCGGCAGACTTTACACAGCCATTTCGCAGCATGCGAGGTGGGGGTTTGGTGACCTTGGCTGACTACTAATGTCAAATGCCACGAAAGGATTCAATGTAAAAGTTTTAAATTATAAAAGTCGTAGAAAAGTATTGTATGAAACTAGATATGATGGATATTAATACACCGTGTTACGACACTCGCTCGTATTGTAATATCCACCCCTGTATTAACCCATCATTCATCACCATTTCATAACGTACTATAGTCCAGACCGTGTATTAGGCCGAACTAGTTGGCAATACGGCAGCATAAACAATTTCCTGTCGGAATAACCAACTTATGAAACTATTATCGATCAACTCTCGCTTTTGTTTTGTTTTGATCATCCACACTTCTCGCGCGGATGAGAGACTGTTCAATGTATAATAATGCATGTCTCGTTTTCGTTAGAAAAAGATGTTCATCTATAAGCAGAATATTAACTCTGTGAACAAGTTAATTAAGAGTTACCATTATCAATAGGTGTGAGCAAAAGAGACGTTCAAAAGTGTCAGTGCAAATGAAAAATATAACCTTAAAAGTTATCTGGTCAAATTTGTGTTAAAATTATTATCAATTTCAAATGGTAAATAAGTATCTTATAAAATAAATATTTCTAACAATAAGTATCATCTCAGGTGAACTTCGTTCTTTAATAATTATCAATTTCTTAATGCTTTCAACTCTTAATGATTTATATTAAACATAAATAAATTCCACAATTATTTAACTTAATTAAAGTTTTATATATGGTAATTTTAAGTCACCTAATGTTAAGTCACCTAATTGTTTAAGTCACCTAAGTTTTTAACAGTCCAGTGATGTGGAAATTATTACAATGCATCAATTTTAATTACCTGTTTAATTATTCATTACCTTTTAAAAGAAAATAAAAAATGAGAAAATCATCATTAATGTAACCAAGCCTTCCATAACTTTTTGTTACCAGAGACAGTCTTTCTCTCTATACATATTTCTTCTCCATTTCGATTGAGATACAGAGATTGGGATATTTATGAAATAAATAGAACTTTTAGTTTTGTGAGTTATTTATTGAAATAAATATCACAATTAATATAAATAACACAATAAATACATAGTTGCATAACAATATTGAATTTTCTACTGTATAAGTGTGACAACATTACTATATAGTACTACTCAAACATGCAGTAATTACACCAGATAACACTCTCTTTCACTTGTTAAATAATTCAAATGAAAATTATTTCATACACCAGTTTCCATAACAAATGCATGCCAAATAATTCCCAATAGTCAGCCAAGAAGTGCAATATTAATATATTTAGTAGTAATAATTTACCAGTAATGTTGTTGTGCTTATAAGAATTGTAGAAAAATTCAAGGTATTCAAATTAAGAGAAAGGTTATTTTCAGAATTAAAATTAATGTAATGTATTAAATTCAAATGCATGTGAGATTTAAAGAAAGAAACATGGTGCCACTTGCTCAAAACCAGTTTTAGAAATAATGTCACAAATGCTGTCCATCAAATAATGTTACAACAGGCCACAGTAAACTGAAACAAATTAAAAGACCATTTACTATATGTTTAAATATACGAGACAAGTTCTTGTGTGAAAACTTAAATGATTTGGAATAATAATGAAAATGATGAAAATTAAGTAAATTAAATATATGGTATGAACCTCTCTATAAGAAATTATTCTTCTGAAGGTTAAAACAAATGTCTGGAGATAAACTATGTTATGGATATTAAAAATCAATACTTTCTAATGACGATGAAAGAAAAACATTATCATATAAAATTGGGTCAACAAAACTGGCTCAATAAAAGATTAAGAGGGCTAGTAGTTCAGACACATTTTAAATGCTAGGAAACAAAAGTTATTTTACATCAATCATTGCACCTACTTCATGCAATACAACATTCACCATTAACATAGGTTACTAAATCGTCCCAGGCTATGCATCACATTAAACATTTTCCAAATAGATGAAGCATGACAGTTCAGATGCAATGCATAGTGCATTCTTCCGTAAATGCATAATGTAAATAAAGAGTTGATTCCATGATTTTGATAATAAATGATGAATTACTGTCATGATAAAACCTTTCAAAATATAGAAACATTGTTGTAATGAATATCGTACCCTCTATTATCCCTTACTGTCATTGACGCCCTTTTCTCCTGAAATGTTCTCCAAATGTATTATGATTTCATCAACTTCTGAACCACTTGGATTTCTTTCTCCAAAATTCTTTTATTGTTCATTCTGTGTGCTACACATAATTGTTCCACTTTTATGGAGTCACCTACAAGGATATGTGTAAAAATTAGATGATACTGGATTCCATATTACAATTCAAATTATTGAGATAAACATGAAAATAATAAATATAATAATAAGCAATAAGGGCTACACAAGAAAAGCAATGAAATACAAAAATGTAAAATACTGCATTCAAGAGTTAAATATTATCTTAGAAATGTTAGCACACTTAATATAATACTTCCTCCCAAACCTGTTTAATTCTTTCATTGCACTGTTTTGACCTTGAAACCATCACATTTGGCAAAATACTTGGTGCACCTTATCTTCCAAGGTTTGTCCAACAATATATCTAGAAAAAGAAACTAATCCATCTCAAACATATTTTCTTCATTAAACATTTTGAAAATACAAAATATATCTGAGAGCAAATATTTTTAATTGACTACTTAAATGTGCATAGTTGCCTCAAAGAGAACAACAGTGGCATTATTTGGTGGCACATGCCTATTGTAACACCTCTATAAACAATGTATTGTTAAAATAATTTATATTTAAAATTAAAACTTTAATCTTTAATGGTTACTTACCACCAAATCATTTTTTTCATCTTGACGAAATGTTTTCTCCCACCTACTACAAATGAAGATTGTCAATTATGATTAGGCAAGGCCCCACATTTTTAATGCCAGGAATTAACTGAGCTTGAATCCTTCTTTGAAAATTTGCAAAAACAATATAAATATTGATTTAAAAATGAGTTTATTACTTTGATCATAATGAAAATTAATAACCCACTGGCCTTTTGATATTCTGATAGCATCAAGTTAATCCTGGCCCGTTTCCAAATCTGTGCAAACATTAAACTTGCCCCTAATGAACAAAAGTTATTTCACTGTCACCTCCATTCAGAGGAAATTGTCTCCTGCAGTTCTGTTTAAGTGTGGTCAGGGCTTCTTGTATTTTGTCTTTGTTGATATTTTTTTAATTTGTTTATTTATGGTCGTTTATAACAGCTCAGGTCATCACGACCTCATTGTGTTTACATCAGCACATTACATTTCAAGGTTACAAATAGTTGAATCATTACACCATAAACATTATAACAATATATCATAACAAAAGTGCATCATTATTATATTACATTCAACAATTTATTATTTCTAGTAGTTTCAAAATTTTTCAACTTCTTCTGATTTGAACAGTGAATATAAGCTGCCTTCTATGTTTAATGATTTCTATATTAACAAGTCCTAAGTCAAGAATAAATGAGAAGTAGACACGGTAGCGCCACATTGAGGACAGGGTTCAGGGTTGGAGTCAGGACAGGATTGAGAGGAAGGGCAAGGGTTACTAATTGGGTGTTTATGGTAATCTTATGATCTTGACAGGGTGGGATGGGATTTAAACGTCTAGGTAAGATGAGTGGTTTAACAGTATTAAAGTCATTCACGTATTTAAACAGTCTTTCTCTCAGAGGTAGTGGATTTTGGATGTGTTTCTTATATAGTTGTTTTGGGATTTTGGAAATGGTTGGTTTGTGGGATTGGGTGGGATACTAGACGTTGAATATCATAATTTAGACATTGTAACTTGTCTTAGTGCTAGTGGTATTTGTCTGCTTCCACTAATAAGCTGTTCAGGGCTAGTTATAAAGCACCAAGACTTAATCGACAAGCACTGTTGATTATTGGGTTCAGTGTTTTCAATATGTTTTCTGGAGCTGAATTATAAATTACTGCTCCATAATCCAGTTTGATTGAATTAGTGCCTGTATGATTTGATTAAGCATTCAGACTGTGCACCCATTTAATAGGGGACAACACTTTAATGAAATTTAGTCTCCTAATACAAACCACCTTTAGGGCGATACGTGATGTCTCCATGAGTATTTGGCATCGAAAGATCATTCAAGGATTTTACATGTGTATGTCCTTTTAAGTAGATATCCTCCCATTCTTAGTGTAACTCTTCATACCTAATAGAGCGACTATTTGAAAACACTATAAATTCAGACTTTGTTTTCGAAATGAGAAGCCTAAATTGTTGCCCAATTACTGATATTATTTAGGTTTCTTGAATAATGTTTGAGGTAACTTGAAGATTTTGCCACTACATAGTAGTTAGGTGATGTCGTCTGCAAAAAATATTTTCACAGGCTCTTTCACTATAAGGCCACTTCATTTATAGCAATGAGGAACGATCCTTGTGGGAGACCATTAGTCATCTCAGCTGCCGATAATTTGTCTTGGATTCTGGCTTTGAGATATCTCATTTTAGAAAATTAATAAGGAAAGCTAAGATATTTCCTTTCCTTCAAATCTGTAAGAATTGATACTAACCTGTCTTTATAAATCATTTCAGCTTTCTCAATATCCAGTGAGACTACAATCACATGGTGGTTCATTACTAATGCGTCACAGATTTCCGTGTCTATGTTTAAGGTGATCGTTGGTTGATCGAAATGATCTAAAGGCACTTTGATGTGGTGAGATCAAGTTTTGTTTTCTAGGCTCCATTTCAGCGTGACAGACCATTTTCTCAGTAGTTTACATATGCGGCATGTTAAGGATATTAGACGAAAATTTGTTGTTGTGTGTGATCCTATTTGGTTTTGTATTGGTATGATGTTTTCTCTCCACTGGTTAGGAAGATTAGTGGATCCAAATATTATTATATAATTGAAGTAGGTATTCAAGGCCGACTTCAGGAGGTTTCTTAGAAAACTATTTGGTAAATTATCTGGTCAGGTGCTGAATTTTACAATTATTTAGCACAAATAAAGTTCACTCATAGAGAATGGTTGGTTGTGTTCTTCTTCATTTTGTTTTAATAGTGTCTTGATGTGATCTTGGTCTATGCTAAAATATTTTGGGCTTGAAGATAAAAATTTGGGCCATAGTAGTTGTTGTTGAATTATTTGCAAACGTATCAGCAAGAGGTTTCTATAGCTTGTGTGCCAGAATATTTACACCATTCTTGTCAATAAGATATCTGGGAAGATTGGGTGTTCTTATTCCACTAATGGCCTTTACTTTGTGCCAGAGTTCTGTTGTTGAAGTTTGGTTTGTGATGGAAGAGGTGTACTCTCAAGATTGGATCATTAGAAGACTTCAAGGTTAGTCTAGCGTGAGCTCTAGCCTTCTGTAAGCAATGCCATTTTCCGTAGTTTTGTTTTTCTAAATTTCCTGAAAGTTCTCTTTTTGTTTTTTATGGCTTCTGTACACTCTATATTCCACCATGGAACTTGATGTTTTTTAATTTTTCCTGCAGTTTGGGGGATTGACTTTTCAGCAGCTGAAACGATTATCTCGATAAAGTCATCGGTTAAAGTATTGATATTTTGTGGTTTAAGTTATCAGGTTTTTAATTTTCAATATTTATCTTAATATCTTGTTGAAATTATTTCCATTTTGCTTGCTCTATAATACATTTAGGATAGCATTTAATGTCAGGGTTGTTTGGATCTGGAAAATGTATGTCTATAGGATACTGGTCACTATCATATAGGCTGGAATTAGTGAACCATACTGTACTTGTAGCTATGTCATTAGATGCAATGCTCAGATCAATTGTACTCTCTGTACCACTGCTTATATTAAAGTGGTGAACTAGTCCAGTATTAATAGGATCAGATCACTGTGGTTGTCTAACCATTCTTCAATTATTTTACCTCTTCAATCTGTTTTGGTGGAACCCACAAGTTATTGTGTATGTTGAAGTCACCCACAATTATAAATGATTTAGTAATTGTGTAGTAATATTATCTAGACTCATGATGTCAAAATGTCTATTAGAATATAGATATTACAAATACTTATGTGTGACTTGATTTTAACTATTGTGAACAATGACTTGTATCCTGAAGTTCTCCAGAATTGTTTCTTTGAAATTTGTTTCCTGTAATATTTGTGGTTTGTTGTCATTTACTAGTAATTTAAGATACGTATAGTGTAGAACCCATTACAGTTCCATTGAATGATTTGCATTGAGAAAGTTTATTCTGAAAGATCAGAATCAGTTTCCTCATTCTTTTAAAGTGATTCTTTTAACTTGTTCATAATTCTTGTGAATCTGCTTTTTATTGATTTTTCTCTAAGATTTGAGTAAGTGTCTGACATCATTTGAATAATAGATTCTACATCATTTGTGAAATCTTTTGCTATTAAACTTGGGTTGCTTGAACCAGTTGCCTTGTCTATGATTTTCAGTTGATTATAAGTGAGAGGATATGTGTGTACTACTTTCAATTTTTCCTTTATAGGAGTAAGAAGATCTTCTGTAGATTTATTAGTAGACTTTTCTGGGTACCATTTTCTTCATGTATTTCCTAGACTTTTCTTTTCTTTTGGTTGTTTTCCTGCTTCATATTAGAATATTCTACTTTATTTTTGTCTGGTTCTATTATTGATGATGAATCTGATGGGAGGGCTCTTTTTTGTATAGTTGGGAAGTTAGTATTATCTACTCTAAGCTCTTCAAATTCGGTTTGCTCATCTACCACTTCTAGGTGTGTTTCAGCTATTTCCATTTCATGTTGATCTTGTGTTTCCTCACTTTCCATCCTTTCTGTATTCTGTGTGGGATTACTAGGACACTGGTTGGCGAGGTGGCCAGTGTTTACATAAAATAATGATAATTAACAATTGTAGATAATCAACAACTACACACATCACTATTTTAATGAATAAAATTACCTCTCAGTTTCAAAATATAAGATTTAGAAAAACACATTAATCTTACTTGTAAGACTTTCCCACCCTATTATCAAACAAGTGTAGGTGACATGAACTCCTTCCACAATCCACAAAATAAATTCACAACCCACTTTTGAAGGAACTGGAAGAGCATTATTCTTAACGACGAAATACTAAGTACAGGCGCAGTTCTGTTGGGCTATCCATTGTATTCTAATTAGAATAAATAGTATTCAGGAAAATTAATAATGACTATAATAATATTGGTAAATCGTTACTTGGTTACTTTTACTACAAAAATATTACAACTAACTTCACAATGAGTACCGATGAAAAAATTTGAAAATAATAAATAAAAATCAAAAACGCTAGGCTGAAATTGTTAATTGCAGATTTACAAAAACTGGCAAACCCTAAAGCCAAATCGCTAGCAAAAATAGCAAATTGGCACACACTCTCATGAATGGCTTTTAATGTTGCGTAATCTAGGAAGTAGTCAATTTTGTTGCAAACTAAATTGAAAATGTCACTACTACGAAACGTAATATATAGAGTGTAATTGTGTGAATGTTGGCAGCGATTTTACCAACACAAATCGAAACGAAACTACCCTAAATTGAGTATGAATACATGTTCCCATCCGATAGTGATATTTTTCAAAAGATGTCCCGTTAGTTGGTCGTTTTAGCTGGCCAGCACTTTATTTCTCAATTCTGGGTTCTTTAAAATGGGAAAAAATATATTTTTGTCAATACTGCCTGCTTCGCTCATGCTTAATATCAATATTGTAATAATCAATTCTCATAATTCTTATAATAATCAAATGTCACTATTAAGCCGGCTAGTATCAATTTTACTTGACATTATAAATATTATTCCCGGGTACGACTTCTTACGTTGCCGTGTGCTGACAGGCCGTTCATACGAATTCGAAAATCTTCTATTCTTATATATGAAAAAAGAATGTTTCATTTAGTTCATCAATTTCAATTGGCAAACTTATTAAAATTTGAGCTCATGAATTACTTCATTTCATGTTTAAAAGAAACCAGGGTTCTTTTATGCACTTTAAACTAATTAAGTATTTTTGGACCGTTAAAGTTCTTTTTTTTAAGCCGATAATAGTAGTTCATGCAATTAGTTTATAATGTTAAGCTTTATTGCATGAGTATATGTTTTGAAAACGAGCGACGTTAGGAGCGAGTTTTCAAATTTGCACGAATGCAATAAAGCAACATTATAAACGAGTTGCATACGTTTTTTTGTATAACAGCATTATAAATTTACAAAGAATCAAACTGAATTTCGCGAAACAACTTTCTTCTGACGTCTCGAGTTCTTGACATCCAACGCCCTCTGGAAATCAATTCAAGATGGCATTGTTGACATCCGTGCGAGAAAATGGTGGTCGGCTTCTTCTTCTACCTCCCACGATTCTCTCGCTACTATTGGCTGAATGTGTGATGACGTCATGTCGCGTTTAATAATGGCGATGACGTCATGTAGCGTGCGATAAAATACTGGAGTATGCGATTCGGGGTATCGAAAAGGGTTGTTTATAATGATGGTATACAAAAAATAGTTTCGTTGCTTACAGACGATGGTTTCGCGCGCTGTTTGGCTTCTCGGATGATCCTCTTCCCTTGTGTTGAATATCCAAAGTTTCCAGCACGTCTTCTGTTCTGCCGTCGAATATCCCTGGCTGACTTTCCTATATTTTCTAATGCGTTTTCTACACAAAATTAGTAACGAAAGATTCTAACAATAATAATATTTAACTTTTAAACAATTCCATTGAATATGATTAAACAAAATATTCGAATGAAAGATTATTCTCATTTAATCATCACGTGTGAGACTCAAACCAATTCTTTTCCTAACAAGGATAAATTAATTCCATTTCACTCATTAATTAAACGGACTCATTCCCGAATTAAAACTATATTCCCGTGAATCTAACTTTCTGTCAACTCTTTGAATATTAATCTATATAAAATTATCGGCCCAACGTTTAACATTATTAAGTAATTATCAGATTTAAATTAACAATATTATTACTATTCTGAAACTTGACATCGTAATATTCCTAATATAATTAGCCTGCTAACGTGATCTCTTGATACAAAGATACATGTACCTCTCACGATACTATCGGTTCAAGTTCATAGTCAGAAATACACCGCTTCAACCACCCAATCTATCTACAGATTTGCCTTTCTCTAGAACAATTGTGGTGCCCAGAATGAGGGCACTTTAATGTCCCGCGTCTGTTGTTGATTTACATTTCGTCACTAACGCAACATGACATACGTTGAAAGCCCACAACCGTAAAAACTAAATTGTTGAATCCCCTTTTTTAAATTATATATTTGTTATTTATACCTGTTTGTTAGGGTGCGTACTCGGCATTTGCCAGGTGATGATCTGAGACCCCTACGGAAAGTTACAGACGAAAGCAGCGCGGACAGTGGTCTATTTTGCTCATTTTCGGACATTTGCCTTGAAACCAAAGTTGTTGTAACCTCAATGTATCGATTCAGAGTGCGAACAGAAGCTTGAATTGTTCGAAAAGTATGAATAGACCATATTCTATGAAGCGTAGAGCGATAAGGATTCACGAACGAAGCGAAAGACACAGAGCGCGCTCTGTCTTGTTTGGAGGTCGCTCGGTAGGCTGTGTTCGAGGTGTCCTAGTACGTGCGTTTATATTCCAGTGTGAAACTTTTTATCCCATCATAGAATCTGGTTCTTCAGGTACGTTATATATTAATTTTAATACGTCTTTATCGTTTTAGAAGTATTAAATTTATTTTATTAAAAACGGGGAAAATGAAGGTGTATAACTCTTAGTCGAAATTAATTTGGAGTAGAACAAAAAGGTCCTCGTTGTAGCATGCCAATTTTTTATATGATGTAGAGTATTTATCTACCTTTAAAACGAGACTAATTTTAATGTGCGGAGATTTTGAAATTGTGTAATTTAGTTTTATTTGTCGGTAGGTGCGACTGGGAGTGACGCGTCTGGAATTGTTTGGATTTCTTTTCGTACGAAGGTCTTCTGTCTCAGGCAAATGAAATTTTGTGAGAAAGAAGGTAGTTGATTTGATAATGTCGAGAGTTCAGAATGTTACAGAAGACGATATTATCAATAAAATTAGATTTTTTACTATCTCAATTGTAAATCGCTGGAAAGCAAGCGGAAGGCGGAAGAAAACTTTTTTGAAACAAAATAGCGGTTAGAAGAAAATGATTTTTCTTCGACATGATATACGGCCACGAATATCCACGACATCATCAAAGAGAATTTGATACGTTGAGCACCAGAACAAAGAGAATGCGCACAAGCAAATTAGTTGAGGGCCACAGTCCTGAAGAACTAGTTTTGCGACACAGTCTTCAGAAAACAAGGCAAACGAAATGTTGCTCATGTCATAAAAGGCTACAATGTCAAGCCCTCGTTCGTTGAGGACAATAAAAAAATTAAATATGCAAAAAAATTTTGCCCCTTTACACTCCAGAAAAAGCCCTGCTCTGATTATAGACCTAAATTGAGTAAAGCACAATATATTCAGATAAGGTGCAAAGAGAGAAATTGTGATATTATCCGACCTACAACAAAGTACTGAAAGTTAAAGAGCAGTGCTACCCCAAAGACATAGTTATTTCGAGACAAAGGCGAGGGTTAAATTTCAAGTCTACTTGACCACAGCACATCGTTTATCTATAGTTCATTTGAACTTATCAGCAGAGTTGTAAGTGAGCATGAAACTTCCTCTTTCGAAATTATTTACAAATGGGGCTTTGATGGGAAATTCCTGTCATTCAAACTACAAGCAAAATTTCTTGAAAGCGCATGCTACAGATTCTGATTTGTTGTTAACGTCAATTGTTCCTTTAAAATGACAGCAAAACCGAAAATTTCGAAAAATCATTTGGCTGAATCCACGTTCTTCATCTACACGATTCTGCATGCCAATTAAATGTCAGTTTATTAAAGAAATCAGGATGTCATTACTCAGAGTGAATACAATGAAAATCAAGTATTAGCATTAAAGCCAATCAAGTATCACAACCAATGGAAAAGAAATGGATGTGCATCACAAATTATTGAAGGCCATGTTGGATGGAAAATAGCTAATGCCCTGGCAGGAATCCATCAACCAGAGTTGCTATATTTGCAATGCGAGGCCAAATGAGATGAACAATATAAATGCTGTTGTGCGAAGACCGTGCAACACAAGCACATTTATATGGATTGTGCATTTTACATGCCACATTCCATTCTTTGAATGCATTTTACACATATCATACAGATTAAGTTTTAAAACCTATGCAAGTTCGAGGGCACGAAAACAAAGCTGCATTTGAAGAACAAAAGCTAAAGTTATCTCCAAATTTCGACAAGAAACTGGACTACTTATGGATGTTGTCAAGCAGGGTACAGGGCTTAGAATGATGAAATACACCAAGAAGATTTTCAAGGATCCCAAAAAAACAGCAGAAATCACTGGGATTACGAAAAATAAATATTACGATTTTCAGTGATTTTACAATACATTCTGAGTTATGAGTTCAACACTGAAGAATTTAGAAGATGCTCACGAAACAGCAGAACTATTTGTGGAACAGTATGGAGGTTCAAAATGCCAGGAATGTCCACAAAAATTTAATTCACGGTGCTGACGTCATGGACACACTTTGCTTCTTATAGGACAATTAAGCGAGGAAGCATTAGAAGTAAGACATAAAGAATGTCTCTAATTTCGAGCACAATACTCAAAATAACAGGCAACGAAACATCGAAGACTTTCTTCATGCTCTCTTGATATCTTCTGATCCAGTGATATCTAGCATCAGAAATTTACCTAAAAGAAAAATAAATCAATTGCCACAGCAAGTCATCAATCTCTTAAAAGTCCCTACACATTCACCAGAATTGTCAGGAGTTCACCAGCATTCAGATGATTCATTCAAGCTAGAATGAAGAAGACTTGGAAGATTCTTCAGGCAGTGATTTTGATATATAAATCGTTTGGGTATGATTTATCATTTATTTTCTTTCGTAAAATACAGGTTATACATTTTACAATTCGTTTAATTATAGAATATATGTATATCCTTGTTTGTACGCAATAATACAGAAAAACGATTCGAATATCTTTTGCATATCATAGAACAGCAGTTAAGAGTGATAAAGATTTCAAAATTATATAAAATGAACAAGAAAACTATTATACAGTTGATTTCAGTTCAAAAAGAACAATGTCCCCCTAAATATTGAAAATAGACCAGGCGGCTGGAATTCTCCTCTAGGCAGCGGCTAAAGTCGGTCTAGCTTTGGAGCTGAAAATCCTACCACCGTCAAGAGTCGAACCTGAGAGCTCTGCGTTCAGAGTCACTGCAGTGACGTCGCTGAAGCCCTGAACGGAGTGTTGGAGAAGTGAATTGCCAGCTGTCGCGCTGTAAGGGCAGCATAAGTTGTTGCATCGTTTTGATCAGCAGAGCGGCTGTGTTGAGGTGACAGGTCGATCGCGCCTTCTCTCTCTCTCTTTTTTTTTTTTTATTTGTTGCGTCTACATCTTGACGCAACGCGTCTCCAAGTCCCTTAAGGGGCGTTGAGCGCTTACACTTGGGAGTAATCTCATTAATGTGCTTTACTTTTAATAATTGTCAAGTCACGTCACGTCGCAGTCAGTCAGTGCCTTTATCCCTTCGGCCAGGGTCTCGACGCGTTAGATCCCGGGTTCCTGGCCGGTCACCCAACCACGAACCCGCGAGTCTCGAATGCGCTTAACCTTC
Source organism: Teleogryllus oceanicus (assembly GCA_964035755.1). Taxonomy (NCBI): domain Eukaryota; kingdom Metazoa; phylum Arthropoda; class Insecta; order Orthoptera; family Gryllidae; genus Teleogryllus; species Teleogryllus oceanicus. The sequence continues at coordinate 20,144,578 of CAXIVR010000007.1, read as the reverse complement.
GTGACTTCACGGAGCGTAGTAAACGATTCGGCTAGCGCCGCCAGCTATCTTTATATAGTACTACGAAATACAGGGGAACAGTTAGAAATACAGCGAGAAATGTGATGTAGCACCACTAGTTCTAGTTTTACCACTAAGAACTAGTTCAACTTTCACTACACTACTCCGATTGCTCATCTGTGATTGGGAGATAAAGCTGGAGAGAACTTCCAGATGCTACTGCGCATGGTCACGTATTCGAGTTGTTTGGGAAACATCTGATGTGTGTGAAGGACGGAACCTTCACTTAGAGTTAGAAATGTAATAATAAAACTCATGAATAAAGAAATAGTTTGGGAGAGTACATCTAGGGAAGAGTCTCCCCAAGCCATCAGGGGACCTTGTAAATGGTTCAGTTTAAAATGAATTGTATTTATTAATGATATCATTATAGATTTTATTCACCTTGAATTTTCATTTATTTTTAGTAGAATATGTCATAACTAAAGAAAAATATTTATTAGAAAGGGAGTCCAAAAATGAAATTCTTTTAGGCTGCTCAAACATGAAATGGTCATTGTTAAATGCGTATAGATTTAGAAATTACAAAATACAAGAATTTTAAAAACATTACAACCACTTAATACCTTCCATAATCCATTCAATGTAAACTCAATGAATCGTGTTGCACATTTAAGATAATGTTTATGGCTTTCGTGTGAATGAGTATCTTCAATAAATTTAAATGTAAAAGCAATGTGCTGCACTTTAGAAGGATTATTCAAATAACGAAAAATAGAATTCTTGTATTCAAGTAATGTTATGAATACCCGACATGCGGATTTTCCATCATTAATTCCGATTAAGAGAAAAACAGTTGAAAGACGAAAAGAAAGGAGGTAGGAGGTGGAGGAAATATCGGTGAAAGAAGAGTGTCAATAAGTCAATAAGTTTGATGTTCAAAACTCTCTTCGTGGTTTGCTGCGCACTCCTTAGCATTCAACTTGGACGATGACTGCGACGATCAAGTTGCCTGGTAATAAACGTTCCCGAAATGTGCATTTTTTAACGATAATTACTTTTATCATTTTTTGGAAATTTGGATTATTTAATAATTTAGATGTTTTTTGGAGGAATTCGTATGAAGTTCCTTGATGAACGAATAGAGGCGTCGTAGAAACATGTCACAATGAAAAAATATATTTTCAAATGTTTAACCAGACATGTTTTAGGAAATTCTTTCATCGTCAGTGATTTTATAGCACATGAATTAAATTAGAAACATGAGACGTGTGAAAGAAAAAAATACTTATTCAACTAACTTGCAACAAATCAACTAAAGGCTTTAAAAAGCTCTCTCAAACATAATGTTTTGTAGTCAATCGCTCTCTGGTGCATAGTTCTTGTAAACTTGGAGGAATTGGGTGGGCGAAAGCTAGAGTGAATAGAGGGAGGCCGTTATATTACAATGAGGTTCGGGATTGTGCTGCTTTGATTTCCTTTCCCATTTAGACAATTATTTCAAGCATTATTTTAAATTTCTAAATTTATTAATTTTCTCCTTTTGGTTCATAATACAAAATATGAAAGCTAAGTTCCGTATCAACGATATTCTTGTTGTTTTGAGTTAATTGAGAATTATTGTTTTGATATTTTTTCTAATTATATTATTTACTTTGCATAAATCGAGGAATAGAAAACTTGGAGATTGCAACTTTCTTTAGCATTATTTTATGAATGTGAGATGTAGACGAATGGCAACATCGAGGTAGAAGGTAATGCGGAGAGATAATAAAGATTAAAAAGACGATGAAATTGAAGCTGAGCTGGCTGAGCCACTCGTCGTTAAATATGGAGAAACCTGAAAATTGCTCCCCTTACTTTTCCATTGCAAAAGAGTTCATCACATTAAACAGATTCAACGCCTTCCAGTTTGTTTGAGAATGAAAAAAAAACAACAAAGATCATGCAACGAAGAGCGGCAAAAATGCAGATAGGAAACTTTCGATGAACATCCTACACAGCGCATGCGGTACAATTACGACCGAGAGCTCCCACCCTCCCGCCCCTACCAGACATCGACTGCCCTCAGATGAGGCGATGCGGAAGGCGATGGTGTAGCGGTTAGCGTATCGGACTGCTATACCAAGTTTACGGGTTCAAACCTGATCAAGCCGTGGATTTTAGGGCGAACAAATCTTGTACGCCTTCCTTCGAGGAAGTAAAGCCGGCTGTCCCATGTTAGTACATTTACTGCATGTAAAAGATCCTCGCTAAATGACGCCTCTGAGCTAAATTCAAATCGCCTGCTCGTCGCCCAAGTAATACCTTCTTTCCCCATGATTGGTAAAGGAGCGTAACGAAATTTGCGTGGTCAGATGGAAGAGCAGGCCTCATGGCCTGAGTCTCACCACTTAGAATAAGGCAAATTCAATTCAATTCAGATGACGCCCACCGCATGATGTCGCCAGGAATTTACATCTGGACAATTGATGCTCTTGGGGCTCAATTACCTCACGCATCCAGCGCCAAGCGCGTGGCCCCAAGGCACTGGGCCCCTTCACGCACACAGCTGGGAGGGAGGGCGAGAACAAGCCCGTCCTCAACGTTTTTCTTCGAATACGAGTATAGTGGCTTATGAGGAGATATGTGTGAAAGAGCTTTAATACGTACGGCTGTTATGCGCAGACGTGAAGCTTTGGGTACTTGAAAGGTCCATGTCATTCAAATTGGAGACAGCTGATTGATTGGGAGGATTGGAAACAGTATTGACATCTATTCTATTCTGGCTTAAATAATGAACGATGTTTCTACTGAAAACACGCTTGAGCACTCAATGGGTGCTTCGATAGTCCCTTTCGACATCTTGACATCTCACGTGTGAAACGTTCCAAATTTAACGAAACATTTTCTTAAAACTGTAACATTAATCTTGAAAATGTTCTATTATGACAATGATATTAAGAGTGAATAGCTTAATGCAGAATGTACATTGGGATACGGGATGGTAATCATTCCCACACATCAAAATTGTAGGCCTGCACATATTTTATAATTATTGAAACTAAGGTGCATTTCAATTATTGCTGACAATTCCGTAATTCTAATAACGCTAGATGTAGCGTTTCTAATGTTTATTGTCTTTGAGGACATGTAATCAGTTTTATCAACTACCTTTTATGTCTCTTGGCAAATTCTTCTTTTACTGTCTCACAAAAATTACATAGAAACCTTCAATTATTTTCCGTACAATTTATTACAGGGCATATGAAAACTTTTCTTGTTTTCACTGCAGAACACTCAACAAGTCCTCGCCAGTACTCAGACAATACCTTCTGTCTCCGTTGTGTACGTCCCCAGGGTCTCGCCGTCTACCACCCTTTTCTGCCATCCTCCCAGCGCGATCGCGCTGATTGCTAACAAGTCACTCCGATCATCAGACTCCGTGGTCACGGAGAAAGACTCGCCAAGACGCGGGGTTTTGTGAATACGCGGTCCGTTGCGACAGTCACCACGGAGCTCGTACATTATAATTATACATTTATTATTATAATTATTATATTTAAATTATTATCACATTATAATTATATATTTAAAGTCAATTATTTAAACAAGGATTTTGTGACACTCGGAGAAGAAATGTGGGATTTGAAAGGCGTTCATCGTAATGCATGGATTCACAATGAAAAAAAAAGGAGGTGCTCATGAGGAGCTTGAAATCTACAGGATGTTCATCACAAGATAAAATACGCAAACATGGTAATAGGTTTATTACCATGTTTATACAGACTAACGACTGAGACAGTTTAGTCAGACAGTATATAAGTTCATTTAAAGGAAGAAGCAGCCATTACGTCCATGATTCAGCTAAAACGTACCTTTCTGAAGAACTTAATGTGAAAAGAATGTTTAACATGTTTGCAGAAAGGTTTAAAAATCAAAAGATTTCGTATGCAAGTTACCGTACGATATTTTGTTCAGACTTTAATATTTCGTTCCCCAGAAGAGACACTTGTAGTACTTGTGAAGCACACACAGCCAAGATTTAAGATATACCATTTGAAATGAAAATAACTTCAGATGCAACAAAGATGCTAAAGTTGAAGGCTGAGGTAAAAAAAATGACAATCGAAAATACTTTACACAAGAAAAAGGATGAAATTCTATGACAGAAAAAGAAGAGTTAAACATGAATCTACAACTTCTCATCACAAAGAGGCCATATGCATTGACTATGATAAGAATTTACCACTGCCAAATATTTCAACAAATTATATTACCGACGACAACTGACAATCTATGTATTTAATATTCATGTGCTATCGTCTTCACATAGTGTGTGTTATTTATATCCAGAAACAGAGTGGGAAAGGGCAGTGATAATGTCTGTTCTCTTTTAGATAACTTAGTCCACAATTTCCTTCGGCCTGAAGTAAAACATCTGAAAATATTTTGTGACTCATGCAGTGGCCAGCAAAAGAATTTTATCTTCATTAGATTCTTGAACAACCTGGTTAATGAGGAACAAAGCTGGACTCAATACACATTACAGTTCCAATTCGTGAACACTCTTATCTAGAGTGTTACAAACACAAACACACACACACACACATTAATACTAAAGCTAAGACCGAATTGCCAAGTGACTGAGCTAATGCTATCAGAAATGCTCGTCAGAAATCCTCACCGTTCACTGTAGTGTAAGTTAATCATGACTTCTTCAGAAAGTGGTCATCATTCCTTGACAAGGAAAATGCCAAAAAGTCATGCTTCGCCACAAGGCCTATTCGAGAAATGAGGATTACCAGAGGGCCTTACATCAATTTCAGACATTCCTAGCTCTTGGGAAAAGCAACTCTCTTCAAAAGAGACCGTCAGCGAAACTTGCTTAAATGAGCACATCATGAATTTCAGCTGCCAGAAAAGCCATATGATGGTAAGTTCTTTGATACAGTTACACGTATGAATTCATTCTTATTACTTTTATTCAATGCTTTAAAACAATGTTTTAAATATTGTTTCAGATTCGCAACATATTTTTAGAGCAAAGTTTTCTGACCTCCAACATTTCAGCCAGTTCTGCAGCAGCAAAGCAGCTCCATTTTACAGTAACCTCTCTCATGATTAGAATGAATTATGAATTTTGGACATCAAGAACTGACTTGTAATGCGATGAACCCCTTCTTTCATTTTTCAATTAAGTTACACTAGTCAAAATATTACATTTCTTGAAAAATACGAGTTATGTTGCTCTACCTATGTTCGTGAAGAAGCTAAATGATAAAGAAAATTTATTCAATAAAAAGACTTTCAAGTTTATCAATGAGTAACCGTTATTATGGTTTCCTTCTTTAAAAACGCTCTCCTGTAAGATTTGTTAAATGTTCATCAGCCACTTCTTCCCTTATATCATTCAATTGTTTCTGCAAATAAAAACAGAAAAGGACGTATTAATTACTCCATGGCTTCTGGAATGAACCAGTTTGTTGCAATAATCGTCTTTTTTTATATTATAAGGTAAGGAAAGTAATGGCGGTTTGTACAATTTATAAGACATCAACAGCAAATGTATGAACTGCTGGATAGAGAAATGCCCTTGAACACGCTGGTATGTACTGAGGAAGATCTGTGGACTGTATTGAGGTTGGTTTCGTACAATCCAGTCTGCTCCCGTTTGATAGCTCACTTTAGTTCCGTGGCAGGGAAGTTTGGCGGTAAGGACAACTACCATCTGCCAATAAATTGTAGATTCACTTTGCACAAACAATTTACTTCTTAGTCACTTATCACTTACATAATGCACTGACAGATTTGCACACAGTACACATTTTATAACAAACATTGATTATTAAAATACGTTGCAGTTTACAGAATTATCAAGCGAGTCACACTAGACGTGCATAGGCCACATCTTACTTGAAACTGTAACACAGAATTAATAAAATTGATTTGCGCTTGGCAATGGCTATTTGCTCCACACAACAACGTACTCTATTCTTACAAGTACTTTGGAGCCGTTTTTGAGAACATTTTGAGAACTTCCGGGGGTCATCATATAAAGTACCCCTAACTTTTAAAGAATTGAAGAATTTTATGTCGATCTGGCTCTAGTTGAAGCTTTGAAATGTTGAAAAACATTATTTAAAATTTGGGGTACTTTACATGACGTCCTCCGGTCATTATCAAACTTTTCTCAAAAAATGGCTCCAACTCGTTTCTTTAAATTTCTTGTAAGATAAGAGCAAAATACACTTAGAATGGGGCACAGGACAGAATTCCACGGTTAAGTCTGAATTTTCGAAAATTGCAAAAGTTTGTATTTTTTCCGGCGTCATCTTATAACTACAAAATTAAAGACATGAAATTTTCCTCTAAATGAAATTTGTTGTGCATAAATAATTAATTAGGTCAATTAGGTCATGTAAATTTTTTTGGAAATTTTAGTAGTTTTCGAGCAATAATGCGTGCAATATTTGAAATTTTAAAAAATAAAAAGAACAAGATTTTCTCAAATATGCTCCAAATATTTCTTTAAAATTTTGTTAAGATTAGTGCCAAACGAACCTTACGCTGTGACATACGCGCCATATTGGTGTTTTCTTTTGCTTTTTCAAAAAATTAAAAAAATAATTTTTTTTTACTTGTCTCTCACGCCTGTAAAATTTACATTAAAGGCGATTTCTTCACAGTATTATATTTATGAACACATGTGCTTTAAATAATGTCAAATAAAGTTTCTCGAAATTCAACAGTATTCTGGAAAAATTAGCACAAAATTTCTCATTTTCAGAAACACTCAAACGCCATTTTCTCAAAAATGGCTCAAATTTTTTTCTTCCATTTTTTCAATAGATAGTGCTGATTGCACTGTTTAATATGACGTAAAATTCATTTCGGTGTATTCTTTTGTTTTTTCAAAATTACACGAATGTAATTTTCTTGAAATACCTCTCACGCCGTTAATGTGGACATTTCTATCGATTTGTATGCATTATTACATTTGTAAGTGGATGTGCTTGAAATGACTTCAAATGAAGTTTCTCAAACACTCAATAAATTCCTGTTAAAAATAAGAATAAAGTTCACATTTACCGCAATGCTTAATCGCCATTTTCTTAGAAACGACTACGAATTTTCGAATGAAAACTTCTATTTAGGACGAGTTTTTACCTATCTTTAATATTCTTGAAGTAATGATTCAGTTATACCACAAGGAAAGCAAAAAAATGTCCTTTGGGCAACAATAGATGGCAGCTGGCCACAGAATGGAGCACGACCTAACAGCCAGACCAAGGAAATTAGAAAAATTTGGTACGAGAAAGTCTGCCATTCTGTCGCACCTCTAGTTGCTTTCTCGCATACATACGTATGTACGGATACGTATGTCTATACGTAGTATAGGGAAAGTTATGTAATGCTGCAGAAAATCGATTACGAGATTTGAACGGAAATACACGTTTTGGGATCTTCTGATACCAAAAAAGGTTTGTTTTTTTTTTTGTGTGTTTTTTTTTTTTCATAACGTCCGTCCGTCCGTCGGTCGGTCGTATGTGAACAAACCTAGCCTATACTACACTTACGATCTTTTCCAAATTGAAGAATCACCTGTGCATCTGGCTTTAATTGAAGCATTGAGATTTTGAAAAACATTTTTTTTAAATTTGGGGGTACTTTACATGAAGGCCTCCCGACATTTTCAAAATTTTCTCAAAAAACAGCTCCAAATTTTTTCATAAATTTCTTGTAAGAACAGAGTAAAATACACTTATAAAAGTGGCATAGGTCCGTTTTCCACCGTTAACTCTGAAGTTTCAAATATTGCATAAGTTTTAATTTTTGCCGGCGTCTTCCTACAAGTATAAAATTTAAGATATAGATTTTTCCTACAAATGAAATGGGTTGTCCATAAATATCTTTTATTAAGGTCGTGTAGATTTTTAAAAATTTTAGTAGTTTTCATCCAATAGTGCATGCAATATTTGCAATTTTAAAAAATAACACAAAATTTTCTCATAAACAGCTCCAAATTTTTTCTTAAAATTTTTGCTAAGATTGCTGGCAAATGTTACCTACACGATGACATAAACGCCATATAGCTCTATTTTTTGTTTTTTCAAAATTTACAAAAATGTAATTTTTTTACTTTCTCACGTCGGCAATTAGAGGTGATTTCTTCACAGTATTATATTTATGCTTTGCTTTACACGTGCTTTAAATAATGTCAAGTAAAGTTTCTCGAAAATCAAGTTTTCGGTGAAAATGACCACAAAATTCCGCATTTTCAGAAACGCTCAAACTGCATTTTCTCAAAAACGGTTTCAAATTTCTATTAAAACATTTTCCAATTGATAGTGCTAATTGTATTGTTTAATATGACGTAAAGTTCGTTTTGGTGAATTTTTTTGTTTTTAAAAAACTACACAAACAATATTTTTCAAATATCTCTCACGCCGTTAATATGCACATTTGAATGGATTTATTTGCCATATTCAATTTGAGTGGAAGTTCTTCAAATAACTTCAATTGAAGTTTTTCGAAAACTCAATAGATTCCTGTGAAAAATAGCTTCAAATTTCGTTTTTGTAGTAACGCTTAACGCCATTTCCTCAAAAACGGCTCCAAATTTTTCAATGAAAATTGCTATTTAGAACGATGTTTCAGCCTTCTATGATATTTTTAAAATTATATTTCGGTTTTACTATTAGGAAACTGAAAAGTTGCGAAAATTCCAAAAACTACTCTTTACGGCGATAGATGGCAGCAGGCAAGGAGGGACAAGACTGTCCAGTACCAATCCACGCCAAGGAAATTAGAAAAGTTCTCTACGAGAAAGTCTGTGCCATTCTGTACCACTAGTTACTTTCTCGTGTACGATCATGCATACGGAGTAATACATAGCATAAAGTTCTGTATTGCTGCGTGAAAAAACGGATTTTAGGCGTAAAAAATTCATTGCCGGGCGCTGATGACGAAAAAGTGCATAAAACCAGTTGCTAAATTAAGACAAAAAATCCATGGAGTAGTCAGAATATATGCTTTGTTTGTCCTTGATACCGAAAAATCGATTGACGGCAAAATGTGTCAGTCTCTGAACAACGCTAGCGGCTAAACTGTTCAGTCAATTTTCTCCAAAATTGATATTCTCCACTCGATCAGGCTCGTGTCGCAGCCCCTTGAATTTGAAACCAATATTTCAATTTTGGGGGTACTTTACATGAAGCTCCTGAGACATTTTCAAAAATTTCAAAAAATTACATTGATTTTGATTCAATTTTGTTGTTGGGTAGTCAGAAGATATATTTGAATTATATTGAAGATACATATTTGCCACCTTCATAAAATCTGTTCTTAAAGATATATTTTGAAATAATGTCATGTACAATTTTACAAAAAATTTAGGGTTTTTTGCTTATCTTTGCATGAAATTGTTAATTTTTGTTTATACATTTTTTCTCAAAAAGTTCCATCGTTTTTGATAAATTTTTTTGTGAATAGTCTGAAGGATGTTTAATGTGTAATGTGTGTAGGTCTCATGTTGGTTGAAAACCGTAATTTTTCGAAAATGGAAAAAATTCAATTTTTTTCGGCGTTTTCCTACAACTACAATTATGAAGATACAATTTTCATTAAGATGAAATGTGTTAATAAAAAACATCTGCAAAAGAGTTCATGTTGAACTTTTTGAAAATGTGTATTTTTGTGTAATTTGGCGAAAAAGTAGTCGTCCGCTCCCAATTTACTGCTAAAGGCTCGGAAGTTTATGAAAAATCATATTGTTAATTATTAACTATATAATATGCTAATTATCAAATGGCCACAAAACAATCAAACGAACTGAAATTCCATGAGATTATATGGTATATTAAGTGTATTTTGTGTTAATGTATCATATTTCCATTATATCTAAATTATTATTTATATTTTGTTGCTTATTTGTCTTTATGTGGCATATTTCTCTTCAAATTTCATTTACTATGCATATTTGTCTCATCAAAATCGACAAATATACTTCATGAATGTGAATGCGAATGCTATTCGTGAAGAATCGTGAGAATGACTCGTTCTTTGCAGCAGTATTTGCCTGAACTCCTTTTAGATATAATGGCGCTGGTAAACGGAAACGATTTCTCCTATTATGAATGATATGATACTTATGGCCGAATTCATAGTCGACCCTTAAACTGAGTGTTCCCTTAAGTGAACGAATCATATTCATAAACCGCCCTTGACTAAAGTCTTAATTGCGCACTCATTCGTATAAGCGAGGCAGCTTGCTCCCTTAAGTGGCCCTTATGGTTGTCTCGTTTCATCAGTCGTTACCAGTTTAGGTTATATTTTTACGTAGCGTTCACCTACTGTTGAATTCGTTTTGTTGGTTTTACAGTTAAAAATTTGTGTTATTAGTAGTCAATTAAAACTATTCATTTGTAAAGCGTTTTATAGATAACGACTTCGCCGAATGTTTTGAGTTTTATACTCAACACGTCCTGCGAAATACAAGTAGATATATTGGAGATGGGAGCAATCCATTGAAAATGTATAATGATGAACAGCTCCGAAAGCGGTTTCGTTTTAATAAAACCACAGTAGTGAATTTACTTGTGCCGATGATCGAGAAAGTCCCAATGACGTAAAGAGGACTGCCGATTTCACCTTAACTAAAAATTCTCGTTGCATCGTTTCAGCTATGTTTCCAAAATGTTTAATTTTGCTGCGCGCGTCAACTCAACGTTGGAGTGCCCGCTCTCCTGTCAAATTGGACGCTCTTTGTACAAAAAGGAGTGCGTGTGTAAACTCGCTTACCAAGAACTTCGAATCAGCAGCCGCCAATGCCATGTTGCCACATTTCTCTTTCTGCTTAAGGGAACACTCATTCCGTGGTCGTAAGGAACGTCTATGAAATACAAGCGCCTGTAAGTGAACACTTATTTTGAGAAAGCACTTATCACTTAAGGATTCTCTTATTCCTTAAGTGTCGACTATGAATTCGGCCCTTAATCTTTGAAAAGAATTTGTGGCATTCGAATAGATTCTTCGACGATGATACAGATGAAATCATTATATTTGACTTTAAAAATTATCGCCGAAATAGTAAGTGGAAACAAAAATTCAAAATTCAGTGATATAGAGCAGAATTGACACCCGAAGAGGTAAAATATTTTGAAGTTCTGCCCTATCATATATTGCGCCTTGGAGCGATCTTTCGCTAAAAGACTGCTGGCACAGTATCAGACACAGTTCACCTTGGACAGTTAGCCTACGGATGATATTAGTAGCTTCTTTCAACTATTTATTTTATTTTATTTATTTTACGTCAAAAAAACAGTTAAAAACTGTGTATGACGTGCTATGGGGAAAAGTGAATTGTGTGCACATTTTCAAAATTCTGTGATCCCTACACTAAATCATATACTACTTAAATTTTGAATTTTGAAAGGGAGAAAAAAACTCCCATGTAGTAAAATCTATTTTCAAAAATAAATAAGCAATAAATTTTGAATTTTGAAAGGGAGAAAAAAAACCTCCCATTTAATAAAATCTATTTTCAAGGATAAATAAGCAATAAATTTTGAATTTTGAAAGGGAGAAAAAAAAAACAATCAAAAAAACTCCCATGTAATAAACTCTATTTTCAAGGATAAATACGCAATAAATTTTGGCTCTTATTACTTCCTGCCGCGACAACATGGAAACGATAATTTAAATAATTGTATTTCCCACTGAATTCTAGAAGACGTGCACAGAAAATGAAGTTACATTTATGTCCGAAGTGAAACAAGGGGCCATCTCAGCATTTGCTCAATGGATCAGGGAAACTGGACGAAAACCTGATCGAGATGGGGGTCATTGACCCGGAAGCTGTAGTACAATAGTTGTTACATGCGTTGTTTACACTATTTATACAGTCCAAATGGTAAAATAATGCATTATGTATCATTGTTAAAATTATCGGCATTTTCTTGAAAATATATTCCTGCCCTTGAGCAAGTCATTTTTAAGTAAAAAAACCACTGATTCGTAAATAAGAAGACACGGTAATGGTAGAATTCCTAGATTAATGAAGAGAGGCTTACATGAATCACGTGGGTGGGATTTGGTTATTATTCGTACAATTCGTTTTTGTAATCTAAAAGTCTGGGAGCTATAAGATGTATTTCCCAATATTATTATGCCATATCTCAGGCGGGAATGAACATTCGCGAAGTATACACAACGAGCAGTATGAAGGCTGACTGAATTTGCAAGAATTTTGAACGCGTAGCATAATGAACTTAATTTTGTGTTCAATTCATTTAAATGAACGTTCCATTTAAGGTTTGACTGAATTGAGAGACCTACAAATTTTGTTGCCTTAACATCAGTCAATGGTACACTGTTCATTTTCAATGGGGCACAGAATTGTTTATTTGAAATGGAAAACTGCATTAAAACCGTTTTCTTTTCGTTTACTATTAATTTGTTATTTCGGAACCAATTTGAAACATCTGATATTGTACTATTTTACTGTTTCTTTTATTGCAAAGGATGTTCGTATCATCCGCAAAGAACCGTTCCTTCCGTTTCGAATCGTCGAGGGTATATCGTTTACTGCAAAGTAGAACAGAATAGGGCCCAAAATCGATCCTGAGAACCCACATGCAACGGCAAAGAGTCGGAAAGGTGCGTACGCACGTCTCCATCATTCCAGTAAGGTATTTCAACTTCTGAGATCGTTGTTTAAGGTACGAACATAACCAATCTAGAGCAATAATTAACGAATTCCATATGAAGTAAAAATGTCATGATCAATGTCGTCAAAAGCTTTGAGAGATCTAAAAATAATCCAATAGGTACCTCGTTTTGATCCAATGATGAGGCGACATTCAAGAAAAGCAAATATAGCTGTTTCGTTGATTTTGGATTTTCTAAATCCATGTTGGCAATCTGAGCGCGTCGTTTACTGAGAAAGGTTTCCATTCGTATGTAAAAAGTCTCTCTAATATTTTTGAAAAAACTGATAGAAGAGAAATGGGCCGATAATTTTGAATTTCATTTTTGTTGGCTTTTTTGAAAAGCGGCTTAATTTTAGCTGTTTTGAAAATATCTGGAAACGTTCCAGTGCATAAAGATGCATTAAATATGTGAGTTAACGGGTGTACGGGTTAACGGGCATACGCACAAGTCTTTAACAAAGAATCCGGGAATTCATCTAAACCGGACGAATATTTATTTTTTAGTTTACCGATTATTTTGAGAATTTCATAGGAAGAAGTTTCGGAAACGAACATTGTGTCTAAAATTTTGGGCGAACTGTCTGTTTTTGAATTTTGTGCCTGAAGACCTTAGTGAGATCGGCAGCAATTTTCAAATGTTGGAGAAACTAGCCACACTGTTGCTGGATCGTTCACATTTATATCGTTATGTTTACAAGGTTTCTAGTTCATTTGGTCGCGTTTCTTATTATATTCCATATTGCTTTTGTTTTATTATTTGAGTTCAAAATATCTGACAGTTTTTCATGATTTTAGCCTGCCTTATGACTTTCAAAATAATGTTTTGTATTTTTAAAGTAGATATGGAAATCTTGAGATATGTTATGACGTTTAGATATGAAAGAAAGGATTCGCTTGGTTTACAAGATGTCCTAATGCCTTGTGTTATCCAAGAATTGCTTTTCCGTGAAATATTTAATTTTCTTTTTTGAAGAGGAAAACAAGTGTTAAAATGAAATGAAAGAGCTGGAAAAAGAATAATATTTGTCGTTTGTATCAGCAGTATTATAAACTGTTTCCCATGACTCTGCATCAAGTAATCAATGAATAATTTAATTTTACTTTTTAGTAACAACGAAGCCATACGTGTATTATTTATTGTGTCAGTGATCGCATTTCTTATAATGGTAAGAATTTGTGCATCGTGGTCACTGTATCCTAAATCTTTTGTTTCAACTTCATATCGAGTAGTAGTTTTGTTAATTATAATTTGATCAATTGCCTTCATCGAATGTTGTGTGATGCGAACTCTGAATAAAGGTAACATTTTATGAAATATTAGGCATATTTTATAATTATTAATGTCGTTTTGCTTTCATTTTCTTTTATTTCTTTTTCATGCTGTCAGAATTAGTTTTCTCTGCTCCGAAACTGCTTCAACTAATTTAATATATTTTTTTTTAGTTTTGTTCTGAAAAAGTCGTGCCGAATTCCATCTTGGAGATACTACCATAGATTGTTCATCCATGATGCTACCCTCAGTCGCCACGTTAGAAAAAAACAAGTATACTAAAAGGCACTTGTTCTGGACATCTCTATTTAGCCTTAACTTTCGAAGGTGAAAAGCACGCTTTTACGGCCAGCAATTGAATGCATTTATAGGGCGTTTGTGCACGCCTTACCCGGTAGCAATCTCGATCTTTTACGCATGGGCAGGTGCACAAAAGCAGGTGCACGCCATAGCGGACAGCATATTCACTATCGATTTTCTCCGCATGCGCAGATGCACTAAAGTGATGGAAAACTTGAACTGCGCATTCCCAGAAGATCGATAGTGTTTTAACGTTCAAGTGCATAAACTCCCTAGTGATGTGAAACTTGAACTGCGCATGCGCAGAAGATCGGTAGTGTTTTCGACTGCTTTAACGATCGAGGGTGCAAAATCCCCTCTTTGCATGCCTTTGCCAACTCGAAATCGAAGTGTCAGCTGGCCCCGCTATTCCGCCGGATTTAGCGGGCGACTTATATCGCACGCTAATCGTTGTATGGTACTTGTTCCCGTCTAGGCCGGCAGAGTATTTTGCTATTTCTATGGTGTTATTAACCAACGCCCTCTAGAAAGATTCATAATGACGTTGCTATTATCGCACTGTCTTTTCATGTTTCTGAACTGATTTGATTAAAGGATAATTAGTGCTACTGCTAGCTTCACACTTTTTAATTGCCCGAAATTATAAGTTATGGATATGTAGTAAAGACTTCACAAGAAATACGCAAAATATCAGTGAAAATCAGTTAAGTGCTAAGTGTATTCATTGTTTGGGTCAAGGTGAATTAGTACCAGAGAAGAAATGTCATTAAAATTAAAATACAATAAGAAAATAAAATATTGCGTCTTTCTTAGTAACTAGGTCAACAGATATAAAGTAGTTCATAGGAAGCAATTTTGTTGCAGATTTTATTGTATAGTGGCTTTTCGACTCTGCTTATAAATTGACCAAAGGTTGATTATTTATTTTAATCATTATTTGATCTGTGAAGCACTTAGCATTGATTTATCATCTTCAATACTGAAGAGGGTTCTGTAATTTTGATTCATTATGGGATATTTTCCTAAATTTATATTTTTAATTGAAGATCATTTGTTGTAATTTTGAAGGCTACTATGAGTGTCAATGGGATTTTCAATCCTGTATTCAATGTAAGTGGTCTTGTTTACATTTACTCAGAATCTTAGCATATGTAGTTTGTCAGTGTAGGTTATGTTAATCAACTTTGCACATTATTTGTGTAAAGAAAATATTACATAATTCTAAGATATTACTAATGAAGTGAAGAGATTTAAATACAAAATATATTATACAACAAAAGGAACAAAAGCAGAATGAATGTGAGAGATACAAATCTTCTTCCCTTATTCATTTTGTTAACCAAGGTATTCACTATTTCAGTAATTTTTTAGAGTTATACACTATTTTCTTCACACAAATAATGTGCCAAATTGATTCTCATAACCTACACCTTGACATGATACACTGACAAACTACATATGTTAAGACTTTACCATGTAGCATGACAGACTCATTCAATTACATAATTCAAAATCCCATAGACCCCATTGCACTCATGGTAGCCTTCAAAATTACAATATATTATAGTTCTAGGATTAAGAAACCTAAATTTAAAATATCCACATGAAGTAAAATTACAGATGCCCTCTTCAGTATTCAGATTTAATGAAAAATTAATGATAGGTACTTCACAGTTTATGTGTGTGGTTAAAGTTAAGTGATCCAAACTTTTGTAAATTTGTAAGCAAGTGAAGAAATACCATGCAATTAACTACTAACATTATTGCTTCCTATGAATACCTATTTATATCATTTGACCCACTAACTAGAAATGACATTATTCTTTAACCTTTTATTTTATTTTTCTGCGACATTTCATGGTAGTAATTCACCTTGACCTAACCAATGAATTCACTAAGCACTTTACAGACTTCCACAAATACTGTGCCTGTTTCTTATGAAGCATTTACTACATATCCAATGAATTCCAATTGACGATTCCAGGCAATTGAAAACTGTGAGGCTAGCAGTACGAGTGTTAACTCATACAGCACTAATTAAACCCAGGAGTGACAGCAATAGATGGACTCATGCCAGAACCTGCAATGTATCTCTCAGAAATAGCTGTAATTTTTTATGAATGTGAATGGTCTGAAACTCCATTTACAGGAATACATATTGTATTTGGTTTGTATGTGTCTTCAAATGCAATTGTTAATGAATCGTACACAGCAAAAACCTTGCTTGAATAAGTCTACTTTTGTTGCAAAAGGTAAAAATTGACAAAGTAAACCTAAAATAATTAAACATCTTATTAACTTATTAAATAAAATGAAATACAAATTTCGCAAATGATTTTGGCATATTCTAAACAAACATATATTTCTCATTTTTCACAAATATATCTAGTAAGTCTGTCTTTTTTCCATCTAGCAACGTTCGCATTTTTTTCCCTCTTCGCTACAGACGTCTCCTCACATATTTCTCTTCGGGAGAAATTGTGACAGTCGACCCTAGATAAGACTACTGATTACATTTTCTGAACTTGTCATAGACCGGCTGAAAACAATGCCATACGTACCATTTACGCCAGGAGTTCACAATGCTTCAAGCTGCTCCAGTGCAGCGCAGCGATCAACATTCAACATGCTCACTGGAAAAGATTCAACGAAAGGATGAAAATTGAAAGTCAGGCTTTCTCAGAAAAGTACAATGAAGGAATACATGGAATACCAGACGACTAACGCTTTGCACATTAGTGCAGAAACATAAAATAAGAGACAGGAACATAAAATTGCCGTGGCTTGGATCTCACAAATCTATTGCGGGCACTCCCGGGTTAAACTTCAAATCAGCTGAGTTCGGGCACAACGTTAAAGCAATCGAAAACCGTATCGATATAAATAACGGGTGAAATCGAGAAAGTACCACGTCTCGGTCGAAACCAAGGAGGTTATAATTTTAAATTATATATTATAACCTCCTTGGTTTCAATATGATTATAATAGAGTTCTAAAAAGACAGTTATAGGCAGACGCCATTCTTGGTCATTGCCATATACTCTGGTCATTGCTTGCCGACAAGCGTATGTAAATGTAGAGGAAAACGTCGCGTCTTGCTACTTTTCGTTATTTTCCAAACAAAAATACCTGACGCAATTTCGGTCACTGTGAAGACAGTTTCTGAGAAGCGTGTAAACGTCGTCAGGCACAGTGCCCTGAATTTCCACTTGTAAATAGAAACTGATATTTTAAAACGTTTGTAAGTTGGCCAAAGGTTATGGTTTACATTTGTATTCACAATGTAAAATTAAATTTAGAGTTTCCCAACTCGGTTATTTTAAGCCACCAAGGTTTGCCTGAACAGTATATGTTTTCATATTAAAAATAAAATCGCTCTCTGGTAAGTTAGCACGAGAAAGAAAGTCGCAGCAATTTCAGCACACATGTTTTTGAATGCCTCTAGTTGCGCTACCCGCGATGTAAAAAGTCGCATTTATCTCCATATTATACTTCAAATTCTCCCTTAGTTTACTAAGGGAAAATGTAGTTACACTAAGGCCCTGTCTTTTTAGAACTCTAGTGTATCTGTATTCTCTATTTACAAATGTAAAACATAACCTTAGTCCAACTTACAAACGTTTTAAAATATCAGTTTCTATTTACAAGAGGAGAATGCAGGGCACCGTACTTACCGACGACGTTTTCACACTTCTCAAAAAAGTGATCACAGTGACCGAAATTGCGTTTTTTTTTTTTTTTTTTTTTTTTTTTTTTTTTTTAATAACGAATAGTAGCGAGACGCGACGTTTTCCGTTCGACGTGTTCGTGAAAACGTCGTCGGTAAGTACGGTGCCCTACATTTACATACGCTTGTCGGCAAGCAATTACCAAGAATGGCGTCTGCGTATACTCCCCCTATAGAGGCTTAGTTATAATATTAAATTATATATTATAACCACGGTGTAAGATAGTATATCTCAGATAGTATATCTTACACCGTGATTATAACCTCCTTGGTCAAAACGTATATAGTCGGAACATGGATGAATATTGTATGTGTTAAGGCTAAATGCACCGTCATTAGATCAATTTGTCGCCAATTTCACGTGGCAGCACTAAAATAAGGAAATTTACTTGATTGATAACGTCCGAACAAATTGTCTGATTTTTCGATCCAAACGGCAGTAATTCCTTTTAAAATAGAATTTACGCTACGAAGCCGTTTTTTCCGTGGTCAGTCGTCCATATAAGCAATACCAAATAACGTCCACGCCATGAAGACCACCAAAGGGAGCAACCTGCGGACCAACCTGAACGAGTTTCTCCTGACAATTTAGGAAGGCGCCTATCTACCACTGACAGTCCCCATCTCTGGCTGTTTCAAAGAGAGCTTCGAACACGTCTAAACCTGACAAGACCCGCAGATGTTCGCACAAAGATCCGTCAAAACAAAGGGCAGAAATGGACTCATTGCTCTGCACTCTTTTGAAGCGCCAGTCCGTCCATCATCCGCAACTCGCGAACACGACAGATGGCTTCCGACCATCGCACCACATCGGAGATCTAAGCACTCAGGAGGTCTACTACTAGGGAAAACGGCCAAGCGACATATCGACCAACTCTGGAATTTTCAGAAGAACAACTGACCGCAGGGGGACCAGACACCGACCACCGACGAAGTAGGCGAACCACACCCAGGCGACGACGGACCCACTTCTTCCAAACACCAGCAACCACAGCATCAGTTGAGAGGGCGCCAGAAGCTGCTCGTGCCAACGTGACTCCAGCATTAATCCAGACACCAGCTACACCAGTCACACTGCGAAATCCAGACCGAGCTTCTCATTTACTGCATACACCAATATTACCCCGCAGATCCACACGCATATGTCGTGCACCCTTACATTATTCACCATAGTTGTAACCAGGATCATTTAAAAGAGGGAAGAAATGTTATGTAATAGGTCAGTTGGTAACACTGACTCCGGCTTCTCCCCCTCCTCCCGCCGGCCGGCACAACGGTACCGCAGGGGTCTTTTTATGTTCTCGAGTGGTGTTGTGACCGCGTGTGCCGCGCCAGTATATCAAATGTATGCTATAGATGAATAAAGTTACGAGCTACTGATGTTATATATTAACCCACAAATACAACAGTGTATATGTTCTCTGTCCATCCAGTAAAATTTTTTCTTCAATATGCGAAGGAAGTTTGAACAGTGGTGTGTAATTTATGAATTATCATTTACATATTAAGACTAATCTATAAATTTGTTTTGCATATCAATTGCTCTCAATGAATGAGTTCATTTATATTTTTCTAAAAAAATATTAGCAAAAATGAATTTGTCTAAAAATATTTTTGTCTAAGCAAATAATATTTGGGAGTCTTTGGTTTCTATTATTCATATTTCAGGATCCACAATTCTTATCACTTGAGATAAAATAATGATGCTACTATTAATGGTTATATGGCTCAGTTCATTGCCACCTACATTACACATAATGTCATGTTGGTGGATCATTAGTTTTTAATGTATGAGTCACATGATGAATTGATTTACCTTGGAACAAATAAAGCTTTATAATACACACAATTAGTACATAGGTCATTAAACATACATGTCTTCAGCATTATAAAAACTGGTAATTATGTGTATCAGAAAATATTATATGTATCAGAATAGATACAAGTATTTTCATTTATTTTTATGATTATGATTCATCAATTACGTTATGACATCTATAACTATTACTCCTGATCTACCTACTACCGTGCCCGTGCATGAACTTCCGCATGTTATACACAGCTTAAAACAGTATGTCCCTTCAAGGTCACGAGTTGACAGATCAATTTCAAAACTTTCTTTATGAATACAATAGAAGAGAAAATACATAGGATACGTTTTACGTGACAATTTATTGATAGTGTTGGAATATTATATAAAACTACAAAAATTATACATGTGATTCTACAAGTATTTTATTTTTGTAGTTTAGATTTATTTATTGTTTTTAGTTATAAAGTGAATGTTTAGAAGCTGGAACTTCACATAATAAAAATATAATTATTTGTGAAAAGTGAGCAAGATAATCCGGAAATTTCCAAATGGGTGTCAAGAGAAGACAGATAGCAGCGTGGCGTGGCGGGGGCAGAGCATGGCAGGGAGTAGGGCGGAAAAGGGATACAAGGATGAGATAGAGGTAGGTCCCGCCGCAGGGCATGAAAATATTGAATTCCTCTTCAATAATTCCTTCTTCCTATAATAATTTACAGTAATAAATGCCCGAGCAACGCCGGGTACTTTAGCTAGTATTTGTATAAACTTGAAGATGGGAATGAGTAATTCCCGGCGCGTCATTTTGGTACAAACTACGTAAATGATAATGTTAAAGGATGTCGTGTAAATCATTGTATTGTGACACATTTATCTACTTTTTAATGCATTAATTTGTCTTCTGCTTCTGCTTCCCCTGATGCCTCTCAGCGTCGGGTTAGCCATTCGACATACTCCTCTTTGTCTTGTGCCTTGCGCTTCACCTCTCCTATTGTAGCTCCGCTCCTTTGACATATATTCTGTATATACGCGTCCCATGTTCCTCTAGGCCTTCCAGGTGGTTTCTTTTCCTCTGGCCTGGCTTCGATAATTTTTTCCGTTTTCTATCCTCTGCTATTCTAGCAACATGTCCATACCACTTCAGAGCCTTATTTTCCATTTGAGTAGCGGGGTAATTTTTAGCATAGAGTAAAGATGTATACCTTTTTAGTCTATGCTTTTAGTTCCTCTCTGATTGTATTTTTCCTGATTCGATCTCTTCTCGTTTTCCCTACTACCCTGCGTAGGAATTTCATTTCCACAGCTGTGACTCTACTTTCTGTTTTCGTATTATGTGGCATACTTTCAGTTCCATATATAAATGTTGGTATATATACGGATTTATAAATTTGGAGTTTTGTTTTAGTACCTACATTCAATCTTAACAAATTCTTTTTTATTTGATAATACACAGAGTTTGCTTTCTCCACTCTATTATTCAGTTCTTCTTCATATTTTCCGAAATTATTGTTCCTAGATACCAAGTAGTTTGCTACTGTTCATGCTTTCCTCTCTTCATTTGATGTTTCTTTCTTCTCTTTGCCTATACACATTCCCATGCTCTTATCGATGTTTATCTTCATACCCCTATCCTCCAGTGCATACCCCCACTCAGTTATCTCTTGCAGCTCTCCTGGGTTTTTGGCGAGTAATAAAATATCAACCGCATACACCAAATATCCATACTAGTCCAATTTCCAATTTTTCATTTTTTAGTACGCTTTTTGGTTTATTTGATTACCTGATCCATAAAGATTATAAATAGTAGAGGGCTCAATGAATCTCCCGGTTTAACTCCTTTGCCCTTTCTAAATTTCCCACTAAGTTGTCCGTCCAGCCTTACAGTACCATACACATTTTTATAAATGCTTTTAATTACCCTCATCATTTTGCTTGAAACCTTTGCTTTCTCCAGTGCATCACATAGCTGGGTACTGTATCAAATGCTGACTTTAAATCTATGAAAGCACTACATGTTGTTTTCCCCTACTCAATGTTTTTTTTAATTTAATTCATTAATTTGTCATGAAAGCTTATTGCTTTCATGACAAACTTTAACCGTTAGACAGTGTACGCCACAGCAAAACTCGCCCACACATCGTCCATGAAACATTTGCAATTGCATCATAAATAATTTTGCCATGGCGGCAGTTCCCCTCTGGTAACTCTTACAATAATAATTCCATATATACAAATAAAACATAATACTTTCAGTTTAAAAATGATTTAATAAAAACAAATAAGTTTGACTGAAGTTTTACAACCAACACTTTTTCCCCTTTCTACACAAACAAAAACTTATAAAGTAGCAACACATTAAAATACACTATCTCCATGCACACATGCTCCAAACCACGTGGCGTAGAATCATCACTTACGCCACTCCTTCGCAAGAAGTGCCCGGTTTACACCGTGAATGCAAAACTAAATTAATGCGCATTGTAAATGCATTGAAGAACCAGTTTGGCTTTCAACGGCCCGGAAGCACACCCACCGCGCATCTTGGCAGCGCATTGCTGTCGTGTAGGCGTCACCATCACCTGCCTCAACAGTTCAGCTCAAAGTAACAGCTCGGGGCAAAGTTGCAGGCCGCGTGCCCTATGCCAATGGGGGCGGAGATCACGTGCCTACCATTTAACACACACAAAGGGCTCGTGGCCATGACTCGCTGTAGTTCGTTGTTACCTGCAGGAGCGCTGCTACTGATCAGAACCCCCAATGTGTGCACATGGGCGTGTGCAGACAGGAACACCACACTAGAAGAGGAATATACGTCTTTGAGGCGGATAAATTATGTTTTGTTATACCGTTATTAATTCGGCAACTTTTACATTTCTACATATTGATATACTATTTTTTTTGCGAGATGTCTCCAGAATCCAACGCCATATCACACTGAAATAAGTAAGTTGTGGAAAGCATGTGAATAGCAACATGAAATTCAAAGATTTCAACAGTTCATATGGGCTTTTCTCTTGAAACTCTTCGGTGCTATAAAATACAATAAGTTAATTAACTTATTGTAATGCGTAATCTTACTTCATCAATATTACTCCCATAAGCTCCAAGGAAGCCAGAAAATTCCTCCTGGGGAAACTGTTTCTTGTGTGTATTATACTTGCCAATATCATTTGATATCAATTCCAAGAACTGCAAATTTCCATAGTCTTGAAATCGAATCTCTAACTGATTGTCCACAAAAATTTCGTAATATGGTCGCTTGTCCGGTATTACAAGTATTACAGTAACTCTGTAACTCTATTACCAATTTACAGTAACTCTCCTAGATTCTTCGTCAACTTCCCTAATGGTTTCAGAATGTACACTTTCATACTCGCTCTTCATATCAGCTATATTTCTTCCTGTTTCTTTAATTTTTTGTCTTCAGTAACCGATGGTATGTGCCTTTGTTTGGAGAATGTTGTACAATATTCCCGAGAACGAAAAGATTTTATCAAACGTTCTCAACAAAAAGCAAAACAAAAAGTCAGACAAAATTGACAAATAACCACTAACAGGAGCCAATATATCATTTTCAACATCATCTTGGTTATACAGCACAGTAGTGAATACTTTCTGAAGATCATTTCTGTGCACACGCTCAGTTTTCACAAGTCGCTCCATATAGTTCCTTCTAGTTGGGCAAACAGATGGCAACCGTCTTTGCGGAAAATTGTCCAGAAATTTTGCTCGTTTCAGTGACAGCGAGAAGAAGGCAGCAATACCACTCAAATTACTAAAGAAAATTTTACATTTTCGGATGTTATTAACACTACGAGAAAGTACTAAATTCAAGATATGAGCGTAGCAATGAATAGAAAGTGCCTGTGGATTAGTCTGTTTTATAAGGTCCTGGATGCCGTTCACATTTCCGCACATGGACGCTGCGCCGTCGTAAGACTGAGCTATAAGTTTGTTATATATACTAGGGAACGGAATTTATTGTAATAAAAAATACAAAAATATTCTATGTTCAAGTTCAATGTTCACTCTCACGAAATAACCCGTATAAAGTCCCGATTTGATAATTTACCTCAAGAAAAAACGCGCAAGCGATCCGGTCACCACCACGACACGAGTCGGAATGCCCTAATTCCCAATCTGGTCCACCCTTAAAAGCTCGCTGTTTTTTTTTCTTTTATTTTTTTCGCGTTGCTACGGTGTCTTCCGCACCTGCTTCCAAACGAACTCGTTTCGCGTTGCTACGGTGTCATCTGCGCATCTGCACCATAGAAACCCACGTCTTTTGCAATATCTACAACATTTTGACCTTCATTTGCCTAAATAAAATGTCCGTCATTTTTGGTGTGTAACAACGTCCCTCCTCCTAAGCGTCATCTTATTTCTTTTAACTCAAATAAATGACAAGATCTCTTACAGCTCTATTCACTTCACTTTCCATTTATCTTCGTACCATTGTTGCACTGGTACTTATTACACTATACTCTCATTCACATCACTCTCTTCTCTTCCAGCCATAGGACTATTTACAAAGACTTACAAAGACTGCCAACATTATCCATATCCATTTCATTGAGTCACCGTTTGTGTTGCATAATTATTCTCCCCCTATTTCTTTCTTATTTCGTTCTCCATTTATCTATCTAAATGTTCTTCCTATTTACACATCATTATATATTACTACAGACACAAAATAAAATAAAAAACATTACACATTACTATTTACAATAATATTCAATTCCATCCATTTATACTCTATTTTTGAACTAATTCATCGCACGTGTTATCTCACTTGTAGGGTTTAATGTTCCGGGAATTATAAGTGCCCATCTGTTTTCCTCTTTCATCTTTTACGATCACCGCATTTTTACGAAGAACCTTATCAATTTTATAAGGCCCTTTGTATACAGGAAAGAATTTTTAAAACAATTTTTTATTCACCGACGATACTTGAGGTACTCTAATTAACGCTTCGTCCTCCATCTTGTATATCCCCTTAAAATACTGATTTTGTTTCTTCTTCGTCTTCGCAGCCGCCTCTTTAAATGTCCATAAATTATCTTCCGTATCATCTCTTCCAATTTCGACGTTTTTTTTTTTTTTTTTTTTTGCGACGTGCAATGGTTTTACTGCTAAGCTTTCTTGCGTCTATACAAAACCTAATGGTATTATTCTTTTTACGAATTATCACTATCGGACTTACATACGGAGTCATAGATTTTTTATAATTCCTTCCTGGAGAATCGTGTTTATTTGTTTCCTAACCTCTATTTTATATACTTGGGGAATCGGGTATTATTTTGAATTAAAGGGTTCGTCATCTGTCAATTCAATTTCAAACTTGTACCCTTTTACTGGATCCTTAGAACTTCCGAAGACATCCTGATACTCGCTAATTAATTCTTCAATTGCACGGCTACTATCTACACCGTTTTCGGCGACTGCCCCCTCTGCCGCTGCGTGGAATTGGTTCTTGGTTTCTTCGACTTGTTCCGCAATATCACAAATACATATAACTTTGTCCTCCATTTCTCTGATCCCTAAACAATGTTGTTGCCCTTTGTCACTTCGTAACATTATTATCCTGTTACTTATATCGGCCTTAGGGTCACACATCTTTAGACCATCCATTCCCAGGATAATTGGACGAATCAAGCCTTTTACAATTATTGCCGGAAACTGTATCGTCACCCCTTGGACCTCTAATTCCACCCAAATTTGTCAGCTTTGTTTCGATGCGCCTGCCATTAGCTACACGGATATCCAGCTTTCTAGTGGGCAAATCTTCAATTTCATCACCGTTTTCCCTTATTCGGTCACATAGTTCTTGTAATGCCGCACAGATATTTATTAACGCCCAAGTATTTATTAACACGTCTGCTGCTGCGTCTGAAACATCGCCTTTAAAACTGAACACGTGCTCGGCCCCGTCCGTTTATTCGTATCTTCTCTTAATAAATCTTCCGCCGAAATCTCAATACTTTCTATCGCTATAATTACCATTGTTCCGCCACTGTTCCTTCTGTTCGAAATATCCCGCCCATTTATTACGAACTCCCTCAGTTTTCCTGTTCAATTACATTTATTTCTACATGTTCGTACCTCTTATTTTCCTTAAATTTCCGTGGATAGTTATTTCCTATTTTCTTATTCTCTGGTTTCGCACTATTGCTCCTATCATCCTTTCCCTCTGGACAATAACTTCTTTGATTCCCATTATTATCAGGAAATTTCCCTATTCCATTAATATTCGATTTCATGGCACTACATCCGTTGTTATTTGATCGCTCCTACTCTCCACTTAATGTTTGATCAAAGCGACTTAATCTTTCGACTAGATCCTCGGACATTCCCGGCATTGAATTCCACAATAAATTTTGAATACCGGTCTGTAACTGACGAATGATTATTCTTATTATTTCGCCCATGTCCGCCCTCCCTTCAGAAGCTTCAAACGCCGCTACTTTCCGCGTCGCACATTGATTCCTTACCGTTCTATCGATACCTTCCCCTATTAACCGATATTTCAATTCAAACTTATGGCTCTCATTCCAATATCTCTCTCTATAGTTTTCTTTCCATTCCCTATAATTTGTCAGTTCCGGAACTAGTGATGTTAGCCAATGATGGGCCTTCGCCGACATTGCCTGTTTAACAACATGCAGTTTTAACCATTCGGGAATATTATTTATAACAAAATAGCTTTCCAATTTTTCAATGAAAGACCGTGGCGGCTCTTTAATATCCCCATGAAATTTTGAATCATTAGGTACAGCTAAGAACGCTGCCGAAGTTGCCATATTTCCTTGAGTACGCGTCATCATCATTTCATTTTTTAATTCGTCTATTTTCCCTTTTAAATCTAACATATCTTTCTCTGACCTACATTCTTCTAATACTTTAATACTTTTTAATCACTCTTGCATCCGTTGTTCAATTTTACCATCTACGTTTTCAATTTGTAGTTCAATATTTCCTATTCTATTATCTTGTTTGAAAGAAAGCCGATTCTCATTTGCCATTATATGCAATCCTGGAGTAGACATTTTAGAATTATTTTCAGATTCCTCGCCACCCCTTATGGATTGCAGATTTAGTAATTGTTTGCGGAGTAAGAAGCAACAATTATTTAATAAGAACCCGTCAACCGAGCCAGCGGGTTGACGTATTACATTTATTTGTAATATATCCGAAGACGGTATTAGATAATCAGGAATTCAAGTGTAACTTTTTCCTGGCGTCCAAATTATTTATAAATTCGGAAATTGGATACGATTTACATTTATTATTAAGTAATTACATATATATATATATATATATATATATATATATATATATATATATATAGTGACGTCATGGGACCCCATAACGCCATCATCAGCTACGAAAAGAAGCCCACGAACAGAGAGGAGTAGGGTACGCGGTGGAGCGATGGCTTGTAAACGCGCCATCTACTTTTCACCATCTACCATCAGCTTTTCGAACTCTGACGCCCGAACTAGTGAATAATTTTTTTCCGGGAGGTCACGAAAGAGGAGAATATTCACCCCCAAAAAATTTCCCCAGGCGCGTGTACCATAAGTATCGCGGCGCGCCTCGGAGGACCCCTCTTTGATTGCAGCAGCGACGGCGACTAGACTGAGCTCTCTTCGATTGCAGCAGCAGCTTATCTTCGAAAGTGAGGTAATTAAGAAGTTGAGTGCACAAACATTCTTCGCATTCACAATATTTGAGAGAGCTAGTGAAGTGACTGTTTGACTTCGAAATAATTTCAAATTTGTTAAATTCGCGCAGAAGGACATTAACTACTTCCAGCATATCATATTGCACGCTGAGACCACACACGCCCAAATTGTGGTATCAAGGCCGACATTTAAAGCATAACTTCAGCAACATTAATTATTCGAGGCTGGAAGCGCGAACAAACTTGTACGAGGCGCGGCAGAAGAAGAAGGGCGACCCCAGGAAGAGCGAAGCGTAGGTGAGAAAGATTTGGAATGGAACGAGAATCGTACGAGTCCGGAGAACGGGAGAAGAGTGTGGAAATTGGAAGCTTGGCGGAGTCCGGAGTTCGAGGGAAGGAAACTGGTAACGTCGTGGGACAGCAAGCGAAGAAGAGTGGCAACGCGGGGCGAGCGGCAGAAAATACTTTGAGGTAAAGGAACTGGTAACTTTTATGTATGATCAGTTGGGAAAAGAGAATAGCCGTAAAATACACGACAATTCGTGCTAAGAGTGGGTGAAAAGTCCAGAATAGGTGGGAGAAGTATTCCAAATGATGTGAGTGGCAGTTTCAAGTTCATTTACTGCACGTGTTATTGAATTCATTCAAAGAGGCCATAACTTCTACTACAATTTTACTTAAATAATTAATGATTTTCACATGTTGTACAGTTGATATTATCTGGAAAAGTCAGTTTATTGTATTGTGTTAAAAGTAATTGTTTTCTGTGATATGTAAAGGGGTCAGATTTAAGTAACGTGTATGTTACGTTTTATTGTTGTTTTTTTCTCTTTAAAGTTCAGTGTTATAGTGAGTAAGTGAAGCCTACAGGTTAGCACCTGTGCACGGGATCTTTGAAACAAGCGTAAAATCTATTTTAAAAGCTGTGCGCGGAAAAACTAGAGGCTAAAAAGAGTAAAATAATTTGGTAGATGAAAATTCAGAGAGAGGAATGAGCAAATTGTAAATTGTAGTTGGTGAAGTGTGTTCAGGCATTCGAGGAGACGCCATTTTTTTTTTTTTGCATTGTTTTTTTTTTTCAGTGATCAACTACTTAAAGTGCATTATCCTGTTATAAAATTGCGTCACAGTATTGTTTTCATTGAATATCTGCTCATTTTATTCGTATTTCATCTGATTCATTGTGTCAAGGGTTCAGACCTTTCTCATACCCAAAAGATCCTGCTTCCTGAGAATTTTAAGCTCGCTTCACGAGCATTCATACTATCACGCCCTCACCACGTGTGTAAGATACTAGGTGGGTGTGTTATATATATATATATATATATATATATATATATATATATACACATACATACATACACACACACTGGATATACATAGGTAATATATATTGAAACGCTCTCCGTTTTTGTTAAATTATTTTTGCAACCGGTTTCCGAATTTATATCATTTTTGGGCGAAGTGGTTGCGATTTTAAATTTCCTGCAAACATCTAGCGAAATAATTATCCTACTAGCTCTGCTGGTTGGTTCTTACGAAAATAAACGTCGCCGGTAATTACTTTCTTCCCTAGCAAACACCTTTCGATCCGCCTCCATACGGAAGAAGGAAGAAATCTGAAATTTGTTTCTGGAAAGAAATTATTAAACTATGGATTGCACAAGATGCTGAAGAAATGATAATCAGCTTTTCTTTTTCAGAATGAGAACGTTATAAGTTTATTCCTCAATTAATTCTTTTGACATGAAATGTCACCTTGGTCATGAACCATTGTAAATAGCGCTAATATTCTTACTATTCTAGATATATCCAGATATTCATACGCTCTTTGACGATGAGGCCAGGAAGAATCCACCGCTCCGACCAATCTTCTTTCTTGTATCTTGTTCTCGGTCCGCTGCCGGCTCAATGTCCTCCTCAACTTATTAATTGTTTCACTTACTACTCCTGGTGCCAGAATTACTCAAAGTTCCAAATAGAATTACGCACACAAAATATAAGTCCTCACTGCTCAATTATTTCCCGCAAAATTCCACCAAGTCCCGCATCTATCATTTATAATGACCTCTACGATGTGCACGGTACGCAGTCTAAAGCTCCTCTCCTCAAACATTACGAGGTTCAACCCTCCATAACTTTCATACCTTCTTATCTCTTCTTTTACCAAAACAATCTCCAGTTTCCTTCTACGTCATACCCCATTACTAGTTTTCCACCAATCCTACATGCCCTTATATCACAATCTTTTGTCCGTCACTCGCCGCGCTATGTTTATTTACTTCCGCTTCCTGGTTGCTAAGGAACGTCCTGCCTGCATGCCTATGCCCTCAACATTTACACTTTTTACGAAGAATTTAATAAATTCTTGTCCCCAATTCCCATCAAAATGTTGTGTGACAGTCTGGTACGTCCCAATATAAACATATATATCCAAGGAGTGTTGAATGGGAACAGCTTTCGTGTTCCATTCGACCGCTAGGGGGGCACCAGTGCAAAGAAGCGCATGTTCCATTCGCACTTGACTTCTCTTATCGTGACGTCTCGAGGTCACACGCGGAGGGAGGAGGAAGACAGAATCCAATCGGGAGCCGCAAAAATCGGTGCTATAGTGACGTTGCAGCTCCTCACTGGAGTCTACCTTCCCTCTCCGTCGCGGGTGACCTTAAAACTGCTAAGAAAACCCATGTATACACGGAACAAGGGCGCACTCGGGGCGCCCTAAACTGCACTGACGATCGCGTCAGTGCAGTCTAGTGCACCGGGCCATTGTGAGGTTAGGTACGGAAGTCATCCATGCTGATTTGGATTCGTGGTGAAATTGTCAAGGCAATTGATTTTCTGTCACGCAGATGTCGAATGATGGAGTATGTTATGTTTTGCAAGAAATGTCTTCAAATAGTTGCTGTGACTCGCGAAGTTCGGAAAATCAGTTTGTATTTTCCTAAAATTTAACCTTGAATAACTTCATGTTAAGAAATCCACTATTATGTAGAAACCAAACTGTAGGTACGTCTCTATTTCGAAACACTAATAAAGTGAAAATAAAAATAGTGACCCTTATAAAATCATTCAAGTATATGTGCCAAGAAATGTTTCTCTACACGCCCATACATATACTACCAGCGGAAATGCTCATGTCAATATTTTTATGGTTTTCAATAACCAAACAATTCTGCAGAGGCCTTTAGGTGCGAAATCTTGTGTAGTATCGGCAAATCTCGAAAAATGAAATTTCGACACATACGCATTTGAAGCTTTCGTAGTTTTTAAATAAACAAATTACACTTTAATAATTTATGAATTAAGAAGTAAGAATTACCAAAAGACTTCATAAAAATTATAACAACGATCATAATTCAAAATTAGTATTTTTCGAGTTCCATCAGTGTGACAGATCAAGAACAGCTATCTATAATTTCACTGCGTACCGCACACGCACTGACTCAGTTCCGGAATCTGTTTCTTTCGTAGCTGCCTTTCACTAGAGTTCTAAAAAGACAGTTATACGCAGACGCCATTCTTGGTCATTGTATACCGACAAGCGTATGTAAATGTAGAGGAAAACGTCGCGTCTCACTACTTTTCGTAATTTTCAAAAAAAAAAAAAAAAATACTCTGACGCAATTTCGGTATCTGTGAGCAGTTTCTTGAGAAGTGTGTAAACGTCGTCGGTAAGTACAGTGCCCTGAATTCTTGACTTGTAAATAGAAACTGATATTTTAAAACGTTTGTAAGTTGGACTAAGGTTATGTTTTAAATTTACATACGCTTTTGTCGGCAAGCAATGACCAAGAATGGCGTCTGCGTATACTCCCCCCTATAGAGCCTTACTTTCACTGTTGCGGAGCGATGACGTTTTTGCCCTGCACTAACGTGTAGTTAGTGCAGAGTGTAGTTAGTTGTAAGGTGGGTTTCAGTGCAACGAATGGAAAACGCTATATATATGTTAAGATTCACACAGGGTAGTATTGGCTTGCTTTCATTGAATACAGGATTCAAAATCCCATTAGCCCCATTGCACTCATGGTAGCCAAAAAAATACAGTGTTCTGAGATTAAGAAAAATAAATTTAGTATATCCGTGTAGACGTAAATTACAGAAGTTCTCTTCAGTATTTCCATTTAATAATAAATTAAAACTAGAGAGGGACTTCGCAGTTCAGGAGTATGGTTGAAGTTCAGTTTGTAAGAATAAATTGTAAGATGGTGAATACATTGCAATTAACTATACTAAAAAATCCTATGATTACAGACGTCATTTGTCTCACTAACTAGAAACGATATAGCTCTTCATTTTTTTAATTTCACTTTTACTGACATTTCTTCTTCTCCAGTAGTAATTCGTTTGACCTAAACAGTGACTTCACTACACCACTACTTCACAGACTCACTGATACTACTGACTCTTGATACTTTGCCTATTTCTTCCGAAGCCTTTACTATTAATATTTAATAATATTTTTAATTAAATTTATTTAATATGAATCCAATGAATCACAACTGCCAATCATTTCGAGAAATTGAAAACTGTGAGGTGAGCAGTCGCACTAATTAAACTTTAATCAAATCAATTTACAAACACGAAAAGACGGAGCGATAACATTGCACCATGGAAATAGAGTTAGCAGCAGTCCTCTGCCAGTAGATAGGCCGGGGCCTGTTCTTATTTGAATTATATTTGAAATTGTAATTTTACTGACTTCCGACTTCGTTAGTTCTCCGTGGCCAATAAGCGCTTCACGCGCGCAAAGGCGCGGCGCGAAACTACAGGATAGTCCGGCACCACAACACAGCCAGTAACAGAACGAGCCCATCTGAACAGCGTGCCAGAGTTTTTGTGTGTTTTGTTGTTAGGTATCTTCAGGTTTAGGTAAATAAATGTCTTCATTGTTAAAACAATTGCCGATACAACCAAAATAGAAGTATGAATAAAAATTTTGTTTCAAGAGATCCTGAAAGGTAAACGACATGAAACGCTTAGCATGGTTCTATAACAATTTTTTCATGTACTCATTTAGTGATAAATTAACTATGTATGTATGTATGTATTTCATGCAAGTCACATGAAATTAATTTCACAATGTATTATATGCGAGAGCGTTGTAAACACTATTAGTTACGAACATCCAATGAGTTGCCGGTTGCTTTTGTATCATGTACTGATAAAAGAGTAATAGCTACAGCTAACATTAAGGCATTTTTTGATATAATATAATAGCTCAATAATTATTACCACTTTATTTGTGGTGTATGAAATGAGTTGGCATCAGATTTGACCATTCTGGGAAATTTTCATAATGCCGAGATATGTGAGCACCACGCTGAAATGTCACCGCAAGCAGACAGACCGTTATCGTGGAGCCTATGATAGCTGATAAAAGTCCCGAGTTTTCGGTGGTGCACTGTGTCGTTTATAGCAGCTTCACAACAGCGTGCATGTTTTCTATTATTATTACAAAGGCTAGAAGGTGACAAGAAAACTTTTTCGTTAATTTACTAAACATCTCATTCATTTGCAGATTTGTTTCTGATAAGTGACAACATTTTCTTCCTGGAGTTCTCGGCTGCCAAATGAAGAAAAATTCAACACGGTGTAAATCTGAGTTTTGTAGATCTTGATGCCGAATGTCCAACTGAGCAAAACGTTCAGAGCAGAACAACATATAAGCTCAGCGCAGGAATTTTTCGCCCGAAGAACTCTCGTCAATACGTAATCTAGTAGGTTAGAATGAAATCTTCCTTAGCTCTCGGGGGAACTTTTTTACGAAGTTTCAAGAAATGACCAGAATTTTCAAAATGGCACCAAATTTTTGTTTAATTTGTAAGAACAGATAAAATACTATAGCAGTGGTATAACCACTACATTAACTCGACCAGAAATTTTAGTGCGCGTTTATCGCCGTCTTTCAATTATACATTAGTTCTCTTCGAATACGGATGTGCATAATAGTGCATTATTTAAAAGAAGATTGTTTTGTAATATTAGTAGTTTTTGTGTATTGTGGGTGAACTATTGAATTTTAAAAATGACAAAAGAAGATTTTCTGAAAAATCTTGCTTCACTTTTTTCGATCAGTAATATATTTATGAGCGTTGCCGCACTTTTAATAATGTCAAGTAATTTTCGAAAATCAACATTTTTATTTCAAATGAGCTCGTACTGCTTCTCATTTCAGAATAGTTTAAACACTATTTGCAGCCAATTCTTTTTAAATTACTTCAACGAACAGTGGCAATGGCACTGCTTAATATAATATAATTCATTTGCGCATTGCTTTCAAAATTGCACAATGTTTTATTTTTCAATATTCATGCCAGTAATAATAGTTTCAATGGATACATTATTGAATTTGTGAAAGTGAGTTCTTCAAATTACAAATGAAGTTTTTCGAAAATTAAATAGAGGTCTATAGTGAGCCACCTTGCATTTGTACAGTAATCAGCTAACGCTCCTTTTAATGGCTTCAATTTTTCAATGAAATTGTTATTAACATTTTTAAAAATATATTGTCTTCACTATTTGGTAACGAAGAGCCGAACGGCAAAAATGTATTTGGCAGATATTAAGCCGGCAAGAGATTTGAGGAACAGCGTATCGTCCATCACCCTAATCTTGAGAAAGCTGTTTCGTAGACTCCGTTACTATACCTCTAGTTCAGTTCGCAGGATTATTTCCTTTCTGAGCACAAAATAAATTGTGCTTTTGGGATTCAATTGAATAAAATTGGCTTTTTGGAGTGATATCATTTATGTTTTACTGCAGTAAATTTTTTATCTCAGGTGTTTTTTGCCCATTATTTCGTCTTGTGAACTATAGCAAGTTCTTCGCATAACAGTTTGGTATTTTTACAGAAAGCATTAGGCTATTTCTGAACATATTTTCGATGGGTTCCTTGAGATGTCTGTTGGGTAATTCCCGAGTATGACAAGTGCTTTATTTAGTCATATTGTCTGCAGAAACAGTGTTGTCACATTGAACATGATTGAAAGACACTTAGTGTCATTTTTAGCACTGAAAAAATTGTTCAATATTCGCAGTCAAATGTTGAGTACTTCTGATTATAGGGTTCCATCTTTCGATTATCATTTGTTCAGCCAGCAGCACATAAAGCCTGTGATATCGGACAGTGAAAGATACCAAGTCTAAAACTTCGCTTCTGAGACAGAAGTTGAAGTAGAATCATGTATTCTTTACTTGTTCATCATTGTGGTTAGGTGGTGAGTAAACATGTTTCAAAATGAAGCTTAATGTAATACTGCTGAGTTAGTTAAAGACAGATGTGATTGCTTGCAGATGAAGTTTCCTGCTATTTATAGTCCTGTCAATAATACTATTTGTATTGTGTTTCAGTAGCAATTTTGATACAGGCTTAGGGGCTTGACAGGTAAAAGCTGATAGTTGGAATGTCAGCTTTAGCCACGATGCAATATTAAAGAAGTAATGGTCAGTTGGCACGGGAGTCACTGTTCAAATTACGGTTTCAATATTTGTCAATAAGGTAAAAATAATCTTATGTTCGACAGCTACTCGTCATTTATTTTGTAAAAAATTGTATTATTGTTATATTGTGTATGATCATTTCACATACTTCTAGAAATAAATATTGTACGAGTAAATAACTTTTTATTTTGCATTCGCCTGACACACCCATTCAGTGACTTAGATTCTCAAATCCCAATATTTTAGTTTTCTTAATTGCTCAGCGTATTTTACATAAAATAATGTATTCGCTTGACGTCATTTTGAAAACAACTTGAGCTTTGGGGTCAACCCGGTCGTCAATATGCCACCTCCATTGGTAACGTTTCGACGCCATTAAACGTTTCAGATGGCGGTTTCTCCTTCTCCATGAAAATTACAGAAACTCCGAAATACATGCCGGGATTAACATTGAGCGCCGCCCTATTAGCATACCTCTGGTTAGCAGCACACTCTGCCGCCAGAGTCGAGAATAAATTCCATTTAAAATGGGCGAATGATCGATTACCACGCGATTGAAGTCGCCCGCTAAATCCGGCGAAATAGCAGGACCTAGCGGTGCCCGCTAACACTTGGAGATCGATTTCGAGTTGGCGTATGTGCAGAGCGGTCAGACACAGAGTATACTAATAGAGACGGCACTCGATGTTAATCCCAAGGCTCTTATTCAAATTTCTAATTTTCATGGAGCGGGGAAGCCGCCATCTGGGCCCCTGATTGAGCCAATAGCGTCGAAGGCGTTCTACCAATGGAGGTGGCGCGCATTGACGACCGGACATTTAAAATGAAGTTGTTTTCAAATGGCGTCAAATGAATACATTATTTTTATGTAAAATAATAAAGCAGGCAATTAAGAAGACTAAAATAGGATTTAATCCTAAATCAATTGAATGGAATTATTGTCCATAGTGCAAAATAAAAAGTTATTTTATAAACACAATATTTATTTCTAAATTATGTAAATAGTCATACACAATATAAACAATAATACAATTTTTTACAAAATAAATGTGAGCAAGTAATCAGACATAAAGATTATTTTACTTTGCTATTGACTAAATATTGAAACTATGAATTTTGACAATTGTCCAAATATAACTAGTGACCATTACTTCTTAATATTGCATCACATAAAATGACATTCCAGCTATCAACACCTGTCAAATTTCAGCCTATTATCAAAATTGCTACTAAGGTACAATACAAATGAATATTATTGATAAGTTTCATAAATAAACAGGAAACTTGCATCTGCACAAACAGTCCACAAAATCTGTCTTTTTTTGCTTGCTTTCTTCAAAAAAGCAATATTACACATTAAACTGCATTAAGAAACATGTTTACTCCTACTCTAGTAGAAGTGATGAACAAGTAAAAAAATTACATGATTCTACTTCAACTTTATTAATCTCAAAGCAGAGTTTTAGGACTTGGTAGGTTTCACTAATATTCCGATATCACAGGCTACATATTTGTCCAAAAGCATGGCTAGTTGCTCAATGGATCGTGGATGAAAATCCAAAGGTCGATTTTATATCCAGAATTACTCAACATTTGATACAGATATTGAACAGTTTTTCAATTACTAAAAATATTTTCATGTCTTTCCTAATCATGCTATGTGACTAACGCACAATTTCTGCAAAAACAATATAACTAAATAAAAGCACTTATCATACTCAGAGATTATATCCAACAGACATCTCAAGAACCATCAGAAATATGTTTAGAAAATAGCTAATGCTTCCTGGTAAAAATGCCAAACTGTTACATTGTAAAGACTTATACATAGTCTACAAGACAGATAGTGGGCCAAAAACCTGAGATTAAAATTTACTGCAACAGAAACACTAAATCATTATCACTCAAAATACAATTTTTATCTCAATTGAATCCCAAAACGTCAATATGGTGATGCCATGTCTCCAAGAAAGTGGTCCTGCAGTTTGATTTACTAAATTACATATAGTAACTGGAAGTGCTACAGAACAGCTTTCTCAAAGTTAAGTTTTCTAATTTCCTTTGGAGTGGACTGCCTCATGGTCTTCCTCATCCTCTTGCCAGCTGGCATCTATCAATGCTCAAAATACATTTTTGACATTTTCTCAACTTTTCGTTTTCCAAATAGTAGAACTGAAATATTATTTTAAGAATATTAAAGAAGGCTAAAACCTTGTCCTAAATAGCAATTTTCATTGAAAATTTGAAGCCGTTTTTAAGAAAATGGCGTTAAGCATTACTGTAAATGCGAAATTTGAAACTCTTTTTCACAGGAATATATTGAGTTTTCGAAAAACTTCATTTGAAGTAATTTGAAGCAATTCCACTCACAAATACAATAATGTATACATTGAAATGCATATTACTAAGTAAGGAGATATTGAAAGAAATAAAAACATTTGTGCAATTTTTTGGAAACAAAAGAATAAACATTACATTATATTATATTAAATAGTACCATTACCACTATTCGTTGAAATAGTTTAAAGAAAGAAATTGAAGCCACTTTGAGAAAATGGTGCTTAAGCTATTCTGAAAACGAGTAATTTTGAGCTCATTTGAATAAAAAGTGTTGAGGCTTGAGAAAATTTACTTGACATTATTTAAAGCGCATGTACTATAAATATAATACTGTTCAGGAAAAAAAAAAAAGGAGCTTGCTTGAGAAATCATCTTTTGTCATTTTTTAAAATTCCAAATAGTTCACCCACAATTGCACAAAAACTACTAATATTTACAAAACAATCTTCACACCTTAAATGAAGAACTATTTATGCACATCAAATTTAATTCGAAGGTAAAAGTCTAACTTCAATATTGTAATTGTAAGAAGTTGATGATAAACGCACACTTAAAATTTCTGAAAATTCAGAGTTAATCTTTGAAAATTGACCACCTTTTATAAGTATTTTACTTCTGTTCTTACAAGAAATTAAAACAAAAAATTGGTGCCATTTTTTTAGAAAATTCTGAATCATTTCTAACGGCTTCAAGTTCTAAAAACTAAGGAAGGTTTTTAAAAATTTCTAACCTTCTAATAGATACATATTGACAGGGTTCTTCCAATTTGAAAAATTTCTACGCATGGCTTAGGCGCTATGTTTGCTCACATACTACAGACGTTTCCTGCTTTCCAGTTGGTTTTTCGGCATCAAGATCCCACAAAACCGAGATTCTGACTACACCCACGTGTTGCAGGATTTTTCTCTTCATTCGCAAACTGAGAACTCAGGGAGAAATGTTGTCCACTACATGCCGAGCAGATCCTGCAATGAAATAAGGATGTTTGTTCAAATTAAAAACGAAAAGTTTTCTTATTACATCTTCTACAAGTAATAATAACACAATAATAATAATAATACACACAATAATAATAATAATAGAAACGCACCTTGTTGGTAAGCCTTCTATAAATGACCTGAGGCACTTCTGAAACTCAGGACGCACATCAGCAAAATTATGGCTCCGCATTATGTGCTAGTCTGTCTGCTGCAGGAATATTTGAAAGGTGAAGTGCTCACATACATACATATCTCAACATTATGAGAATTTCCCCAAGGGCTAGATGCTAAAGTCAGATCCCCAATTGCCTTTAACCATTTGCTACACCTGTAATAAAATTAGTAATGTATTATTGAGCTATTATAGTTATATCAAAATCACCTTAATGTTAATATAGCTATTATAACTTATCAATTACATGAGATTTTTAAAGCGACCAGTGTTTTCATGACTTCAATACATTGATGTCTATAATAATAGTGTTTACAATATCCTCGCAATAATTACATTATGTAAATTAATTTTCAGGTATTATTTATGACACAGTTAATTTACTACGTCACTAAATAGTACATGAAAAATTGTTATAGAACCATGCTACATTTCATATCGCTGTCTTCAGGATCTCTGAAACTTAAAGAATTGCTGTCTACCTATTTTGGTTGTATCGGCAATTGGTACCCAAAATAACGCCTAAATTGGGGCATTTCGAGAAAACACAAACGCAGAAACACACAAACGCTAAAACACACAAAAGCTCTGGCAAAAACGTTCAGATGAAACCGTTTCGTTTACACACAAAGCATGTTAATGATTGCCGGTTGTCCTGTACTGTAGATCTCGCGCGCCGCGCCTTTGCGCCCTTCGACGCTATTGGCCCACGGAGGGCCCCACATGGCGGAATTCGAATTCGAATTCAAAATTTTGAATTTCAAATATAATTCAAATAAGAACAGGCCCCGGCCTATCTACTGGCAGAGGACTGGGTCAGACAGAGACTCACATTGCAGTTGATTTACCATGGTTGATAGCTGCCCGCTAGGGTGTGCACCAACTCTGTGATTTCATAGTACATAGCATGGTGGAAAGATAGCAATAAAGTACGAAAATACCAACCGTCTGACGGTTCGCATTGTGATATTTTAATTTTAGAAGCGGTTTATCGCCAATAATGTCCTCCCCTCTGGATACAAAACTGTGTCAAGAGTTGGCACAGCACATAGAGGCATTGACACACTCGGGTCAGAAAGTTTTAGAAACCTCACTCATAAAAAAAATTAAACAGATTTGTAGGTAAGTTGAATTAAAAAAGAATTTGTTCATTCAAACATGTAAGCCTTGTTGGATTAGGGAAATAATGTAATCTCAAAATATATATTTTAACAGTTATCCATGAACAAACATCTATGTTGTTAAGTTGAAAATATATTTTGAAAAATTTTAATTGTTTAATGACAGTAATTTTAAAAGTCTTGATTTTGTGGCATTCATGTAGTTTTTTGATAGGTTACTTTTCTAAAGAAAAGTAGTAAATAAACTTTAGAAGTGTTATAATGTATAAATTTATAATGGGTGCCACACTTTTCTCTCAAATTTTAGTGAAGAAGTCACTTCAGTAATTTCTGAAAAAATTAAAAATGAAGCAGTAAGAGAGAAAAGAAAAAGTATTGTGAGATTTTGTTGGGATTAAAATTTTTTACAGATTTATTAAATAGAAGTGAAAACTTTACGTGGACTGCGAATGGTTATTTATTTTATTTATTTGTTATCAATACATGGACAAGTTAGTCCTTTATTTACAAAAAAATACAATAAAAACTCCCCTAGCATGTGGCAACATAACCATAAAAGTACACATGTAAAATTAACAAAAAATAATTTAGTCATATCATAAAAATATCTTTTTTTGTTTTGTTATTTTTATAGTTGTTAATTTTGTGTGTATATATAGACACACACATGACTTACTGACAACATAAATGACTGAACCATTATGTGTGTTGCATCCCAATTAGATATTAAAAATTATGTAAACAATGCACAGAGAAAACCATTTACTAATAAGATGTGATTCTTGCAGGTCTTCTGAAGGTTATGTGGAACATGCTTACCACTTATTGCTCCATCAGCTTGGAGAGCAGCATGCAGAAGTGCGTTTCAGTGCATTCCAAATTATTGATGAACTATTCAGGTATAATGTTATTCGTTTGCCTTTCACTTCTCAAGGAAATATTTAATTCTGTTAATTATGTTTATATTTAGAATATATTAGCAAAAGGCAGAAATGGAAAAATTCCCAAATTAGTCAGTTAATGTTCACATTATCTAAATTGGGTGGATGAAGTTCTTAGGAAAGCTTGAAAGTATTCTTGGAACTCTGAATGAATTGGTTCATAAGCCAATGCAAGGAGCTAAGGTAGTTGAAGTACATTTCTGTGATTAAGAATTGCAAATAACTTGTGATAAACTGGAATCAGACTGGTAGTGTGAAGTTTGTAAGGCTAGTGAGAGATAAGGTGTGAAGTTGTAAGTTCAACTGTATCAGTTGTAAATTTCAATTTAAACTTAACTTCAGTAAATACCTCAGTTGACTATACCTTCACCAAACATTTCTCAATTGACAATTGAGACCTCAGCCTTCAGCCTTCACAATTTGAATAAAACAATCGTGAGTGTGCATTGTGCAATGCAAAATTTCTCACTCATTTTTATTTCAAAATCTAAAACTCTTGTGAATACACAAGATGCTTCACACTTGCATAATCACTTTGCTTTTGTCAGTGTCCTGCAATGGCAACATGATGATGATGATGTGATAATAATTCTTCTTCCATCTCTCATCATCATCATCATCATCATCATTTTTATCATTATTACAGTCAAACCTGTGTAAGATGGAACCTGACAGTTCCTTCAAAAAATGTCTGTCTTAACAGGTTTCTGTCTTGTGGAGGGTTGACAAAAATGAACCTATAACTTAAGCACAGTATTTTTTATATAACTTTGCCCTATTAACCATTCATTTTGAATTTTGTCCTTAATTCATAAAAAGTCATATTTATGGTCATATTTTCATATTTTTTAGGTCATAAATGCTTGCATATTTCTAACATTTTGGGGGTCATAAACAGCCAGGCCCTAGTTATTGTTATTGTACAGACAGCAGTAGTACTGTTTTGCCCATTATCAGGCAATATGTGTGGTGGCATGTTATACATTGTTATATGAAGTCAATACTGTTCAAAATCGACTTCATATAACAATAATGTAATATAATAATAAGTGTGCAATCTGTGTTCTCTGCAGGTATGCTTGTATGTACTTTGTTAAAAGGCATTGTGTGCAAGAAGTGTCAGTGGTAGTTTTGAGCATGTGGTGCAATGTTGAAAGTAATGAGAATTTAAATCGTTATTATGATTCAAATGCTAACTAACATTCAAGCTAACTTCCTGCTAACTGTTCATGTGTGTCAAACATTTTTGTTTATATTTTAATAAATTCAATAGAGCTCATTAGAACTTTTAAGTTAACAAAAGATATAGAAACATACATGTTTACAGGCGCTCTCACAATTTCCGAGAACATTTAGTTTCTGATATGCAACGTATCATGGAGCTGACAGTGGAAACAAACCCCAACAATTGCCTCCCTCAACCAAAGGCGGCAGCTTCTAACTTAAAAAACTTAGCTTTAAGATCGTTTCATGAATGGAATATGCAGTATGGAAGTGGATACAAAAGATTACAAATTGGATACAATTTCTTAAGGAGATGTAAAAACGTAAGTCTGAAAAGGCATGGTCCAAAAATATTTCTATGATCGAGGTATATGTAGTACATTATTGTTTCTATTTCAGATTATTGCAACAGTATTGCAAACAATATTAGGGATTAATTTAAAAAATATTACTAGTGCCATATTTAATTACATTTGATGATTCTTTTTAAATACGTTGCATCAACTACAGATTAGAAAGTAAACTAATAGATAAGAAAACAGAAACAATGATAAATTACTCCAAAATTACTCTGGATCATTAAAATATATATTTCAGAATGAATAAAAAATTGAAAATGTTTCAAAATAGAAAATGTGTCTTGAATAATTTATGCTCAAGCTCTTTTAATTAGTTAGATCTGAAAGAAACATTTTATGCCCGTAGATTGATTTTGATAATCTGGAGTTTGAGAATGCTATTGAACGAGCCAGAAGAGAGGAAAATTTGCGACATCAACAAATTGTTAATGAAGAGAAGATACAAAAAGTATTGACCGAATATAATGGTAATAATTGCATCCATCAATGA
Organism: Teleogryllus oceanicus; assembly: GCA_964035755.1. NCBI lineage: Eukaryota > Metazoa > Arthropoda > Insecta > Orthoptera > Gryllidae > Teleogryllus > Teleogryllus oceanicus. The sequence goes on along the minus strand of CAXIVR010000007.1, from coordinate 20,102,025 downwards.
ATTGTAATTTTATGCTTGATTCAGTATCAGATTTACTCTGTACAAAAGAGAAATATGTATGTGTGAAGTTTGAGGATCTTATAATATTTCTAAGAATCTTTACAGAGCACAAGTACTGTAGTTATCCTGATAGTTTTTCTCAAGTTTTTATTTGTTATTTATTAATGGTGGCAGCAACAAGCTGACGAACACATCTTACAATGATGTAATAAAGTTATGTAATAATTTTAGAATTTATTTTATCTTGGCAGCAGTACATAACTATCACAACAGTTCAATTATAGACTATTGATATGTTAGTACCCAATAGTATTCAATTGTAGGGCTAAAAATATAACGCAATCAAAAGTTGCAAATATTAATAAAAACCATGAATATTAAGTAAAGAAATTTCAATATTTGGAAGAGAGAATTGTACCTTGGGGGAGTTTTCTTAAGTATGACAAAAAGTTATTTACATTTTTATTTGAGTTGCGGGTATTGTAACTAACCACTGGGTGTTTAAATGTTTCATACCAGTGTGTGTTAATCATGTAACTCATGCTGGGTGTAGAGTAGATGTGAAATATATTAAAGTAAAACTCCTCTTTTACACTTTTCATAGGACCCTAGGGAAAATGGGGGAAATTTGGAGAGATTTTCTTCTTTGATACTATGAGTACTGTATAATGTATTTAGGCACATACAATCAATAAGGATTATAATATGCATTAATATACACTAGATTTATTATTTATGTTATTTATACATAATAAATAATACTACAAGGTCAATAGAAATCTTGACCTCAACATTGGAAATCAGCGCATTAATACTGAAGTCGAAACAAATTTAAATGTTGCAACGGCTCTTCCACGAGTCTCCGCAATCCACTGCTGGTAGCCTTTGCTGATACAACCCCGGAGGACTTATTGATGAATGAAGGGAGGGAAATGGTATTTCTACTGTGAGAAAAAATGAGAAGTTTACATTTTCCCAAACTCAGTAAAATGTTTGTTTTGCAATTCGTAATGATTTCCAACTACTATTTTTGAAAATTATTTATTTATGAAATAATAGAAAGAGTATTCATGAAACGAATTTACAGTTAAAAACGTACGGAGAAATACATACTTTGATATTTGAGCTATTAAATGGGGAAAATTACTTATATTTTAGAATGAGAAAGTGTGAAATTGTGAAGGAATATGATGTAAATTAAACAAATGATAGTGAGGCTACTTCTCTTAGGCCTGTGTCACTCGAGTGTTAATGCACGTCACCTAATGCTGATGACATCAGCTGCGTCGATGCCTGTGCACACGTCACATAATGCGCATCATGGATTAACACTATCTTATGCGAAATGGCAAATAAGCCCTTTACGACATGCTTGTTCCCACAACTCAAGCAAGACACGCTAACGCAAGTTGAGATAACCATTTTTCGCTTTCAACGCGGCAACGACGCAAGAAAAAACTCACGGCGCCAAGAGCACTCATGTGTCATTTCACGTAAAATAGTGTTAATCAACACACCTGTTAAGTCACTCATATGCGCAGGCATTGACGCAGTTGGCGTCATGTTAGGACCATTTGTAACGTGGCAAGGTGATGGGAAGATCCAGTGACAGTGCCCAATGCGAAGTGCTTTTTCAGACAGTGTAGTGGCAAGCAGCCTGTTGTAAATTGCGGGAAAGTTGAAATTATATTATCGTAAAAGCGGGCTACTTATAACATAATGAATGTGCAAAAACTGATGGGACCAACAAGAAGTGTTGTAAATGCCGGGAAAAAGTAAATTGCGGGAATGTAAAAGTGGGGTTTTACTGTATTATATCAGTATCGGTGCATCAAAAGATCTTGATGAGTGCTGGGCACTAGGCAATGTGTCTGGCTACTGTAAGTATTGCCATTCTCCTTGTGAAGATGCTGTAAATATAATTCTGTAGTCATCTACTGGGGCTTCTTTTGGACTGCTATCAGCAGACATCTGTTGTTCTTTTGGAAAAAAATACACACCCCACAGCCAGCTGTCTCTTCTATATCTCAGGGATATTGTATTTTTGTGATCAGGGGTATGTGTGTGGAGTGGCTTGGCATGCCATTTTGTTTGGCATTTACTTTGTTTCCTCTTCTCTACTGATGAAGCAGGCTCTTCCCAGCTTAAGGATATTTTATGCATTTCAAAATAAAATGTTTGAAGTTGACTTGGGAATATAAACAAAGCATTATTACAGCTGAATGCTTACCAAGTGTCCGTGTTCTTCCGTGCTACGAAATTATTTTACTTCTATAAATGAGTGCAACAACTTTTAAAAGATTTCCAATTATAGTTGCATCAGTAGTATTATTATTATTATTAATTTTTATTTTATTTTGTAATGGAGGGGGAAATCTTTTATAGATACCGGCGAAGCCAGTTATGTGAGACTTCCATCGTGGGCTCACCGACTAAAACTCAATCTCTTTTAAAGCCTTGAGTTTCCTCCATGGAACCACAGACATTACTTCCATGGAGGGAGCAGGCAGGTGGCTGAGTTGTTTTCAAAGCTCAAGCCGCTTCAAGGGCGTGAGTCAGTTTTTCTTCCTTTTCATGATGAACGCCACAAACTCTTGTATGAAGCACCACTTTCTCCGACTTCAGCATGTGCTGCACCGCAGCTATTCTGGCGAGATGTCCTGTCTAACTTAAGGTTCAGCTGAATCCTCCGACTATCCCATGCTCCGCACTCTAATATCGTGTGCCTTGCATCGTCGTGTACTTGTCCGCAAAACACGCAATTTGAGTCGTTTGCTCTTCTGAACCTGAACGGGTAGGACTTGAAGCAGCCGTGCCCAGAGAGCACCTGTGAGAGGTAAACGTTTACCTCCCCATGACCTCTATTGAACCATGGTTCGATGTGTGGTATTAGTTCAAATGTCCATCTACCATTTGTTTCTTTCTCCCATCTCTCCTGCCATGCTGACAAGAGAGACGTATGCGTCTCTCCTCTTTTTATGTTCAGCCATGAGGTCCCGCAGATGTCATGACTCTCTTCGCTTCAAGTATAACCCACCTCCCTTTCTGCCAAAGGTCTATAGGGGGAATCCCACAGAACCTCTCACGGGCGCTGGGCTGGGGACCGTATGAGGCTGACGTTATTCTTGGTGCTACCTTTCTTTGTACTCATAACCTTGCATCTCATGGAGGCTTTCATAGTCTGTCTGCTCACACTGGGCTGCATACAGCATTTGTGACGACAGCACAAGCAATCAGCCTCCGTTACTTCCTCGAGGGCCTCCCACGTTTGGCATTAGCCTGAGATATTGGGCTTAGTCCCTATTGCCTTATCGGTGATCTGTTGATGTGAGGCCCAAAGTTGAGCCTGTGGTCAAGTTCGACTCCCAGATATGTTATCTGTCGGCTCCAGGTAATGTTCGCCTCCCCCAGCCTAATATTACGGTATGAAATGCCTGGGCGGTCCGTAACCAGTACTGCCTCTGTTTTCTACAGCCATGTGTAGGAGTCTCCTGTCGTTTCTTCATCTTTTTACCCTGAAGAGGGTTTCGCTTTCTTCCTCTCGATCAGGTCAACTTTGTTACTGTGGCAGATGATGATGTCGCCCATGCACTCCACAAGGTGGGTATCTGGCGGGTGCCTGCATAGCAGCTTATCATACATTACATTCCAGGAATAGTCCCAATCTTGAACTCTTGGGTACGCCACACGCCACGCCTTCCCCATTGCGAAGAGGTTCAGATAGACTGTACTCTCTCATGAAGATAGTCTTCAACCATTCTCAGGAGGTATCTAGGGACTTTATCTATCAGAGCCTCCATGAGATGTCCATCCACATGGCGCTATTGAATGCCTCGATGTCTATGGCCACCAGAGCACAGAATCCTTTCTTCCCACACCCCTTTTGGCCTGTTCCGCAATCCTGACCACTCGAGAATGGCGCTAGTTGTCGCCCGCCCTTCTGGAAGGCCATACTGTTTAGGGATAGGTCTGATAGGTATAATTCTCCAGCCTTGATAGCTCCAGTCCCTCTAGCTGCTTCCATGGTGTCCAGGAAGCAAAGCGGGTCTAAAAGATGAGGTCTTGTCAAGTGGTTTGTTACCCTTCCGGAGAAGGATGAGTTTCTGCCTCTTCCATCTTCTGAGGAATAAAAACTAATTGCATGCGACAAAGCTATTTGCTCCTAGTTTTCTGATTGCTAGCTCACCTGCATAAGAAATCTGTTTTACAAGGAGTGGAAAGATTTTGTGTATAGTTGTGTGACTGTTGATCCAACATGGAGGTCAGTTGTATAGGTGAATGTACAAATGAAGTTTGCCGTAAAACTGAACAAGAAGTTTTTCCTAAGGACATTAAGTCAATTGAAGATTTTGGTGAAGAAGAAAAAGTGTTGTTTTCATTAAGGATTAACTCTGATATCACATTAGTCTGTAAGTACCATGAGATAAAATACTTAAAAACTCCTATCTCTTTGGACAGTCTTGTCCAGATCCTTACAAAAATCTTAAAAACAATAAATGTGCTGTTTGAAAGATATAATTTTGACTCGTTGTTACAAGAATAAAAATGTTTTGGTCAATCTTGTACCAGGGAAATCGTGTCCAGGTTATTCTAAAATTTTTATTGTCCACAATAGAGACGATGCTGGAAGTTCAAATAGAGAATTCAGCTTTTCCTGAGAATCACAGAAAAAGTTAGGTTCAGCATGCACCATTTAGGATCGTCGCCTACAGAAAATTAAGAGAAGAAAAAAATCTAGCTTTGAAAAGAAGAATTGATAAAGTTTTCACAACTATAAATAAATTTAAAAAAACTCTGTTTTATTCAAAAAACAAATTGTGACATCAAATCCAGATAATGCTTAAAATTTATTAACTGAACACAATTATCTGATAGAAAATAAAAATAAATGTGCTGTTGCTAATAGATAAAATAAAAATTATCAGTTGACTACCCAGATCCTGGAGTCAAAATGAAAATACAAAGAATTTTTTAAAAAAGTACAGGATATTTTACCTAACTTACAAAAAAGGAGAACTTCAAATTTGCTAAATGAAGAAACAATAATAAAAATACAAGTTTTTTTGAAGATGATGAAAACGGTCATCTGATGCCTGGGAAAAAATACTGCGTTTCTCTGAACGAAAATGGTATCAAGATTCAGAGATAAATGTGGCTAAATCTTTGTAATTTAAATTAAGTGTTTTGGGAGTTTAAGAAGACCAAACTTCACATTAAAATTGAAAAATGAAAATTTTTAGTTGTGTGTGATCACAGAGTGTTTCTGAACTTATAATGCCTGTGTTCATTTATATCACCAGAACATGTGTTGATGATTGATATTGCCCAGTTTAGTCAATTACAAGAACATTTTCAAAATTCTGGTTTGCAAATGGACAGTTTTGATTGTATGATTGGACATTTTAAAAATTTCCAGGGAAAAGGGCCTTGGTTGATTTGTTTGAAGAATCTGAAGAGGACACAATGCCAGACAATATAGAATTATACGCAATGAGGGATCCAAGATAGAATCAAAATGATGACAATTGAATCACTTATTTCAGAAACCCATCAAACACCGAAATCTAAAAAGTACATTTGCAGCAGAATATTGTTCCATGAGGATAGACACATTGTTTAGTGCATATCTAACTAAAAATATTCATTTATTAACTGCTTTAATATTAACAAATTTTTGAAATCAGAAAAACTGGGACAGTTTTACTCTTGTTTTTTCGAAATGAGAAATTTGTATACTTGACGTGTTTCTGAAATAAACTATTCAATTGTGAAACCAAGATAAGAGCTTGTTGAAATACTGATCAATAAACTTGAAAATTTAAAGGTTCATCATTTATTGCAAAATTGCATGGTCAATTTTTTTTTGAAAGAGAAAGAACTTAAGTTGAATGAATGCATTGTTCTGGCTGACTTTTCAGAAAATTATTCTTTTGTGGTACAAGATGAAGCCTGAGGGTTCCACTGGGTCAACAGGCATACAATAGCTCATCCATTTGTATTTTAGTACAAAGATGAAGGGGAAATAAAGAACCATAGCTTGTGTCATAAAAAGAAAAAAACAACATACACACACTGATTTATTTCTCTGATGTAGGCTACAAGCCAATGCAAAAACAGAAAGAATTTTTTTCAATATGTGCTATCATAAAATAGATTTTGGATTTGACATTGGATGGCACTTTTTTGTTATTAATGGCAAAAATGCCTGTGAGGACATAGGGTTAGTACAAAGTAATGCTTTTAATGAAGGCCAGTTTACAGCAGCCTTACAACAAAATCCTTACACTCCAGGACAAGTATAATTTGTGTAAGGAAAATATTAAAGTAATTACTTATGTTTTTGTAGGAACTGAAGGAATTAAAAAAAAATAATTGTAATATTTTAGGGGAAAGATACAATTTTTGGCAGAAAATTAAAAGCACTAGAGTCTTCCATTGTTTATACTCACAATCAGCACAATAAAATACAAGTATATATCATTATCAACTGAAAGTGAACTTCAAGTTTATAAGTTGTACCATTGACACGATACAATTCATTCAAGTTTTGAATATTTGGTAATTCATTGTATTTAAAATTAACTTTCTATCATAAATCATTGTTTTACAAAAAGTATTTAAATGTGTACCCTCTCCTGTTCAAAATATAGTTTCTTAGTTGGTTATGTTTCAAAATTTAATTGTTACTTACTCTCGATCTCTCAATACAGAAATAAAAGAGTTTTTTGATATAACAAATATATATATATATACACACACACACACAGACACACAGAGACACACACACAGACACACACAGACACACACACAGACACACACAGACACACACAGACACACACACAGACACACACACAGACACACACACAGACACACACACACAGACACACACACACACAGACACACACACACACACAGACACAGACACACAGACACACACAGACACACACACACAGACACAGACACACACACACAGACACAGACACACAGACACACACACAGACACACACACAGACACACACACACACAGACACGCACAGACACAGACACACAGACACACACAC